>CM031234.1:644541744-645741744 GCA_018340775.1 Taxus wallichiana var. yunnanensis | reverse complement strand
TCATCGAGCATGGACCAATAATGGTATTGGTGAGGGTAGATGTAAAGTTAGGGACTAATACTTGCCAATTTATCACTTAAAATTTGATACAAAAGTAGTAAATAAAATGTCACATCAAATCACATCAAGCAATCACCCAATCAAATGCTATTGTGAGGAATTATTCAACAATATTCCCATAACTTTAGTCTTTAAAGTGATGCATTTATTATTTAGATTTTTTAGATTTCATCACATATATGAGGAGACACGTTTGGAAAAAAAAAACTAACTACATATATAAAATATAAGAAATGACATTTTAGAAATTTGGAAGTGACATATTTCAGCTAATATATATATATATATATATATATATATATATATATATATATATATGGGGCCCATATATATTCCATGACCATGACAAAATGAACAAATAAACCTAGACCCAAAATTTTAATTCATCCTCCTAAATCCGGGAGGTTCACGTCGTGGGGGAAAGGCAAAAAGAAATCCATGGAATTCTTTTCATGTGGCATGGGAAAAAGGGGGTTTAAAATGTTATCAATGACCCACAAAAATTCAATGGCCAAATCATTAAATGCCCACACCATGGACCCAAAACTTTATTGAATCGGTTCATTCCGTGGGCTTGGAGTCAGGGAATGCCTTTGCCTTGAGGAGGACGAAATCTTGCCATGTGGCCATCTGATAAATAATCTACATCATTCGATATATTAAGATCAATGGTGCAAGTTCTATTCGGGATGAAGGCCGACACACTCACATTTGAATGGAAGTTCCCGAGAATAGGCCTAGCTAAGTGACAACTATCATCCACTAAATGGAATTTGAAAAGAGACTAAATTTGATGTCTACAAAGTATAGTGAAAGACCTAATCATTTATAGTGATGTGGTACTTGCTAGTGCTTGCAAGTTGAGGTGATATTAAATGTCCATTGACAATTGAAATTATTTAATTTTTTTTGGAAGGCATACTGCAACAGAAGGTAGAATAGATTCATAGAAGTTGTGGACCATGTAAGACTCAAAATTTTCATTTTTCGAGTAAGTGTCATCCTACATTTGAATCTTGATTCTTTAAATATTATCTTTTTATAAGTAACATTGTATAAGCCTTCGCTTTGAAATATTTCAATATAAGGGTTGAAAAATTAGGGTTGAGGGTTTCCAGAATCCAAAATTCCAAGCATGTCTACTTCCACAAGACCCCAAAGTAAAATTAAAACCCAAATCCCATATGCCAAACTGCTTAAAACCCTGGTTTTACTGATGAATATCATGATATTTATGATCCTGTAATTGGCACAAGAACTTCACAACTTAGATACTGTATGAGAATAAGGAAATTGAAAGTAAACATTTGGACCCATCAAGTAAACTGAAACATAAAGGTTGGATAACATGGGGGGTTGGATTGGGACATGATGCTCCACATGAGGTTTTACCTTGCCCTGAATTTGTCATTCTATGTGCCAAAATTATGATGGGAAAAAATCAATTATTTGCAAATGGAAATGGAGAAGAAATTTTTTCCATTACGGAGGTAAATCTTGGCCATGTGTTGGGGTTTGAAAGCAAATATTTAGGAACCATCAGCATAAACCTAGAAAAAATTGCTAGTGATTATCATGCCACCACTCAAAATGTCTAGAGATGAGTTTTTGTGAAAATTAACAGTTGATGGAATGGTACCAAAAGGGAAGCCTCTCACATGTAATTGAGATGTTTAAACCATGGGTTAAGGATACCATTTCTATGCTAGTATTTTTCCTTGGCTTTGATAGTGATGAGAAAGTGGATGAAACCCTCCTTGGAAATGGTATACAATATCCATTTCATTTCTCCACCTTGTGCATATAGATTTGTTGGGCACATTACAAAATCTATGCATAAACAATTCTTAACAATCAAAGAAGGCTCGACACTAAGACCTTTAGGTTCACTACCTACTTGTGTTATTTAATTCTATGGTGGTTTGTTGAATGGTTTGGAAAAAAAAACTTGCAATTCAGCCCTATAATGTTGAGGGCCAGCCAAAAGTGATGTGTCCATTAACTGAGTGGACCCCAAGATAAGGATGTTTGATAATAGAAGGGACTACAATCAATTTGTGGATTATTTTTGGGCTCCAATTTATCAAGAAATTTCAAAAAGTACATTGCCTAGATTGCCTATGAACTGTAGAGATTGCATTCAACTGGGATCAGAAATATAGTTAGCAGACTGGTACTTAATGGAGGAATATATTGTGCTAAGGTTTTATGGATCAGAGTACAACCTTGCAAATTTCCAATACATGTGACAGAGAGATTTTTTTCCTTGGAATATATACGGCAGATGGAAAGCACATAGATAAACTCTATTTTGTTAGTCAAGCAAAAAGAGGAGCATATTTCCTTCCTTACCATTTTCATGTGGAGGGTTCACATTTGAAAGAAAAGCATTCAATGTGGCACATGAAATCTTACAAATTTTTAACTTTGATGTTGACTCTCACTGGGTGTATGACCCATGTGAGGTGATTAAAGCAAGGGTAGTGGTGAACAAGAACTTTACCACTAAAATTCAACATGAAAGCAAACCCTTGATAGAAAAATTGAAAAACAAGAACTCTTGGGATGAAGTAAAAAAAGCAATGGATGAAATTGTTGTTGAGAAAGGAATTAGTTTTCAAGAGTTGTCAACACAAATTTTGGGATTTCCTGAGCCTCCACAAAAATAGGAAGAGGATTTTCAATCTACCAAATTTTATGCAAAATATGATAAAAATTCCTCTAAAAGCATGCCAAAGCATATAGATCATGAATTACTGAGATAAAAATTGGACAAGGTAAAAAATTACTACATTTTGGTCTATGAGGTAGGACCTAGGCCATCCAAAATTGTTTCAGAGTATGGTTCTATTCTAGAAGATGCAGATTTCAGAAAATTATGGAATGAAGCGCATCCTGAGAGAAAAGTAGTGATGATGACACTAACTCTGAGGAATTACACACTCCCCCTAGCACATATAAACCAAGTCTCGATGAAATCTTGAAAAAAAAATATTCTACAGAGATTATTATTGTTGAAAAGATGGGTTTTAGTGGTGGTGGTTTGGGTTCAACAGACAAGGCATTTGGCTTCCACCAGAGGCACAACCTAGAAGAGTTTTTGATAGGTTAGCCTTGGAGCTTCACCTTTGGAGAAAGGACCACTACATACTACAACATCTACAAGTGGTAATCCAATGCAATTTTCTCTAGAGTCAAATCCTCAACAAACAATTTCAGCCACACGTTGAAAATCCTAGAGGAGAAGTTGGCCATGAATATATTAGTATTGCTAATGTTGGTGGTTCTAGTGATGATGGTAGTAGTGGTCAGAAAGTAGCACATGAAAATTATTGTAAAGAGGCCAATACATATAGTTGAAGTTCCTATTGTCCAACAAGGAACCGAGAAGAGGCAAAAAGATAGAGGTAGACACATATATACAAGTTACTCTTGCCTCAAGGAAACTAATTACAGAACTAGAAGGTGGTGCCACTGCCACCCCTCTACAAATTTCCATTCCACAGGGAAATTCTCCCCAAACTTCAATTACTCTTCTCCATTCAAGGTGAAACATTCATTCCTACAAACACCTCAGGTTTTGATTACAGAGTTGAGTTTGCCAATAAATCAGAAAGAGATAAAAAAAACAAGAAGCAAATTCTACATGCTATTGTAAGTTCAGATCCTACCACAATGAGGGTATTGCCAACATATAACCCAGTCACATATATAATGGAATACATGTATGTTGTGCCCAAAGTTGTAAAACCAGAGAATCAAATGGTTTCTAGTGACTATGATGTAACCTCCCTTCAAATGGATTTTAAGGGAATGAAACCTTAAAAAAATAAATGTCTCAAAAAGGAACAATGATGTGGTGTACACAACATTTCTAAAGGAAGAGAGGGAGAACAATAAGTTGAATAATAAGATTCAAAAGTTAGAGGAAAACCTGGAAAATGAGAAAGCAAAAGGAAAAAGTGGACACTTAATAAGACAAGTGAGTTGGAGAGGAAGATAAAATCATCTGCCTCTATCTATAATGTTTGCATTTGATTGCGATTGAATGAACATGCAATGTAGAACTAGAAGAAGCACTAAAAATTAAGAAAATGAATGAAAACAAAGTAGAAAGAAGAAGTGAAGAAAAAGTTACAGAAATGAGTAATAATAATAGATTAGAACAAACATTGGGAGAATTGAAAGAGGTTCTGAAGGAAAGAAAGAAAATGCCAAAAATGGGAACAAAGCCTAGATGAAGAGAGAAAACTTAGGGACAGAATGCAGAAGGAAGAGAAAAAAAAAAATGAAATATTGCAACAAGAGTTGGTGAAAGAAAAAAAGGATATACAAGTCTTCCAACATCAAACTATCTAAATTTTATAAAAAGGCATTGATTAATATGATATGGATAATGTTTGGGGGAAATAAACCAAAAAATTGATGATTTGATTAGATTGTTTGAATTCATGGCTGATCTACAAGAGAATCTATGATAAGCTCTGCGAATACATAACTGGTAGTAAAAAAGTGATGGCTTTAAGAGAGGATACAACAAGGAAAATTTTGGAAGCTATCTACAAATTCAATGACACAGAACTGGCATCCAGAGGAATTCAGAACCGGTTTGATGCCTCAATAAAGGTATCATCTATCATTGGAAGTGTGTGATGTTAGTAAAAAGCACAAGAATTGTTGAATAAGTGTAAAATAATGTTACAAGAGCTGCATGGAAAGGTACAGGAGTTCACAAAGCTTGGTTTTCCAATGCCTTTTGACAAAACACACAATTTCATTAAGAAGGATGCATTCCAGAAGAACATGAAACAAAAAATGATGCAAGAGAAGAACCAAATTCTTGAGAAGCTAGATGAGAAAATTTTTTTGGCTTTGTTAAACCATTGATAACCTTGTCAAGTAAGTTTTGCATACAACAAGTAAAGGAAAGCTCCACTCTCTAGTTATGAATTGCTAACAAAGTTACATGTCAATCACTCTGATTTACAAAAATTGTAATTCCAACAAGATGAAGAGTGGAGCATGTTATAGAAGATGATATAATTAAGAGTAATTTAATTTTGAAAATTGTTCCATTTGTTGCAATCTTCAATTTTTTCATACAAGGCATGTCTCAAGCAAGTTGAATGAGGAATAGTGTTATTTTTAAATTGAACTTTCACCATTTTTGTTTCATTTTTTTTACTTGTGCACCATGGCTCTTCACATTCTAGTTCAAGCTTCATAAGGAGAAAACAAGTTCATGTAATTGTTTGAGATTCTTGGGCTTCTTTGTGGACTAGAAAAGAGAAAAAAACTTAATTATGACCAAGTGTTGGGTCTTTGTGAGACCAACTTCTAGTTGTTTCAATCAAATTGCAACCTTGGACTTTCTCCATTAGCTCCCAGACAGTCATGCAAGTAGGTACAATGATGAACATACACAAAATATCCTAGGTTTTGAGATAATTGCAAACTTGATGATCTTGAATAGTCTTAAGCTTGAAGGCTTAAGACCAAGTGTTGGGTATTTGTAAGACCAACTTCCATTTGTTTCAATCAAATTTCAACCTTGGACTTTCTCCATTAGCAATCAACTCAGGGACATGAAGGTTGATTGGTAGTGCCCTTTCAAGATAGTTTTTGGTGCCTGATGAGATGTGACAAGGTGGTACAGGTCAAGGAAAGGTCATGTGAGCATGATAAAAACTATAAATAGTGTATACAACATGTGTGAGCAAAAACAAGGCTCATTTTAGCTCTTCAGTCAAAATTCAAAAGTGCATAAAAAGTGGCTTTGAGAACAATATTTATTTACAAGGTAAATGAGATTGGTTAGATATTCATAGGAAAACCTATGGCTAACCAACACCTAGAAATGTGTAGGGGTTTCTTTTAGTGCTCCATGTCAAATTTCATCAGATTCTAAAATGGGGAATTTGAGTTATTCAAGTTTTTCTAAGACTTCCTTCTTGAAAAATGCATTTGAGCCACTTGGATTCTTAGCACTCAAAAAAAAATATGAGGGATTATTTGGATAAATAATATAAATTTTTTAGTAGACTCTGAGCCTGAGATAATGCAAAAATTTTCAGATCAATTGGACTTTTTTCAAGAAAGTTATGATCATTCTTCTGAGCATGTTTTTATGATGTCCAAGCAAAATTCTGAGTTGACAGAAAAAGTTTGTGTTTTGAAAAAGTTTTTTTTTGACACAATTGACACACTTCTAGCACATTGAATAGGTAACATATAGACTATCACAATAGTTGGAAGAACTATAACTACATGGTATCCTAAATCTGAGAAAAGTAGGTAGCATAAAGATGGGTTTGACTATCATGCCTTATAAGGTTTGTATCTTTCATCTTTCAAATCTCTGAAGGGGAATTTGAATGGTTTTATGTGTTGACAAGAATGAAATGATTCCTTAGAAGGTGAAGAGGTAGGGGTCTCAAATTTGGAAGAGGAATTGACAATGAATGAAAAATGAGATGGAGTAGGACAAGGTAGAGATATATAGAGTACAAAAGTGAGACATAAAAGACAAGTAATCAAGAAGCAAATAAGTGTGTTATTGGATCAAACAAGGGTATGAAGAGGATGAAAATAATATACAAAAGTGTGAAGTTGAAGAGTTATACAAGAGGAATTTCAAGTTTCTTATGCAAGTAGAATGAAGAGTTTGTAGAAAGCAAGAAGGGTGAATGGGAAATGCATGATATAAGTGGGAAAAACTAGTTTTCAGGATAGAGAGAGAGAGAGAAGAGAGAGAAGAGAGACAATAAGGGTAAAATGAGAACAAAAACTAGTAATTGGCTTGCTTAGAAAAATAGTGAACACTAGAAAAAAAAAGGACTGATATAAGGTTTTGGAAACTAAAAAACAAAGACATGTTTACATACAGTGAGGTTTTGATCTAAAGAAGAACACAAAGACATATCAAGCACAATATGAAACCAGTTGTCAAATCTGAGATGACAGTAGCTCAACAACAATATTCCTAGCTGACATTGATCAATGAAACAATGATATTGAATTTCTCAAGATGGTAAAGATCAAGAAGACAGTGACATAGCAGGTGCAATCAAAGTTGCAAACTCAAAAAGGGGTGAATTTTGAAGAGCTAGAAAGGGATCATGATCTATTGATGAAGCAACAAGGAACTAAATGATCAATTTGTACATTGGTATTGTATTTTTCCTAAGTGGGTGCTTGGGTGATAGGAGTAGGTGCTCCTTGCAAGTTGCAAGCTTTCTAAACTAGCCTAGTGGGTGCTTGGAAACCTTCCAGTGGGTGCTAGAAGGACTGTGAAGTAGGTGCTTCTTAGGTTGAGTGGGTGCTCAACCAAACTAGAAATCATTGTATGTTAAGAATGGGTGTTCTTAATAAAAGGCCTTGATTTCAAGTGGGTTTTTATCCCTCTAAGGGTTTCCCACTATAAATTTGGTGTCATGTATACTTATCTACTTGCATGCACCTTAATTTGTGTTCATGGTTTGATTGCTTATTCTATTCAAGAAGTTTTAGAATTTTCTAATTTAATCAACATTGATTCACCCCCCCCTCTTGTGCTTGTGATATTTAACATTTCATCACACTACTTTTCTCTTGTAGGAGAAAAATAACTTCATGAAACCTGAAAAGACATTAAACAACATTTTCTAAATAAATTCAAGCTTGCAACACTATTACTGACCTGTAGACCATCTGAAACCAACAATCCAACCTGTACTTTTCCTTTAGAGACCAACCACCTACCAATTTGAGCTTGTAGCACCTTGAAACCAACTTCATGATGCACTACCAATCTTCATGCCTCCTATAGAGCCTCACTTCATCACTTTTTATTTTCCATCAATGCCACTTGACATCAATGACAACACCAATGACCCAAGGTTCAACATTTGGAGTTTCTTTTCAACAAATATTTCATAAATTCATGTAGGTTTGTTTATTGTTTTCCTTGTTGATTTACCTTTAGGCACATGTAATTTTGGGGTGTTTATTTCATTCTTTAACTCCAAATTTGGATGGATGCATGCTCATTTCAAGTACATACTACAACAAATCAATGCAATGTATTTCAAGTTTCATTCCAAAGACTACAAATCGACACAATGTTTAAAAAAAAATACAAATAAGGAAAAATATATTATCAAAACAATGTATTGAATATTTGAATATATTAATTATTATATGAACATCTATATCATGGGATATCCACAAATGGAAGCTTCCAACTTGATGGACTGGATCATCTCTATCATTTGATTCACCAGATCTCTGAGACAAACTCTCTCTTTGTTAATCAACTTGCTGCAATAGGGTCATCTTGTATTTGTGCCATTTTTTTCAGCCCCTCTCCTTTCATTAATCGACTTCCATATTACAGAGCCCTGTCATAGGGAAATTTATCCACTTCGTACCATGATGTGTAAATTCTCAAACAATTTTCAAATTTTTGTCAAGCTTGTTTCACAATTTTGACTTTATAAAGGCCAAGGCACTAAAAATTCTCTCATCTTCAACTGAACCCAAAATCATTGTTTGACATAGATCAGCCAATGAGAAAAACTCAGACATGGTTTTTTGTAAAATAGTACTTAACCCAATTTTTTCCATAGTTGGGTTATTGCTCCACACTCTAAGGGATTATCCAAACCTTTGAATTGTTGAATCATTGTAGAGGTGAATTCATGAGATTGATCAATCAAATTGTCCTTGCTTAAAATACTGGAATATTCATTCCATTGATATCAACAGGCTTACAAAAATGTTGAATCAATGTAGTCAACCTCTTGAAGTAGTCTTCCTGCATATATCTTTCATTTTGGATAGGATTCCAAAAGGTGGGATTTACTACAACCATTGCTTCAAGTAAAGCATCCCTTCTAAATCATTCCCTTATTTCTTCTAGTAGGGACACTGTAATTTCTCTTAACCTCACCCTTGTTGATGATACAATGTTATCAAACAACAACCCTGTGACATTTACCTTCTCAACCTTACCGGATGTACTACTTTAAACATGTACATCGGTATCTCATATCCACGTATAAAAAGCACATACTTCCCCAAACAAGTTGAGCTTCAGAAAGATACTTGCATTTCCAATATTTATCAAATCATTCCAACCATCAAACTTTGGACCTATAAAAGTAGTTTCATTGAGAAACAAATATTCTATTGTCATACAAACTGTTTCCTCAAACTAGAAAAATCAACAATATAGATAGTTCTTTCTTGTGCTTGTTTAATTAAATGATGCATTTCTTCCAACATGGGAAGGAGACCACACAACATCAAAATGACTCTATATCAGTCAAATGATGTATCAAATCCTGGGCCTTGTCCACTTCCATGTGATTCTACCACATCACTCCTAATAAGGATTGATACTCTTCGTACACCCTATGAACCGGTTGGTACAATGAGATCCACCTAGTGTCGACATATTTTAACAGTTTATGCCCATTTTTAGTCCTTCTACAAATATTTGGAATTCCATGAACCTTTTAGGACTACGGATAGAAATAAGCATGCACCTCTCGAACAAGGTCTTCAAATTTTTGCTACAGGTTTAAATTTGCCAACTATTTTGTAAGCTAGGTTCATTCTATGAGCCATACAATGAATGAAAATCATATAAGGGAAATGAGATGTTTGGAGTCTTACACACATGCCATTATGATGACCTTGCATTACATAGATGCCCCATCTTCCCGACACATACCAACTTTGATGCAATTGCAACATCATCCATGTCACCGATCTCCTTCAAACTTTTTATCACCAACTCACAAAGGTTTTCAGCATTGGATTTCTCTCTCATCTTGTGAATGAAAGTAAGTGAGGTTGTCTCACATAATTCTCAATAGTATACACATGCATACAAACCCAAAAAGTATTATCTACTGTTGTAACCTCATCAATAGACAAAGATATGTATCGTGCAGACTTTAGTTTCTCTTTCAAGTCTTCTTTCTCAACCATAGCTAGGCATTTTTCCCAATCCCAACCACTACTTTCTAACTAGTGAGAATGAGGAAAGTGTGGGACACCAAGAAAAGAAAACATCTTCTTTTGTTTAGGAAAATCTGTTATAGGATGACCTCTTTTCAAAATGTGAAAAATAGTAGCTAGTTGAACTATTTTACCCAAAAGACTATTTTGAATGATCTTGTTGAATTGAGAGGTAATTGTCCCTCCATTTCTGCAACTATTATTTCATTTCTCTTGTTCTCTTCAAATTATTTTTCATACCTAATATGCAAACAATCATCCATAGTTTTCCATCTGGAAACATTCTTCTCAATGCCATCTACAATTATATTTTCATATATCTTTCCTACATGCTTCTCAATAGTATCCAACTTAAGTTGCATTGTCTTGTCCCTGCCCAATTTCCAGCTACAGATTGTACATTTGCATTCTTTGGGAGGTTCAAATTTATTCTCATTTTCAATAGGTTCAATAAATGGAAACTTAGAAACCCACTCTAACCTGAAACTCCTTCCCAAGTCCCATTTTCTTTCCTTTCTCTTTCTTCAGAAATAGGTGTTTGTTGAGTATTTTCCTTGGTGGAATTTAAATTTCGTTGACTTCCACTTCCGAAGTTTCACCTCCAACATTCACTTGGGTAGGTGATGCAAAGTGTCATCTTCATTCAATTGGGAAGGTGGTACAATGTCAAACTCAACATCATTCAATGGAATGTCTTCAAGGGGAGGCATTTCATTGTTGTTCATCATTGACAACATCAAGAAAATAAAAAATGAACACATTCTCATTCTGAGTTTCATTTTGAATGTAATCATTATCCCTTGATTGTGATGGTCTGCTAGAGAAGGATGGGTTTCCTTAGATGGTTTCTCAAAATAAGATGTTATTTTTGAATGCTATACCACTACTAGGAGGGGTTGGAATAACATTTTTTCTTGAGGTTGAGCTTCCCTTTTTAGGTGCCATTTTTCTGAATCAGTGAATCCTATAGAATTGAAAGAAAAAAAGATACAACATGTTAGATTAAATGATATTGATATGTGCACAGACATCTCAACATGAGAAATATGTATAAAGAAAAATATTACGCATGCAAATGCATTCAGATGAATTGATTTAGGTAGAAAGACAACAAAGAGAAGAAATTCATCGTGAAGCATCTCAAAGGCACTCTCATTGACTGATTGCTAATGTTAACATTGATTACAAAGAAGTGATTTCAATATCCATATATCATGTTCTCAAAACACTAGATAGTGCATCTCAAGATGTATCATGTAATGGATGTCAATTGACAAAAATGCACAAAATAATGACATATGAGAGGAGACAACAATCAACATTGCATCTTACAAGAAATAGAAAAATATGAAATAATAATTTAAAAGAAGAGTCATCATGGAAACCTAGAAGAAGTTTAGATGTAAAAATAAGAAATTTAAGGAGAACAAAATGTAACTAATCCCAATGGAATTCTTCAAAGATATTTGAATGATTTTCAAGTGATTTTTGACATGGGCTATATAATATTGTGTCACTTAACATGTACTAACTTTTTGCAAGAGTGTTACATTAGTATAAGAAGAAATTACAAAAGTTTTTCCACAATTTTTCATGGTTGCTTGATTGACATGTTACATCAAATTGGATAAGGATTGCCTACCATTTATTTAGTTTCAATGCACTTGATCTGTATTGGTCTGATCTACATGTTTTAGTACAAAAATCACAAGGTTTGACTCTTTTGAAAGAAAAAATTGATATAGAACAAAGTGAAAGGATGAGGTGATATTTTTAGCTATCTCTCATATAACTTAGTTGGAAGGAATAAGAATATTACTATAGTCATAATTAGAGCATACATCAAGCAAAATGAAGATGTATCAGAGGTTTGAGAAGAGAAAAAACAACTTAAATGATTTTTTGAGAAGCCAAAGACACTCTAATGATAAGACACTCTAGTGATAAGAAGTCTCTATTGTAGCTAATCAAACATGAAATAGGTGATCTCAAGGTTTGTGCTTAGTTTGAAATCAAAGTATAGTATGTATCTTCTCATGAAGGACTCGAGTTCATTGATTCATCCAAGGTATGATATGTCTTTAGTTGATTAATGAAGGAGTCTTGATGACCAAGCTCTGTCATAATGTATAGAGGTTTGTCCTATTGTATAGAGGTTCTAAATGTTGTCATCAAGCCAAATAAGGTGTGCATCTACTCATGAAGAGATTATTGATTCATCAGAGGTATGAGGTCTGTCATAAGAAGATCTAATTACCAAGAGTGTTCATCATTTCAAAGGAGTTGAGATAGAATATATGGTCTTCCATCTATGACTCATTGTGGTATGAGACTGTGAATTCAAGGTTGAGAATGTATGCAAGGTTCTTTGGCTTGACAATGAAATGTCAAAGTATCATTATTCTTGAGAGAAGCTTGAATGCTTTGATATGATGTTTCACATATGATACAATCATGATAAGGGTATTCTTTTGTATACTTGTCATGTTCCTACTTGGAGAATGTGTTCAAGAAACTTGAAGGATGCAGGAATTAAAAATATCCCGGATCTTGATGTTTTTAATATCTAACTTTGTGCCATTTATATCTAGTCTCACATTACATCATGTTTTTCCTTTATATTAAATATTATAGACATGTTTTTTGGACTACAACAAGGACAAGAAAATATGTCAAAGAGTGATCCCACTTCTACAATCTTCATGGAGGAAGAAGAGGTGGTGTAAACCCCTACATTCTTTTTTGGAAAATTCTTGTTGTGGAGAGATAGATTCCAACTTTTCCTCAACATTAATAAAAGTGAATTAGTATTACTATACAATTTCTAATGGATTTATAACACAATTATTTTCATAGAAGAAGAAGTGAATGTGAAGATAAAGAAAGCATTTTTTCCTCCTCAGATTGTTGAAGGAAATCCATGCTTGGAGTACATTCAATACATTATGTTTCCATGGTTTAAAATTTTTGAAGTACATCATAGTGAGGAAAATGGTGGTAACAAGTAAGCATGCTACAACAAGGACAAGAAAATATGAAGAGTGATCCCACTTCTGCAATCTTCATGGAGGAAGAAGAGGTGGTGTAAACCCCTACATTCTTTTTTGGAAAATTCTTGCTATGGAGAGATAGATTCCAAATTTGCCTCAACATTAATAAAAGAAAATTAGTATTACTATAGTTTTGATGGATTTATAACACAATTATTTTTATAGCGTGTTCGAAGTGAATGTGAAGATAAAGAAAGCATTTTTTCCTCCTTAGATTGTTGAAGGAAATCCATGCTTGGAGTACATTCAATACATTATGTTTCCATGGTTTAATTTTTTTGAAGTACATCACAGTGAGGAAAATGGTGGTAACAAGTAAGCATGCTACAACAAGGACAAGAAAAATTCAAAGAGTGATCCCACTTCGCAATCTTCATGGAGGAAAGAGGTGGTGTAAACCCTACATTCTTTTTTGGAAAATTCTTGTTGTGGAGAGATAGATTCCAACTTTTCCTCAACATTAATAAAAGTGATAGATTCCAACATTAATTCTTGTTGTGGAGAGATAGATTCCATGGTTTAAAAAGTTTGAAGTACATCGCAGTGAGGAAAATGGTGGTAAAAGTAAGCATGCTTGTGACAAGATGTATGTACTTTTCCCACAACTGTTATTTTCTATCTTTTGTTTTTCCAAATGTTAATTATCTAGTTTTGGTTCATTGTTGTAATTTTTTTCCCTTTTGCATTTCTTGAATTTTTCATTTTGGACATCTCTGTATGGTCTCTATTTCATACATTATTGTTTTTCAACATTCTGTTAACCTCCCATTCCCAACCAAATCCTCCAGTGGACATGAACCCCGTGGAATGAGCCACAATTGATAATTTTTTGGGTCCGGAGTGGGTCCTGCTCCCGGAGGTCTATGCCATGTGCATTACCATTTCGTCAGTCTCCCAAGGAAATTCCCTTAAGAATGTGAAACCTATGGAATGTACCACATTTTATATATATCTTAGAGTATCTATGGGATGAGGATGAGTGTCAAGTTAAGTGGACAAGTGATAAACAGTCATGGTCATGGAATAAATGGAAAGTGAAACCACAATATAATATATATATATATATATACTTTAAAAGAGAGAACATTAACAAAAATATTCAAAGAAGATACATTGATAAAGCAAGGAATATATAGAGCAACAACTCATGGAGATATATGAAGTGATTTTAAATATATATATATATATATATATATATATATATATATATATATATATATACGTAGATGTATCTAAGATAGGAAAACTAGTTATGATTCTCTGCAAGCGGAGGACTATTCTAGATGACATAAAAATCATAGTGGTTATGAGGATGAGGATGTTCAGGATTTGTAATAAATTACAAAGGAAGAATCATAGATAAAACAATGTGACATGAAAGAAAACATGTCTCAAATAGACTGAGGACTCACTTACAGTAAGTGCTTCTAGGATGTAAACTACAACGCAGTAGCTAGACCCCTGAAAGACCTAGATTTATTTGAAATTTTGTAAGAAAATTGCAATATGCTGATTCACTAAATCCCTTTCTACTACAAATTTACAAATTGGAAAATTGTGGAAAACATCACCTCTATATATATATATATATATATATATATATATATATATGTATAATATATGATATATATATATATATATGTATATATATATATAATACATATATATATATATACATGTACCAAAATGTAATGTATATATATATATATGTATATATATATATATATATACATATATATATACATATATACATATACATATATATGTATATATATGTATGTATGTGTGTGTGTGTGTGTATAATATATAAAGGTTCCATAGATTTCTTGGAAAAACATTAATGTTTTCAAATCCCATGCGATTTCTTAGTGAAACATTAATGTTTTCAAATCCCAATTTGGCGAAACATTAATGTTTTCAAATCCGTATAGACAATGATCACGCGGCAATTTAATATAAAAATACATTATAATTGGAAATTCCTTGGCGATTCACATGGGATAGATTATTGTTTGTGGAATTTTGGGTGAAACACAGGTACTTGTACGTTGTTGTATAAAATTTTCCAAAATCAAACTTAGTCATGTGGTTGTGTGAAATATCCAAGCTATAGTGCTTTCAAAAGCAAGGTTACAAGAACCTAGTGAGAGTAGTTTGAGCCAAACAAGAAATTTGGTAGAACACTACTGTTCTAGACATTTTGATATTGAATCTCACCTTGATTCGAGTGTATAAAATAGAAACAAAGGAGAGATGGATATCTGAAGGGAAATGTCAGGAATTGATCAATTTGGAGCTAGACCTTTAGAGGCTAGTGATAGATGCTTGAAGGTGAGATAGAGAAAAAAGGTTTCCAAGGAATTTTCTATTGTTATCAAATAAATGGGCATGTAATGAACAAGATGGAGATATGGCAGAGGCACCAAAGATAATTAATGAATGAAAAAGGTCCAACTTTGCCTAGTTAGAAGCTAGAGCACTTGAAGCTAAGAAAGGGTGTATGGAGACAAGACAAGGTAAGTGAAGGTTTTTAGGATTTTGGATAGTTGAATGAGCATATGTACATGATGTTAGAATAGGATATGATATTTTTAGAGTAATATTTTTCTTGAAGGACCTAAGTTATAAGTTTATCCTTCTAAAAAGCTAGAATATGATCCCTATAACAGGGTATTTAGAACAAGAAATGAGATTGGTTGTCTAGAAGAGATGAATACATGAGTTGAGTTTTTATAACATGTTAAATGGGTGAAGTATGATGGAGCTCTAGATCATTTGGTATCAGAGAAAGGATTGTGATTTAAATGAAATTTTGAATTGTTGAATGATAATTAGGAATTGTGAAAGTGATCGAGGTAAAGAAACAAAGGAAAGGATGGAAAGAGAATAAATTGTGATGGAGTTAGTGAAGTTGATAGGCAAGAAGGAGAGAGAAAGAAAAGAGAAATAATCTCGAGAAGAAGAAATAAGAGAAAAGAAGACTAAAAGCATGGATGGAAAAAGATGAAGGCATTAAGATAAGATGGACAAAAATTAGAGGAGTTGATGATGAGAGGAAGTTGTGGACTAGATTTTGTGATGAAGAAAATGGTCAAATGGCCTATAGCTCATCTTGTCAAGAAAAACCAGAGGATGCAATTGAAAAGGATCATCAGAGAAGAAGAGAAAAGGTTGAGACAAATGAGAAAACAAGAAAACAAAGCAGATGAAGAAGGGATCAAAGAGGTTGTGTTTGAGAGCTCACAGAGGATGGATGTGAATAATGAGAGTGTAACTGAAACAAAGCGAGTTGAGGTAGAGGTATGCAATCTAATTCAAATGCAAAATGAAAGTTTCTTGTTTGTGAATACTCAAAAGGATGAAGAGAACAAATGTGATATTCTTGTAAATTATGAAAAGTGTTGTAAATCACATGTTGAGAAGAAAGAAACCAGTTTAGGACACATGATAATGTTAATAGCTATTCAGAAACTCTTATTGAAAGTGAGGCAAAGCAGGTACACAGGTGAGAGAGAATGAACAAAATCATAGAGTAGTGAAAGCTCACATGTATGAAACAAGTGAAGAAGAAGAAAATAAGGTCTTAGAAGAGGCCTTGGACTTATTTTTGCAGTTTGAAGATAGCATGAGCAGTATAGTGCTTGAGAAGGCGGTTGAGAAAGAAGAGAAAGATAGTGAAGCAAGAGAAGAGAATGGTAAAGAGAGTGTGGAAAGTCTCATGATGAGCAGTTTGAGGACCTAGTAGAGGGTTTAAAAGAGGAAAAATCAATTGATAAAGTAAGTGAGGATGATGAAAGAGGCAAAGAGAAGTGTATGAGCAACATACTGATTCATTTAAGAAAGGAAAATGATGGAATTATGTGGAATGAGGGCTATAGAGATGTGGACCACATCAAAACTCATGAAATGCATATTTGTTGTTTTTGTGTTTGTAGGTATAACTGATAAAGGAATGAAGATGGCAGAGATGGAGAACAAGCTCAAGAAGAAAAGAAGTCATTTCAAGGAAAATGCAAAGTTAAAGTACCAAACATGGGGTCCAGGTGGTCAAAGGAAGAGCAAGGACAATAGGGAGGTAGAATAAGGTGAAAGAACATTCAAGAAGACTCAAGGAACATCAGGAAGAGAAAATTTGTAGGTTTCTAACACAAAGGTACAAGAATAATTTTTTCTTCCCCTTGGGAGTATGATGCAGGAGCATCATTAGTTGAACACAAAAAAATGGCATTTTCCTTCATTCATGATTGTAATAGGTGTATTAACATGTGTTGGGATTCTAAGATGAAGTATTAGGTGGACACAAAGTCACAAAATTTGAAGTGTTGTATTTCCCTCCATCTACAAATTCAAATTTCACCTTGATGTAAAAGATAAATATAACTTGTCAAAAGATGGAAGGGTGTTTGATAAATGTATGGAATTTAGGACATGTAGTCATGAGTCCTAGGAAGTATCTAAACTAATGAAGTGATAAAGAAATGTAATTTTGTGATGTATGAGGCATGGTGATTCATTATGAGTTAGTTAGGGTATGAGTAGAGAGGGAGGATGAGTTTAAACCGAGGGAGAATCAGTTGAAGCACACATTCCTTGAGAAGAGGAGAGAAGGAAGCTGAGAAGGCATGAAATCTTGTATAAAATGTAAATATGTGAGAACTATGTCCTTTTGGTTTTAATAGATTGTGTGTTTGCTTGCAGTGTTCACTTTTATGTCAATATATGTAGAAGGTTCATTGTGTAGATATTGATGAAGCTTTTATCATATGGAAAATCTCCTTTCTTATACTCTTTGTGAAGTGGGTTGAATATGTTAGAGTAGGTATTTACCTTAGCTCATGTTCACCTAAGTACTTTATTTACCTTTATTGTATTTATCCTCACTCACTTATATGTGTGGATATTTCTTTTATCTTATTTAGATATTAGGAGATATTATCTAGTTGTTAGGTATAGTTCTTTCCTTGATCTATGGTATTGACTAGATCTTTGATGTCTAGTTCTCTCCTAAATCTATGGTCTTAACTAGTTCTTTGATGATTGGTTATTTCCTTGATTTATGGCTTGATCTATGACCTTGATTTGGTTCTTAGATTGTTATTCCTTGCCTATTTAAGCAAGGCCCATTCTCAATGTATTGCATTGAGTTCATAATAATATATGATATTGTTTCTCATTTATTTGCAAAGGTTTTATTTAAAGTTATTTTGGCGAATTGATTTCATCTTATAGATCATGGTGTTTGATTAGCATCGTGTTCTTGGCTTGGAACAAAATGCTTAGCCCTTGGTCATATGGTATGGTCATATAAGGGCTTAAAACTTGTGATTACTACTAGTGGGTGCTTAAGTTCAGCCCCCTTTAATTTTATTTGTGTGGTGAATGCAACAACATTTTACTTTGTTTTAGTGGCACCTAAAATAAATAACAGAGCAAAATATTAAAAAACTTGTAACTTTTGATCGGTAACTCGGTTTTGAGTGTCATTTTTACAAAAGTGCTTGTTTTTTCGTGCTCTTTCCATTGGAGTTATTTATTTTGAGACTTGCACTATAATTATAAAGTTTCAAATATGGAGGAGTGTTGTAATCAATTGTGGACACAATTTCGGCTGAGCCCGACGTCCTAAATTTTAGGAGTTGCAGTTTGTACCTATCATGGATTCTGAGAATGATATGCTTTTCTCTGAAGTATGTGGACTTCAAGAGGATATTGTAAGATTTGTAGAAGAAAATAGATCACTCAAGAAGTGAAATTCTCTTCTACAATCACTCATTCATGATAAGGATACAATAATACACTTCTGAGAACAAACTTGCTAGCCTACAACATCACCATCATATTGTGGACAACCATATCCATGCTCCTAGTCCACTTACAGCTGTTGCTCTTGTACCCACTGACATTGATCTGCCAGTCTTTGAGCCTGAACCTACTTTTGATGCTTCTAAACATGTGAGGCTTATTACTGCATGCTCTTCCACATCTGTGCCTATTACAGTACCACATGTTGTGTATCTTACTTGCTTTCAGTTGCATGGATTTTTAAGAAGCATACCACTGCATTTAGTTCTTGCATGCTCTGTTCTATGGGTCTCACTAGAGGAGTCATTGGCAGACATTCACAGGGTATTGTTTCCTCTATTCCACATGTTAAGTGGAATTCTCGTCATGACATTGGTTTTCGAGCAGATACTTCATTGGGATCACACATTGACAAAGCTCCTTTTTTGTTCGCTCGACTCTTTCTGAGGATCTTGAGCAACACATGAGTTCTACATCTTCACTCAGGCTTGAGAAACCTGAGATTTTAGTTGTCAGACATGATCAACCTGACACACATTCTGATATTCTTTTACATGCACCCATTATGCATTTTACACCAAGTCATATGCAGGCATCTTCTTCATCCATCTCGTGTTGATTTGGGGTGGATATCTGATCACTCGTGGAGGCGACATAGGCATTCGTTGAGAGGACTCTACAGGCATGGCTCCTCCACCATTCGGCCTCTTGCTCCACTTTCTATACCTTATGCATTGTGATGCTTCTTGTTTTGAGCATTTTTCTTTAGCAGGTGTAGTGTATCTCTCTTGTTTGTTGAGAGATTTTGTATCTGTATTTTTGACACTTTTGACATGTTGACAGTCTCTCTTGTGGGGGAGCTATTCTAGTGGAGCCCAGTGTTAGTTTGTCAGTGTTTGAGTAGTTGTTATGATAACTCACAAATTTGTAGCATCACTCCACCCATTTAGTAGTATGGGAGGGTGTGGTGTTGATCTTGCTTCTTCGGGTTTCGTGTTCTTGCCTTGTTACCTTGGATTTTCTTGGATCGTGACACTTTGGAGTTTGTGTCCTTGCTTTGTTGCTTTTGTTATTATTCTTGGATCATAACACACCTATTTGTGATTGATCGAATTATGTTTGGTATTTTTTTTACACTTTCGACATCACTTTGTTAATCAGTCTCCTTGTATGGAGCTATTATGGTGGAGCCCAGTGTCAGTTGTTTTTGAGTTTTGTGATCGAGTAGTGGATTCAGACCACAGTGCACACCAAATTCTTCAACATTGTACAAGTTTTTTGAGCTGAGCTTCTTGGGATGCCTTGGAGTGGGTCTTTACTCTCTTTACTTTGTTGTTACTGATTTTGGGTACCTTGCGGTGTCTATTTTTTCCCAGTTATTGTACATGAGTACCTTATCGGGCCTAGTTGTCGGGACTCATACTGAGGACATGCCACATCTATTTTGGCCCCTAGCTTCACTTAAGGGGGTGTTAGAGTAGGTATTTACCTTAGCTCATGTTCACCTAGGTACTTTATTTACCTTTATTTTATTTATCCTCACCCACTTATGTGTGTGGATATTTCTTTTATCTTATTTAGATATTAGGAGATATTATCTAGTTGTTAGGTATAGTTCTTTCCTTGATCTATGGTATTGACTAGATCCTTGATGTCTAGTTCTCTCCTAAATCTATGGTCTTGACTAGTTCTTTGATGACTAGTTATTTCCTTGATTTATGGCTTGATCTATGACCTTGATTGGTTCTTAGATTGTTATTCCTTGCCTATTTAAGCAAGGTCCATTCTCAATGTATTGCATTGAGTTCCATAATAATATATGATATTGTTTCTCATTTGTTTGCAAAGGTTTTATGTAAAGTTATTCTGGCGAATTACTTTCATCTTATTGATCGTGGTGTTTGATTAGTATCTCGTGTTCTTGGGATACGATCTGGTTATCGTTCCTTCGGAATATATATACCCTGTTACGATACATGAATGTAGTCTTGGTGTGATATGGATAGGATTTGGATATTTTTTCGAGCATTTTGATGAGTAAATAATGATTCATGTAGTGTAATTAATATGATTCTTGATCATTAGGAAGAGTTGAAGTTTACCTTTCATTGTTTTCATTGCATGATGAATGGATCCTTGAGGAAGCTAAAACTATGGTTGTGACTAGTTTGGGAGTATTATATTTGTCTGTGTAAGGCATGAAGGAACTCTTCTTATAACTCTTGACCATGAAAATAATTGGATTTGAAGTATTGATATTCTAACCTCCTCATGAGAGTTTAGTTGTGTTGATAGAGGAAATAATGTTTTAGAAACTTGTTAATTGTGCTCATGACCACTTATAAGTAGATGAAAGAAGTATCACTTTAATTCAATTATTTTAAGTCATTTATTACATCCATTTAAAACAAAGAAGGAAAGTATGGTGTACGTATTTGGAATAAAGTCACAACTAATCTAGGAATGTGAAAGAAATATTATGTATAGTGAATTTTTGCATGCATAATCTTTGTACACCTACAAGTTAAGCGAGAAGAGAAAGTGATTACATCATTCAATGGAAGCATGAATCCTTTCTAGTAATTTGAAATCGAATGATATGTTGATGCAAACTTTGGGTAAGAATCTGGGACCTTGAAAATATGTTTGCAAGATTCTCACAATGTGATTTCTCTTTTTGAGGTTTTCAGAAACCACGACTAGGGTTTTGCGGTTTGTAGGCTCGTAAGAAGGAATTAAGAATTGAAAATTGATAGTAATGATTCTTAGGACTTATAATAAGAGATTTGTAAGGAGTTTTGATATCTTGCCGGTGAAATTTTGAGTTATATCGACAGTGGACATGTCACGGTGAAGAGTACAGTGTAAAACCTAATAAGGAAAGAACAATAACAAAGAATTTGGGAGTTAGATATTGAATTTCACCTAAGTCTTAGCAC
Organism: Taxus wallichiana var. yunnanensis; assembly: GCA_018340775.1. Taxonomy (NCBI): domain Eukaryota; kingdom Viridiplantae; phylum Streptophyta; class Pinopsida; order Cupressales; family Taxaceae; genus Taxus; species Taxus wallichiana. The sequence goes on along the minus strand of CM031234.1, from coordinate 645,719,888 downwards.
ACATGACTATAATATCAAAATGGGTTCCTAAAAATGTTATCCTTGTTCATATAAACCTTTGGAAGTGAAAGATACACTTGACATAATATAGTGGTAGGCTAGTAAAAGTGGCTTGCAATAGGAATCAAAAAGTGGATTTGTGGGAGGAGAGAAAGGAATTAGGATTTGAAAATTATTTACGAAATATTGTTCATAGTGTGAACACTTAGGAGTGGTTTGGGTTATTTGGTAGTAATAGTTTTTAATATTTATAAAATAATATATGAGTGTGCACAATTAGTTGTCATGCACAACTCATAGAGATAGGAATGTGTGAGAATATCTTGGGATTGAGAGTAAGACTAGGGAATAAAGGAGAGATATGGGGATAAAATGATAAGACTTGACTCCATGATTTTAGGAGCAAGCAATTGTATAAAATGCCCTCTCATATTCAATAGAAATTGCTCCATTCTATTTACATTTGGTTTCTATCTTCTGTAGTTTTCATTTCATGTGTTGATTTTAATTAATTATTGCTTAATTTATTTATGCAAATCTAGAGATTTATCATCATCTGGTATTAGATCAGGTTAGGAATATTTATGAGAGTGATTACAGGATAAAACCGCAGCCTCAAGGATGTAGATCTGAGAGTTTTAAAGCTTTCATCGCCATTTTTGAATTCGATCTTAAAACAAAATGTCCGGTAAGTTGTGTTTTTCTCAAAAACCTAGATTCAAAATTTTTGCAATTTTTTGGGTTTGTTTATTTGTATTATGGAAAACTTTTGTCAAAATATTACAGAAACCCATTTTGTATTTTAAGAGTAATCTTGGAAACATGTCATTTCTAATTATTTTGTAAAAAAATAGTGAGTGATTTCCAACAATAAAACTCTGATATGCTTTATTATTTTGGTTAAATATAAAGTTGGTTACTATTGTAAGGGTGCATTATCGGTTGAACCGACACCCAATATAATTGTAAAATGATCCTCAAAGACAAATTCGGCTGAGTTAGCAACATCACGATGGAGGATGGAGGCAAATTGGCATCTCTTGTTAGTCACCAACAAAGAGATTGCTTCATGGTATTGGTGACCTTTTATTTTTGTTGTGTGGTGTGTTTACTTTATGTTGTAATAATGAATAGAAGTAACATTCCTGTTTAAAGCTCCTACATGAGCATAATTTTTGTTTTGTAATCCCTCTAAGTTAGAAACAATGATGTGAGCAAAATAATGTATGTTGTTATGTAGTGGTTGGTTCCACTAGAAAACCATTTTCTGAGTTGGAGGTTATCTTTTAAAACCTCATATTGTTTGAGTTGTCGGTACTCATGAAAAACCTTCATTTCTTTGTGGATCATGAGCAGGTACAGGAGATAGCTTTCCCCATGTTCACACTAAGGGGGTGACTATTACCGAAATATTGTTCATAGTGTGAACACTTAGGAGTGGTTTGGGTTATTTGGTAGTAATAGTTTTTAATATTTATAAAATAATATATGAGTGTGCACAATTAGTTGTCATGCACAACTCATAGAGATAGGAATGTGTGAGAATATCTTGGGATTGAGAGTAAGACTAGGGAATAAAGGAGAGATATGGGGATAAAATGATAAGACTTGACTCCATGATTTTAGGAGCAAGCAATTATATAAAATGCCCTCTCATATTCAATAGAAATTGCTCCATTCTATTTACATTTGGTTTTTATCTTACGTAGTTTTCATTTCATATGTTGATTTTAATTAATTATTGCTTGATCTATTTATGCAAATCTAGAGATTTATCATCAAAAATTTCCAAACATCACAAATAGGTTTAAGGGAGTTGGGAATGCATTTTCTTAGTCATGTGGTTGTGTGAAATATCCAAGCTATAATGCTTACAAAAGCAAGGTTAAGAACCTAGTGAGAGTAGTTTGAGCCAAACAAGAAAGTTGGTAAAACATTTGTTGTTCTAACCATTTTGATATTGAATCTCACCTTGATTTGAGTGTATAAAATAGGAACAAAAGGAGAGATGGATGTTTGAAGGCAAAGGTCAAGAATTGATCAATTTGGAGCTATAACTTCAGAGGCTAGTGATAGGTGCTTGAAGGTGATATAGAGAAAAAAATGTGTCCAAGGAATTTGTTATTGCTATCAATTAAATGGACATGTAATGAACATGATGGAGCGGGGAAGAGGCATCAAAGATAATTAATGAATGAAAAAGTTCCAACTTTGCCTAGTTAGAAGCTAGAGCAATGAAGCTAAGAAAGGGTGTATGGAGACAAGATATGGTAAGTGAATGTTTTTAGGATTTTGGATAGTTGAATGAGCATATGTACATGATGTTAGAACATGGTATGATATTTTTAGAGTAAAAATTTTCTTGAAGGACTTAAGTATTGAATTTGGTACGAGAATTCGCAGGTAAAACATAGAATAAGTATATTATTTCTCTATATCTTCCGCTAATACATTGATACATATTAATAGGAGAGTCTACTCCTATTTTCACGGAGGTTGTTCAACAACACTCCTCACAAACTCCTATATACGTGAGTTGGTTGTATAACCAAATATCACGTATAAACAATATTAGATATAGTTGTTTAATGTAACAACTATTAATCATATATTATTAATATGAGTTATATTAACTCATCATTAATAATATTACAATTTACTCATATATTATATTTGATAATATAGTTGCACACATTAATAATAATGTGAACACTATTCATTCCTAACATTCACCCCCTTAGTGTGAACATTATTAATCACTAATCTTCACCCCCTTAATGTGAACACAACGAAGAACCATATTCGAAGAAATTGAACCACCTCCTGAAAGCACTTCTTAGACCAGGTACAGACTCCATAGATTATCTCTTTACCCTCGTAAAGGTGTAGTGTCAAGCCGAATTATGCAGGAATGCTCCCTTCCTCTTTAGGTTCCTGTGGGACTTTCCCTTCCTCTCTGGGCGCCCGAATTCTGAATCTCCAAGATCCACAAGCTTCACACTAGCTGGATAACCATCCCTTGAGTCTACCTCGAAATCTTCTCCTGCTCCCCAAAAATGAGTATTCTGAAAACATGACTCCTCCAAAAAGTTCTGAAAAGGGTTTATTCAGAAAACCATCACTCTGCAAAACAAGAACACTGAAAATGAAAAAACCACACTGCACACATGTCACCAGATCAGTATGCGGCCCCGTCGTTGGCGACTGACGAGAGGACGCTGCTTGTCCTCCATCCTCCTGTGCCTCCATCCTCCGATATCATGCTGCTAGCTCAGCAAATTTGGCTTTGAGGCTCAATAATTACATACCTTACCCGAACGTCGGATTCCACCGAAAATGCGTTCGTAAGGCAAATTTTTTTTATTTTTGGACTTTTACAATGACACGACTTTTGACAATAGTATTGACCCACAATGAACTTTTGACGACTAAACAAAAAAATGACTCTTGACTTGACTGCAACTAAACTTTAAATTATTAATTCTCCATATTTTGACTCCTTGATTTTGAAAATGGACACAAAAATAACTATTTTACCATATATACATATTGACTTATGAACTCGACTTTATTGATTTACAAAATAACACCCTATATTTTAAAGAGATCAAAAGAATGACTAAAAATATAAAACTATAACTTTTATTGGTAATCCACTCAATGGAAAGACTTTTGACTCAAAGATTAGACCCAACTAAACATATAACCAGACCTCGTATATCTAAAAATACGTATAGACTTGACACAACGATGTCAGAGAAGCAGAAAGGCACAAGTTTTAGAGGGCCGATGGGAGAATACATAAGTGGTCGCCGGTGGCACCTACGCTTTTGTTGTTGTTACTATCAAACTGCTGCGTGAAGGGATCTGGAATGATGAACGGAAAGGAAATGAGATTAATACATATAATATCCAAAACGTCTCAATTCTAAGAGCGTCATCAGGTGGATGTTCATGCACAAGAACTATCAGAAGCGTGGATATCACGTCCGCACAACATCTGGAAATTAAATATATGTGGCATGAAAACGTGGAAACGGTTAAGAGAGGATCGGATGCTGCAATTCATGCACAATGCAAATTCCAATGCAACATTTGTATAGCCAATACTGCAAAAAAGTCGAGATAATATCGATGCATATCAGGTCGACCAGTATACTGGTGATTGCAGGAATTTAATCCATAGGGAAACTATGATTAAGACGGATATGCCTCAGAAAAAAAGAAAATTGAATCCCATATCGCTCAAAGACATTGTGGGCGGTGCGGTGTGCAGGACTCCACAAAGACACAAGCCGTACATATGTCCTCAGACTCTCATTATGTCGCTCTGATACCAAATATTGAATTTGAGATGAATTACAGTAAAACACAGAATAAGTATATTATTTCTCTATATCTTCTGCTAATACATTGATACATATTAATAGGAGAGTCTACTCCTATTTTCACGGAGGTTGTTCAACAACACTCCTCACAAACTCCTATATACGTGAGTTGGTTGTATAACCAAATATCACGTATAAACAATATTAGATATAGTTGTTTAATGTAACAACTATTAATCATATATTATTAATATGAGTTATATTAACTCATCATTAATAATATTACAATTTACTCATATATTATATTTGATAATATAGTTGCACACATTAATAATAATGTGAACACTATTCATTCCTAACATTAAGTTGTAAGTATATCCTTCTAAAAAGCTAGAATATGATCCCTAGAACAAGGTATTTATAACAAGAACTGATATTGGTTGTCTAGAAGAGATGAATGCGTGACTTAAGTTTTGATAACATGTTGAATGGATGAGAAGAATGATGGAGATCTACATCACTTTTTGTTCCTCTTACACTCGTCAAGGCCTGCAAAATTGTTATATGCGAGCAAGAGAGAAAGAAAACTAAAGTATATATTTTGTGCACCAAGAGTTAGGGATGACTAAGAGCGAAGAAATGATGTGGGTGAGAGTGATTTTATAGATTTTGAGTGCATAGGGGAATGGGACACATGGGTGCAATGATAGGGTCCATAGTGCATTGGGCATGCATATGGGTAGGTGGGATGGATATAATTAAATGTGAGTGGTTGAGGGTTATTAAATGAGTGGTGAGGTGTCTTTTATCCCCATTTTGTGGGGTTTTATATTTTATATTTGATTTTGAGGGATTTATTGATTTTTAATATTTTATGATGATTTTTATTTTTGAATAAGATACCTTATACACAACGTGCATTTTATAGTGTCTAAATTTTATCCCTTTTTGGGTTACGTGTTGCAACATGCAAGATACAACACAAAAATTGAAGAAGAGATGGGGGTTGTTTAACTCTATGACAATGGTTTCACTGATTGCGAGTTTAGATGATTGACTTGATAGACAAGAACACCTGTAAATGTGATCGATACTTTCGCTTTGATCAAAGTCTTTTAAGGAATTGATAGGTTGATTTCATAAGGAGAGACTATTGAGTTAATTGACTAAGGTGTTTGGATGATTGCGCATCATAATATCAGATGAGAATGGTTGTATGATTCCCCCCTCAAGTGACAATTTTCGAAGTTACATGTTGCCCCAACGTAACACGGGATGAAAATTGGCAGTTGAAGAAGATAGAAGAATGAACCTTAACAAAGGCATAATGAGTGGAAGTGAGGAAATTATTTCCCCAACTATGTGTAGGTGAAAACAAGATGATGGGTATGTACAAAAGTGGAGGCAAGTCATAGGACGTGAAAATGGTGATCGAGAGAGATTAGGCAATGAACAACGTGGTGAGCTAGGAAACGAGCTAAAAGGTGATTGGGTGAGCTATACATGAAACCGGGTGAGCTACATGACAAGGTGGGAAAAGTGAGTAGTGAGCTAGATGAGCTACGTGGCGAGCTAGGCGACGAGTTGGCTAGACGGGCTAACGAACTAGTAGGGGTGAGTTGTTTGGGTGAGCTTGGTGGGGTGATCTAGGTGGGGCAAGGTTATTGGGAAGGAAAGTGAGTTGGGACGAGCTAGGTGGGCTATGCGGTGAGTTAGGTGAAGTGAGGGATGAGTTAGGCGGTGAGCCGGCTCGGTGGGTGGGTGAGTTGGCTGACACGAGAAGTTAGGAGTGCGTTCAAGTCAAATGAGTGACTCGATAGGGAAGGGGGTAAGTGACGAAGTTGAGGAGAGGGAGAAAGTGAGTGAGTGAGTCACATAAGCAACTCGCGGGAAGTGAATGAGGTTGGAAGGATAGTGATGTCGGTAAGTTGAAAGAGTTGGCGAGTCGAGAAACTCGTGAGGGGAGAGAACAAGGTGCGTTGGCGAGTTCTTTATAGTGACTTAGCCAAGTGATGTGAGTAGGGAAGTGGGGAGTTATGTCGTCGGGGAAGTGAGGTCGGGCGAGCCATGGTGAGTGGGGAAGAAAATACTTGCCAAGGCGGGAGGGGGTGAATGACATTGGGAACGTGGCGTGTCACATGTGTGACTCACCGAGGAGGGGACCGATTCAAAATGGGTGTGTGGGAGCGGGGTAGAGTTATGCGCTTGGTTGGTTGGGTGAAGCGAGGGAGAAAGTTACAACAATGAATTGTGTGAGCAGAAAGTGGGTAGGGATAGCTTGGGGAAAGAGGGAAATGAGTTACGAGGGAAAAGGGTGTTATGGCTTAGTAAGTCGCAAGGTCGAATCGTCAAGGTAGGGGATGAGTTGGGCTCAAGGTTGGGGGATGGTCCGAGTTGTTAGAGAAACTTGGTGATGTGGGAGGCTAGCATGTTAGGGGAGCAGAGTATAGCGGGCATGGAGTGCGGTGGGGGAGATGAGTTGTGGATGGGGTGTCGGGCGAGGGAGTTGGGTTGTGTGGCGAGTTCGCAATGGTTAGTCATCGAGGGCACGGGAGGGGTTGGGTGTGAAGAAGGTTATGGTTGAGGGAGAGTGTTGAAGGATCAACAAGGGTTTGGGCGAGTCACATGGTAAACTCACTATGAGGGGTGAGGGCTTAGTAATGGTGTAGGTAGGTTATGAGGACTCAATCGAGTTGGTAGAGGAAAGGATCCCGAGGTGAGGTGAAGGAAGTGAGAAGAGTGGAGGGGAAAAGAGATTGGGTGAGTGGGTAGGAATGAAGGTTGTGTGAGGGTCATAAGGAGGATGGGTAGGGGTGAGTGGTGATGTAGGATGAGAGGTGATGATATGACAATATAAAGGATGTGACAATAGAAAATGGTTGCAATTCAAATGAAAGGTGACAGATATGTAATGAAATGAACAAAAAGTGATGATGATGCAAAGGGTGCATAGAAGGAAACGGATGCACATGGTGTTCATTCCCAATGAAGTAGAGCATAAGTATGAAAATGACATGGTTAAAAATTGAGTGCAAGAGGTGTGTAGATGAGATGAAAATGGTTTGAAACAAGAGTGTTGGTGAACACATGATGAGATGTATGACACAATTCATAAGAAAATGAGTGAGCTAAAACAGGAGCTTGAACAAGGTCTAAACCACACAAGGTGACATACTATCCCTGTGACTCATCGATATCCTATGTGTGCACATGAAAATGAATTATTATTTGAAGTGAAGACCCATAAGATAATGAGTGAAAACACAAGCCAATGTGTAGGTGTGAGTGAGACATGTGATCAATGATAGATGGAATGGAGGCAATTATAAATCATGCATTTCTCTACTCGCCATCCAGGACATACATAGCCCGAAGGAGATGCATTTGATTCTAGTCACAACATTTCTCTACTTCAAACCAAGAATTCATAGCCCCGGTAGAGATATTGGAAATACCTTTGAGAGAGAGTGTTTGATATTTCTCTTTTTCTTTGCTTTTTTCTTTTGAATTTTAGATTTTTCTTAATTTTTAATTTTTTTTGACATGATATGCATCTCTCTTGATTTTCAAGGGATTGAGAACCAATAATGGCTTGATGTAGGGAGTGGAATTGATTATGGAGACAACATGGGAAAGCATAAAAAAATAATGCTTGAGGGCCTTCACAACCAATTTTTAAGTGTATAAGTGTGCGTGGATATCTAGGAGGAAAGTCATTCTTAATTAACCAAGGAGAGACCAAGTTCAAGCAACTGTAAAAAATAATTTTAACTCACAAAACATGACCAAATTATAATCAAGAATTCACCAAGAGATGTGAAACAAACCAAGATATCGGATGTGAATGAACTATAAATAAAATATGTAGTAGAGAACCGAGAATTTGAATGAAATGTGAAGGAATGGAGCAAATGCAAAAGAAATACATGAGAAAGCACTTTTTATTGCAATTTTTAGGAATATATATATTTTTTTATTTTTGAAAGATGTTTAGTTGTTTTTGGATTTTGTGTGTTTGTGCTTTGTGTCAATAGTGATAGGATAAAATGTGGAGAATCAGGTCATGTTTTTAATCCATGTCGGATGAAGAGAAGCGGAATGTAAGGAGAATGTAGAATGTTATAGTGAAGATAAATGAAAGTCCCCCAGTCCATATAGGGACTACTTGAGTGAGAGACATGATGTATAAAATCCAGCAATATATGAGATAAATAATTGGAGTGGATGGGATGATGTGGATGATAAGTGAAGCAACAATGCAAAATAGAAGCCATAGGATGGTAGTGAGTATGGGGATGAAACAAACAAGAAAGATGTTATCTGTGGTGAATGTGTGATAATGTCGAGTGGGCGAGGACATGAAAATAAATAAATGGGAGAAGATAAAGGGATATGAGGCATGGTAGTAGTGATGATGTCAGGTGGACGAGGAGTGGAGAACATATTGATATATGAAGGAAGCGTGAATTCTAAGAGTGTTGTCTTGTGATGAATGGGTATAATGAGATGATAGTTGCATGGAATATGAAAGTGCATGTAAGAAGGAATGACAAACAAAGGAGAATGTGGGAGAAAATTAAAATGATGTGGAAGCGTAATTGGATGTGGAGGAGGCTTGTGAGGAAAATGTAAGTAAAAAAATGCTTGTGTGGTCTTGATAGATGATATGAATGAAGAAAAGGAAATGGTAATAAAAATGGTGCACGAGCGAGTGGGAAGGGATGCGATAAGGTGGATGTGGAAGAAATCTCTAAAGGAGTTGAAACAATGAGAGTGAGTGTATGTGACTTGTGAGGAATAGATGGAAGAACAAGTAAATATAGATGATGGGGAATATATGCAAGGGGAGTGTGAATGCATGTGATAGATGGTATAAGATGCAATAGAGGTGAGAGTAGCAAGAATGGTGCTTGAATGAGTGATGATGAAGGCATTGAGATGCATGTGGAAGAGGTTTGTAAGATAGGTGAAGTGATGAGTGGAACCATATGTGATGAAGAACATAATGTAGGTGGGGTATTAGGGTGTGTGATAAGTGAAGCTTATATGATCAAACCAAAGGATAAATTAGATGACATGATGGGTGAGATAGAGGTGCATGATGATATAAGCGGTGGCAAACTTGATATATGTGGTGATAATGTGAAGGAAACCAGAGAGGATAAGGATGAGACCCGCCATAGTGGAAATACATGACGGTGGAGATGGAGAAGGGGATGACATAGATGAAGAGATAGTAGGGGAGCATGATGGGGTGGAGTCTAAGGTGAAAGCATGCAATGATGCAGGTTATGAAGTGGATGAGCAGGTACAAGGTGCATATGATGTCTGGGAGGTAGTGGGAAATGAGGATTAAGATGATGAAGGCATGACACATGGAAAATAAGTGAGAAGAGGAGTGTGTGAAATGAGTGGATTGGTATTAGTAGATGTAGTAGTGGTAGATGGAGGCTCTATAGTAATGCCCCCTTTTCGAGGAGGTCTAAACAATGCTACAAAGTTGAGTACATGAGTCATTGGAATGATTGGAAATACGATGATATGAACATGTTTCATGGGAGGCATGCCTGATGGTGGGGGTGGGATGGGACAAAGAATAATGAAATGGGTGTCGAACAACTTGTGGATAATAGAATAAAGTGGCTTGGTCAATTGAGTGAATTTGCTAGGGGGTGGATGAAGCTATGAGCCCTAGAATAATGTAATGAATGCGGAGATGTGGGTGTAGAAAGTGATGAGATGTGAGGATGATCCGGTTTGAGGAAATTGTGAACATGGCGGTGTGATGGTATGGTAAGTGGAGGAGAAACTAAAACACGCGACAATGAAGGAGGACGACCAAGATGAACATCCTCGAGGTGTTGTGCCATGTGCATGACCTCATCAAATGTGTGTACTAGATGAATTTGTAAGTGGTGGGATATGTGAGGGATGAAACTTTTGGAAAAGAGGTCAATAAGCTCATATTGTGGGAGTGGAAATGAAAGGTGGTGAATAAGTGCATGCAAAGCACAAAAAGTAAAGAATAGACTCATTATGGGATTGACGAAGCATGTGAAGGTCAAATAATGTCTCTTTGGTTGAAACATGGATGAAGAAGTGGGATAAGAATGTGGTGTGAATGTATAAATGCTATATTGTGGGAGAAAGGAATACTAGTCAAGCACTTGGCCAACGAGTGAAAGTGGGTAAGTGCGGAGGAGGAGTTCATCATCGTGTTGAATGAGGTGGCATGTGTAGCAGAAGATATGAAAGTGGTTTTGGGGGTTCTTAGTGTAATCAAATTTGTCAAAAGTGGGCAATTTGAAATGTGGTGGATAGGGGTGCATGAGTACCATGGTGTGGATAGGCTCATTACAAATGGTGCGATAAATGGGTGCGGGTGGAATTCCCCTAAGTGTTGGACCTCAAGATTAATAATGTGGTCAAGGAGATATTGGTGAATAAAATTAGGGTGAGAATGAGAATGAAGGTGACTAGAAGCCATGAAGAATGATATTCACACCTACAATTAGGAATTTGAAACATGAGTGTGAAAAATGATATGACCAGAAAAATTGCAAGCAGAGACATAGTTTGGACTGGATTTGGGAAAAAATGAGACAAAGAACCTAAAGCAAAAATGAATGATCTATGAATTTGGAAGGTTACATACCAATTGTAGTTGTAAGAATGGATTTGGGAAAAATATGAGATGAAAAGCAATCACAACACAATCACAATTACGTAACTGAGGATGTGAAAATTAGAACACAAAATTATTGTCATAAACAGTGTATGACACTTTGTGAGAAGAGGATACAAAGAATAGAAAAAATTGCAAGTGTGACTCAGAGACGATGAAAATTGAATGTGGTGATGTTTGTTTGTCTTAAGGTTGAACATGGACCCAACTTGTTTAGCTGCCTCTGTAGGGATCTCTCTCTAAATGAAAATTTTTATCTGAACGAGTTTCGTACACTATAAAATTTCTAATAGCGGACTTTACTTTACCCCCATTGATCAATCAAGATTCACTGACAACATTTGATCTTCTTCATGAGTGAAACTAGTCAATCAAGTTGGGTCATTGACCCTTTTCGCCAGTGATTCCTCTCAATGTGCCAGCTACTTCGAGGTTCTTGTGGTCTTCTCATAATGAGTTTTAGGGCTTATGCCCAAGCACTTCCCATAATTATGCAAATGGGTATTTACCCTTATCTAGACCTATATTTAGTGTGTGTTAATTCCCAATTCATTCCCTTAAGAATAAACAAGTTTTTATGTTTGTGTAGAAACAAAGATACCAAAAAGTCACGATTGTGACCACCTATGCAACCAGATTTTAAGATTTTTTTAAGGCATAAAATTGTAACCCATTGAAGTCATTGCGGTCTCGCAACCAAAGGTTTTTAGAAGACCCATGAGATCGGATGTTATATCTGCTACTGAAACATTATATAAAAAATAAAAATAAACTAAAAAGACCTGTAAAACTCTAAAGAAAAAACTTTTAGATTCAAAAATTAAAAGAAGTTACGGTTAGTGCAAAATCACAGCACCCCAAATGAGTTATGGATATGCTTTTCTAAGGTAGGGTCATTTGGTGTGATTTGCATAACATTGGATCATTCCCCAAGCTGTGGGACTTGCAAATGGGAATGATCCTCCAGAGAAGGTTGGTTCCTCTTCCTAATCCTAGCACTAAACTACTTCTAAGGAAGGAAATGCGACTATCTACTCCTAATCTAACAATTCCAAGGGACCACGAAGAGAGAGAGAGAGAGCAGCAAAATAAAGAAATCCTACACTATAGAGGTGATAGCACCAAGAAAAAGGAACTACGATCACAAACCCAATGCTTGAAATGGAGAGAGGTGAGCTTGATGGAAAGGATGGAAAGATGCATCACAAACCAAGGATAAAGTTCACACAAGTACACCATTTCAAACCCCTTAAACACAACTCCTAAAACCTGCAATGGACATCGAGAGATATGCACAAAGTATACCTTGCAAAGGTGAGAGGCTAGAAGAGACAACAAAATGAGAAAAGGATGGACAAAACACATCACGAAACATATTTTATTACTCTAGGATTTCACATAGTACACCATTAATGGGCAAGAGGTAGGAAAATGCCATTACAAAGCCAAGGGAGGAGGCTTAAACTCCACATTCGACCCTGGAGAAGAAAGAGAGAGGGGGCAGGGAAGAAGAATGAACAACCCTTTACAATGAATCATGCCCCTGTATTTATAGATTTGATCGGAGAGAAGAAAGAGAGAGGGAAGCGGGAGAAGTGGGTTGAAACTCAACCACTGTTGTTAATGCTTCTAATAAAATATGCCCCAAATCTGTCTTTACTGCATGATTCCTTGATTTGGCACCTTGAAAGAAGAGGAAATGGTGGAAATAGATCGAATCCGATCTGGTTGTTGAGACAGATGGATCCTGCATTGAAGGCCTAAAGACGTTTCCTCCATTTCCTTCACCTAACCTCCTCAAAAATAAAGTCTTAGACCTCCATGGCATGGGTGAGGCCGAGATCTTTCCAATGGTGTCAGATCTACAATATTTCGAGCCCTGAGTCAAAAGATATGCCCCTTCAAAGTTTGTATCGGGTCCGTACGAATGGACGGGAAAACAGTTTGAAAAATGGGCCCCCCTTTTGGTTTGGGACATGTGGCAGCCGGATTAGAACAAAAAATCGGTCTTGCGGGTCCACAATTTATCTTTTTCCTCTGAACGAAAGATAAATTTTCACCTTCCTCCGAATCCCCACCTTGGCTTTGACTCGGGCTCTAACACTGACTTTTTCCCCGATGGAGTTGCGGGCCATTTTGCAACTTTTACCCTTTTTGTGATAACAAGGGGCAAAGAATCAACTTTTCCCCGACGCCCCACTTTCCTCTGGGACAAGCGTCAGTCTAGCGCTCGTTTGGTCTTCCCCTTTTTGCTTGGTTCCTCTGTGGCATTGCCCCTTCTTCTCTTACCCTGCAATTCCATTATTGAGTCCTCCCTCGACCCTTTAAATAGATTTAAGATATTGAAACGTTCAAAAGAACCGTTTCTTCTATTTCTTCTTATGCATGCTCGAATTTGACTTTCTCAGGCCTCTCTTTTCACTTTGCTTGGTTTTGAAACTCAAGCTCATGGGTATGATTCGTTTCCTTCATAATTTCCTTATGTTCAGGAGTTGTCTTGACCAAATTTTCCTAAGGGGTGAATTTGGGATAACAGTTACCTACAATCAAAAAAATCCCACCGTGGTCGCAAAAATGCATGCCTAGATTTGTATCACCTGCAAGATATATTAATTGATATGAAATCTCCAAATCAATGCTACTAAAACAAAATGGGCATATGCTGCCATTGTGAAAAGGACAATTATGGGCTCTTTTATTGAATAAAGTGCATAAAACTCTTCTAGATCGAATCTAAACATGCACACAAACACACTTGGAAAATGTTAGTTGTTTTTGGTGGTTAGGGGACTTGCCTTGGTACTACAACCATTTAAAAGAGATAAAAGCATTTTATTGATTAAAATAACAAAATAATAAATGAAAATGAAAAATATACCTAACTCAAATCGCGCAAGAAAATCGTGAATCGCAATTAATCGAAAATCGAAAGTCAATCGCAGTTGTGATTCCTATGTGTTAGAATTTCACTAAAACAATGTTGTAGCAAGTTGTACCTATATTTTGCGTTCATCTTGCACTCCTTCAAGACCTGCAAAACCAAGATATGTGAGAAAGAGAGAAAGAAAACTCAAGTATATCGTTTGTGCACCAAGAGTCAGGGATGACTAAGAAGGAAAAAATGATGTGGGTGAGGGTGATTTTATAGATTTTGAGTGCATAGGGGAATGAGACACATATGGGTGCAATGATAGGGTCTATAGTGCATTGGGCATGCACATGGGTAGGTGGGATGGACAAAATTAAATGTGAGTGGGTGAGGTTTAGTAAATGAGTGGTGAGGTGTCTTTTATCCCCATTTTGTGAAGTTTAATATTTTTATTTGTTTTTGTGGGATTATTTGATTTCTTTTGTATTTTTTTATGTTTTATGATGTTTTTGGTATTTTTGAATAGGATACCTTATGTGCAAGGTGTGTTTTCTCATGTATACACCCTCGATAACCTTAATACATAGTAAAAAAATCACAAATCAAAGCTCTCATGCTACTTGTAATGAACTTATCGGATAGTAATAGAAAGCTCTTAACAATAGATTGTAATTCAATATATGACATGAACATATTAACAAGGATAGATTACAAATAAGAGCAAAATAGAGAAGATCCACACAATATACATGAAGTGAAGGACAAAGTATTGAACTATATGATTGATCCTCTTTTAGGGGACATCCTCCACAATCTTTACAATGAGAACATAATTGTAATATTAGTGATTCAATACTTAACACTACCTCTTATATATACCATAATTATGCTATGGGGACTCCATAATACAAATAGGTCAACTCCTCCCACCAATATGTAATTCCAAAATTATTAAATGATTAAATCAAAGATCGTGTGTACCATAAGTCAACCACATATATTTTGAGACACCCAATAGGCTAAGCGTGTAACAAAGTAGATGTTTGAGGGTGAGTCATTTGCATTATCCATTGATCCAATGTTTTACAAGTAAAGATTGTTCGGATGCACTAAATAAGTTATTTATGGAAGATACCTACAATAAAGTTTGTAATGCACTTAAAAAGAGCAACACTAATGTGTAGACACAAAATCACGCACTTACTACTATTTACTATACCCATAAGTATGTTGTTTTATATATGGATCTTGTGTAAGAAAAGTATTCACTGGTGACCCATTCCCTAGTCCATTATTGCTTTTATCTTTCACACTTGTCACTCATACACCCTGTTTTGGTCATATCACGGGGATCCTTCTTAGTCGAGTCTCCACTCATTTGTCATCATTTGCCTCTGGACACTAGCGCCCAAGACCGGACACTAAAGCACCTAGGCGCCCTTGTCCATCACAGGTGTCTGTGTCCTCTTTATGTTTAATCTTATTTTTGACACTTGAGGTTGGTATTTTTGGTTTTCCCACTCATATCCCGAGGTACTAGTCAACATGTGGGTCATTAGTGTTAAAATTCAAGCAAGAGATCCCTATATAAACACAACATACATACCATAATAAGGGCGAACAATTATTATCAAGGGCTATCTATCTACATATCTCAAGGGATTGCATTTGGGCACATTACTTTCTGCATACACACTGCATAGGAAGGGGAGTTCATTCTATTCCATCCACACATTTGCATTTTATCTAGCTATCACCACTATCTTGGCGTCGTTGGTGTGAGGGCGACCTAGGAGCACTATTGCACACACAAGCACATAGAACTACATTGGGTCTAAGATGTAGTGCAGTGCTTAGTCGTAAGTTCACTAGTTGACAACTAAGGACAGTCGACCCCTCATTTTGCATCTTTCTTTTTAGGATTTGATGTCTTTTTGAGGGTTTTGCAAGAGGATATTTGTGTGCAGGTTTACAGGTACCTTGGTGATCTAAGTGTGACATACATGCGACCAAAGGAGAACAAGTGTAAAACCCTAACGATAGTATTGGAACCAGAGTTCGACCTTTTTGTAGACTTTAGTGCCCCCACAAAGGTCTTGAGGTCTTAGGTGCCCATCTTCTAGTGCATTTCCACCTCCTCTGCATTTTTTTGAGGTTTGTTGCGATGGTTTGTATTTTTGTTTCATCACATTCTTCAACCCAGGCACACTTTAGGACAAGTGAAATCAAGGTAAGTGTCTTATCTCTCTCATTTCCTTTCATAATTAAAATCAAATAAATTGCCTAGCATTTATATTTCATTGTATGTTATTTATAGTAGTCATTGCTTTAAGATTTTAATTAAATTATTATTTTATTGAATCATTTAGCTTAGAACTCATTGACCTAAATCCACTAAGGACCCTAATGGCTAAGAGTAGCTCTTCTCCTCCTACCCAAGTTATGCCTCATGAGAGTATAAACCCTATATATGATGAAGTTATTATTGCTGAAATTCACGCTCTCTATCGCAATCTTACTCTCTTAGGATGAGATTCAAAGACATATTTTGGCCAATGAATGCAATATTCCTACTAGCTTTGATCATTCTACCATTAGTATTGTTTCGGATCCAACAAGATTTTCGGGTTGTTGTCTTAGCTATCCTATCAGCAATATGCCTCCTCCACCTTTTTTTTTTTCATGCAACTCTAGATGAGGCTATTATTGATTATCTTCTTAACCTTGATAGTGGTAGTACAAATACAACACATAATGATAATGTACATGTGCATGATCTTGCTTCTAATACTAGTCAAGATAATTGTATAACTACATCTCATACTCCTTGCATTTCTGAAAATGTTTCAATGATTCTAAGGTTACATCTCATACTAGTTCTTCTTCATTATACATTGATGATACACTTGATGAAATCCTTGCCTCGAATATTTGTTTGATATTGATGAGGCACATGATAGTAACGATTCCACCTCTTTTCATACTGTTGAATGTGAATCCCCGCTCCGCTTTCATCTCCTTCTGAGATTATGTCTAGTAACATGCATGTTGAATCATCTTTGTCCATTAATTCATCTCCTAACAACTCTTCTAATGATATTCCTAATGATGCTATCAATATTCCATGCTCTTCACCACCTATTGAAGACACACAATCACGCACTTTGGGTAATTCTCTAGTCTTGATTACATACTACTATTAATATGATTCCTAAGTAAGAAAAGTACAAATTAGCCCATGTCTTTGGTCACGTTTCTTTGATTTTTTTGTTACTTTCGGTCTTATCACTCTCTTGGCAACATCTCGAATCATTTCTTTTTACTCTTCAACATTTGTCAGGTGGACACCAACGTCCCGGCTAGGATGCCAACATAGTGTTTGTCCCCTTTGGGTGTTTTGTCCTCTTTATACTTTGTTCACACTTTTTGCGTCCTTTCTATCCATTTGAGCATCTTTTTTTTTTTTGGTATTCGACCTTTTCGGGATTAATTATAAAATTCAAGCGAATGAATCATATAAATATAAAGATATGTGATCATAATAAAGGACCGAGCACTAAGCACTATCTATCACCACCTAAGGTTACATCCATCAAGGCATCTAAGAGATCCATTGCATCCATATAACTCCATGACAAGGGACACAAGGGCTGTTTTTTGCATCGCTTTTAATGGGGAAGTTCATTCTATTCCATGCACACATTTATTACATTCTACATCTAACAACTTGCTCGCTATCCAAGTGTGACATGCACAAGAACAACCTAGGGCACAATTATATGCACACACACACAAAACTACATTAGGTCTGCAATTTGTCCTTCCACCCACTTGTAAGTTCACCAATGTGAACGCTGAGGATAGTTTGGCCCCTCATTTTGCATTTTTATTTTTGGGATTTGATGTCTATTTGAGGGTTTTGTAGGTCTATATTTCATTGTAGGTTTCCAATGACCCCAACAATCTTGGTGCAACCTCGGTGAGCGACCAAAGGAGACTACGGAGAATGTCTTACGACACCTCAGAGGAGGTTTTCTAAGCATTTCCACAGATCCAGGTGCCCAAAAACAGGTCTAGGGCACCCACGGGTGCCCATGTCCCTCTCAGCGCCCCCATCTAGCCTCTCTCCTTAGATCTACATTTTTATGTGCTCCTAATTGTGTGAAGTCAGTGCTTCACATTTTAGGTTTTCCAACTTTGTGCATTTATACGAGATGAACTCATTTGCCCATCAAATCTTCCTAGGATTCTTACCTTCTCCTTGTAATTAGGGTTTCATTATTTATTGTTTAGTTTCTTGGGTATAATTTTTTTATTTCATTTTTAGTCATTTTCAATTCTATGGCATTCAAATTAGGCTCTTATTTACACTTTAAAAGCTTAATCACCCATTACCTCTTCCACACATTTTTTTTTGCATCTCTAGAATTGCACCTATAACGTCGACGCCTTCCACTTATTCTTATTATATTCCTATGATCACTCATAATGGAAAGGTACAACCGCTCAATACACCATCTACATCTCCTACTATTCCATCACATGATATCTTATCACTCATGCATGTTGTTGGTCAATTACAATCTCAAGTCCAATCTCTCACTCTTGAAAGCAAGGCCTATTATGCTTCCATTGATAACAATTCTTTACATGGAAATCCTATTCCAAAGAAGATTCACAATTCAACATTCCCCAAGGATTTCATTATGCCTACATTTTCATGCTTTGATGTTACTAGAAACCCATATTTACATCTCAAGCACTATTGTCTCGTTATGGCTTCTTACTTCAATGATCGATTATTGCTTAAAGCCTTTCTTCATAGTCTTATTGTTGATGTTATCCAATGGTATACACATTTACATTTTGAATCTATTAGTACCTATTGTGAGATGGAAGAGGTCTTTTTTATTTTTCGCTTCATACTTAACAATGGCCCTAGAGTCACACATGATTGCTTACTTGGCTTATATCTAGGCAAAAGGCAAAACCTATTGTTGATTACATTTTGTGCTTCAATATTTGCACACCAATCAGGTCTTTCATCCTATTGACTTAAAAAATAAATTCATCTTTTGTCATGGCTTGATTCCTGCTTTAAAAGAGCACTTACAATATGACACATGTGAATCATTCACACTCTTATGCTATAAAATCATCAATCTAGAAAAAGATCTCATTGTTGCACATGTTATAGATCCTCCTCCTATCGTTGTTATTGTTGCATCATCTACTTATTCTCCACTTCCATCTATTGAAAGTGTCCTCGAAAAAGTCTCCATCTCCTCAACCTTGTAAGCAATTTAGTATTCTCCATTGCATAAGTGTATTTCATCTCCTCCAATGCGTCGGGCTCCAAAGGCACTTGCATCTACTTCATGGGAGTCATTGCACTTTTCTCATCACGCTAGACCTCATGATGTGTTATGTGCCTTGCTTGACAAGCGTTTGATTCGTTTACCTTCTAATTAACATCATCCACCTCATCATCGCACAACAACATCATGATCGATCGCAAAGAAGGCTCGATGTGGCAATATATGATATATAATGATTATTACAACTATCATTATATCAATTTCCATCGTGATACAATGACCTTGCGCCTTTCATCATGATAGAACGCAATAATTAGGAGATAAGGGTTTCATTTCCTTTAGCTCTCGCTCTCGTGTGTGGTCTATGCCTCCAATTCTAGGAAAGCGTGTTGTTACTCTAGTTGAATTATCTCCTTTGTTTATTTCTAAGGTCATAATTTTTCCATCACCATAGGCCGTTGTTCATGCATGCTCTCCATCTCATTCATCCTCCAGTCTTGTGCACCATCTCATCCACTATGCATGCTCTATTACCACTTAGCTTTGATAGTTTAGTGGCTGCACTTTCCACCACGCATCTCCCATCATTGGCACCATTTCATCTAAAGTATTTATTTTATTTCATATGCTCATGTTTCCTCCATTCCACATGCATCCACAACTCCACGCTCGCTTAGGTTTTGGTAGGTGATTTTCCTCACCCTACCCCCGATGATGCACTCATGTTCTCATGGTTCTTACATGATTTTTGAGGGATCTGTTATAATAAGAACCTCGCTCCACTTTTACGCTACGCACTTCATCGATCTATCTATCTAGCATACATCATCAAATCACTTCTCGATGACGCACTCTTGCTTTATGGTTCATTCTTGACTACTGAGGGGTCTTATATAAATGAACCTCATCATTCACACATTGGGGGCATCATTATTCTTCCCCCTCTCTTCATCATACTAACACACGCTCAAGTACACTTTTACGATCATCTCATTCATATACTCTCTTACATCATTCATGTTATACATACTTTACCATTCATCACATCTCTATTCATACATATAATACACTTTTTCATCATTTATCTATCACATCGAACAATCACACTATATATATTTCCTACACTATCTATTATCACATACACTATCTCATCACTTATCTAGCTATGATCAAATTAATCATCATTATTCATTAGTCAACATCAACAACTCCGCATTGCAAATCAAATCAACAAAACAATGATCAAAACATCACACATCAAATATAGTGACAATAATCAACACATCATACATCAAGATATGAGTCCCAATCATCACATCACACATCAATAAACATCAAGTACAACGAACATACGCCAATAGTCCATATATCATTCACAATCATAGTAAAATCAAAATGCTATAATGGTGAAGGACCCAACCCCCATATATCAAAAAAAAACATCACTATATATCATATCTCATCATCATCAATATCACTATCTACATTTATGGGAGCCCTAGAGCTAGATGCTCATCATCGCTCAGGTCTATACCCCCAATCACGACCCTATATCTCTCTACCTACTAACGTAATAATGTAGCCTCATCATCTTGCTCCACAAAATGAACCTCTAAAATACATCCTATTTTCCAAACCTCACCAAAAACAACCTCTTTAACTTGACATGTCTCCTCTCAAACCTCATCACTCTCACTCATTAACATGGTACACACGTGCTACTATGTATGCCACCTCCATCTCAAAATGACTCAATCACGGTGCTCTCACTTGAGGCATCTTCACACACCCAGAGCTCAAATCACACTCGCAATAATCAAATGAATTACCTATTCACTTTTTCATATTACTATTTATAGTAACTTTCGATTACCTACCACGTTATCATCATTATTTACACCTATCCTCCGAACTAATCAACATCGCATGGTTTCAATCATATCTGGAGACATCCCTACTCGATTCATGTCTCGTTTGTGTCATTCTCTTTAGAATTCCACCTACTATCATATCATACACATTCCACAAACATTATATTCCTCATTGACATTATTTCAACTCGATATACACACACTTTTGTGATACCTATCATACATTCACTATTACATCATTACACGCTTACTTTCAACTCAACGTTCATTCTCATCATCACTCCCCCTTTCACCAAAAAGGGGGGCATACAATCGGGCATCCTATAATCCCCCTCACACCATTACATGATCATTTTACATTTCTAACTCTCTCATTATCAAAATTTTTCTCGTACATTACACGACATTTCACACCACTTTCTAGTGATTCCCCTAATGACCTAATATGGGGGCAACAAGCATAAAAATATCTCCATGAGTAATCAATCAAATCAATCACATACATTTAAATCTCAACAACACAAATATTTTACTATTCAAAATCACATCAAACAATGACACAACACAATGTATTTATCCTCCCAGATGACCTAACTTGGGAGTTATATCACCACTTTCCCAGATGACCTAACATGGGAAGTTATTCTACATTTTCTACTGCTTCCAGATGACCTAACATGGAAGCCATCTCATACACATTACAAACGAAACCCTTGGAGTGGGGGAAATGAGACATCATTTCCTTTCCTATACTACTCCTATATGGGTTATTCACATTTGATCGAAATAAATCAAAATGGATCCAAATGAACAAAATTTAGTCTTTTTCATCTACAGCGACTAGACCTTTTGAGGATGTAGTTAAAGTTAGAGAGTAAAACTAGACCTCTCTCCCTACACTCTTCCTCTGGTGGCAACAAGATGCCCAAATCCTCAATTTTTCACACACATGAAATCGGGTTGGGAACTGATCACTCCTTACCCCTAACACATCTCCATCAACGAAAAAATCAAAATATCCAATCACTCAATATCAAATCATCAATCTCGCTTAGTGCTCCTCATAACGGTCCCACGTCTCTCATTACGCCACATGGATTGACACGTTGATCCATGGTTCACCATGCTATATGTTCTTATTATTATGTGCATACTTCTACAACATGGGCTTCTCCAGACTTCTCTCAGGTATGTTCCTTACTTACTTTACACTACTTGAATTTCATTCAAATAACATAAAGGGGGCAAATGTAGACACAAAATCACGCACTTACTACTATTTACTATACCACCAAGTATGTTGTTTTATATATGGATCTTGCGTAAGAAAAGTATTCACTGATGACCCATTCCTAGTCCATCCACTTGTCTTTTATTGGTTTCTATTGATTTTATCTTTCACACTTGTCACTCATACACCCACCTAATTTTGGTCAGATCACTGAGGATCCATGTCAGTCATTCTCCACTCATTTGTCGTCATTTGTCTCTGGACACTAGCGCCTAGGACTGGACATTAGCGCCTGTGCACTCCTGTCCATCTTGGGCGCTGTGTCCTCTTTATGTTTGATCTTATTTTTTGACATTTGAGGTCAATCTTTTCGGTTTTCCCACTCATATCCGAGGTACTAGTTGGCATGTCGGGTCATTAGTGTCGAAATTCAAGCAAGAGATCCCTATATAAACACAACATACATACCATTATAAGGGCAGGACAATTTTATCAAGGGCTATCTATCTACATATCTCAAAGGACCGCATTTGGGCGCATTTTCGCATACACACTTTGCATAGGAAGGGATTTCATTCTATTCCATCCACACATTTACATTTTATCTAGCTATCGCCACTATCTTGGTGTCATTGTTGGCATGAGGATGACCTAGAGCACTATTGCACACACAAAGCACATATAACTACATTGGGTCTGAGATGTAGTGCATCGCTTAGTCGTAAGTTCACTAGTTGACAATTGAGGACAATCCAACCCCTCATTTTGCATCTTTATTTTTAGGATTTGATGTCTTTTTAGGGTTTTACAGGAGGATATTTGTGTGCAAGTTTATAGGTACCTCGGCAATCTAAGTGCGACATACATACAAGGCGACCAAAGGTGAACAAGTGTGAAACCCTAATGATAGTATCGAAACTAGGTTGAGATTTTTTGTAGACTCTAACATCCCCACAAGAGGTCTTGGGCCTGCAGTGCACCCTTGTTCTTTCTAAAGCACTCGTGTCTAGGCATTTCCACCTCCTCTGCATTTTTCTGAGGTTTGTGCGATGGTCTATATTTCTATTTCATCACATTCTTCATCCAGACACACTTTGGGACAAGTGAAATCAAGGTAAGTGCCTTATCTCTCTCATTTCCTTTCATAATTAAAATCAAATAAATTGCCTAGCATTTATATTTCATTGTATGTCATTTATAGTAGTCATTGCTTTTAGATTTTAATAAAATTATTCATATTTTATTAAATCCTTAAATAAAACCCCACAAATAACAAAAAAATCCACTTCTCACATCCAAAAGTGTCTTTGCAAGACAAAAAGCCTACATCATATAAGAATTTAGGAAATACAACAATATTGACAACTAGCAATTGCACCCCAAATGTGCAATGGAAATGCCGATAGTGACAATGAGATTTAGAATGTTTGCATATATATGAAATAAACAAACATCATCGGTTAACAAATCTAAGAAATATATACATTGGTATATATATCATAAATTACAAAGATTTTGGTAAATTTCTCAAGAACTCAAGAAAATTATATATCTTTCAAAGAATTAAGTTGGTCAAAGGTTTTAGGAAGTTTTGCTAGTTGTGAAGTTTCGCTAGTTATGGGGTGGCTATAAATGACCATTGCAACAAAATAAGGTACCAACGCTTTAAGAAAAAACAAATATACGAATTAAAAAATATCGGGCTACATAATGAATTAGGTAATTGCTAACATGATTAACTTCTCTTGTCATTCCATGTTAAGATAAAAAAACAAAGGCTAGAGGAATCAAGAGAGGCCTAACAAAGAATTAAGGAGATATGCAATGTAGGTCTAGATAGCACCGATGAAGACCATGAAAAATCAACACGAATAAATATCATTGACAAAAACATACTTCTTAATTGGTATAACAAGATCATATGGTATATTTCTTGCAACATACACCAAGCCAAATCTAATTTGTTTACTTAGGGATGTTATTATATAAGTTAACAAAAAGGGAAATATTTTGAACACTCTATTTTATCCTACCATTATTATAAAGTTCTGTATAAGAAGAAGTATTATTTGAAATCAACACATAATGTATAATGCAAGGCATCTCGAAGTCTTCCCTTATCACTTTAAATGACCTAATCATTACAAAAATAAATATTAAATGCTCTTCAAATTTCTTTAAATTCTTAATATACAAATGTACCTAAATCTCGTCTTACGTCATTTATTATTATTATTATTATTATTATTATTATGGTTAATTGGACAAAATAATAGAAAATCAAATTCCATGAAAGAAGTATATTATTTTACGTGGAAGTTAGAAAATAAAGTGGATTTCATTTTGGTTTTATTCCGGTGCAACTTCATTTTATATACCTCCTCTTATGCTATCTCACACAAAAAATTTGAAACTATCAATTGCACATGAGTTGTAAACTATGTCAAAGAGGATAGCAATGTAAAGTTTGTAAAGAAGTGGTGTCGATGAATTTAATTGGTAAGAGTAAAGGATGAATTGTGGACACTAGTTAGAGACATGGAAAAGTTCACAACATTTCCAATCATGGGTTTTTAATTTTTAATTTTTCACATGCATATCGCTTTTTAGTTATATGTTTGGGTAGTTGTTTTTGTTCTTGTAAATGTAAACCTATCATATAAGTGTAAAGTAACATGCATATTGGTACACAGTTTCAACATAACCATTTTCTACATATCCAGCAATCATTGTAGTCCATGAGACCACATTTCTTCTAGGCATTTAGTCAAACAATTCACATGCCTTGTGCATGCTTCCACATTTTGCAACATTTCCTAGAAGTCCCTTTTCCATAATGCTTTGACAAATGTCCACACCTTGTTTCAAAGCTCCTATTTTTCACATAGACTAGTACTCAAGGTATCATGCTCATAAAGGTGACCCAATCACATTAGACACCTATTTGAGTGTTTTCGGTGAAACAATGTCAATGTCACGTAAAAGTGTTGCCTATTGCCCTATTTTTTTAATCTCCCATGGAATAATATGTTTCATTTTCTGTCATTATATTGGAAGTCAATGTTTAATCATCTCCTATATTATGTATTTCCAGCAATGAGTCCAATCCACTAGACAACATCTTACCTAGGTATCTCTTTAAAAATATTTAATGCCTCATCCAAAAAACCACTTTGTGCATATCCTACAATGATTACATTTCATGAGAGTGTGTTTATATGAGGCATTTTGTATGCTCTCACATTGTGCATGTACATGTATATAAGGGAAGTTGCAACTATGATAACTATCAAAAATCCATTTCCGATTACTATTTGATTGATCTCCATACCCTATTCAATATTAATAATTGTCATGCTTTGAGATTTGATGGGTATTTCGAGGCTTTGAATTGTATTTAATGGGATTGAGAGTACCTACAAACTTAGAGGAGGAAATAACCCAAAAAATCATATTTGTATATGGAAATTTGATTGTTGACTTTGTACATGATGTTAGTCCATCCATTGACATGAATGGCCACGGTGTTGTGTTTTGAGGAATCCACTAGATTGAAAACAAGCTCCTATTTGAGAGGGTCGAAGTTTCCAAACCCTTCCCAAGGAAATAAAATATTTTTTTGTTTAATCAAGGAATTACATTTGGGTTTTTATTTCATTAGGTCGCAGGAATTATAATCGTCATTTGGACCTATAAAAATTAGAGGTCATATGCAAAGTAGAGATGAACCTAGTACATATGAGTCGTTTAGTGGCGAGTCCGGAGTTCTTTACGTATACAAGTTATATGGTAGTAACATCCAATAAAAACCTCCTTCTAAGAGGTGCTCAATCATAAGTGGTGGAAGGGCACCTACAACTACATCTAACAAAAATCAACTTTCCATTATGCTTTGATGGATGCCCATGTCCTATTCTAAAGCCCTTGTTTTGAAAATGACCGGGAGGATGCTAAAAATTTTGTGGTTGAATTTTCCTAAAAGTTTGCTAAGCCTTGTCAATAAACCCCATTTTGTGCATATCCTACATTCATTATAGTCCACGAGATCGCATCTCATATACGCATTTTGTATATTAGTCCACATGCCTTGTGTATAATTCCATTCTTTGTCATACATGTCTATCAATGCACCTACAACTATACATCTAACAATAATTAGATTTTCATTGTGATTTGATCATATGCTACAATCATTGCAGTCCATGAGACTGAATTTGTTCTAGGCTTTCTTTCAAACAATTCACGTGCCTTTTGTATACTTCCATATCGTGCATACATTTGACCAAGGGCACTTGCAATTACTACAAACAAAAATCAGCTTCCCATTATGCTATGATAAATGTCCATGCCCTATTCTAAAGCACCGAATGCACCAACAACTACAATATCGATGCTAGCAAAGGTGAACCCATTAGGTTGGACACATGTTGGTTGCATTCACCTAAACAATATCAATGCTTTGTGAGGTTGCTAGTGCCCTCTATCATTTTTTGCATATCATGCAATCAAAGCTCCTATTTTGACGCATTGTTTTAACACAAATACCCTGGCACTTGCAATTACATCTAACAAAATTCAGCTTTTCATTATGCTTTGATAGATGTCCATGTCCTATTCTGAAGCTCCATTTTGACATAGACTAGAAGGATGCTAGCAAAACATGTCCATTGCATTTAGTTTCTAAGGCATTTTCAATAAATTCAATTTTGTGCAAATCCTCATATTAAGGAGTCTTCAAGTTAATGCCATTTAATGAATGTGATAGAGGAGCTGGCTTTCAATGATGATTAATAGGCTTGTGGACTAAACCTACTTTGAGCTAACTTCAAAACAAATGCACATTTTCCACTCTTGTAGTACTTCGTTATATCCTCAAAATATCATAAACTTGAAACCAAATTTCAGAATTTCAGGGGTTGTGATATAAAGGCAATGAAGGGCACTTGTATGAGAGCCTAACCCAGTAGCAAAGTCCCTTTCCGTAAGGTGGCCCATAACTCAAGTGAAAAAGTGTTTAGGTCATGGTCTAATAATCCAAGTTTTCAAATCTTAAGTATGCAATTCAAAATTATCCCACCATAACCTAACCCAAGATTTACCAAGCAGAAAATTAATACAATTAAAATTCAAAAATCAATTCAAATCGTAGAGACTGATGAAGCTATCTCTCAAATGCTCAGGTTGTAGCCCATCGAATAGTTCACATGGCTTGTGCATGCTTCAACATTTTGCATACATTTATACAAGGCACTTGCAACACATCTCACTGCAATATAGAACTTCACCATCCATTATGTTTTGATAGTTGTCCATAACCTGTCCTAAAGAACGCCATTTTATACATATCTTGCAATCGTAACAGCATGAGTCCAAATTATTTTGACAAATTTTGTCAGACAGTTCCAATACCTGTATATGCTTGCACTTTTTATATGCATATCTATCTAGGTATTTGTAACTACGACATCTAGCAAAATTCCCCCTTCAATTATAATTTGCTGCGTGTCCATACCCTACTTTGAAGCTTCCATTTTCGCACATGTTTGGAATATGCTGACGAAGGCTGTAGAGTTTGGCTTTACGCCTTCCGATTGCATTTGCTTCAAAGTTCGGAGATAAGAGGCACTCATTCCATTGAAGTATTTACAACCCTCATCTGCTAAAATGACATGGTTACATTCTAATAAAACAAAAATGAATCTTACATAATCAGGATATGCTCCATAGATCACATTTCTTTTAGGCATTTTGTTGAACAATTCACATTTCCCCATGTTTTACATATATATCTATCAGGGCACTTGCAATTAAAACATATGACAAAAGTCCCTTTTCCATAATTTTTCGGTAGATGTCCACACTCAGTTTCAAAGCTCCTTTTTTGGCACAAGCTGGTAGTATGCTAGCAAAGGTGAATTGATTGGATTAGAGATCTGTTGGCTTCAGTTGGTGAAACAACGTCAATACCTTGTGAGGATGCCTGTGTCATCTGTTAGTTGTTCCCTCCCCACTGCCCTCTTACTCATTCTTCCTTTGTAATTTGACAGATTGGGCAACGCTGGAAAAATGCCCTGTTCTAAATCTCCCATTTTGACAGAGGCCAAGAGGATGCTGACAAAAGTTGTGGACTCTGGCTTTATCCCTATCAATTGCATTCGCTTGAAAGTTTCTATTGTCTTTTCAACAAAATCAAATTTTTGCATATCCTGCAATCATTGCAGTGCATTAGACCACATATCTTTCAGGAATTTTGTCAAACAGTTGACATGCTTACACATTTATGACAAAGAGGCTTTAAATCATGGCAAAATGGAACAAGCATTGGATGTAAGGGTTTCACTATTGTACAGCCACAATATACAGAGCTTTCTATTTCCATTATATAAACTTATCTCCTCTTCCTTTCGAATCTCTTTTTTTTGCACAGGCTAGTATCTCTATGGTGTTTATACCCTGTTTCAACACTCCTATTTTGGTAGACATTGAAAGTGTCGTTCAGGAAAAAAACCTCGTGAATCATTCCCTGAAACCCTTTGTCCGTCCTTCCACTCTCAGTTGCATTCATCAAACGCCTTCCTTTGAGACCGGGCAAGATAATACTCTTTGGCTTATTAAAAAAATTATATTTGTAATATATGAACTATTCAAATAAATAAATGAAATCTTTCGTGTAAGTGTTTCTTATATGTAAATCGTTTTATTAAAAATTTAGTACCCTTACTCATTCCATGAGGATTAGGTGTTTTGGTTTGAGATACGCGTGCCCTGTACATTGTTCTAGCTGTCATGTGGAAGAAATGTCGCCATCTCTCTCTATCTTAAAAGTTGGATCTGTATGGGATGGGAAATTCATATTCATAGTGACAAAGGCAATAGAAGAATCAGTTCGTGTGACATTGTAAGATAATGTAGTAAAGATGATAGCCTCCCTCTTTTCAATTTCAGGGTTACCCAAAGCAACTCCCCTTCACAAGTAATGGTGATATTTCAACGCTTTCAGTCTGATTCTAATAACAGTTTCATATTCCCTTCACAAATACAATCCATGGGTATGTGTTTTGGCAGCCAAATAAAAATGAAGCGTGGTGTTAGATACGGTAGCCCACAGGTGGATCCGTCTGCCCCCTCTCACCCAAGGGGACTCGGTAATTATGGAAGCCAACGAATTTCTCTTCTATCCTCGGCGGCTGCTTGAAGCTGAGGGATATTTTTGACGTTGCGCATAAAAATAGCATCAGACAGAAACCGTTATGCTCGTGAGGAGACAGAATCCCCTGGTTTCTAAATCTTACTATGGCGGCAACCACAATATACAGACCTTCCTATTTCCATTATATAGACTGATCTCCTCTTCCTTTCAAATCTCCCTTTTGCAAAGGCTGGTATCTCCATGGTGTCTATACCCTGTTTCAACGTTCCTATTTTGGCAGACATTGAATGTACCACCGAGGGAAAAAACCTCATGAATCATTCCTGAAACCCTCTGTTGTTCAGCTCCTCCGAGTATTTTCTCGCATACGCCATCCTGCAGTTCAAAAACACAGACGTGGAATGACGTCGAGGACTTCCCTAACGAATGTCAAAAACGGGCAAAAAATGAAAACATAGAATCGGAAACATGGGTTCCGTGAATGATGAACAGTGCGAGACAAATGAACAGTGGCATAAGTAATAGGTGTCCATGCTGGCAAATGGAAAAGGTTGCTGGAAAAAAACACGGCAGAAATGTCCCGGGAAACACGAACACTCCCGGGAAAAAGGCCCTCACAATTGACGCCTTCCGGCGTGATGACGGTTACCCATAGAAAATTTCCCTTTGAATGTTAACAGAGTTAATATTAAATGAGAAAACACCAAATAAAGTTTTTAGCACCGATTCTTGCTTATGTGGGACGATGATCATTACTATTCATAGAATTGTGACCGCAAATTAATAGCAATCTTACAAGTTGCAACCATTGACGATAATCACAAGAACATGCATGACACAAATTTTAAAAATTACTAGTAAGCATCAAGATAGAACTGTTGTGACATGCTAGAACACGGGACAGAAAAGATTTGAAAAACCAGAGTCTAGCCAAATCTTACAACATACAGCCATTTTTGGTGCCCACTCCCCAAAATAGGGCCCTCTTTGCGGAAAAGATACTAATTATAATAAGCATGGAAATCCAGGATCTGTTGCCTATTTTTGAAATAATTACACCAGGAAATTGACAATTTCCTGTTTTTGGAAACAAGTCTGAAATTGAAGCTGTGTCGCCTGTTTCTGTTTTGGGTACTGGAAATTTTCAGCAACCACCAGAAAAGGCATTGCAAATTTCATTTCCCAGCTCATAAACATTTTGCATAGACAACCATTTGCTCAAACCAAAAGATACAGGGAAAGATAAAGAGGAAATAATAATGTTACTTTCTAGAGTTTATGGGCAAATTTATTTTATTGAAAAGAAAGATATTGCTAATCAACACGCTAGGAATCACTATTTCAACAGAAGTTCAAAACATAACGATCTGAAGCGTAAGCTAAATCCAACTCCTAGGTACTGGTCCCTCTCATCATCCATGTGACCCTCAGCAGACACAACCACAACCTCCTCATAAACCCTCTCAAATGCAACCAGATACTCGCTAGAAAACCACCCCTCCTCCATAGCCAGCCCCACCCACATACTGATGAACAAATGCGCGTTTAGTATACATGAGATCACACTTATGATCAATCCTTTAATACACTTCAGCCACACTGGTAGAATTCGAAATCACGCATACACCCCTTTGAACCTGTGCAAGACCACCGTGCGGAACAACCACAAGAGACAAGCAACTCCTTAATGCAGCAAGGCACCAGTCTACAAACAGGATTGTCCTCTTGGTCTTAATGGTGGAAAATGGGAATGACAGCATTCACATCCTCTGTACGTCACCACCATGAAATTCAGCCTGCAGGGTTTGATTTCAAAACGCCTTGTCCACGCCCACAACGGACATGGCATATACAGGAGACTCTATGGCACAATGGTAAAGAAAAAAATATAAGCAGTAGGTAACCATTGCAGTATTTGTCCTTTCATTAATTGCCCACATGCCCTCACTGACAGGCAATGTATGTAACTAAATCGACGGATGAGAATCATACGATAGTCTTGCAAGCAAAGCTGAATTATCTGCCGTTGATTGAGGCATTCCCATTGTAAACAATGCCTATCGGCATAACAAAATAGTTGGGGGTTATTTGGTTGGAGAACGCCTATTGTCAATTTGAAGATACATTATCTCAAATCATATTGTCTGAGTTCTATCCAATTTTATAGAAATCAAATACATTGCTCCCTGAGCCTTACAAAATGGTTCTAGAGTGCAATGAAAGAAACATGTGCAGTATTACATAATTTATCACTTCAATGTATGACAGCGTATAAAACGATCTTTTGTATGCTTATATCTACATCATGAGGGAATGCAGAGTATTCAAGTCTCTCTTTACTATTCCCAAAGTTTAATCCACAAAAACATTAATTAGTATGTGCATATAAAGAAAAATAATTAATTCTTATCTCAGTTATCATGTAGTGTTGTGAGTGCCAAAAATTTGTCCTGGATATGTTTTTCTGCATATCCAATTTCCAATAGTGCAGTTCAGATTTAAGTTTCAGATCTATGCGTTAGAACAAAATTTCTGAGTTTTTCAGAGCTACATTATTTTCTATTTTTCAGACCTTAGGTTTTGCTTTACTTTTAAGCCTAAGGTTTCTGCCTTAGGGTTTACATCACTTGCTACTAACTACAGCTGGGTGCATTTCAGTGGTATCAGAGGTGTAGATTTTAGATTTTCAGCTCGAATTTCGACATTTTAGATTCTTAAGAGTACAAATTTTCAAGCTATAATTGCAGTTTCCCATTGGAAACATAACAAAGTAACAATGCAATTTGCTAAATATAAATAAGAAGCTTTTATTGTTAA
The DNA here is from genome assembly GCA_018340775.1 of Taxus wallichiana var. yunnanensis. Classification (NCBI taxonomy): domain Eukaryota; kingdom Viridiplantae; phylum Streptophyta; class Pinopsida; order Cupressales; family Taxaceae; genus Taxus; species Taxus wallichiana. The sequence goes on along the minus strand of CM031234.1, from coordinate 645,687,619 downwards.
TATATGTTATAAGATATTAAAAGATGATTACATGGAGTGGTTAATATTTTTGGGGGAATTGATCTCTATATCCTTGGCAAAATAAGGTGGAATATAAGATTTTAATATTTTATGGAATGGGAGTGTTTTCGGGTGAAAGTTATGAAAATGGAGAAGATTTTTGGTAAATGATATAAGGACGGGTGTCAATTAATCAAAATCTTTCAGTTAGTTTTCAATTCACTGATTTTTATTTTCCGAATGTTGAGATTGGAAACAGATTGTGTTTGTAAATTTAGAACGAGTTTGAAGAAGTCCCATCAGAACGCTGAGATGGATTATGCTACCATATATGACTTCGGTCTATTGTTTATTTGTTAAGTTTTTGGTTTGGTTCGATGTTGTGTGTTATGGTTATAAATTAAGTTTTGTTCTGTATTTTATTGATGTATCATATAGTTGAGTGATTAACATGTGGTGACAAATATAATTCCTTTGTGAGTCAAAGATGTCAATGTATTGTGTTTATATACATGGATAGTTGTTGAATGAAGATTTTTAGTCATAGAGGCGGGATTTTTTTTTGGTACTATGTAGCAAGAAAGGAGGAGAGGAGAAGGCCGAGAGAGGAAACATGCTGATTCCGCAACCAATCAACCATTATGTTAGTAGGAGGGCTGCTTCCATTGTGGCGTCACCCTTGTTGGCATAAGGATCATGATATATTAGGTTTATATGTTACTACGGACCAAGCCAACCAACTGTAATGCCCCCTTTCCCTCGTCCAAGGCCTGAGGGCCAATGCGGGTCCTAACCCTAGTCATGCCCAAGGGGTTATGGATGCTATGAGCTATTGGGTATGAATATCTAGTCCAGTTGTTATTATTTTCCATTGACAGGGTTATAAAGTGCTTTCGAAGGGACTAGATGTTATGTTTTATCGTTGGGAGGGGCCACTTAACTCCTAATGTTCTAATTTTGCGTTGGGGTCACCTTTTTGGGCCATGGCGACTTGAAGGGGGAAAAGTAACTTTAAGTTACTTTATTATTTGGGTCTTCTCTAGGAGAAAGTGCGACTTGGGGGTTTTAGGGTTTCCTTGGCGTGGGAAAAGTTATAAAAGGAGAAGAGGGGTGAAAGGAAATTCATTCATGCATACACTCATATTTTTTTCATGTCTCGCTTTGTTTGCAACTATTTAGCTTGTGGAGTAAGATCCCAGAGGACCCTAGCTTCGGTGGTGAGAGATCCATCCCTAGTTTGGCGGGACATTCTTCGGTAGTGAGAGATCTACCTAACTTGTCATTTGGAGCTGTTTTCAGGGCTGATTCACAGAGATATTTTCAGGTTTTCAGAGATAGGGTTTTGAGGGTTTTGGTGGAGATACTCAGCTGGTTTTCGGATCAGACCTACGGCAGCAATAAAGGAAGGATTTGGCATCATTTTCAGAGGTTTTCACAAGGGTTTTGGCCATCTACCAAAGAGGGCGACTTGTTTGGGAAATTGCAGCCCTATTTTGGAGGGTTTCCAGTTGGCCGTTTTTAGATCTGAAGGTTGGAAAATCATCTTCTATATTTGTATATGTTATTTCCCAAGTTTCATAATTTTTGCACTTGTATTCGGGAAGATATGAATTTTAGAAGTTTTCCAACTGTTTAGGGCACGCTGTAATTTTCTGGCAGCGTTATATTGACTGAAAAATTCCAAAAATATTTTCCTTGTGTTCTTTATATTATTACCTAGTTCTCTTTAAATTTTCAAGTAATTTGAGCGGGTATTTTGGGAGTTATTCATATTTTACTGTTCGCTGCCCTAACTGTAATTTTCTACAAAAAACCAGATTTCTGTTTGGCTGCGTTTTGTCTATCTTTTGCATATTTTATAGTGGTATCCTATAAGGGATATTTCACAACCAATGTGGGATTAATTTTTTGATTGAATGAGAATGTTGATATTTAGAATTGAAAAGTTGTGAGTTATTCAAAATGAATAGAGAGCGTCCTAGTGTATATAGAAGGGCATTGTGGTTTCTAAAAAATCATGAATTCTACTAAGTGGGAAGGATATTTTGATGAAACACTACTACTTTGCAAGAGTCTGATCTCATTAATAAAATTCAGATATATTCCTCGTACGTTGATATTTTCATTTTGTATTTTGTCTATTGATGCTATAGTGTTTAAATCATGTTTTGCTCGTGTATGCTGGCATGCCTACAATAATTCTAATAACATACAATTACATGTTTCTGGTTAAAGACCAGAAACACATAAATGTATATTGAAGGTTTCAATACTTACTTTCCACGGGATGTAATTTGTGGTTGACATTATTTTTGTTGTATTCCATTGATAGACTGGCAAGCAGCATAATGCATTGCATCGTATTCTCAAGTTGGACCCCAGTAGCAAATAACATGGTGTTGCTTTAGCGATTTTTGTGTAGCACGGGATAAGTGACTGAGGCAACAAATATTATTTTTTGTCAAATGGAAAGCATTTGAGGCTAAGTTGGTTAGTGTCATTGTTCCTCGAATAAAGAACTTCACTGGATAATGTGGGGAAAATACAAGACTGGCATCAGAATACAATAAATCTATATATATATAACAAAGGCATACCAAGTTGCATGAATCCAATCTCAGTTTTCCATCCTTGTCTCAAAATGGTCACTTTTTCTGAACTGAAAATGACTCTTGCTAAGCTACACCTCTTGTTCTCCACGGGTAAGGAAGTGCGTCAAATGCTTTGAGTGCTCTGTAAAAATGCCAGAGAATGTTATTAGTCGTATAAATACACTGCTTCATAGTGATGCATAAGCATCCATCATTCATCTGAATAAGTTTGACATTCACAAAACGTTGTAGCATGCTAGCATAGAATGAGAAGCATCATATGTTTAGCCAAATTTTAGTTTAGCTTTCAAGGTTTAATTTGCATGTATCAATTAATGTGCCTTGTTAAACCTGTCTACAAATGCTTTTAATTCTATATCAGAATGTTACACTATCTTCCCAAGTCATTCATTTCACACACCACCTATTTATCACATTTTATTGCACTAAACAAGACAATCAAATTAAAAGGGTAGTCAAGCTCATTGGATGTTGAGGACACAATGTAGTAGTAAAACAAAGGATGGTGTCACATGAATTTCTATAAGCAGTCGCAACTTTAGAAGTTTCGCATTCACAGGTTCAAAACACTTTATCTCAAATAGAAGAGTTTCAATATTATCAACATAATTAGAAATAATTTCCTTTTTGTACTATTTTACTCCATTTTTTAGGCATTGTAGTATTGATAACCTCCGAACAGCCGGGAAGACCAAGTATAGCTTTACTAGACAAATAGAAGTTCAAATACCACCAACACGTAAGCTCAAATCCCTTTGAACTAAAAATTTTTATAAATTTTCAGTTGCCTTCCATTTTGAGTTGAGTCATCTTGCTCACACTATATACACTGATCCTCTGGAAGATGATGTGCAAACTGCAAATTATACACCAATAGGACGTCACCTCAAATTTTCAACCTTCCCTTCTAAAAGATGTTTTTCTAGACACCAACACTCGCAACACCCAATAAGAGCAAATCACACCTGCTAGGAAAAAAGGCTGTTTACTGTTTGCAAGCCGAGTGGATTCTCCAATCTGCTTTGAGAAACAATTTCCTCACATCGGAGAAAACTTGTGGACAATCATTTAAAGAAAAACTTGGAGACAATTTCCTTCAACACAAGGAAGAAATGATCACTATTTTGAATCTAGGACACTGTAGGCGGGATTATTATTGTGCTTGGTAAACATTGTGAACACTGTTGTTTATACTTCACATAATCATCATCTATGTAAATACTAAGGAATCGGCATATTCTCCCTTTTTAAGAAAGAGCAAATACATAATGTGCAATTGCAGATATTGGACTTTTCGAGTACTTTAAAACTATCACTGTTCGTGCATTTAACATGCTAAGTTTTCCTTGAGAATAGAATTACATATTTCTCTCTTGAGCGAGTTTTGCTTACTTTAATTTCGGTGGGAAAAATTACATCTTATCCTGCCTGCTCTTATCAATGTATTTAGTTCTATTATTCAATCAAGTAATCAAATATGATTAATATATAAATACCAAAACGTACCAAATGTGCCTTATCCTGGTGATCTCCCAAGTAGTTGTCTAGAAAGATACTATATCCCACTCATATCTCCATTCATCATGACTTTTGAAATCAGTCTTATCGGATACAACGATTCTACCAATCTTTCCAAAAATATATTATATTTCCAAAGGATGTACTAAAGAAAATACAATAACTTTCCCCTTGTTCTCGGAGCAAGGCTTTCCATCTCATGAGTACAGACATTGATTCACCACAAGAACACTGTCCATTCTTGAAATGGTGGTAACAGTGCGCATCCTCGTAATAATATCTAGTGTAACAATCTAGGATACAAACCTAGTAGCAGAGTGGCAGTCGCCACACACTTCAAGATTCTTAATATCCCAAATAATTGTTCCAGTGTATGTGTTGATAAGCCCAAATGCAATGGCTAACTTTTGGCTATGGTGTCAAAGAAACTATTCCACTTGTGTTGGGAACAACCCCTGCCAGTTTCATCTCAGTAGACGATTCTGCTAGCTTTTCATACATTTCTTGTGTCTCTGGATTTGTTGTCAATGCATCTCCTACTAAAAATGCATGCATTTGTGTTTTGACTTCAATCCAACTGCATGCAGGTGTCTTCTTAACTCCCTCTCTTTCATCCTCCTCCGCACTTTTTCCATGTCATCCCACCTTCCAGCTGCAGCATATATGTTTGATAGCAGCACATAAGGCGAGGCATTTTCAGGTTCTAATTCAAAAAGGTGCTCTGCTACTTGTTCCCCTAGTATAACATTCTTATGTACATAGCAGGCTCCAAGCAAACACCTCCACACTGTAGCATCAGGTTTTATTGGCATTTTCTCGATAAAGTCATACGCCTTGTCAATGTGCCCTGAACGACCAAAAAGATCAACCATACAGACATAATTTTCCATTTGAGGCATGATATGGTACTCTTGAGTCATAGAATCAAAATATTTCTGGCCCTCATCGACCAGGCCCACATGGCAGCACGCAGTCAAAACACAAACAAATGTGACATGGTTTGCTTTCACACCAGACTTCTGCATCTCTCCAAAGAGTTCAAGGGCCTCCCTGCCTTGTCCATGCATTGCATAACCGGCAATCATGGATGTCCATGAAACAGTGTTCTGGTATGGCATTCTATCAAACAAATCGCGAGCTTTCTCTAAGCTCCCACATTTTGCATACATGTCCATAAGGGCGCTCTGCAAAATGAATTCAGACTCAAACCCACTCTGAACAATATCTTGATGGATCTCAGTGCCCTGCTCCAGGGCAGCCAACTCACCGCATGCCGGTAGAACACTGGCAAAAGTTTTGGGGCTCGGTTTCATACCTGCCAGCAAGGGAGTGTTTAGAGATGACAAAATAATTACAGGCACAAAAAGTTGACAGACCTCTATAGAATATATGTATTATGGGCTAATATTTGAGGAAAAATGTATATTTACTATTCATATAAATAGATGTGGGTTCTGGGATCCATAATGAGAGCTCAAATACCAAGTGGCATCATCAAAGATGCAATGGACATAGAATTCAACATGTTTTGAAAATTTGTTAATTGGTCAATCTAATTATGCACAAATATCAAGGGGTGCCATCGAAGCTGTGATGAACCATTGACTGCAACATTTTATATAAAAACAGGTTTTTTAAGGAAAATTTGCTAATTGGTGAATCATAGAGTGCAAAATTCCACATAAGAACGTAACTAGTATGTTTTAAAAAATTGCGAATTGTTCAATCTAATGTTTGCAGAATATTATGGACAGGAGCATGTTGCAATGGACAATAGAATGCAAAAAGTCAAATTTATTTTGGATAAACTGTGTTGAAGCTATTAAGCTTTCAAATTACATACCTCGCTCATGTAACTCACTCATTGCTGAGCAATCATAGAACTAATTGAATGGAACAATTTATATTAAAATGTTACTAGCAATAAGTATTTTTGAAAAAAGAATATTTATTGGTAAATCTATAGAATGCAACATTTTCCATAAAAACAAAACTAATTTTTTCTGAAAATTTGCTAATTGGTTAATCTAATCTGTGCACTGATACCACATGTTCTCATCGAATCTGCAATGGACTAAGGGTTGCAACGTTTTAAGGGTTAGTATTTTGAAGATTTGCTAATTTGTCTTTTTAAAGAATGCTGCATTTCACACAAAAACATGACAAATAACATGAAACATGTTTCTGGAAAACATTGTTCAAAGATTTTTATAATCAACAGTACTGATCCATCGTTGAGATGAAAACTATCACGGAGTGTGATTGGAAATGCTGATAAAAAAATATTTTATACAGTTTTAAACTTTCATCCATAAGCATGTTTCATAATTTTATGGACTCTGACAATCTTATGTCTTTAATGGCTAATATTTTAGAAAATGTCCTAATTGGCGATAAAAATGGCATCATCAAAACAACACTCGACAATACAATGCAACATTCTATATAACAACATATCCACATTTTTTTAAATATTTTGGGTTTAAATTGCTAATTGACAAATCTAATGTTTGAAATATTATGAAGAAGACTCAATTGGGAACAAAATATACAGCCCATAAATAAATGTCTTGCCTGAAAGTTGCATCTGCTGGAAAAACCTCAAGGCCTCTTCACACTTGCCAATCTGCACACACATTCCAATCACCGTATTCCAAGACGCGATATCTCTGAGTGGCATTCTCTGGAAGAGCTCCATTGCCTTCTCAGCATCTCCATTCTGTGCGTACCCAGCAATAACTGCATTCCAACTAATCACATCCGGCTCAGGCATGTTCTCAAACATACAAACAGCCTCATCCAGGCGACCATTCTGCGCATACCCTGCAATCATAGCATTCCAGGACACCACATCTCGTTGAGTCATTTTGTCAAACACTTGGCGTGCATCCTCCATGCTGTCACATTTTGCATACAAATCCACAAGGGCACTCTGCACGAACTCATCGGAATAAAACCCACTTCTAATTATCTCACCATGAATCCCTGCACCCTGTTTTAGGGCTCCCAATTTGGCAGAGGCGGGCAGAACGCTGGCGAAGGTAAAATGGCTAGGTTTGACGCCTGATTTTTTCATTTGGTTTAGTAAAACCAAAGCTTCCTCGGGGGTCCATGTTTGCAATAAGCTGCAATCATGGAGGTACAGGAGAAGGGGTCTGGCTCGTACATCTGATCGAAAATACTGCGGGCCTGCGCCACGTGGCCGCATTTGGCATACAGGGTGACCAGTGCACTCTGTACCATTATGTTTGGAAGAAAACCCTGGTCGTTCATGTGACCGTGGAGCTGTTTTCCTCTGCGAAGGCTTTTCTTTTAACACAGGCGTGAAAGAAAGAGGCGTATGTGAAGGGGTCTATGTGGTGATGATCTGTGTGGTGTAAGAGTTGCAGGGCTTCTGTTACGCGGCCTTCCTTGCACATTCTTCTGATGTCTTGGTCTGAGCTATTATAATTTGTAGAATTGGTTAGAGCTGCAGTCATGGTGGCGCCATTTCTCACCAGGTGAAACCGAAAATATAATGGATTTCGCAAAGGTGTCATCGCAATTATTCCCGATTTATATCTTATGTCTTCGTATCATAATGCGTTCAGCTGTAATGGTATCGATATTGATCCATACTGTAATCAGCGAGAGTTTTCGCCTCGTATAAATTTGAAGTTTTAGTTGTTGTTGTACAATGAAATTGTATTTGTTGTAGTATTGTGTGAATGCATGGTTGTTATTGCTCGTTGTGCAATGAATGCCATGCGATTGTATGAATTGGAAAGGACAAGTTGCAATTATGCAGGATCGAAATTTAGGGAACTACATCGATGTTGCAGAAACATGTTCGAAAATGAGGGTGCTCGTAATGTAGTGCAATTGGGCAGGGTGTGTTCTGGGGCAAGGCTGTTTCTCTTTTGTTGAAGATTGGAGATGTCTTTGGCGAAGTATTGTGTGATTGCATGGTTGCTAGTACTCGTTGTACAATGGAAGTGTTGGTTGTTGGTCGAAGATGGAAAACACTATTGGCGAAGCATTATTCGATAATGCGGCTGTAATTTGTTGCAAGGATGAGTTGGAAAGGACAAGTGGCAAGTATGTTGGATTCAAATTTAGGGTACTAGATCGATGTTGCAGAAACATGTTTGAAAATGAGGGTCGTTGTAGAGTATAAGGATTAATAAAAGATGTTGTTGATAAATGTTGGTTTTAGTTGTTATAAGGTGCGTACTTAGAAGTAATATGTTGTGCGGGATTGGTTTTAGGATTTGTAAAAAAATAAAGAGATAGCTTTGTTTACACAATTTTAAATGATTCAAGGGTTTTGAATAGAGATGTATTAAGTCTAAATATGGTATTTGTGATACATATTATTTTTGAAAGTAGTATAATATTTTGAAAACAATTAATATATAAAGGGATTGTGTGATAAATTTGGCAAAAATGAATTAGATGTGGATTTGATTATTTATAGGTCGTATTTATATTTGTTTGAAAGTTACGTAAGAAGAAGATTATTATTGTTTTAATTGCAATATGGATTTTGGGTGATATTTCAGAAGGCTGCGATGGATTAGGTAGATATTAAGGCGGGAGTAATAGTCGCACGCTTGTATTGTAATGGGATTTATTGTCATTCGCAGAAGGCGGAATGGTGATGACAGGTGTTGGGAGAGGCTAGATACGTGTTATTTTGTGCCTTGTTTTTGGCTGTGCTTTGGAAAACTTGTTTTTTGGTATTATGGCGTGGCAATGGCGGAATTGTGGAGTTGTGTTTGCAGGGGACGGAAAGAGTATAATCGTAGAGATGAGTTTTTATCTGTCTCTGTGCTTTACCATTGTCTGAATTTAGAGTCAGTAAATAGAAGACATTGAAATTATTTTGTTGTGCAGTTGTATTGTGTTTTTCGCGACTTAGATTGAGTTTGCAGAGAGCATTTAGTTGAAAACGAGGTTAGACTTAATTTCGTATCAATCAGTTGGGTAAATTGAAGAAGTTTTGTATTTGTAGTTTGGTTCGTGTTATATATAATTTGTCATGGGCGATGCAGGTAGACGGAGAATACGGTCTTGGTTTAGAGATGGATGTGCGGTCAAAAAGAGTAAGGTGTAAGTAACATTATCCAGTAGCTCAGATGAATAACATTGTTAGTTGATACAGAAATAAGCAATATCAGAATTTTGGAATACCCATTTTTCAGAGAAAGCTTAAAATTCAATTTTTTCAGTCGTTTTTAGATGTCGTTGCAAGTGTTATCGTAAGGGAAAAGAGATTAGTAAATTTGTTGGTTGTGTTTGTAAGGCATTGATCTTTTTTAGCCTTTACTATTTGCATTTAATTGTGAGCATGTAAAATTTTACTTGGCATTGTAGGAGATGGGAATGTTTGTAAAGCAATATGACGGTTGCAGTTTTAATGGCAATACATGATAGGTTATGTATCTTAATCAGTTGCATGTAATGGTTTGGCAGTCTTTGCAATTAATTTATGGATTGTGTGTGCTTAGCTCTGTGAGTGTATTTGGAGGCGAAGATATGTTTTGTTTAAAATGACAGACGGACGAGGATGATTTTGGGGTTGCGGGTTTAGGATTCGTGTGTATTAGATGAAGAGCTTATTATCTAAGAATCTATTGAAATAATTGAAATGTAATTATATCCAAATACAGTAATTTGTGTATTGTTATTCAGGGTTGCAGTATATGGCAGCAGGTGTGTTAATCTGTGTGTTGAGTGCGGGGACGGTGTGGTTTGGACAGTGCCCAGATACCGTATTTTTCCACAGTTACACTTGAACATGTAAGTGGGTTGTATCGTATACAGCTGGATACGGTATGTGGGGCATCTGTAGCCGTATCTATTTTAAAAGTTAAAATAATTTATTTGCAAAAATAAGCCTTGAAAACGCTAAAAGCATATCAGAGTAGCTGTAGCACTTTTGTGAAATCTGTTTTACCAGTGACAAGAGAAGGACATTGATGTGAATGAGTGTTGATTTACTGTTTTCCTTCAAAATTTGGCATTTGCTTTGCGCTGCACAATTGCCTTTAAACTTGCCAACCGCAAAGAAGTTGGCAATCTATCCAATGCGAACCGCAAAGAACTTGTGAATATATCCAATGTCAACTGCAAGTAACTTGCCGCTTAAAGCGATTCTTTATAAGCAATGTTTGTAGCACTTGTTCTCTCAGCAGGCAATGGTTGTTGCTTTGTTTTACCTACTCTTTATCTTGTATTTCGATTAGTTATTGTATGCATTAACATTGTGAAAGTTCCACACAAAGAAAGAGTCAAAGATAAAGAGCAGGAAAAAACAAAGTGGTGGCCAACATCTATTGCAAGAATGGTGCTGCACACATTGCAGTGTGCATAGCACAGGTGCTTAGACGCAGAGTAGACAAAAGCAATACTAAAACTGGATACTGGAAATGCCTTCTCCATGCTCTAGTTTCAAAAATGTTATTCATGGAAAGCATGGTTAGACAAAAAAACTGACTAGGTTTATAATTAAATACAAATAGCACGCTACTATGACAAAGCCTTTTTAGTCACCATGAAAGACATGTGCGAAAAGATGTAGCTTTGAACATATTTATGAAATATTTGAACCATGTCTGAATGAATACGCTGCCTGAGATGTCCTTTTCAATGAAACAAAGTATCAGCAATCACCATCATTTTTTGCTTCGCGGCGCTGTCGTGAACAGTGTGCTTGTTGGGTTTTCCATAGATGCGGCATTTGTAACCTGTTGCTCGGTATGTGCACTGGACATTTTATACAGTGTATTCATTCACACATGGTTCACAAACACTGCCTAGACAAGCTTCGCCACACTAGTACGCTACTTGTATTTGATTGTACAACTGGTCAGTTTGTTTTTGTCTTACTGTGCTTTCTGTTGATGACTTCTTTTCAAACAGCTGAGCTGTTTCAAACTTAAGGTATTGCAAGGCCAAACAATAGTGGCTGCACTAATGCGATACTTGTATTTAATTATAAAGCCGGTGGCTTTTTTTTCTTGTCTTACCATGCTTTTGTTCAATGGCTTTTTTGAAAGTAGAGCATGGAAAAGGCATTTGCAGTGTGCAGTTTTAGTATTGATTTTGTCTATTCTGTTTCTGAGCAGTAGTGGTATGCACACTGCAATTTGTGCAGCATCATTATTGCAGGAGACGGTGGCCAGCACTTTGTTTTTTTGTTGTTCTTTATGTTTTAGTTGGAGTCTTTGAGCAAGGTTTGTTTCTTAGACTGTTTGTCTGTGTGGAACTTTCACACTGTTAATTAATACAATAACTAGTAAAAATAAAAGATAAAGAGGAGTGAAAAGAAAGTGGTAGGCACTGTGTAGTGCGAGAATAGGGTTGCAAAGATTGCAGTGTACATAGTGCAGGTGCTCTGAAAAAGAATAAACAAAATCAATAGTAGAACTGAATATGGAACATGCCTTTGCCATGATCTAGGCTGAAAGAAGGTATTAATCGAAAGCATACTGTAATTGACATGTAGCAAGAGATGCGCCTTGAAACATATATATGAAGTTTGTGAAAGATATTTTAGGAAATGCAATTGGCATGTTTAAAGGCAAGCTGCATGAGATTTGTGAGCATCTTGGCAGCGTCTGGCAAAACAGGAAGTTTGGAACAGAGCTTTGACCATGGCCGTCAATAAACAAAACTCAGGAGAATAACAGTTGTTATGTGCTGTTTATCTTTTAGTTCGAGTGGTTATTGTATTGATTGACACTGTGAAAGTTTGACGCAAGGAAACAGTCAAAGAGACAAATCTTGCTCGGAGACAATAACTACCCCAAGTAAAAGATAAACAATAGTTCCTGAAAATTTCAAGTTCGTAGTTAATCTATTCGCTAGAACTATAATAATGCAAATCTGTGTTTGCTGTCACCTATGAGAAGTTCCCCAGTGATAAAATTTGCTGCGGATTTCATACTTAAGTTGTTCCAATGCTTACAAGAGCAAGTTTTGTGGTCGCCTACGACACTCAATCCTACATTTCCGTATTCTTATCATCAATAAAAATCAGGTGCATTATTAAATTTGATTAAAAGAAAGGGAATGAATAGCAACCCTGAGTCCCGCCATGGTTGTTCCATATTTCTTGTACAGTTCTCTACAAAACTCTGTGACTTTGTTCCTGTCAACTCCAAGTATGGTCTCATTTGTTGTCAATGTAAATAATTTTTTTACAACTACTGGCATGGAGTTTAAAGAGATTGAGTTCTAGGAAAATATACATTTGTTTTGAATCGATTTTACTTGAAAAATTTCAAGGCCTTTTCAGCATATCCATTTCATGCATGTCTTGCAATTACTATAGTCTATGACAACACATTTACTATGTTATAGAATATTTTCTTCAGAAACCAAACAAAAGGATTACAAAAACGATATCAATATTAAACCCCATAGTTGTAACATATTCAATTATTTGAAACTCCAATTTTATGCTTTTGAATGTTGCATATATATTGATTTAAACAGAAACAACATATGTTGCTAGAGTATTCATGGTTTGGTAGCGTGACAAGGCATAGTCAGAACTGGTTACATAATCTGTTTCAAAGCGAGGCAGTGAACAGGTCATAGTAGACATAGAACAAATTTGTAAGATATAGCAAACAGTTGTAGGCGATATAGTAAAAAATAGGTGACAAGAATTAATGTCTTGATATAAAAAGAAGAAAGTCAGAGATATTAGATGCTTGTATCCAAATCTTGTGAAAAACGTGGTATGCTACAGTGAAGTAATAGTTGGATATGTAAGCAAATGGCAGGAAAGTAAAGAGTAATGAAAATAGACAAAAAGAGTTGTATTAATTGTCTGATAGTATTGTAATTACAAAAATGCTAAAACAAAAGCAAAGCCTATAATATGTAACAAGTAGACTAGGCAACTGTTTGTTGGTATTGTCAAAAGCATAGACAGTAATAGTTGATTGTTGCCGGTTATACGGGAGCCTGTTATCAAATTTGTTTGTGTATGTGAGTGGCTTGCAAAAATGTTCCAGAAATCTGAAAGAAGAAAACGAGTATGTTAGACTGGAAACAAAGAATTAAACTGATGTGTAATTCATAGAAATGGAAAATGCAGATACTTACCAAAGATAAGAGGAAGCTATGTTTCTTTGATTGTGGATATTGAGTTGTCAACTGTCAAAGTGAATGTACCTTTGATTTGGAATTGACGGAGAAGAAATACAGTCTTTGAGATGTCTTGTTGATATTCTTCATACTGTGTTTGACAAAGGAGAGGGAAGGCTTTTTGCAGTAATGGCTCTCGCAATGTGCAGTGCAAGGAGTCATCTATTGTTTGCAAGGAGCAATGGAGAAAGTGCTTATATTTGTATGGTTTTGATGTATTGCAAGTTGCACAAAGTGAGATTTGTTTCAGGTCATCTGGATCAGGTTCTGTGAGACGGTCACATTCTACACAGAATGCTTGGAAAGGAGGAAGGTATATGTTCTTTGTGCGAAGTATACCTGCAATCTGTACAAGGAAGATGAAGTTGACATAATTGATAGATTTGAATTTGTCAATGGAAGATAATTTAAAAAAGAGAAATTGCAGTGTACTTGCCTCTGTGTTTGTGTTTATGAGAGACTGTAAAAATGTTTTTGTAGATTCATCATTTAATGGGTCAATGAAGGATGAATGGCCTGCACGTACAATACGCGAACCCTGTATTCCTTGTCTGATAAAGTTTTTGAAGAGCAATAGTGGTATGTTGCCTGCTGCAATGGCATCTCTTATTGTATGACACAATGGAACATGAAAGTTTCCCAAATGTACCTGCAATGACAAAGCATGGTGCGTAGTTAAAATTGAAGGGAATAATGCAGTGCAATGTATATAAAAATGAAAGAAGGGAGTGTGTCAATACTGTTGCTTTTCCATTTTCAGTGTCAGAGTCTTTAACGTAGAGGGTGAAAAGGTCGTTGATGTGGTGGATTCCTGTTACAATTGCGGCAAATGACCCAACAGAGAATGTTGCATTTGAATGTAGAAGCTCTTCTATTGTCATGTCAGGTGTAAGTTTTCGTGTTTTGCAAACCGTGGGTATGTTTTCCATGGTGGTTGTTGCATTTGCGGACAAAGAACAATTTGCATCTCCTCGTTCGTACTTTGTTTTTCTTTGACGGTGAAACCAGTAACACGCAGGCCGCAGCCAGCGACTACACAGTGGATGCAAATTTGTGCACGAAGGTGTTGCTCATGTTCAAAGTGATTGTCATTTGACCATTTTTGTCAACTAAATCAGCATGGAGGATTTCGGCTTTTGAGGGGGAGATGTTGGTTGCATGTGCTGGACCATAGACAACGAGTATATCACCTTCAAATACAGTTGCAACTTTGCCTGCACAAATGTCAAGTATGGAGGATGGCTGCTGTGTTGCTGGTTTTGGACTGCATTTACAATGGTGTTAGGATGCTTTTATTGAAAGAATAAGTCTGATAATAAATGAATAATGAAAAGAAAGTAAAGAAACATTAGAAAAAGATTACCGTTTAGAGGATTCTTGCAAAATATCGTCTTGTCAATGTCCTTGTTCTTGGAGGTGTGTTCCATGTCTTTGTGGTTGTAACTATCTGCAAAGTATTCAAATATGTAAATGGTTGTTGTAGAGCGCAAACAAAAAGGAAAGAAAAGAATGAAGAAACTAGATATTTGTTTTCCGATTCAATAGAACAGTGTGTATGCACTTACAATTGTGCAGTGCTATTGTTGGTGTTTTTGAAGAGAGCAAAAATTGTTGGGTGGTCAGTCCAATAAGCAAATCTTTCGAATGTATTACAGGTTTCAAGGATTGTGTTTGACCATATATGGTCGATCATGTTTTTAGTGAAGACACTTGAATGTTGTATATGGAAACTGAAACTGTTTTTTTGCATAAATGCTAAAAGCATTGTTGTTTTCCTATTTTTGTTTTGCATGTCGATGTTGAAGTCTCCAAAAATGTAGGCGGGAATGCTTAAATCAAGGGATCGGAACACATTGTCGAGAACAATGAAAATGTTTTCCAGATTTGCATTTGGCGCAACGTAGACATTGACAATAGATATGCACTGGTGTTGCAGTAATATCTTTGTCAGTAGTGACTCTACATGTGCGTCGTGAAAGCAATGTTTTTCTACAAAAGGTATATTGTTTGCAATAAAAATTGCTAGACCATGGACATGGTGTGCAGATAAGCATTGGTATCCGTCTAGGTAGTCAATTGCAATGGGGGAAGCAATGTGAGTTTCTTGTAAACAGAGAATGTGAGATTGCATTAATTCATGGTCATGTAGAATGGCCTCTCTGTGAGCATGAAGACTTCGGGTATTTAGCGAAGCAATCATAATAGATGAAGAAATATCAGTTGTGGACAATTCATGCTGAATATTCCATTTAGCTTCATTTCGGAGTCGTTCCATTTCTGTGTTGATGGTCTGTTTGACGCTGAAATTTTTTTTCGTAAGCGGGGACAGCAAGTAAAGACTGGAAATGGTTCTGACTCGCGATAGAGCAGTATATGCCAATCCATGGGACGACACGCCAAGGGGACTGAAAGCAAGTCGTTCAAGTGTGAGGCCTTGTGCTCTGTGGATTGTGCGTGCTGAACAAAGTCAGGGAATTGCTTTCTTATTGTGACTGGCGTCTTCAATGATGTTCTATGCAAGGGTCTAGCAACTCGAACAATAGGAGTCCAATCTAGTTCTGTTGCCATTGTTGTCAATTGCGGATGTTTTGATCTTTGTTGTTTTCCAATACAAGGATCATTGAATTTTATCCATACTGCATCAAAGCCATTTGTTGTTGTATATGTTTTGAAAACTCCGTCAGAACCATTGACCAATCCGTCTTGGATGTCGTAGTTCCCTGCGAAAAGTTCAATTAGCATGTTGACTTTCAGTTCTATATGTTGTGGCAATTCCACAGTTTTAGAGTAGCTTTCCATTTGTTCTAGTGTTGTATCTTGTTCATCGATAGAGTCAATGACAATTTTGCAGCCTGGAGCAAGTGCAAGCATTTTTTTATTGTGTTGGAGAACATCTATGTTTTTGTAGAAAAGGAATGGAAGTGTTGGATCAACTGGGATTGGCCGAATACAAGTATGGTTGAGGTATGCAAGGTCAGAGTCTAAATGTTGTCCAATGCGAATTCTGTTCAGGACAGAGACAAAGGCAACATCTTTCTGACGCATTGTTTCAGTCAATTCATATATTTTGACATGTGTATTCCAGAAGTCATAGGCAATCAATTCTCTGGAAATTTTGGGGTTTTTAAACACAAGACAGTCATTGACTGGTTGTGCTTGGTAGAAGTCTCCGCAGAAGATCATGTCAATCCCTCCAAACCAAGTTGTGGGCATGTGTTTTATTTGACGCAGTCGCTGGTCTGTGAAGTATAGAAGTTGACCTCCGACCAAGGATATTTCATCTATTAGAGCAAGTTGTAATTGTTGGTAGTGCTTTGCCAAGCAATCCAATCGTTCATTGCTTAGTGGGCGTAGTTCAGATCGATTGAAAGGCAAGAGGAAAGCAGAATGGAGTGTTATTCCACTGGCATTGTAAGCAGCTTTTCCCGTGAATGCCAAGATCAAGCCTTTGATTTTCAAGGGGTCGCTATGCATGGAGCTATCGTAAATACGAGCCAATGTTTCAAATATCAATTTTGCAACAAATGTTTTACCTGTTCCAGCACCTCCTGTGAGAAAAAGGTAGATAGGAATTGATGGGTCTTTATTTTTCTTAAAGCAGATGTCTTTCAAAATGGTTTGTTGTTTCTTATTGAGAAGTTGCATTTGTTTGAAATATGTTCTGTTGTCTTGGATGGTAGGGTGTTTTGCTAGTTGAAATTGTTTCTTTGCAATGTCTGAATGTTGATGTCGATTGTGAAAAGGTAAATCATGTTGTATGTCATAGTCTTCAAAGGGGGGTTGTTTATGTGTAGTTATGTTTGTCATTTTCTCAGAGGATTCAAGAGACAATTGCACATCGTGAATTTGTGTCCATGTCACCCCATTTGTTGTTAGTAGTGTAGCGGTATTTGGATTCATTGGAATGGATAGTGTGTTTGTGAAATGCATATGCATCTTTCCAAGTTGCAAATTTGTTTTTTAGGCTGTGTTCATTTTCTGTAAAAGGGATGTAAAGCAAAAGCTTTTCACGGCAATAGTTGTCTACGTCAAGATATTTGCTATAGTTGACAGATCTGATGATGAGTGGCTTGGTTCGAGGTTTTTTATTTTTGCTGCCATTGTGAATGGAAACAAAGTCAGCTAAGCAAATGGAATGCAAAGAATGAGGTCGTGCTATGTAGTGGTCTATGATAGAGCGGCACATGATGTTTGTTGATTCATCCGGTTCTTGCTGAAGTACAGTTGGAGGTTTTAGAATGAAAGTGCGCTCTTCGGGATTTGAAGTGTTTATGAAAACACATTTTCGTGATGTATTGTTTAAAGGGATAGAAAGAACTATGTGGACTGCTTGTTGTGCAGACATTTGGTGGGTATTTAGCATTGCATTGCCTAGGCTTCGTATCATTTGAATAGCATCTAGGTGCATCTTTTGGTGCTCAGCACGAATTCTGGCGAATGCTTTTGTCATTGTTCGATCAATCTTGGTCATGTAGGAGCAGCAATATGTTGCTGCTGCATAAGCGTTCAGCACATACTGAGCATCGGTATTTGCTTGCCAAACCATTGGCATTTTCTTAGAGAAGCTATTATTCCATGCTTGAGCTGGTTTTCTTTTGAGCAGCAATGTTGGTTGTTTGAGTGTTGATTGTATTGCTTGTATGTATGTTATTTCGTCAAGACCTAGTTCATGGAGGAACATTTCATGTGTTATGCAAGTATCGTATCGTTTGCTCTCGAGAACAAAGAAAATCGAATGTGCAATTGCAATAGCAGATTCTGTCGGTTGCTCTACAGGTTCAAGTATTTTTGTACAAGCCATTGGAGGCTGGGGGAAATTGTATCTGCACTTGGATTGTTTTTTTCTGCAGCTTTGTGTGTGGTGATGGCATTGCAATTGAGCAATATGTTGAGGGAACGAGCTAGTGTCACATGTAATGTATTGGTCAACGTACGACTCTATAATGTCGTTGGCATCGTTTCCAAAGACCGGTGCATTTTTTGTCCAAATCAGCCAATGGCTATGAGCATTTCCCCTATTTTGGAATTCCGTGACCCAAAAGAAATCTTCTATATGGCCAAAGAAGGATTTGTCTTTGCAAAGTAATTGTCTTAATGCATAGAGTCTATGTTTATAGTAACGAGTGCATGTAACGGGATCATTTTTAACAAGAAAGTTAGAGTTGTTGCAATCTGAACGTGTTGGCTTTTGTAAAGGGACATTGTTCTGATATTGGGTGTATAAATTATTGAGGGCCTCGGTTAGTGGCTGCCAACAATGCTCAGCACTTGAGAATGTTGCAAAGAAAGTAGGCGGGCCGAGTTGTCGAATCATTGCAAAAAGGTTTTTTCTTGTTTGTTGCATGTAGTCCGGGAAATGCGTATTTTTTTGAAATCGATGTATCCAATGTCAGATCTTAAGATGTTTTCTAGGTTCGGTTTGTATTTAACGTCTTTGGAAAATAGTGTTCGACCTTTTAATTGGCCCTTTCTGATTCTAAGCCATATCGAACGATTGACTTGGTCAATTAGTATTTTTATCGCTTTGAAAAATATATTTGTTATGTGATAAGAAAATCTACGATCTGAGTGCATTAACTCCCATTGCGCTATTTTTTGATATGCGATTGTTTTTGTTGTTGTTTCATTTCGAGGTTGCCCAAAAAACAAAGTTGGGAAATTCATCTCTTCTGAGAACTTGTCTTGAAAAATACCCAATGGTGTAAAGCCTTCTGCAGGAGCAACATTTATGATCTTGTCTTTAAGGTAGTGGATAGTGGAGGAGTCAGTGAAACCATGAATTAGTGTGTCATGTGCATTGTCATTATCGATGTCATCATCAGATGAGCTGTTTTCGGAGGAGATATGTTCATGTTCTTCATTGTTAATTGTTTCAAAGTTGACTGTTGTAGACAGTGTTTGATCCCAGTCATGGTTTAGTTTGATTTTATGCATAAGATATAATGTTGTTGCACATAATTGTTTAAGAGCTGCCATAATGATTATGGGGCGCACATTACCTGAATGATATGCTTTTGTGTATTCAAGGCGTCGTTTAAGTGCAACAACAATTGTTTTTGTTTCTTCTGGGTATCTTGGCAATGCTTGTTGGATTATGTCAATATTTGTTGGAACATTTATTATTGCTCCCTTTAACGTGTATTGGGGACGTTTATGGCTTTGGCATCGTATCTGACCAAATGCAAGTCGCAGAGACACGAGTCTCTCTTCAAGTTCAGAAAGCATTGCCACAGCTGGAAGCATTGGAATCAGTTCAATTCGCTGAGGGCATGTCAATCTTGGCAACTTGGCATTCAACAAGCTTGTTGAACATGGTCGACAAATTGTATTGGACTTTGGCATTGTTTTTGTTGATGTCAATTGAGCATATGTTTTTTTAGTTGAATTTGTAAAATATGTCAGATTGTGCTTGAAGTGGAGTTGGTTACAAATACCGCATGTATGGATTGGTGTGTCATTTGTTCGGGCATGAAAACGGGCAATGAATTGTGCAGAGTTGCTTGTTTGTTGTGTATGTTTACGCATAATTGTTTTTAGCTTTCGCAGGGACAATTCGGTATTGCCGAGCTGCATTGTTTTATGGCGGATGGCATTTGCAGTTGCGAAGAGTCTTTTCTTTTTTCGCTGACTGTTTCAGTGGAGACAATGTCATCTGTTGCAGTCTTAAGCGATGTGGACGTAAGAGTTGTTTTGGCATTGAAGAAATTGGCACATGAATCACCTTTGAGTAGCAGGGAATGTATAACATTGGGATCTGTTACAGCTTTGTTATGTGTCTGCTTGCGTATATCTCTTTTTATCGAGCGAAGTGAAAATTTTGACGGTTTCGTTCCGGTTGTGCATAGCGGTTTGCGCATTTGTGTGCGAAGTTATGCTTTGAGTTTCTGTATGCATGTGGACAGTTGTATATTCCGATGTATAAATGGCACCAAGTATTGGAACATAGCGAGGGTTTGTAGCCAATAGTTCGTAGTGGAAATGTGGTTCGGGAAGTGAAAATCGGATGAGATTATATGCTTTTCCAAGTCGTGCATTGCCAGAATAAATGTTACAAACTTGGAAAGGATGCGAGTCCCACAATTGAATATTTATTTTAAAAAGTAGGCATAACCAATGAATAATGAAGTCGTCTGTGTGTATATTGTTGTGGTCATGGAAAGTGGCTATGTTTATCACAAGGCCTTGCCATGTGCCAATGTGCGGTATGTTTGTTATGGGGTTCTGATGAAGCCAGGTATGGAGGAAGTGAAGAGTTGTATGATCTTGTCGAAGAATAGAACTACAAAAAGCCTGAGCAGCATATCTGCGCAGGCAGCGAGGGTCAAATTCATTGTTGCGAATGCGGCAAAAACAACTGAAAAGGCTATCAGCATTGATATTGTCATTTGTCTCTAGCCTAACAAGGCATAGTTGTTGTAGTTGATTAGATAAACTGCTCCAAAGCATTTCTACAGAATTTTGATGGGACATTAGATGAGCATTGTTTGTTGGTTTAGGGCAAGGCGCATTTTTTTTCCAGAATAAGGGTTCATAATGGCCACTAAGAGGGTTGGAATCATGAAAAAGAATACAATATGGTAGTATCTGGCTATTTGGGATGAATTGGAGATAATTTCTGCCTCTTGTTGCAGACCAAACCCATATTGGCAAGTTCAGCCATTTGGAAAGCCATTTTATGCAGAAGACGTCGCCCCATAGGCCTTGTTCAGTAGCTTCGGGCGAGTACACTGCAGACAGTTTCATGCGATGTAAGTATGTTTCCCAGCTATGAACACCGTGCATAAGAAAAAGGCTTTCAGGATCTAGTTCTAACTGTAGAGAAGCCAATGCTGCAGGATTGGAGGCAGAGAGCAAAGTCTGGAAGTGTTCAATGGCACCGCTTCTAAGTTCAAGTGATGTGTATCGGAAATGAAGCAGTACTGCAAAGGAATCAAACAAGCAGTCACCGACACCGTACTTGAAAGCATAGTCTCGGAAAAGGTTGAACCTATGCAAGACATTGTCTATGCTTTGTACGATGTTGTTTGACAATGTATATTGCTCAACATCAACTATCGTAGGCATGGATGTTCTTTTGCATTCGGTTTGTTCTATCTCTATTTAAAAAAACTTTTCTGAGAAGAATATAGAAAAGAAGAGTAATGTTTATACCTTTTGCAATGGAGCAGGAGCAATTCAAGCAAATAGCAATGAAATGTCTTTGGTTCTGTGATTTTGCTTTTGTCACGAATCTGAAATGCACACAACACATGTTATGCAGTTAGTGAATGTTGCAAACCAAAGTAGAGACGAAAAGAATCTTTGTACATACAATGAAGCAAGTTGCGCAATGAAATACACAAGAAAAAGTAGCCATTTATAGCTGGAGCCATGTAGAATCAACTAAATCTATATTGTGCTCCATGCAAATACACAAGCAATGCAGGAAAACATGTATTTCAATAAACTTAGTAGAGCGTTGAAAATAGGAAGAAGAAATTAGAATAGTTATAACAGCATATTCGAATGCTGAAAGCAAAGGACCCAGAAGCTTTCATTTAAAAATGTTGTAAGCCATGTGCTTTGAAGCATAGCATGAAATTAGTTAAGCAGAAACATTTTTTTGCAGATGCCGATTTTTGGAAAACTGATCTTAGAGCATGAAACAGATCTGTCTACTCATGCAGTCAAGGCTAAATGCAACAATGCCCTTAGCACAAGCTAAGAAAGTTGCACAAACGCTAAAATGTTTCAAAGGCATTTTGACAAGCGATTGGAGTCAGCCACAAACATTCGCAATGCAAATTAATCGACTATGCAATGCAGCAAGAATGTTTAAGCAATTGTTCGTTTGTTTGGCCAGTGTTATTTTAGATATTTATAAGAGACTTTTTGACTCTTAGAAGGTTTCAAATGAGTGTGTAGATTGTATTTTGGTGAGGAGAGAAAGTGAAATAAGAAACTGTAATAATCTTGAAAAGTAACTTCTATCTTGCAACGAGGTAGAAGAAAATTGAATTTTATCAAATGTAGAGTGCATAAAGAGCAAAAAACACTGTTGTAGTGGTGTCCAAATGAATAGAATGCAAATGTTAAGTAATAGAAGTTGCAAAAATTCATGGTTGCCTTCTATCATATAGATCCAATGTAGAAGATGCTCATCAATGTTGTGTTCTTTGGCTTCAAACGTGGCAATTGCATGTCCTTAAATGTGTTTCGCAAATTCCATAAATATGTTTGAAGGCGTATCTCTTGGTATGTGCCAGGCTTACCATGGTTTTCATTATTGATTTTGTTTATTCTGTTTTAGGGCTGTCTGTGTATGTACACTGCAATGTCTGCAGCATCGTTCTTGCTGCAGACAATGGTTGTTACTTTGTTTTACTTGCTCTTTGTCTTTTATTTTGAGTAGTTATTGTATTCATTAACATTGCGAAAGTTGCACACAGAGAAAGAGTGAAATAGACAAATCTTGCTCAGAGACAAAAGCAGAATAGCAGGAAAAGCAATTCTGACATTGTTAATCAATACAAGAACTACTCAAAATAAAAGATAAAGAGCAGAAAAAACAAAGCGGTAGCCATGATGTACAAAAGCAATACTAAAACTGTATACCGAAGATGGCTTTTCCATGGTCTAGTTTGAAAGAAGTCATCAATGGAAAGCACAACAAGACAAAAATAAACTGAGCAGTTGTAGAATCAAATATGAGTAGTGTACTAGTGTAGCGAAGCTTGTCTAGGCAGCGTTTGTGAACCATGTGTGAATGAATATGCTGTATAGGATCGGCTTCTTAATCAAATAATTTATCACAGGGTTTTATGCGTACACAGAGTAAAAGAAACAAATTTTGTGCGAACGAGACAACGTATTCATTTTCGAAGATACCATATGTCCAGTGCATATATCAAGCAACAGGTTACAAATCCTGCATTTATGGAAACCCGATTAAGCACAGTGTTGAGGAGAGCACCACGAAGCAAAAATCGATGGTAATTGCCAATACTTTTTAAATTGAAAAGGACATCTCAGACAACGTATTCATTTAGACATGGTTCAAATATTTTGTAAATATGTTTGAAGCTACATCTTTTGGCACATGTCTTTGGTGTCGACTAAAGAGTTATGTTTGAAGCTACATCTTTTGGCAGATGTCTTTGGTGCTGACTAAAGAGCCTTTGTCAGAGCAGCATGCTATTTGAATTTAATTATAAACCTGGTCAGTTTATTTTTTGTCTAACCATGCTTTCCATGAATGACTTTTTTGAAACTAGAGCATGGGGAAGGCATTTCCAGTATCCAGTTTTAGTATTGATTTTGTCTATTCTGCGTCAAAGCATCTGCGCTATGCAGATTGCAATGTGTGCAGTACCATTTTTGCAATAGATGGTGGCCAGCACTTTGTTTTTTCCTGCTCTTTATCTTTTACTCGAGTACTTATTGTCTCTGACCAAGTTTTGTCTCTTTGACTCTTTCTTTGTGTGGAACTCTTACAATGTTAATGAATACAATAACTAGTCAAAATAAAAGATAAAGAGTAGCTAAAACAAAGTGACAGCCATTGTCTACTGCGAGAACAGTGCTGCAAACATTGCAGTGTACATAGCACAAGTGCCCAACATGAAAATAAACAAAATCAATACTGGAAGTGGATAGTGAAGATGTCTTTTTCATGCTCTAGTCTAAAAGAAGCCATTAATTAAAACCATGGCAAGACAGACACATACGAAGAGATGCGCCTTCAAACATACTTATGAAATTT
Organism: Taxus wallichiana var. yunnanensis; assembly: GCA_018340775.1. Classification (NCBI taxonomy): domain Eukaryota; kingdom Viridiplantae; phylum Streptophyta; class Pinopsida; order Cupressales; family Taxaceae; genus Taxus; species Taxus wallichiana. The sequence goes on along the minus strand of CM031234.1, from coordinate 645,663,607 downwards.
GTGAAACAGATTTAAGGAGATGCAATCGGCAAGTTTAAAGGCAAATAGCACAACAATTATGAGGATCTTATGCATTGCATCTAGCTGTACATCATGGCTACCGCTTTGTTTTTCCTGTTCTTTACCTTTCATTTCGAGTATTGTGAAAGACACAGAATATAGGCTCCTCAAATGCAAATGATTGCAGGTTTAATGATCTTTACACTTTCATGTGCATCACAATGGTTCAAAGGCAAGGTGAAAGCGTGTTTGCCGAAGCAACTAGGAACACATTTAAGCAAATACAGTTTTGCGTTGCTTATATGTGTGCCACATGTCGAAGCATAGTCAACGTGCGTAAACTATTTGATAAAATGTAAATATATCCAGTGTCAAGTGCAAATAACTTGCTGCTTAAAGCGTTTTTTTAACAATATTGTATGCACATGTTGTGCACAAGTTTTTTGATAGAGAAAGCAAAGTATCTAAGGTGAAGAAATGTTTCTTTACAAGGTTAGGATTGACAGAATGTAGCTCAAATATGATATGTTTTCAGAACTCATTTTGTTAAAGAATCACTTTAAGCAGCAAATCATTTTCAGTTCGCGCTCGATATGCTTACATTTTATCAACTAGACAACGTACCTTCACTATGCTTCTACACGCGGTATACATAAGAAGAGGAATTCTTATACATGACATCCAAAGAATGTTATTTTTCCGCCTTTAAACCTGCCAATTGCATTTCCTCAAATGTGTTTCAGGTTGCTTGAGCAAATGCAGTTTGACCTTGTCTTCGAATTGTGGCAATGAGAATGACATCGTCAACTTGATGCGCACGGTTTTTCCTTGTTTGTTGTTGTTGATTCGGTTCAGTTTATATTTATTTATAGGGCATTCACTATAAGCCTAAGATCGATTGAACAAATGAATATAAAACTGTTACAACATTTTAGATACTTGTAAAAGTCTTTGTGACTGTCACAAATGTATTCATTCAGACATGGTTCAAATATTTCATAAATTTGCTAGAAGGTACATCTCTTGGCATATGTCTCTGGTGCTGACTAAAGACGGTTCGTTACACTAGTATCCTACTTGTATTTAATTATAAATCTGGGCAGTTTATTTTTTTGTCCAACCATGCTTTCCATTAATGGCTTTTTTGAAAATAGACCATGGACAAGGCATGTTCAGTATGCAGTTATAGTATCGATTTTGTCTATTCTGCTTCTGAGCACCTCCGCTACGCACACTGCAACATGTGCAGAAACATTCTTGCAATAGACGGTGGCCACGATTCCGTTTTTGCTTGTTGTTTATCTTTCACATGGAATAGTTGTTGTCTTTGAGCAAGATTTGTCTCTTTGACTGTTTCCATGTGTTGAACTTTCACAGTGTTAATCAATACAATAACTACTCCAACTAAAAGATAAACAGCAGGCAAAAACAAAGTTTCCTGTATTTTCATTTTGTTCAGAGGGCTTTCATTGAATCTATTGGTTGCAAAAGATATTATCGATGTCATATGCTATTCTGGAGCTGTGTTTTGATGGAAAAACCATATATATATATATATATATATATATATATATATATATACTTTATTATTATATACACTTTATTAAAGTACATGATCAAATAAAATGATGAACATTGCCCGCGACTTTATTTTGCTAAAGTCTGAGAACTCTTTTTTGTCTGATCCAACATAAAATGATGAACATTAATACTAGTCTTTGTCTGTTATATCTCAGTCAATCAGTTCTGAACCTAACACTGGTTTTCATTTATGCTCTGAATATAGATCATTAGTAGATGATCTCAGAGATACCCAAGTATATACTTTTCCCTCATGTGGGGCTTACCAGTTACTGGCTGTTGTCAATTTTGATTTTGTGCACAGAGAACAAATATTGCCAACGACCAATAAAATGTTGCCAGAATAAAAGAATCAAAACCTAAAACTATAGTCCAAGCGTCATTTAAATACACATGCCACAATATGATCGAAAGCAATGCAAGTGTTTAATCGGTAAAGTGAAGACAATTTCCATGCCTTCGGCAGCATAGTAAACCACCCAAAAAATTGTATCGCATGAACAACTTTCAATTGAAGTTTGAATTAATAAGCAAAAACATGGTTAAAGCACATGTGCTTTGCCCTCGAAATTGTCCAGGTATTACCCGCTGCAGATCTATTTAAAGGCACTGCATATGTTTTCCATTACAACTACTCCTCGATCTGCCAACCAATATTTTTATTTTGGGTTATAATCGCATTGCTCTTGGTGGATTTATTGTTGTTCTGTATTTCAACAATGGAGCTGGACAAGAAATGCGTGGTAGACAAGAGGCGTTGTTATGACTGTCTTCTCTTTGGTAAGTATAAGAAAAATACAATCTTTGTTTTGGAAAACCAATACCGACTTTGAAGTGTGTTTTGTAGCCATTTTTCTAGACAATTTCTGATTTGGTTCGTGTTTTCTTTAAAGATCTTGATGATACATTATACCCACTAAGTTCACGACTCGCTGTAGCACGCACCAAGAATATTGCAGCTAATGTCGGGGCTGAAAAATTCATTGGTAACTGCATTTTATGATATACGTTTCGTAATTTATTATTCCTCTTCAGAAGTTGTGATGATTTCTTGCTCTATTTTTTTGGTTTGTTTTCAATGAAATGATGAAGTCTGAATTGTGCGTATGACAGATTATGCGGTTAAGAGACTTGGAGTTGACAGGAACAAAGTCACAGAGTTTTGTAGAGAACCGTACAAGAAATATGGAACAAGCATGGTGGGACTGAGGGCTGGTATTCATTCCCTTTCTTTTAATGAAATTTAATAATGCACCTGATTTTTATTGATGATAAGAATACGGAAATGTAGGATTGAGTGTCATAGACGACCAGAAAACTTGCTCTTGTAAGCATTGGAACAACTCAAGTATGAAATCCCCAGCAAATTTTAGCGACTGGGAACTTGTCATAAGTGACAGGAGACACAGATTTGCATTATTATAGTTCTAGCGAATAGATTAACTCTGAACTCGAAATTTTCAGGAACTATTGTTTGTCTTTTACTTGGAGTAGTTATTGTCTCCGAGCAAGATTTGTCTCTTTGACTGTTTCCTTGCGTTGAACTTTCACAGTGTCAATCAATACAATAACTACTCGAAGTAAAAGATAAACAAGCAGCAAAAACATGAAAACACAGAGCTTAATTCGCCTTGCCATGAAAACTTACCTTGCTCTTCAGAGTCCTTGACCTCCTGGCGGGCAGATGAAAAAGAGAAATTACACAGCGTCTAAGAAACAAACATGCGTTTCCCTTGAGCCACTCAAAACTGTCAAAAGTGACTTAATCTGTACATGACAGTCAATGCATTAATGTTTCATAACTGCTACGTTTTTTCATTAACAGTGCACATAAAGCCAACGACCAATAAAATGTTGCCAGAATAAAAAAATCAAAAGCTAAAACTATAGTCCAGCCTCATTTAAATACACATGCGACAATACGATTGAAAACAATGCAAATGTTTAATTGGTAAAGTGAAGACAATATCCATGCCTTCGCAAGACAATAAAGTGTAATATAAGATACTGAAGATGCCTTCTGCATCGTCTACTTTCGTAGAAGTCACTAATGGAAGTCATTGTAAGACAAAAATAAAGCGACCAGGTTTACAATCAAATTCAACGAGAGCACAAGTGGAGCAAAGCTTGTCTAGGCAGCATTTACAAGCATCTTGTGCATTGCATCTATACGATACAAGAGAACCATGATTTGTATCAATACTTGTTGGCTTAGCTATTCAGTATCCAGATGCAGCCTTGATTTTGTTTGTTCTCTTTTATGTCAAGTAGTTATTCTATCGATCAACAATGTCAAAGTTCAATGCAAAGAAAGAGTGAAAAAGACAAATCTTGTTCAGAGACAAAAGCGGAACAGCAGCAAAAGCAGCTCTGACAGTGTTAATCAATACAAGAACTACTGAAAAATAAAAGATAAAGACCAGATAAAGACCAGCAAAAAAAAACAAAGCGTTAGCCACGATGTGCAAAAGCAATATTAAAACTGCAAACTGAAGATGTCTTTTTCATGGTCTAGTTTCATAGAAGCCATAAATGGAAAGGATGGTAAGACAAAAAAAAAGTGACCAGGTTTACAATCAAATTCAAGCAGGGGCAAGATGCTGAAGCAAAAGCTTCTCTATGCAGCATTTGTGAACAATGTCTGAATGAATACACTGTCTAAGATGCGGTTCTTAATTAAATAAATTATGAGAGAGTTCAATGCACAGAAAGAGTGAAAGAAACAATTTTTTTGTGAAAGACACAGAATATAGGCTCCTCAAATGCAAATGATTGCAGGTTTAATGATCTTTACACTTTCATGTGCATCACAATGGTTCAAAGGCAAGGTGAAAGCGTGTTTGCCGAAGCAACTAGGAACACATTTAAGCAAATACAGTTTTGCGTTGCTCATATGTGTGCCACATGTCGAAGCATAGTCAACGTGCGTAAACTATTCGATAAAATGTAAATATACCCAGTGTCAAGTGCAAATAACTTGCTGCTTAAAGTGTTTTTTTAACAATATTGTATGCACATGTTGTGCACAAGTTTTTTGATAGAGAAAGCAAAGTATCTAAGGTGAAGAAATGTTTCTTTACAAGCTTAAGATTGACAGAATGTAGCTCAAATATGATATGTTTTCAGAACTCATTTTGTTAAAGAATCACTTTAAGCAGCAAATCATTTTCAGTTTGCGCTCGATATGCTTACATTTTATCAACTAGACAACGTACCTTCACTATGCTTCTACACGCGGTATACATAAGAAGCAGGGAATTCTTATACATGACATCCAAAAATGTTATTTTTCCGCCTTTAAACCTGCCAATTGCATTTCCTCAAATGTGTTTCAGTTGCTTGAGCAAATGCAGTTTGACCTTGTCTTGGAATTGTGGCAATGAAAATGACATCGTCAACTTGATGCGCACAGTTTTTCCTTGTTTGTTGTTGTTGATTCGCTTCAGTTTATATTTATTTATAGGGCATTCACTATAAGCTTAAGATCGATTCAACAAATGAATATAGAACTGTTACAACATTTTAGATACTTGTAAAAGTCTTTGTGACTGTGACAAATGTATTCATTCAGACATGGTTCAAAATTTTCATAAATATGCTAAAAGGTACATCTCTTCGCATATGTCTCTGCTGCTGACTAAAGACACTTCGTTACACTAGTATCCTACTTGTATTTAATTACAAAATCTGGGCAGTTTATTTTTTGTCCAACCATGCTTTCCATTGAATATAAAACTGTTACAACATTTTAGATACTTGTAAAAGTCTTTGTGACTGTGACAAATGTATTCATTCAGACATGGTTCAAAAATTTCATAAATATGCTAGAAGGTACATCTCTTGGCATATGTCTCTGATGCTGACTAAAGACGCTTCGTTACATTAGTATCCTACTTGTATTTAATTATAAATCTGGGCAGTTTATTTTTTGTCCAACCATGCTTTCCATTAATGGCTTTTTTGAAAATAGACCATGGACAAGGCATCTTCACTATGCAGTTATAGTATCGATTTTGTCTATTCTGCTTCGAGCATCTCCGCTACGCACACTGCAACTTGTGCAGCACCATTCTTGCAGTAGACGGTGGCCACCATTTTGTTTTTGCCTCCTGTTTATCTTTCACTTGGAGTAGTTATTGTCTCCGAGCAAGATTTGTCTCTTTGACTGTTTCCTTGCGTCGAACTTTCACAGTGTTAATCACTACAATAACTATTCGAAGTAAAAGATAAGCAGCAGGCAAAAACAAAGTTTTCTGTATTTCCATTTTGTTCAGAGGGCTTTCATTGAATCTATTGGTTTCAAAAGATATTATCGATGTCATATGCTATTCGGAGCTGTGTTTTTGATGGAAAAACCATATATATATATATATATATATATATATATATATATCTACTCTATCCACATACACAATTGCTATGGGCTGTTGCGCCCGCGACTTTATTTTGCTAAAGTCTGAGAACTCTTATTTGTCTGATCCAAGATAAAACGCTGAACATTAATACTACTCTGTCTGTTATATCTCAGTCAAACAGTTCTGAACCTAACACTGGTTTTCATTTATGCTCTGAATATATGTTTTCCATTACAACTACTCCTCGATCTGCCAACTATTTTTTTTATTTTGGGTTATAATCACATTGCTTTTGGTGGATTTATTGTTGTTCTGTATTTTAACAATGGAGCTCGACGAGAGATACGTGGTAGGCAAGAGGCCTCGTTATGACTGTCTTCTCTTCGGTGCGTATAAGAAAAATACAATCTTTGTTTTGGAAAACCAATACCCACTTTGAAGTGTGTTTTGTAGCCATTTTTCTAGACAATTTCTGACTTGGTTCGTGTTTTCTTTAAAGATCTTGATGATACATTACACCCATTAAGTTCACGACTCACTGTAGCATGCACCAAGAATATTGGAGCTAATGTCGGCGCTGAAAAACTCATTGGTAACTGCATTTTATGATATACGTTTCATAATTTATTATTCCTCTTCAGAAGTTGTGATGATTTCTTGCTCTATTTTTTTGCTTTCTTTTCAATGAAATGATGAAGTCTGAATTGTGGGTATGACAGATTATGCGGTTAAGAGACTTGGAGTTGACAGGAACAAAGTCACAGAGTTTTGTAGAGAACTGTACAAGAAATATGGAACAACCATGGCGGGACTCAGGGTTGGTATTCATTCCCTTTCTTTTAATCAAATTTAAAACTATCTACCCATGCCCGTCAAAAATTATTTTAGTGACGGTATTTCTCAGTATTGTGATCGTGGTTTAAATTTGCACTATAGACAATGCCATTAATATTATAATATTAAATAGGGTAGCTGTACATTTACAATGGAATATAGGGAAGTGGAACACCATGAACTTGCATGTCATTCAATTGGTGTCTGTATTTCCAACTAGTTATTATAGTTGTTATACATTAATTATTCTAATTGGCTCGTTCGGTATGCTCAGTGAATTCTCTGCCTTCAAGATACACCAACTTCAAGTAGAAGCTCATTCATTCTTGATTGCCACTGCCAAATTAGCTAGTAGTTTCTGGAAGTTCAGCATATTTGAAGACAACCATCCAAGTTCATTTTTCAGAGAGAAGGCTCACATTGCATATAATATTCAAGTTGTCATCATGTTCAGATCATCAGCTTTTCTGGCAGACTGGCCATGGACAAACTGGGCAGTCTTAAGGCATGTTCTTGTTCTTCTTGTTGTTATTGTTTCTTATATTGTAACTGATAACAATGTGAAAACATATATTTAAGGAGTGTGACAAAAAAAAGTTTGGAATGGAATGATTGATTGCACAGTGAAAAGTGATCCCATTTTTATGTGTTTCTGTTGGTTTTATTGTAGTATGTCCTGTATGGGCCCTTGATAGCCAAAGCAATCCACACCAACTTCTATGGAGGAAAAGAAGCAGACAATTGGTGCTTCCACATCTTACTGGTCTCTTTTCTCAGATATGTCATCTGTCAACTATGGACCTCTTATAGCAACATGTATTGCTTGTCTAACAGACACAAGATCCGCAAAGAAGATGGACTGGTATCTTTTGTTTCTTCCTTTTTGTGCTTGTAGCCACAAGTTCCATTTTGCAATCTAATATTACCCAAAATAAGAATGTATCACTTTGTGACACTGTGATGTTGAAAATCCTGCACCAAGTTTTTTCCATATGTTTTTCTTGTTCTTCATGAATTTAACAGAATGGATACTTCTTAATCCTTAAAACTATCTACCCTCTTAAATAGACGACCACAAAACTTGCTCTTGTAAGCATTGGAACAATTTAAATATGAAATCCGCAGCAAATTTTAGCACTGGGGAACTTCTCATAAATGACAGGAGACACAGATTTGCATTGTTATAGTTCTAGCAAATAGATTAACTACGAACTTGAAATTTTCAGGAACTATTGTTTATCTTTTACTTGGAGTACTTATTGTCTCCGACCAAGATTTGTCTCTTTGACTGTTTCCTTGCGTCGAACTTTCACAGTGTCAATCAATACAATAACCACTCGAACTAAAAGATAAACAGCAGGCAAAAACATGAGAACAGAGAGCTTAAATCGCCTTGCCATGAAAACTCACCTTGCTCTTCAGAGTCCTTCACCTCCTGGCGCGCAGATGAAAATGAAAAATTACACAGCGTGTAAGAAACAAACATGCGTTTTCCTCGAGCCACTCAAAACTGTCAAAAGCGACCTAATCTGTACATGACAGTCAATGCATTAATGTTTCATAACTGCTACGTTTTTTCAATCAACAGTGCACATAAAGCCAACGACCAATCAAATGTTGCCAGAATAAAAAAATCAAAAGCTAAAACTATAGTCCAAAAAGATTATGCCATAAAAGTGGATTTAAAGGTAGTATGGTACTATAACTTGACAATGTTAAAGAAATTTAGTGTGATGCATGATTATCCGTTTTCGAAGAGTTTCCAATTTGTCATACATAGGTAAAATTTTAAGAGACAACAATGCATGAGAAATTTATAGATGGGTTGCCTTCTGTACAACCAAAAGAAAGGGGCTTGCCACCGAGATGTAACAACAAGAACAATACAGTAAAAAATGTGCGGTATATGGAACAACAAAGTAAATCATGCAAGATTTGGTAGCCATAGAAGATTTAGGCAGCAATCAAAGGTGTTGAATGTCAATAGCGATTGAAAGAACCTAGAATGATTAATTACATTATTAGAATGATAGTTTAGAGGCACAACAATGTCGTCTTGGGAATGGCTACTAGCAGCAATATGCGTCAACATATCATGATAACTCTCTAAACTTTTTTCTACTTTTGAAACATATTTTGCAATGTAATTCAAAATTGCTCGGTGGGAAAGGGTGGGTTGACAATTTATGTTTTCCTTCAAAGTGTTCAAGCATATCATGATTTTGTTCATTGATTCTATCATCATCACAAGGCTTTGGAAGATTTTTTTACCTTCCTTGTCTATGAACAATTTTGATTATGTCTGCAACTCCCACGGAGCTTTATATCGACAAACATTTATGGACCCTTTTTTCACAAGCATGTGTCCAAGGTGCACTTCGTATGTCGCTCAACACGATTAACAATTTCTTCATAATCATGTCTTATATCATACTGCAATATTTGTGATGTGTCCATCAAACAAAGGTCATCATTAACAGATCTTGCAAATTAGTTATTCCTTCGATGCTCAACTCTTGGATTCCATGCATTAATAAAATTATCATAATATGCTTTTGCCTTTACAACATGTAAGGGATCATTCCAATCCATATTTTTGCCATCCGAGCATCCTCGAGCCAAACAACCATATGTTTATGAATCGATGATCGATATTGCCATTCATTCCTACAAAAATGGACAAAGATACTAACCACATATAAGTGTCATGCATGATGAATATATATGAACTCTATATCGATTACATTGTAATAAAATTTATGGACGTATATTATTTTACACGATCAAGAAAAGAAAGAACATACCTTGATCAAATGTCTCTTGAACGAAGTGGTTGTTGAGGACCTCATCAATGAAAATTTTAAAGTGGTGGTGCATATACATAAAGCAACAATATGTGGATTGGTAACTATATTTGTATTCCTCCATCGGGTAGTAAGTTCGCAACATTAGTCGGGGGCTAGCTAGGCATGGCTCGATGTAGGTCTAGCCATTTGGTATCTCTGAAGACTTAATGTAATGAAGAATTTCATGAACCCTAATTGTGTAATCATGTCCATTAATTCATTTTTACATGTTCTTCAATATGCCCTCGGTCCTCTAATAAATATTAATACACTAAAAATTATATGTGCAAAATTTAATTAATCATAAAATACATAAATTAATGCAAATTTGTTTGGTATATTTCAATTATTTTATTATTTATAATTTAATAATTAATACAAAAATACAAAAAGTTTCCTTTTACACATGTTGGTGCTCAATTTGGTCTACGCCCGTTTGTCCTTGAATTTCTTCGGCCTTGCGTGCTTTGTCGTGTTTTTTATCTCCTTGTATTGATGCATGAAAACTTTGTCCTCCATTTGGTTGCCATGATCAGTCCCTTCCTTGGTCGAGGATCACTTAAAATCCAAAATTTGTTTTTCATTCCTCTCGTCCGTGTGAAAGAGTCTATAACTTGGGTGTAAAACTCGGGTTTTTCTTTTCTTCCGTTTTTCACATCACGTTTTGTTGTCCCTTTCATTTGTGTCCCAAATATTTGTGAAAAACGTGATTGGATGCGGTTTCGAGGATCACATTTTGGCCTTATATCATTTCCAAACTCTTGTCCTGCGTGAAGAAAGATTCATTTCTGGACTCAAATGGTGATTCTCCTACATTTTACGGTTTGACAGGTGTATTTTTCCCTGTCAAATTTACATCTTAGCATCAGTGGAAACGTGGCCCTTTTTGGTGAATGCGGCTCGGAGGGGAACTTTGAAAACTCTAAGGCTTGCTTTAGACTCAAATCTTGTCCACGTGGAGGGCCGACGCTCATTTGAAAATTTACCTTTTGGTTTGGCCTTGGAGTTGCGCCAGGGAGACACATGGAGATTTCCGCTAGCCTGAGACTTAAACAATTTTTTCATGCAACGATGGAGGAATCCCATTAGAAGAGGATATACAAATTGTTAATGAATGTTGTTGTTGCCCAAGAAAAGAGTATAACACAAGAAGTAAGGTCATCAAAGGGGCAGGGCCTCAAGCCAAACCAAAGACCCCAATTCTCACCAATGTCCTAAAAAAGGCTCCAAAGAAAGATGCATCGGCAAAGGCCTTGTTGTCTCAAGTAGAACCGGTGTTCCCACCCATGCCCAAAATGTGAAAAATCTTGTGCCATCTCGATGAGTTTGCCAATATTTCTCCAAATGTTGTTTTTCCCAAATACATTCCTTATGATATTGCCCAAGTCTTGAGTCGATCAAGATTTTTGTCCCAATTGTTGAACCGCTTAGGATTCCCGAGCACAAGAAGAGGGATTTTGAGTATTTAGGATTGGAGGAAGATAAGATTGCCCAAGGCGAAATATAAATAATGTAAACACTCCTCCTTCAACCATCATGAGACCTAAAAAAACCACCAACATTGGAGGAGATAGGTGAACCACCCAAGTTTACTTGGGAACATCTTTGGTTGAGTCTCTCATTAAATTTTGATCCATTTTTACAACACCGATTATTAAGGACAGATGCGTTGCACAATTGTATGTTTGATTGGAGCATCATGCAATGTTATGCCTCGGAAGTCATGAATGAATTGAACATTAAAGTGACAATGATCTTATGGTAAGTGTATTCATGCAATGGATTCTAAAGAGGTCCCTGTAGTAGGATGTGTGAAAGGTTTGGTGGTATAACTTGCAGACTTATCCGGGTAAGAACTTGAAACTTGATGTTATCATTGTTGATTGCCCGCCAAATGGGGCATGTTGTTATCAAGAAAGTGGGCTGCAAGTGTTGGTGGAAGTGTTCGAGATGGATATGTCTTTTGCCACCATTCCAATTGAAGGCAACCTTGTAAAGTTGTATGGAGAGAAGAAGATGTTGCACCTCATTGAAGATCCCAATAATGCTTCTTATGAAGTGTTGTATGCTGATGTAGATGTTGATAACTTTATTGGGTTTGTTGATGGAAAAGAGCATAAGATTGATCAATGTAAATGTCTTGAACAAGTGGGTTTACCTTGGACCTTGTTATTCGATTCCAAGTTTGGAAATGGTTTGGCATTGTTCTCGATTTCTCCACATGAAGAGTTTGCTTTTTCTTTCAAACTCAACTTTGAATGCACTAACAACATTGTTGAATATGAAGCATTGTTATTAGGTTTGAGAATTGCATGGAAATATGGTATAAAGGATATCATTGTCAAAGGAGATTCAAGATCTGATTGTTAAACAAATTAGAAAACTGTATGCTACTAAAAATCGGAAGAGAATGAAACAATGCAAGCATGCAAATGCATCGGGATTTGATTGAAATGTTTGACTCTTTTAATATTGTGCACCATGATAGAAAGTTTAATGTTGTTGCAGACAAGTTAGCGAAGTGCTAGGATCCAGATTTGGGAATTATACAGTGTCTCCATTTTGTGAGTATGATGTTGAAATACTAACAAGGCCATTTGTCCTGATAACGTTAAAAATTGGCAAGTGTTTGATGATGATGCCAGGTGAAACGGTTTCTGCAGAACCAAGGTGAGTTTGCTAACCAAAATATAGATTGGGAACCAATGGTGTGTGTTGTTGAAGGAAAGGAAACTTTATTTGGCAAAGACATCATCCAATGAAGACAAACACGATTCCCAAAGGTTTGGTGGCACTTGAATCAAACTTTGATAATGTTGATTGCATTATTAAAAGGAGTATGTCAGTTTCAAGAGATGTGGAAGAGCACGACCTGGGCACAAAGGAAAAACCACGTAAAATCTGGTTAGGAAGCAATCTCAACAAGGAAGAGAAGTAGTCCTATGTTCAATTGTTGAAGAAATATCAAGACTGCCTAGCTTGGTCTTACTCTGAGTTGAAGGCATACAGGGAAGATTTGTTCCAACATGAAATTCCTCTTGAATCTAATGTCAAGCCTTTCAGGAAAAAAAATAGAGGCCCATCAATCCACTCCTTTCTTTGAAGATGCAAGAAGAACTGAAGAAGTTGAGGGATGGAGGGATCATTCAGCCCACAAGGTACTCATCTTGGGTTGCAAACCTAGTGCCTGTCAGAAAAAGAATGGTGATATAAGGTTATGCATAGACTTCAGGAACTTGAATAAAGCATCATTGAAAGATAATTACCCTCTACCAAACATGGAGAATATGCTACAATTGGTAACTGGTTTTGAATTGTTATCCACTTTGGATGGTTTCTCTGGCTATAATCAAGTTGTTGTGAAGGAGTCAGAAAGAATAAAGACTGCCTTTACCACTCCTTGGGGAACTTATGTCTATGTCAAGATGCCTTTTGGCTTAATGAATGTTGGAGCAACTTTCCAAAGAGCAATGGATGTAGCATTTGCTAGTTATATTAATGATTTCATTGTTGTTTATCAAGATGATGTAATTGTGTTTTCAGAAAAAGAAATGATCACTTGCAACACTTAGAGAGAATGTTGTTAAGGTGTAGAGAGTATGGCATATCATTGAATCCCAAGAAGTGCCATTTTGGAGTGCAAAAGGAAAAGTTGCTTGGTCACATTGTATCAAAGGAAGGGGTCATGATTGATCCAGAGAGAGTGGAAGCCATCAACAAGGTTCCAATTCCAAGAACTAAGAAGGGAGTTCAATCCTTCTTTGGAAAAATAAACTTTATCAGAAGATTTGTGTCTAACTTTGCTGAGTTGACCATCCCCATTACTAGCATGCTGAAAAAGGACCAAGTTATCAAATGGGAAGAAGCTTCCATTCAAGCTTTCAATGGGATCAAGGAAGCACTAAAGCATGCCCCTGTTTTGGAAGCTCAAATTACAAGAAGCCTTTTCAAGTGTTTTCTTTTGCTTCAGAAAACACCATTGCATCTGTTTTGTTGCAGAAGGATGATGAAGGGGTTGAGAGACCAATTGCCTTTTTTAGTAAGGCATTGCAAGGAGATGAGTTGAAGTACACCATCATGGAGAAGCAAGCATTTTCCTTGGTGAAAGCAACAAAGGTTTTCAGACCCTACATCTTGAGCTCTAAAGTTGTTTCTTATGTTCCCCACACCATGGTGAAAGACATCTTATCAGAGATGGAGGTCTCAAGAAAAAGATGCAGATGGGTGAACAAGTTGTAGGAATATGACATGGATATCCAAACCACATGAAATTGGTAAGAGGTTTGGGCCTAGCTAAGCTTATGGCTGAGAGAAACTTGCAAACTATTGAGGTGAATGAAGTAGAAGGAGAAAGGGTGGATGTCCTTGAAAAGTTGGTAAGCTCTGAATGGTACAAGGATATAATCTTTTATCTCAGACATCTATGTTGCCCTGAATATTTGAGTAAAAATTAGAAAAGAGCTCTTAAGTTAGCCTCTCAAAAATATGTCATTACTGATTTTGGGTTAGCTTGGAAGAACCCAGAGGGAGTGCTCTTAAGATGCATTGTTGAGGATGAAGCCCCAAAGGTAATTGTTGATCTCCATGGAGGAGTTTGTGGGGACATTTTGCTGGAAGAGTTACAACACATAAAATCTTGAGGGCTGGTTATTGGTGGCCAACTCTCTTCAAGGATACAACTCTATTGGTTAGGAAATGTGAAAGTTGCAACATTTTTTGGAAGAATGAAAGATTTAGGCTCCCTTCCTTTGCAGCTTGTGTCAATTGAAGCCCCATTTAAGCAATGGGAATGGATTTCATTGGTGAAATTTTTGATCCTTCCAGTGTTGGTCATAAATGGATTCTTGTAGCCACTGATTATTTCACTAAGTGGGTGGAAGCAATCCCCACCAAGAAATCAACACACCAAGTTATCATGGACTTCATGTTGAATCAAATCATATGCAGATTTGGAGTGCCAACTAAAATTGTTGTTGATAATGCCATGAGTTTCAGAGCCAAACCTTTGGTGGCAATGTGCAAAGAGTATGGAATCAATTTGACATATGCTTCTAACTACAATCCCCAAGGAAATGGACAAGCTAAGTCCAGCAATAAAAACTTGTTGAAGATCATTAGAAGAACCTTGGAGCTGAACAAAAAGAAGTGGGGTGAGCAACTAAAGTTTGTTGTTTGGGTTGATAGAATCACTATCAAAAGAGCTACTGGTAAGAGCCCATTTGAGTTGGTATATGGAACTCAAGCTTTTTTGCCCCTTCATTTGCAATTGTCTTCATTTTAGTTTGTTCAACAAATTGAAGATCAAGAAGTTAGTCCATATGATGCTCGAATCAATCAGATTATTGAGTTAGATGAAGAAAGAAGGGCATCCCATCAGCGGCATGTGAAGTTCAAAGAAAAGTTGAAGAAGTTATTTGACAAGAAGGTGACTCTAGAGATTTCAAGCATTGGGGATCTTGTGCTTTTATGGGATAGCAGGCATGAAGATAAGGGAAAGCATGGTAAATTTGATGCATTGTGGATGGGCCCTTATTCAATTGATATTGAATTGGTGAAAATACCTTCTTCCTAAAAGACTTAGATGGGGAACTACTTGAATTGCCTATTAATGGAAGGCATTTGAAACATTTCCTTGATTGATTTCTTAGAATCAAGGTATACTCCATTGTATAGTGTATAGTTCTTTGTTTTCATTCTGCTTTTTGTGTTTTTTTGTTCTGGTCCTTGGTGACCTAGTTTTGTTGGTTTCTCGATTCATTTTTGGAGGATGGTTATGGTTTCTCTGCTCTACAAGCTTATTCTTTGACTCCATTGCCCAATGGTCTGTTTTGGCACTTGGTCTACTATTTGTTCTTGTGGCACTCACAAGGGAGTGCCCATCCCCAAGTCGAGCCGATGTTGGTGCTTAATTTGGTCTCACCCCATTTGTCCTTAAAATTCTTCAGTTTGCGGGCTCTGTCGTGTTTTCTATCTCCCGTATTGATGCATGAAAACTTTGTCCTCCATTTGGTTGCCATGATCAGTCCCTTCCTTGGTTGAGGATCACTTAAAATCTAGAATTGTTTTTCATTCCTCTGTCCATGTGAAAGAGTCTGTAACTTGGGCGTAAAACTCGGGTTTTTCCTTTCCTTCCATTTTCCATCAGTCATGTTTTTTTGTCCCTATCATTTTTGTCCCAAATATTATGGAAAATGTGATTGGATGTAGCTTGGAGGATCACATTTGGGCCTTATATCATTTCCAAACTCTCTGTTCGTGAAGAAAGATTCATTTCGGGCTCAAATGGTGATTTTCTACATTTTACGGTTTGATGGGTGTATTTTTCCCTGTCAAATTTACATCTCAACATCAGTGGAAACGTGGCCCTTTTTGGTTTGGATGCGGCTCGGTGGGGCACTTTAAAAACTCTAAGGCTCGCTTAGACTCAAAGATTGTCCACGTGGAGGGCCGGCGCTCATTTGAAAATTCACCTTTTGGTTTGGCCTTGGAGTTGCGTCGGGGAGACACATGGAGATTTCCGCTACCTTGCCTAGACTTAGACAAATTTTTCATGCAACCAGTATAGTTTTGGTGGACCATGGACATGTGGAGGGTTGACGCTCATTTGAGGATCCGCCTCAAGGTCCCACCTTAACAAATGCAACAGGGAGACATGTGGAGGCTTCCAGCTCCGCTTTCTATACTTAAAATTTTCAAACAATTTTGAAAGGCATGGGACATGGAGGGACCACGCTGTTTGGGGACCAGCCCTAAGTTTTATTTTGAAGAAGCGTTAGGAGGACACTTGGAGGCTTCTGCTCACTCTGCCCTTTGCTTGGACTTTTCAATGGCCAAGGAAAATGTCTCGGACCCTAGACACATGGTGCCTTCCACTGAACCTTCAACTTTTTTAACAAACTCTAGGACTGAGACACGTGGTGAGCCCGCGCTTGTTTGGGGTCTCTACTTTTAAGGACCATCTCAAAATGCGCCATTGAGACACGTGGAGGATTCACTTTGGCTCCTTTTTACATTGAGACTTTTCAAAGGCCAAAAGGCATTTTTCTTGGGCCCAGGGCACGTGGAAGGCCGCGCTTGTTTGGAAACTTGCCCTGTAATACTTCTCCTTTGCAGTTGCGCCAAGGAAACACGTGGATGGCTATGATATAAAGTAGAAAAGGGGAAAGAATCAATGGTTGTTGTGTATTGCACATCTGTTTTTTCCACCATTTTTCTCCAAGACTCTTGGAGATGTGAATACGCACTATTTTTCATCATTTTTGATGAAATTCCTTGTCATCTCTGTCTATAAAGTGCCATTGAATGGATTCAGAACTTAATTTGTGAGTCCAAGGATTGTTAAGGTCGATATTTTGAAGTTGGAATTGCTCGGGCACTTGCAAAAATGGGAATTACAGAGGAGATGGATGCGGGACAAAGTTGCAGAGGAAAGAAAGGGAAAAGGATGAAATGATGAAAGTTACAGTGCAAAAGATGAAAAAGGTGTTGCCTCGAGTGAAAAGGATTACCTGTCAGATCTAGCTGTGTAGAGCCTCCAGAAAATGATTAAAAGGGGATTTCTTGCATGACAGAATCAAGAATGATTAGAAGGACTCCCAAAAATTTGTGGCATGACATCCTAGTCATTAGTCGAGGGCCCAAGAAATGTGATCAGTTCACAATTGGTCCACCTGACAGCTTTCGGATGTGAATTTGTTAAATGTCACTTTTTAAGGAAAATTGGTAACAAGCAAAGGTCCCTCGAATATTCTTCTCTTTTGGGGAAAATTTGAGTGAGTAAAATGTATAAATGCAATGAGAATACTCTTGCAAATGGTGGAGGTTGAATTCTTAAGAGAAAATTTGAGAAAGTCGTCTTCTTGAGAGACCAAGCCGAGATAACTGTTATTTTCTTCTTGTGTTAGATTTTCTATCATGTCAAGTTGGTTACAGATGTATAGCCATTGATGAGCACTGAGATTGCTCTGGAATCTTTCCCTGCTTGATGAATCTAAGCAATTTTGAAATTAATTTGTGTCCAATCTCTAGCAATTTGTGTCTACTTTGTTTCAAAATGTCTACGTAAATGGTTTCTTTTGTTCCTATTGCAATCTTACATTGAAATATTTGTGAAATCACACAGGATCTCATCCCTGTGACAATTTAGTGGTATTTGCAATTTCATTTCAAGAAGAGCCTTCATCTTGTGATGAGATAAACAAATTTAAAATCAATTCACTATCATTTGTTGATAAAGATTGTCTGTAAGTCTTTGGGTGTACCTTAGGCGTGATTGATCAGAGATTTTGGTGTTTAATTGAGTCTTTTAATTCAAGCCTTTCATGTTAGAGTCTCAAAGATTGTGTGAAAACGTGTTGATTTGGGCCTCCATTGAAGCACACCTTCTGGTTGAAGGAACGTCTTAACTATTCTAAAGCTTTCTATTGTTGAGTTGTCCATTGTTGTGAAGTTTCTCAGAGATCTGGTATAATCAACTTTATCCTGCTTAATCTCCCACCAAAATCATTCAAAAACCATGAATCCATCCTAAACTACCCCTGTTTTCCTTGTATATCCACAAAGGAACAAAATCTATTTACTAAAATATGCAAAACAATCAGGATTTCTTAATGTCTTTAGTAACCTTAGCCTTGTGTTGAAAGTATCTCCATCTTTTAGAAGTGACAACTCTTAAGAGTTAAATTATGGAGTATTGATCGTATTTTCCCAAGGTTTTCTTCATAAAATTTGTGCAAAAGAAGGATATCTCCATCTCCTTCATCAAACAGAGGTTACACTAAGGGTCCTCTCACCCTGGTGAAGAGGCACAACCTAAAGTAGTGAGGACATGTCAAATCCTCTTGAAGGTGTTATCCATCTCTCCACAAATCTGAGTGACAAAGGGCTAGTTAGATCTCATCCCTGGCTACAAAATGACACACACTATGATCTATCTATCTCTAAGCTGATATTAAAAAAACTTTACAATTCTTTGTTGTTATGTTAAAAATGAATGCGCATTTTGTATCTTCTTAGATTCTCCAAAACTCTCAAATTGTGTTAACAAACATTACTCTATGGTTAGAACATATCTTTCTTTTATTGTTTAAGGCCATCTCGATACCTTTGAAAAAAGTATTTTTTCTTTTTGTTTAACATTTTCTAAACAAACAACCTTATATGACTAAAAACGCTTTCTCTTGCTTGTCTTCCGGAAATTTTGCGTGACTTAGAAGAAAGATTTGTTTTTACCCTTTACCCTTTTTGCAAGTTGTACACTTGTATTGGCATGTCACTTCTAAACAACTAGCCCACCGGTCAGGGAACGCGATGCACTACATAGAGATCGTATTAATGCATCTCGGTGTGGTGCACGTTAACATGCTCATAAACAAAGGGGTGGAGCTTCTACTTGACTACAATGGGGTGCTCAATTCATGCCATTTAATGTTGCCCAATCCTCGCTTCCAAATCTAATGTGAGAATATTGTCAACCGATATCAATGCAACACAATATATTGAGACGCGCTTTGATGTCCATGTCCAAGCTTTCCTCCTTCAATGCCTTTACTTACATATTTTCGTGAAGCACCCCACAAACTTCAATGTTCCAATCTTCGTCGAAAGAACAAGCTTAACTATTCCAAGTCCAATCCTCCAACCCTCCTCGATTTACTCTTTGATAGTTATGTGCAGACCTTTCCACCAACAATGAACTTCCACGTACCTCACATTTGCAATCTCTTACAAATGCCTTCCCTTTTGCACAAACATCGCTTTGTACACTGCTGTGAATCCAACCCTTATCCCTCCAACATCATCTTCAACATGCTCCAACTTGGTTCTTATTTAAGCTCAACACATGTTTCGAAAAAGAATAGATGTGTTGTCGAAGACCCAAACTTGCTCAGTTTGCTTGGAAAACTACCCTGGTATGAAAACAACATTGTTTTGAGGATTGTATACTTGCAATAGATGCAAATCTGAAAAAAAAAAAGTATCAGTATCGTTTCTCTTTGTGGAATAATATGGATCCAGGAAATCAACCTTTTGTTCTTAAGTGCTTGACCTAGGTCGAGGAAATGCTCATTGCTCGTGTTAATCTTATCTTGCAAGTCAGTTAGGTGAGAGGAGGGTAACACAAATATACATGTCACACAATAAGATTCCCTCAAAACATTTCCTCTATAGTGAAATACTTGTCATTGCACTAACTTGGAAATTTGGACCTTGTACTCATACAAAAATTGGAGCCAATTTAACAAAATATGACTTTTATGTTAGCAAATCCCATGTGTGGGAAGCTTTGCAATTTAAAATTGCACATGATCCATACTATAAAGATGTATTGATCGATGAGAATGCTCTTGCATCCTTGCCTTCTTCCTCCATAGATGTGACACTCTTTTTGAACAAGATTGCACTCAATTGTCATGAGATTCATGAACATCCCAACAAATATGATTGAACATGAGTCTGTAGAAATGCCTAACACGGTCTGTCAGTCTTCTTCTTTTGTTCCCTCCATCCTCAATTCAGGTACATAAGAAGAGGAAATTCAATAGTTTATTCTTGAGCATGGGAGAGCGAGTCCTTTCACTCTGCAATGGCCTAAAATTGGGCTTTCACCTATAAATGAATACAACACAAGGGTTATTCTCTATGGCATTTCCAAATTTATTTCCAATAGCAAAATCCATGTTCAAATAGCCCCAAATGAAGGAGTTCTTGCATGAATATGCTCTACATTTTTGCTGTTCCACGACAATTGTTTTGGCTCCCACCCTTGATTTAGATAATATATTCTCAATCTTATTATGCGCCATGAAGCTTGTGCACTGCAACAGCTTTTATGAAATAGAATAATTATTTTGTTGTTCCAATAACTATCCAAGCTCTTTGAAAATACTACAGACTTCCCAATGACAACCTCCCCAACAAATTGATGCGGTTTGGTACAAATCTTCGAGGGACACGATCCTTTTGGGCAAAGAGTAGAGGTGAACTTTCAGACATGATCAAATTATTGGGTCCACCTACTTAATTCTTCACTCTAAGTTCCACATAATGGTCGACCTTCACAAAGTTGTTCACTATTGGCACATGCAATTAAATAACTATGTTCACTATTCATTTTGTTTAACAGTGTAAACATTGTTTACACTCGTATTTGTGACAAGTATGAATGGGAACATAAAGGCTCCACACATGTCCAAAATTTCCTTTGGCTTGAAAATGCACCAAACATTGATAACAAGGAAATACTTTGATAGTTACACGTCTTCTGGAATCCAAGACCAGCTTTGTAGAAGATCAGAATTTGACGCCACTTCATTCAAGATGACCCATGCCTAATGGATAGATCTCAAATTCTTTCATCTTCCTAGTCACCGACCTTCAAGAGCTATTCAATCGAGTGCAATGCCACAAAATACTACTCAACAAACCCGACTAAGGAAAAAAACAAACCAACTCAAATGTCGAATTACAATGCCTCGTGGGAGACTCGGGCTATATCAACCTTGTTTGTTGAGGATGTCGGCATAATTAAATACTTACTTACAAGAAATGACAATAGGCTAAACATAAATAAACAAACAATGTTGTCAATTTGGAGAGCAAATGTCAACTGGCTGTCACTTGTACTATCTCAACATGTACTTTTAAAATACATTACAAAATATGCATCGAAGGCATAGAAACGATCGAAACCTACCATCAAATGCTTTCTATAATTTCAAGAGATGTCGATCTTAATTTCCCAACACAAATCATCATCCATAAGATGCTCTTAGACAACATCGTTGAACATGACATAAGTTCACAAGAAACATTCCACGTGTTCGACATTGTCACTTGTTTTGTGCATTTGTTTCTTTGTTTCATTAAAGGTAGGGAAATAATATTAAGACGAATCGCTGAATTAGAGTTGCAATTAGAGGGGACAACTCTCTTCATCGATTCCTTTAAGGCTCGGCCATCAAATATGGAAACACTCTCTCTCATTGAATCAACTCGAGTCGGACTTAAAACAAGCATCGTGCATGAAATAAATGGAAGTTGCGAAACATTGCTAGTTATTGTTCGTGTTCACCCTAGATTTTCCCAAAACCAACAAAGATTCTATGTCCTTTGAACTCTTTTGTTGGGCAAAAATCCTTTTATACAAGCCCTTCCATATTATTTCAACATACACACCACCGTTGAAGACATTGTTTCAAAGTGGAACTTGTTCAAGAACAATTACGCAGACCACGGCATGTTCAAAGACTCTAGTACTACCTACGAAGAGTTCTCGAGCTCGAGTCTAATTTGAGGACATTTGTGACCAACGTCAACATCATTACGATGAATGGTAGCTTCTTTCACAATGACACCCCGCACAAACCATGGAACTTCACAGTGTGCATTTTTTGGGCTGCCAAGACTTTAATATTCAACATAATTGGAATGTGTATGGCGTTCCATGTTCTTTTGAAAAAGTGGTCCATATTTTATAGATATGCAAAGGAACACTATAAAAATATGGCTCATCATTGTATATCCTCTACATCAAGTGTGAACAACTTCTCGCTTGGCCAAAAATGGCATTTGATATCTTTTTCTATCACTTCTCAAACAAGGGAAAGTTTCCACCTTTAAGATTAATAATTCAAGGCCAATTGTTAGAACAAGAAAGTCATAACTCATTAACACTATCAGTTAGCATTCAACAAAGTAACATATGTGGATAAATCACATTTGCTTTTGCTTGTGCCATCTTTGGTGTTGTTGCATTCAACATCTCTGCATCAACCATACATGTCTCCCTTCACATACCTATTAAGAAACTCAAACCATTAGAAGGGTAGTCTATATCCTCTTTTCAAGATTCCCTCAAGTATGTTGAGTATATTCTTATTGATGAAATGAGTATCACTAGACCTATGTTGCTTGACCAAAATCAACTTCTATCTATGAGAGGTAGTCCCACATTTCAAGACGTCGTCATTCGGTGGCAAGTCAATCATTCTTGTCAATGACTTGGGGCAACTTCCACTAGTAATGGGCGTCTTTTCAGACGCAAGCCATTTCTATGGTGTAACCCTTTGGAAGGGTTTCAATACTTTCATCTCTTTCGCAAACAATTTTTGCCAACAAGGCTCCTCCCAAGAAGAAACTTCCTTTCGAAATTTTCTCCTCAACATCCACAATGGAATGCCAACCTTACATGATTGGGAACTCCTTATGTCAAGGACAAATTCTTTTCTTACACAACAAGAAATACAATCATTCCAAGATTGCCCACACTTGTTTTCCAAAATGATTTGGTTGATCACCACAATCTAAATATGTTGAAATCTTTGAATGTTCCAATTGCTCATTCAATTGCACAAATCACCAAAGGAGGGATTTCAAAATTCCCTAATGGCGATCAACCGTAGTTCACGGTTCTTCTTTGCAAAAACCAAAAGCGTTATGCTTACAACTAACTTGTGGGTGGAGGTTGGGCTTGTAAATGGTTGTGAGGAAAATTGTTGACATTATCTATGACAATCCTCTAAGCCTCACGAGTGGCCTTTATTTGTTGTCATAAAATCGACATATACATTGGCCCATGTTGTGATCCACCAAATGCCTCTTGTGTTCATGTTCCACCAATTTCCAAAAGAAATCACACTAATTTCCATAGTAAATCGTAGGCAGCTACCAATCAAAATGGTTTGGGCTTTGACTATCCACAAGGCTCAAAGTCTAACTCTACTAAAAGTAATCTGCTGACATTGGTGAAACGAAAAGACGAGGGCTTACCTTCATTGTCATCTCCGAGTCCCCTCCTAGAAAATCTACGCATTTCCCCCTCTTTATCCTTCGAGCCGTTAGGTTGTGGAGCTAGATTGCTTCACAATTAGCATGCAATGGAAAGTGATTGGAAATACAACGACCCGTCATCAGTCAAGGGGGAACCGGCATGGTCACCCAGAACCGTCATCTCGGTTAGACAAACCCGACTTCGATCGAGCAGCAAGTGGGAACCGCGACCGTCATCGGTCAGACATGACAGACATCGGTCAGAGCAAGTGGGAACCGTCTGTTAGGTCTAACCGGTGCCGGTTACCTGTGCGATGTGTTTTATTTTAAGTCACAGGCTTTAAATATAGATTTTGTTTTAAAGCAAATCTATTGGATGTAATTGCATAGCTAAGGTGCCCTAAGTTTATATATTTTATATATAAGCGTGAAAGTTAGGGCTTAGGTGGATAATGAGAAGGATCAGATTAGATCCTTGATTCTCTCGAGACCAAGAGGATGAAGACGAAGAAGAAGAAGAGGAAAAGGAATAGGTTACATGAAGACAGAGACTCCATGGAGAGGAGTGGGACAGAAGGAAATAGCAGGCTACATTGTATTTCCTTTGTATTGTTTAGTCTCATGTAATGGCTTGCATAGTATGCAAAGCACATAGCGTTTCTTCTTGTAGATCCACATGTTGGTGAGATCTTGTATTATAGATCTATGTAGATCTAGTCTTGCATTGTAGATCCGTGAGATCTTGTATTATTGATCCATGTAGATCTAGATATTGTAGAGGTCTCGTTTGCAGATTCACAATACAGTGAGAGCTTGGCTGCACAGTGGCAGATGCAGGGTAGCTTCAGGTATGTGAGATCTGGTTATGTTTGAGAGGCACGGTTGGAGTGCACTCAGGTAGATCCGGTTAGAGATCTAGAGGAGATGCAAGTGGTGGTATGGAGGCACGGTTTAGTGTACTCAGGTAGATCCGGTTGGGGATCTGGGAGGAGGAGATACTCTTGTAGAGATACATGTACTCTTGTGCAGAAGAGTGGGTTTGTAATCTCTTGTTATATTATATATATGAGATCTCTATTTTTTGGTGGATGTAGCCCACATTTGGTGAACCACGGTACATGCTTGTTATGTGTGTGTACTTTTATGTGATTTGGATTATTCTAGTTTATCCTCCCACTGCTGTAGATTTTGTGGGGAATTGTTTAGATCCTGTGTGCATGATTTTGTTTGTTATTAAATCATAGCACTATTCCGCTGCCCCTAAATCCCAACACGAGCGTTATTATAAAATTACTCGATGCCCCCTTCTTCATGTTCGCAATAAAGAGGAAGCTCGCCTCTAAGCTCTCTCCTTTGCCTACCAATGCATAATGTAACACCCCTTTCTTAACAATTAAGCATATCTACATAAAGCTTGTCATACACTTTTGCATTTTTTCCAACATTCCATGCACTATGAAGGAACAACAAAAAAATTTAACACTTTATTTTTCATTGTTTGTAAATTGCTTTACTACTTCTAATCGTTTTATTTTAAAACTTTCCTCGCACAAAATTATAATTGTTAATTTCTCAAAATACATTGAATCCTATTGCCAAAAACATTTTAAACAATTTAGAAAAACAAGACCCTTTAAACATATTGATTGTTGTTCAGTTTTTTTTTCAAATAAAAAAATTAATGAAAAACTTGACAAATATGACTATATAATATTGCATATTCAATGCATATGTATATATACATATATACATGTGTATTGTTGTTTCCTTTACACATGAACTTGTGCCTAAATGACTATCATTTGTTTCAAAAGAACTTTGTCGAATGCTATTACGTCTGCTTCATTCAATTACATTGTTTTCGTCTCTTGAGCATTTCTTGTGATGTGTTGTGGTTGGTTGTAGTCTATCGTAGATTACCATTTATTTCTAAAATTGAAAACATAACATTTTTTTTTTTGCTTTTGTCTTGCCTTTCCCAACCGTAGTTTGTTAAAAAAAAATCTTCAAAAACATTCCCTGTTCCTCTATTTCTCGTAACATAAATCGGTCATTCCATATCCAATATTAACACGTCCCTCGATATACACTCCTCCCGCATTCCCTTCGGCATACACATTGCACTACTCACATGTGATTGCTAGTTGTAAGCAATTGTTATCACAAATAAATAGCACCCTAGTGGTTCCTCTACCTAAATCTAATGTTAAACTACTCTAAAGAAGGAAATGCATCTAACTAACCATAATCTAACAATTCCAAGGACCAGGGAGAGAGAGAGAGGGTTAGAAAGATGCATGAAAGGGAAATCATAAGCTAAAAGGTGGTGATAGCACCAGAAAAGGGTGAGAGACACTCTAGTGAGAGAGAAGGAGAAAGAAATGGAGAAGGGAGAGGTCAGACATAAGTGACACAGACCCAAACTACATTTACCATCTATTCTCACATGAAACACAACAAAATGAACTTGCAAAGGAGAAATACATGCACAACACACTACATCAAGTAAAAGAGAGGCAAGGTTGCAGATAAACACGAGTCAGGGTTGAGAAAACACCACAAAACAAGATTTTTATTGCAATAAAAGTATGCACATACCATTACAATTGTAGAGGAAGGCACAAGAACACATTGCCAAGCCAAAATGAAGGTTTGATGGCTCACAGTTGCTCAGAACCATTTTGACATAGTTCCTTTACATTTTAGAATGTCCATCTTTTCAAAATGAAATATTTTTACAATATATAGTAAAATAAGAAAGAAAAAGAAGATGGAAAAAGAAGGGCACAGACGATTTTTAACTTTCAACCACCAACAATCTGCATTGAATTCTCCTACAAAGCACATGGGCACCTACAAGCGAGGACATTACTATGTCCATTCCATCTTAGAAGAAGGAAATGAAAGCCATACTTCATTAATTTTGGTGGTTGAGAGTGATATTTGATTGTTTTTGTGCTCAGACTATTCTCTCTCCCTTTGAAGCCGTGTTTTCCATTTTGACCCACCAAACCTCATCAATTTCTGATTTTCTTGGTGCCAAATTGAAGGGGTCGAAGAGACCTTTCCAACGATATAAATTTTGTGAGATTTGGAGCTTTCTGGATGAAAGATATGGCCATTTGAAAATTTGATGTCGAGATGACAGGAGAATGACATGTGATGGCCTTTGATTAGCTCGGGGATTGCCTCGCCTACGTGTGCATTGCAGCTTTTGTCTTTTCCATGTGTTGGTCCTTCATTAGTTATAAGATCGGGCATTATGAATCCTTTATTATCAATCGTGAAGCTTGAGACCAATAAAAGCTCCCACATGTCCCTATGTCGCTTCTTTTCTTTTAATAACCTTCTTTGTAACCATGAAACATGAGCCAATAAGAAATATCCATGCTTCTCACAATGTCGACTTTCTTTTATCCTAACCCGAAAACCACGAAACATGAGCCAATGAGAAAGCTCCACGCTCCTCACAATTAATACCAAAACTTTGATAGCCCCTTTTTGACCATCATGAAACATGAGCCAATGAGAAAGCTTTGTCATGGCATGTGTCAATCTCTCTCGCTTTTATGCTTTCTTTTGATTTGTTGTTTGCACCTTTGCATCAAAGAACTAGGCAAACTTAAAGTGTTTTGGCTCCATAGGAATGCCGCCACATATAATGCATTGACTTTCACCCTTGACTTTCGGACCCGAAGCCTTATTGAACTCGGTTCATTCTACAAACTTGTGGTCGCGAAATGCATATTCTTTCAAAGTGTCGTGAATGCCGACACGTATTTCCGCTTCTTGATTCCTTGAGATTTTTTCGGTGTCCACCTTTTGAATTATGCTAACCGAGTCCACTTGTTGACTTTCCTCCATCGCGGAGCCAAATTGTCACGTGGCCCCCTGTTGTTGTTTGGTGTTGAAATTGATGGCCAAATGAACGTCACACGACCTTTTAAATATAACCCACTAATTTTTAAACCTTAGTCTCCCATGGGTTTTTAAATGCCAATGATCAGTGCTTTGGAGTGGTGGAATTTGACGGTCATTTAAACATATTTTCCCCTTAAAAATGGTTAAGTCCATTTTTAACCTTGTTAAAGCCAAAATAACCTTGGGGTATTTTTGGATAACAATTTGTGACCTCACGAGGTAATCTACCTACTAGATTAGATCAGTAGCCTTTATGCATCCATTAGGCATGGAGTCGAGCCCAAAACTTTAAAAATTGATCTGAACTTAAATTTTTCTTACCCCTGAGCCGTATGAAGCACAAACTAAACTTAGCAATGATTTGTGGAGCTCTGGATGATCTATGGAACCTTGCTCCAACTATTGATCGATTCCACCAAGGAAAGGAACTAAGAGCTCAAGAATCGCAATGAATATGATCTTTGGGGTCTAAATGAGTAAGCTTTAAAAACTTCCCAATCTGATTTGACTATGACACTTCCTTTGAATCTGAACTATGTGTAACAATAACAAAGGCAAAAACTATATACAAAACATGAAAATCATACATGTTCCAAGTGGAAACATGTAGAGTGTGCACAAGGAACTTTTTTTTGCAAAAAACAAACCTACCTACTCCATTATAACCTAGAGGAAAAAGAAACTCAAACAAATCCTACAACATGGAAGGAGAAATAGTTCCTTTCCTCACAAAATGAGACCATGTAAATGATTTGGAAAAAAACATGGTTTTAATAAGAGTGAAAAATGATTTGAAGTTGGTTTTCATCTTTCTTCCCAAAGTATCAACTAAAAAAAAGAAATACCTCTTTTAGTTGCTCTGCATTTGGATTTGAGAGGTATTGTTTGCTGACCTTTAGTGCATTGTAGTTCATCCTCATGCTCGAAGTGAGCATGATGGTTACAACTCCATTCTTTTGGCTCTAAACTAAGCTAGATATTCGATTGGGCAAGGAATTTGGAACCAATGGGCTAATCTTTATGATTTGCCCATTTCTTTGAAGCTCAATCCCACAGATGGGATCATCATGTAGATTTTCCACATGAAGGAGAGTGTTTGCGAGTTGATTGAACTCTATTTTGCCTTCTACAAACAACTCTTCTCTTCAAGATCCTGCCTTCTCTCAACACAAGAATTTTGATAAATCAAACCTCTCCTCCTCAACATGAAGTTCCCTTTGATTAATCTCATGCATTTCGAAGATGTTCTTGGTGATCACTATCAAGGAAGGTTAATCAAAGCCTCTTGCTCACCTCAAGCTTCTCTTCCTCTACTTGAAGATCAAATTGACCTCCATCTCGATTTCCCCCTTTATTTTCTCCTTAGGAACGATCTATGGGAACCCTTAGCAAATTGCTCCATGAAAACAGCAGAAGGTCATCAAGTGGACTATCGATAATTAGTCAATTCCTTAGCAAATATGGCATGATATTTCATTCTTGTGAATTTTAATGGAATGCACTTCAACTAATTTTGGAAAGTGAGGGAGAGGTTGAGATAGCAAGGGTTCAAAAAATGGAGGAGGTGAAAGATTTTCTTATGGAGGAGATGGGGATTTAGAAGAAAAGAGGGTGGAAAATTGAAGATGAGAGGGAAGGGAAGGAGATGGAGAAGGGGAATCCTCAATGGGAGTAAGAGAAAAGCTAGGAACATAAAACTCGGAAAGGATGAGATGGTGTAGGTTAGGGAGGAGGAATGGGAGGGTTGTAAGATGGTAGTGTAAGGTTACCCCATTGACAAGGTTGCCTAACACTAGATTCATGAGCCTCCATTAACTCGAGTATTTTGCAATTTTGGGCATCATTTCAACCATGAAATTCAACTTCTGATGAGGGTTGAACTAGTTTGGCATAGGGCCAACCCATGGACAAGGGACCCTAAAACCAATTTTACATGCCTTCATTGCACATGTAGCCCTGATTTGCACCATGTTCACCTTCATTTCTTAAATCTTCCTCTAGAAATCAACATCTACCATGAAGTGGACTGCCATCATCTGCATCTACAAGGCTAAAATAACCATATGGATCAGTTGGGGTTGGGTTATATGCATATTCATCATGATAGGGCTCATAGAACTGATTTGGAGGAGGATTTTGAAAATATGGGGATGGAGGGAACTAGTATTACTCTTGAAAATGGGGATTCCAATGAAGGAAAGAAGTCATGATTGCACAACTTCATGAATGAAAGGAAAAAATGGAAATGAATGGAAAAAAGGAAAGGTGATGTAAATCAAAAATGGGTTACTTGAATCAGTGGAGTCACCAGATATGCTTGAAATGGCTAAAGGTTGAAATCTCACCAAGAACACATCAAACTTGGTAAAATGAAGATATAGACCAGGATGTTGTAATGGAACACCTGTGAAATATAAAGCTTTCAATACATCGGGCGTGCCAAAATTGTTAGGTGAAGGCACCAAGGTGGCTAGGATACACACCTGTGAAATATATAGCTTTCAATACTTGTCCCACCGGGCGTGCCAAAACTGTTATCACAAAAAGTAGCACCCTAGGATTTGCTCATTACAGATTCCTACTTTTTGCTAACATGGGATTGTCTCTCAAGTTGTGGGACTTGCTACTTGAGATAGACCTCCAGAGAAGGTTGGTTCCTCTACCTAAATCTAATGTTAAAACTACTCCTACAAAAATAAATACAACTAACTAATCCTAAACTAACAATTCCAAGGGACCAAGGAGAGAGAAAGAGGGTTAGAAAGATGCATGAAAGGGAATCCTAAGCTAAAAGGTGGTGATAGCACTAGAAAAGGGTGAGAGACACTCTAGTGAGGGAGAAGAGAGAAAGAAATGGAGAAGGGAGAGGCCAAACATAAGTGACACAAACCCAAACTTGCATTTACCATCTATTCCACATGAAACACGACAAAATGAACTTGCAAAGGAGAAATACATGCACAACACACTACATCAAGTAAAAGAGAGGCAAGGTTGTAGATAAACATGAGTCAAGGTTGAGAAAACACCACAAAACAAGTTTTATTGCAATAAAAATATGCACAGACCATTACAATTGCAGAGGAAGGCACAAGAACACATTTCAAGCCCAAAATGAAGGTTTTATAGCTCACAGTTGCTCAGGAACCATTTTGACATAGTTCCTTTATAGATTTGAATGTCCATCCTTTCCAAAATGAAAGATTTTTACAATATATAGCAAAATGGGAAAGAAAGAGAAGAGGGAAAAAAGGCCACTAATTTTTCAAATTTCAACCACCAACAATCTACATTGAATTCTCTTGCAAAGCACATGGGCACCCTCTGCAAGGCCATTACTATGTCCATTCCATCTTGTAGAAGGAAATGGAAGCCATACTTCATTAATTTTGGTGGTTGAGAGTGAGATTTGACTGTTTTTTGTGCTCATGTTGTTCTCTCTCCCTCTAAAGTCATGTTTTCCATTTTGACCCACCAAACCTCATCAATTTTTGATTTTCTTGGTGCCAAATTGAAGGGCTCAAGGAGACCTTTCCAACAATATAAATTTTGTGAGATTTGGAGCTCTAGATTGAAAGATATGGCCATTTGAAAATTTACATGTTGGGATGAACGCAGAAAGTGACACGTGGCAACCTTTTATTAGCTTAGGGATCACCTCGCCTACGTGTGCATTGCTTTTATTTTCCACGCATTGGTCCTTCAATGGTTCGGAGATCGGGCCTTATGAATCCTTTATTATCAATCGCAAACACACACCAATAAAAAAGCTCCATGCATGTCCCTATGTCAGTCTTTTCTTTTAATAACATGCATCAAGCAATCGCAAAACGTGAGCCAATAAGAAAGCTCCACGCTTCTCGCAATGTCGATGTTTCTTTTATCTTGATTGATAACCGCAAAACATGAGCCAATGAGAAAGCTCCACGCTTCTCGCAATGTCACACTTGTTCTTTTATCCTATTTGACAACCGCATGAAACGTGAGCCAATGAGAAAGCTCCACACTCTTCGCAATGTCGAACTTTGATAGCTCCTTCGACGTTGTAGAAACATGAGCCAATGAGAAAGCTCGTGTATGGCATGTGTCAATCTCTCTCGTTTTGCAGTACTTGCTTTTGATTGGTTGCGCCTTCGCATCACAACTTCTAATCAGGCGGACTTAAAAATTTTGGCTCCATAGGAATGCATCCACATATAATGCCATGACTGCCCTTAACTTTTGAACCCGAAGCTTTATTGAACTCGGTTCATTCCATGAGACTTGTGGTCCACGAAAGGCATCTGCTTTGAAGAGGGTTGAAATGCCGACACGTGATTGATTCTTGAGTCCTTGAGACTCGTCGCATGTCCACCTTTTGACTTGTGTTGACCCGTCCACTTGTTGACTTGTCTTTACCGTAGACCCGAGAGTCTATCCTCCACAATTAATTCTATGGAGCCCAAATGCTTCGAGGAGAGCCAAAATCCTACCATGTGGCCCCCGTTGTTGCTTGGTGTTGAAATTGATCAAATGGACGTCACATGACCTTTTAGATATAACCCACTAAGTCTTTAAACCTTGTCTCCTACGAGTTTTTAAATGCCAACGGCCGGTGCTCTAAGGCGGTGTAATTTGATGGTCGTTTAAACATATTTTTCCCTTAAAAATGGCTAAGTCCATTTTTAACCTTGTTACTGACCAAAATAACCACGGGGGTATTTTTGGATACCAACAATCATTTAACAAAAAGTAACTTTGATAAATTCTACCAACCATTTTGTCGTAGAGAGAGCCTTAAAAGTTCCCATAGTCAACTTTTAAGATACATCCCAGTCAATTGTTGGTTATCTAAGATTATGAAAGTGAAGTAAATGAAGTTTTAAAATATAGAGTCAAGTCCACAAAAGAATGCCAATCACACGAATGTCACTAATAATATACCGTTTACATTTAAGACTGGTTCTTATATTTTCATTACACCATCAAACATTGGTGTATGTAAGATGACAATAACATTCATGGATGGTGCTCATCTCCAAATAGCATGAATACTAGATAAATGAAATGCATTTTTAAGACAATCTGTAATATCGATAACTACGGGATCTTAAGCATAAATTCAATTAAGAACCAAGTTTTAAGAAATCATATTTTTTTCTTTGGATATGGGCCCATAACCAACATCCCTAACCATGGCCTTCAACAAGGTACCTACTTTCCTTGGTATTTATTCACACATCTAATGACTTGTGATCGTGTGAGGCACTGAGAATTACCAAGAACGAAACTCGTTACTTTGTACTTACAGAGATATGGGCCCATAACCTCAAAATATGGTGGTGCCAATTACAGAAAAGCAGCAAAAAGATTTTAAGCAATCATTGAGGTCTTAATCTCAAAAGTAGTGGACAACCTAATCAAGAAGAGACATAAAAATAGATCATGTTTTCTTTAAACACGAGATCCTCACCACAAAATAGAGAACTAACAAAATAATACAACTTGCCTTACAAGATGATGTCTCCCATAAAAGACAACCATCCATGGTCAACGGAAGGAATTACAGGTTTAATCCTCAAATCAAAGTCGGTAAACCCCAACATCATAGTTTTCTTCCTCTTATCTCAAAAGCCCCTAGTTATTGTGCAACCACAAGAAGAAAAAATAACATCACACGACTGTTAAGCTTGAGTAAAATCTACTTGATAAAACCTTAATGTGCTAATTTAAGAGGATGTGTGGCATGTCAAGCACAAGCCATTTATAGAAAATCTAAGACAAATAAATGTATAAGATTTCAACAAAAATTATTGGTTTCAACTAAATAATTTTACATACAATAGAAACTGTCAAGAACTAATAGACCTTTGACAAAATGTTGCTTATACAAGTTGCAACGTTATTATGAACAGGATCACTTATGTGGTCGTATAAATTTTCTATTGGCCCTTTTCCAGTGAGAGCAGCTTGGGCATAGAAACCTAACCAAGCTACCATTGCTAGACGCCCATTTTTATTTCTTTCACCTTCAATTCCTCAAAAGCAACAGGATCCTTTGATAGTCCTAAGGGGTCAAACAATATTCCCCCAGGGTAATTTTCATCTCTTGGTAAATAGATGCCTAGTGGTTCTAAGGCTGCAATCCCACAGTACCTTGCATACTCAGGGCCAACCTGTGGACAGATTCTAAAATGTCAATTTACTTGAAATGAAATAAAGTACGACTTACCAGAAATAATATATAAGTTAAAAACACTTTACCCTGTTTCTCAAACAAGATTTTTAAAAATATTATTTATAAATATCAAGGCCACTGCTTCAAACATCAACTGCATATTAGTCTGGATAAAGCTGAGCATCCATCATTGGCTAGATATGAAATCCAAACTCCAGAAACACGATGAATGATAAGGCCCGGGGCAAGTTTAACAAAATCTGGCACTATGGTACAAGCTAAATACTTTGACAATTGCAAAGTTTATAGAACTTGAAAACATATGCAAATGATTATTTGAAAATGGTATAAAGACATCAGTCAGACTAACATTAATCATTGAAAAGGTATTAATCTGACTCAAATGAACATAAATATGGCAAAGACATTGCTCAAACTAAAGGAAACATAAAACCTTACAAATTTGTATAGAGTTAATGGTAGTAAATCAGATGAAAAGCACAACCAACGATACTCTTAGAATATCAAAACAGAAATGTTTGACTACATATGTGCTATTCATGCTAATTCTATTTCTCTAACAAATATAAGAATACAGATTACAAAATATACAAAATTTGACATTCCCCAGTTGTCGGGCTAAGTGTCCACATTTTGAACTTCTAGTTTTATTTCCCTGTTTTCTCACATCACAAAGACACCATGTTTTCACCACTCCCTACCTCTGTATGTGTGTGCGCGTGTGCGAGATGGCAATTAATATTTTGCAACACCTTCTGCTGGCGTAAATAAAACACTCTTGCCCTCTCCTGCAAAAAGGAAAATTTTGTGCCTGCTGCTAGATTAGTCTTCTCCAAACTCTTGTTTACATTGCTTTCACATTTTTCAGTTTCCTGTAAGGTTTGTTTCCAATCAGTTAGAATCTGATTTTAGATATTGGAAATCTCAAATCCATGTCAAGGGTTTCCTATTCCACAAAGATTTCCATGGAATGGGGAAACATATTCGAATGCCAGGAAAATTTGGGTCACAATAGCAAACTAATGAAGGCTTATTATTATAAGAAGGAAATAATATGCTCAAATTTGAAATTAGTCTTCTCAAAACTCTTGATTATGTTGCTTTTGCATTTTCCTGTTTCCGCACGGTTTGTTTCTGGTCAGTTAGTATCTGTTTTTAGATGTTGGAAATGTGTTTCAAGGGTTTTCTATTCCACAAAGCTTTCCATGAAATGAAGAACATATCCAAATACCAGGAAAATATGCATCACAATAACAAACTTAAAAAGCTTATAGTTATGAGAAAGAAATAATACTTGTAGACAGAAGAAAAGAGAATATGTACAACGATTAACAACGATTAACAACCAAAAACTGAAATCCATTAAACATGAGCTCTGTACAACAAGGTCATCTGGAATTGTAATGCTAATCAGAACCTTGAAGCTAAACTGTCATAAGCAGGTGCTAATATTTGTGTACGTTAAGAGTAAATATGCACAATATAACACATACATAAAAATAAATAGGATCTCAATACGCTGTTTATATAGCCTATTCGGCAGTTATGCAGTTGAAACTGTGTAACTAAATTGTAACCACCTCCATATTATAAATAAACCTCTGCCTGTATCATTTATACAGTGCAGTTTTGTGCCTTCTGTCTTCTTTCTTCTTTTTGCATAGTCTAACATTGGTATCAGAGCTTAGGCATCGGTGAGAGGAGAGGTCGACGAGAGGAGAGGTCGACGCAGTAAGGCGAAGAAAGGAGTTGGCATCGCTGTTTGAAGGCGAAAGGAGTCGTGGGTCACACCAGCAAAATGCGGGTCGCAGGCAAATCGCGTGGGTCACGAGGGCAAGACACGCAAAATCGTGGAAGGGAAGGTAGAAAACGAGTTTGCATGGGACGAGGGCAGCGCGGGTAGGAGGGCACGAAGATAGCAATCGCGTGTGATAAAATCGTGGATCGCCATTAAAAAGTCGCGTTTTTCTACAGTGGTTGGGCAAAAACGCTGGAGGAATGCGCTTTCTGGAGGAATGCGTGAACGCAAAGTCGGAAGCAGCTAGTGAAGTTGCGTAGCAGCAAAGTCGTGGAGAAAAATAGGGCAGAGGAGGAAAAAGGTTTTATTTTTATAAAACTATTTGGTGCTTTGCTTTAATATTTTCATGCCACATAAAATATTTTCCCACAGCCACGTATATTGCTGGGAGTAATTCTTTTAATATTATTTGCTGGAAAATTGGGTATTTTGTTATTTTATTATTTTCCATTATTTTGGGATAATAAAATGTCAAACATTGCAAATTTGATTTTGCCGGATACACAAAAATTAACGGGCACGAATTTTAATGTGTGGAGCCATAAGATCTTGACACTGGCAGAATTTCGTGGTTTTGAGAAAATAATCACGGGTGTCGAGAGTAGACCTACAACAAATTTCGATGATTATGACAAACGTCATCGGGAGGCTCTTCTACTATTAAAATTGTCGGTATCGGATGAATTGATACCTGAGGTCCGGAATGCCACTGAGGTGAGTAAATTGTGGGTCAGTCTGAAGGACAAATATCAGACGTCGGAGAAGAGTCGGGTTCTATACCTCAAAAATATGCTTTTTT
Source organism: Taxus wallichiana var. yunnanensis (assembly GCA_018340775.1). Taxonomy (NCBI): domain Eukaryota; kingdom Viridiplantae; phylum Streptophyta; class Pinopsida; order Cupressales; family Taxaceae; genus Taxus; species Taxus wallichiana. The sequence continues at coordinate 645,627,525 of CM031234.1, read as the reverse complement.
CCGTAAAATTACAAGAAGGTGGATCGCTGTCTGAGCACCTACTTCGGATGAAAGATCTCCGAGATCAGCTTGCTTCCATCAACAAGCCGGTTGATGATGATGATATGGTGGCTCTCATTTTAAACAGTTTGCCCTTCTCGTATGACTCGTTCGTGGAGGCTCTTCATTTAATGGGCGAGAGTCAAACTCTTACGTTTGACAAGGTGTGTTCCTACCTGTTGCAGAAGGAACGGAGACAGACACAAGTTCAAGAGTCCAGTTCTGGACAATCTGAGAGTGCATTTGCTGCACAGTCCAAAGGAAAGTGGAAGCGACAGGCTGATGCGTCGCCTTCCTCTCCTAAATTTCCGGTACGGTGTTACTATTGTCACAAACTTGGTCATGTGAAGAAGGATTGTCAGAAGCGACTAAGTGCCCTGAAGAAGCGGAAGGGGCAAGCACATGTGGCAACAGTTGAGCAACACGAGTCAGAAGATGAGTATGCCCTCATGGCATCTTGCTCGGATGGTGACAGCCCTACACGGTGCTGGTTTTTTTATTCCGGCGCATCACGACACTTCACGTGTCAACGAGATTGGTATGTTACTTTTCATGCTAATTCATGTTCTTCTGATTCAGTTACTTTAGGGGATGGGAGATCACATGCTGTGGAAGGGATTGGGGATGTTCGTATCATGTTAAATAATAACACTAAATTGCTTGTGAAGAGTGTTAGATATGTGCCTAACATGAATAAGAACCTGTTATCCATCAGTCAATTAACTGATAATCCTCATATCTCTGTAAACTTTTCTGGTAAACAATGTATTGTGTCTGATGTCAAACATAATAAGGTGGTTGCCCTGGGAATTGGGCATGGAGGTTTGTACAGACTCGTTGATCCTGCCACGGTCAACTTGCATGCCTTAGTTGTGGTAGAAAATACCAGTGTTTTGTGGCATGAAAGATATGGGCATCTCAATCTTCCGTATTTGGCCCGTCTTCATAAAGACAACATGGTTGTTGGTTTGCCTCCTATCCAGGAAAAGCAGGATATGTGTGTTGGATGTTTTGCAGGCAAACAAAAGCGGAAACCTTTTCCTCATGAAGGTGTTTGGCGTGCAAAGGGGCTCTTAGATCTTGTTCATGCAGATCTATGTGAGCCATCGTGGAAGACTCCCACAGTCCTTGGTGCACGTTATTTTCTCTTATTGGTGGATGATCACTCTCGGCGGATGTGGATCTATCTCTTGAAAAAGAAGTCTGATTGCTTTGCTTCTTTTGTCAAGTTCAAGGCATTGTGGAGAGAACCGAGATCAGCCGGCGGATAAAGACTTTAAGATCCGATAATGGGGGTGAATTCACTTCTAAACAGTTCGCTGTTTTTTGTGAGAAAGAAGGGATTCAGCGTCAGTTGACAGCACCATATACTCCCCAACAGAATGGGGTGGTTGAGAGGCGGAATAGAACCATCATGGAGATGGCCCGGTGTATGATGCACAGTCGTGGAGTGCCATACATATACTGGGGAGAAGCTGTTAATACAGCGGTCTATATACTCAATCGCAGTCCTTGCAAAGCCTTGCAGGAGATCACACCAGAGGAGGCATGGTCCAAAATCAAACCAGAGGTATCAAATTTTCGTATTTTTGGTTCAGCTGCTTATACTTTGGTTCCTGATCGTAAGAGGAGTAAACTAGATTCCAAAAGTTCTAGATATTTCTTTGCTGGTTATAGTGATCATTCTAAAGCATATAGATTGATTGATACTTCCACTAATAGAATCATTATTAGTCGTGATGTTGATGTAAAAGAAACAGAGTCTTTCTTTGGCTGTAATCAGCAAATAGACCAGCAACATAGCAGCGATCAGCAAGGGGTGGTCACAGAGATTGGTTCTCTTTCCTTGCCTGATGATGAGTCTGGTCATTCTCATACTCCTCCACAGACTCCAGTACAGTCTATGCTCTCTCCTACTGAGTCTTTTCCGTCTCCTGGAAATCAACTTGCATTGGTTTCACCTCCGGAAGTTCCACTAGCTTCCGAATCCTCAGTTCAGCGACGGCCCAAGTGGTATTATTCCACTATTCAGGATCTGACACGAGACGATTTGTCTCCACTCTTAGATGGCCGGTCTCGCAGACCTGGCAAGAGGATTGATTACTCTGAGCAAGCTCAATTTGCTCTTGCTTCTGATCTTCTCCATATTCGCGAGCCACAAAAATACTCTGATGCACGAGGCATACCAGAATGGGAAACTGCCATGCAAATCGAGTATGATGCCTTGATTAAGAATGATACCTGGAAGTTGGTGCCATTACCTCCAGGTAAACACCCTATTGGTTGTAAATGGGTGTACAAAATCAAGTGTAAAGCAGATGGTACTTTGGATAAGTACAAGGCTCGACTTGTTGCAAAAGGTTTTTCGCAACAGGAGGGGATAGATTATGAGGAGACTTTTGCTCCTACTGCAAAGATGGTCACTTTTCGGTTACTTCTTGCTTTTCCGCTCAATTTGGTTGGAAAATATATCAGATGGATGTGAAAAGTGCATTCTTGAATGGCGATTTGGAGGAAGAAGTGTATATGACTCAACCTGAGGGTTTTCAGGCATGTGGTCGTGAGCATCTGGTATGCAGGTTGATTAAGTCCTTGTATGGGCTTAAGCAGGCTCCTCGAGCCTGGTATATTAAGATCGATACACATCTCAGAGATTCGGGCTTCAAACGAAGTCATTCTGATCCGAATCTCTATGTCAAAAGCACAAATGATGACATTGTGATTCTTATTGTTTATGTTGATGACCTTGCCATCACAGGCAGTGGAGATGCTGCGATTCATAAGGTAAAATCAGATTTGTGCACTGCTTTTGACATGACTGATTTAGGCCTCCTTCATTATTGTCTTGGTGTAGAATTCTGGCAACAAGATCACTTGATTTTCATTTCTCAAGTTAAATATGCCACGAATCTTTTGCAAAAATTTAAGATGTATGATTGTAATTCATCATCTACACCTATGGAGGTCGGGCTGAAACTTTCAGCTCATGATGATTCACCACCGGTCGATGAAACATTGTACAGACAGTTGGTAGGTAGTTTGATTTATCTCACCACTACACGACCGGATTTGTGTTTTGCTGTGAGTTATCTTTCTCGGTTTTTGTCTAAACCGAAACTCATTCACTGGGGAGCAGCAAAACGTGTGTTAAGGTATGTCAAAGGAACTCTTGACTTTGGCATCTTGTATCAGAGAGTTGCAGATTTCACGTTGATTGGCTACACAGACTCTGATTGGGGAGGTTCAGTGGATACTCGGAGATCTACCACTGGATATATCTTCTCTCTTGGTTCAGGAGTTATTTCTTGGCAGAGTAAGCTTCAGCCCACTGTGGCTATCTCTTCCACAGAAGCAGAATACAAGGCTGTTGTTAGTGCTGGTTGCGAAGCGGTATGGCTTCGTCAAATTTTGGTTGATTTTCAGTTTTCACAGGTCACTGCTACACCTCTTTCACTTTTTTGTGATAATCAAGGTGTGTTGAAGATGGTCAAAAATCCTATCTATCATGCCCGCACTAAACATATTGAGATTCATCATCACTATATTCGTCAATTGGTTGACTCAGGTGAAATCTCTCTTCATTTCTGTCCTTCTCAGGAGCAGTCTGCTGATGTAATGACTAAACCTCTTGGTGCTTTCTTGTTTGTCAAGTTTCGGGATAAACTTGGTATAGTTTCTAGGTTAGTCATTAAGAGGGGGTGTTAAAATACGCTGTTTATATAGCCTATTCGGCAGTTATGCAGTTGAAACTGTGTAACTAAATTGTAACCACCTCCATATTATAAATAAACCTCTGCCTGTATCATTTACACAGTGCAGTTTTGTGCCTTCTGTCTTCTTTCTTCTTTTTGCATATTCATAATTGCCAATGTTTCCTCTAATTCAGAATATCCTGCAACTTTATTCAATTGGGCTTCTCATATCATCTTGTGACACTCTTTATATAACAGTACACAAAAATTCCCAAGGTAGATTGTCTTGCAAATACAAATCAAAATCTGACCGACCAGCTTTCAATATCTGAGTTTCAGAGAAGTCTGGATGTAATTTATACATCTTTGATCATATCTGTTTCATACTCACACAAATCAAGGGCAATAAGTAATGATTTGATTGGCAGACAGCTCAAACAATCAGCTATGAAATTGATGCTATCCTTCTTGTGTTTCATATTCAAGTGAAGCTTACAATTGTTTTGTACCTGCAAGAACTACGTGGACTTATGGTTGCCATGTATTATTATCTCCATTCCAAGAATGTAATGCTTTCATTGCTTGCAAGCTCGAACAGTGGCATATAATTCTCATTTGTGTTCAAGTCTTTTCTGACGGCATCTGTGAAAGTCTCACTTGATAGGCGACCGGATACCCATGTTGAGAGGACTGCACCAACTGCAAATTCAGATTCATCGATGGTTGTTAAAAGTTTCTATCTCAAATGGTTGTTGAAGTTTGGGGTAAACAGAGTCTGCATTTTAATTCTTCAAATGCTTTTTGTCATAAATCCGACCAAGTGAACATTGCACATGAATCAAGTAGATTTGACAGAAGTCATCAATACGAATGGCTACAAAACCAAGTAGATAGCAAGAGCCTTCTAAAATATAAAAAAGGATCCAATTCCTTGCCAAGGTATTTATAACCTATGGTGAAGGGATTAATGGTAAGCTGGCAAAATGTTTGGAAGAAACAACATCAAGTCAATCTTCCCTCAACATGAAAATGGTAACATCCAAAAGCCTACGAAGGACCCTATTAATTATGATAGTGCCGAGTTAACATGGTACTAATTGATAGGCCACCAAAAAGTGATTATATTCAATATTTTGCCAGATTTTGGTGTTTATTAAAATAACTACTTTTCCGAGGGGACAACCCTTTTCCCCCACTAGGACATCCCCCAATAGACAGGGGGAGCATCCTAGATAAACACTAAGACGACTGGATACATTATGCCCATATCCATGTACCTGATATCGCAATGTCTCTACTTCAAGGTTTATGGGGTGCCAACCATGCGTACTCATATAGCATACAATCATTAAACTTACCAAAACACAGGAAATATGAAAGTATAATATTCTTTTGTTCACATTAACTAAACATACCCATTTCATTAGACAACAAAACAAGTGAAAAATATATTTTTCATATATGTGTGACTTACAATTGTGTAATTTTTCACAAGCAAATTCTGAAAAGAATAGTTTCATTGGACAAGAATATTACTGACAATAAGAACAGCCTATCATTCCCAAACTGGAAATCAAATGGAAGTCACCAACAAATGCTTAAAATGATATTTGCAAAGTTCCACATAAGGAAAACAAATCAATGGCCTCCTTTAACAAAATGTTTCTATAATACAACTTATGATGCATCTACCAAAATGAACCCATTCACAGCCTTATATGGATGGGTGACATGACATTTGGGTTGAAAATTAGTGCCATTAAAGATCATTTGGAGCAGCCTCAGATGATTATCCAAATCTTCTTTCAAAGAACACACAAATCCAAATGAATCAAAAACTACTCCGAAAGGAGAATTCCAAGAAGACAATTGAGCTGTCCGTTATGACTTCTCACTCATACAAACAACTTGCACCAAAGGTGGATGAACTGAAAACTTGTCCCAATGTTTTGTGAACCATATAAAAGGTAAATGCAATAGCTATATTTTAGGCAATGTTTTAATAATCAGAATTGGACTCAGAACCAGCCAAGGGTCCAACCAGATTCGAACGGAATCAGACCGGTTTAAAATTTATGAATTGGTTTACTAACAAAGACAGAGCATTAAAATTTTAATGAAAAAAATATGTTTTTTAGATTCCAAATGATTAGAGAAAATGTGCAAAAGTTTGCTCATGTATATACCATGTAAGGGTAAATATAGCAAAATGGCACCAAGTGCAATACATATCCGAAACAAAATACATAAACAATGAGACTCTAAATGGCCATGGTCCAAAAACAACATGCCACAAGCTACTACATGTCTGAATCCGGTCAAGAAATCCTCCAAGCTTGTAGATGGGTTGTAGCCTCCTAATGTAGATGCCAAATCCACCACAAATAGCCCACAAGGAATGCCAAACAAGCTCCAAGCTCACTCCAAATCACAACTCTTCAATGCAGCTCCACAAACTCCAAATGCTCACAAATGCTCAATGAGAGGTGTGAGGCAAATAGGAGGGGGTCTCTATATAACATTATTTTAGGGTTTAGGGTTGAATAAAGCCAGCTGGAAAGTTGGATTTTTATTTTTAATTTTTTTCATGTCTCACTTGCATCACTGTTATTGTTCATGACCGGTTCGATCGGTTCAAAGTGGAACCAGTGGTTTGGACCGGTTCCGTCTTGAACCGGTTCAGACCGGTTCAAAGTGGAACCAGTGGTTTAGACGAGTTCGATCTGATACGGAACCGGTCCTCGAGCAGCTTCCCTACCGGTTTGTTGTGTTTTGTTTCAAACCATTTGGTTCCGCTTTAATTTAGCTTGATCTTCAAAACACTCGATTTTAAGTCACCACCGAGCAAAACATTAATTTTACATTGGAGACCCCTCTTGTGGAAGTTCACGGGGGATTTCTTTCCGTTTACTTTGTATATTGTTCAAATTTTGTAACCCTCGCTTTGACTGAAATATACTTGTCAAAATTTCACTCCCCCAGAGTAAATTTCGATAACATGCTTGATTTTGCAGCTCAAGCAAGTAGATTGGGCGAGGAAAAATCATGAAAATCAGCTAAGTCCAAGAAGCAAAGGACATCCGAGCTGTGAGGACGCTGGGACGCGGAAAGCTGGTTCGGGTCGAAGGAGGAAAAACGACTAGCTCGCCGAGAGGGACGAGTTTGGGACATCCGGGCGCGAGGACGCGAACCGCCCGGATCGGCCGAAAAGGAGAACTTTCGCACTAACCGCTTTGGGACATGTGGGACAAAGGTACACGAACCTAGGCGAATCAGGCGAACCAGGAAGAATTTGTCCCAAGCGATTCGGGACATGTGGGACAAAGGGACGCGTGGGACGCGGATAGCCTGAAGGAGCCGAAAGCCAATCGGATCTTGCCACGTGTCTTCACGCCAAAGAGGGACAAGGAAGCCCATTTCGAGCGGATCGGAGGTTTTGTCCCATAAAGACCTTTGGGACATCGGGACAAATGGACGCGGTGGACGCGAAAAGACGGCAGTGCCCCGAGCCAATCAAAGGAGGACACGTGTCCAATGAGGAAGGGAGTTCGGAGCTGGGGAGAATTTTCAAATTTTGGCCAAGTTTTTGGCAGAAGGTTTAAAAGTGAAGGATGACCCCGTGCCCCCTGTCCTCCAATGAAATCATACCACGTGTCCATAACTGGCGGGGCGCGGGGAAAAAGTGGAAAATGTTCCAAAAGTATAAAAGGTCAAATTTTCAAAGGAAAAACCCACGGACAGTAGAGAAAAGAGAGTTACGTATCCAATCAGTGCTTGACACGTGTCATCCAAGTGGCAGAGCGAGAAATATTTTTGAAACACGTTTTTACTGTTTTGTGCCCTAAATCTCCGAGATCGCCATATCTTTTGATCCAGAGCTCAGTTTTGCACGTTCTTTATATCAATGGAAAACTTATGAAATTCTCTACACGATTCTAGGGTTAATCTTGCATTTTGGTTCAGTTTGAGAGAGAAAATCAAGAAACTCCTCTGACGCGTGATAATGGCGAGAAGCGATGTTTCAACAACTAGTTTTAATGCACATGGGTCGCATTCTTCTTCAAAGATGGCATGTAAGTGATGTCTCAACCACCGATTTTAATGAGAATGCATTTTGGTCAATGGTTGGGCTTGCTTGCACGTTTTCCCACGCTTCGTCTCCGGGCTCGACCCATGCATTGTATAAAGCCGATTTGGCTCATTTAAAAAGAGACAATGACAAGTTGTTCATTTTTTTGCTCTCCCTCCCTTCTTTTCTTCTCTAGGGTTGAAAATGGAGTTTCAACCTCCTCCCTACTCTGTAATGGTGTTTTTGCCTTTAACCATTAAAATGATGTTCGTGCAAACTTAAGAGCAATAAAAATGTGTTTTGTGATGCATCTGTCCATCCTTGCTCGTTTTTTGCTTGTTCTCTTCTTGCCTCTCTTCATGCAGTATTTGTGCATGTTTGAATTTTCATTGCAGGTTTGGAGTTGTGTTCATGGATTTTGGGACATTTTCTCGTGTGAAATCTATCCTTGGGCTCCGTGATGCATCTCATCCATCCTTCCCATTGCTCACCTCTCTTTGTTCCATGTAGTAGTTTTGATAGATGTCCAACATTCTCCTTCTCTCGGTGTATCACCTGTTTTAGTGTAGGCTTTTGTTCTTTCCCTTTTCTCTCTTCTCTCTGTCTCTTGGCATTGTTAGATTAGGATTAGATTATCTTGCCCGCACCTGGAATAGCTTGTGGCGGGTAGTTTAGGAGCAGGAACCAGCCTTCTCTGGAGAATCCTTTCTCATCTCGCAAGTCCCACACTTGGAGAGAGGATTCAATGTTGTGCAATCACTGCTTGGATGCCCGAAGATCAACCTAGAAGCCCGATCTGCGTCCGTGGGGTGCTGTGATTTTGCATCAACAATACTTTCCCGGAAGTATGAAGAGTTTATGCAAAATTCCGTTTGATAGATGGATTTATTCAACAAAATTTGCATACAAAGTAATGCTTGAACAGTAAACAACTTTCATAAAATAAAAAGCACGTATTCCAGAGCTTTTTCAGAATTTTCCATGCAATTCGATTGTCTAATAATTCACCCAGAAAACTTTATTCAGACTTGCAGAATTTAACAATGGATGATAAGCAACAAGAACCTGGAAAATTATGCTGATCTTAGTATAGAACTGATGTTGAAGCGCCCAGAAATAATAATAGGGGCCATGAATTGACATCATAATCTGCATAGACATAAATTCATCTCCATGCTCCACGTCATACTCAGCTGGTGCTAATCCATGATGAACAGGTCATGTGTTAGTCTCAGATTCAGCTTCAAGCTTAACCCGTCCTCCCAGATTGACTGCAGATTGCTCCTCGCCACAATTGCCTCCACCAAACTTCCCACCTTATACTAGCACATGAATCTCATACGCCTCAGATATTAGTATTCATTGATATGGGGTTTTCGTCCCAATCAACACAGAGCCAGGGGTTTCGTCCTGGATCAACATTCTTTCACAGCTCGATAGAGAATAAGATCAAAGTTGTTTCCTTCCTCCAGCTTTCCTCCAAATTGATCCTTTAATCATTTCTAAGTTGCCAAACTTGTCTTCCAAAAAGCAGTCGATCCCCCAATGAAGATCTTATTTCCATTTTCAAAAAATCAATGGTCTTATCCCTTTTCCAGAAATCGCCCTTATTTGAGAATAAAGACTTAGGCATATTTTGATTTATTAATCACCATGCAGAATCGCCTAGTGAAAGAAGTCGTCACTTAAAGTGGCCCCGGCTATTCAATATGAATAATTAAATAAACTTAACGGACTATAGTTTTTTTTAGCCTCAATTTAATTATTCTCTTATTCCCTTATATTTTGATTTATTTCTAATCTCCGGGAATGAAAAGATTAGAAAAATTCTTCATAAATGAACCTCAAGCAAAGAGGGACATTACATGACCTCATGATCAATATCAAGAGTAATCCAAACCTCGGAATTTCAGCTCCATCCAGGGTATTCTATATCAAACATGTAAAAGAACTGGTTAAGAAAGATAGGCTTTGGATTTTCCTAACAAACACTTATTTCACGTTTTCTACTTGAAAAAGAAAATAAATACACAACTCCACATAAAATGAACTACCAAAGCTAATTAAAGATTCTGAAAGGATTCATAGATACCCAAACAACATACTTTTAATCAACACAATACTAAATATCTAATGGAAAGAAAAAACATACCTACTGAAAAATCATGGAGAAAATAAATTCTTCAAGGACAAGATTCTTCAAGTTGCATGTGCTTTGGGGAAAATAGGGGAGTAGTTATGAACCTATATTATGCAAAAACATAATGACTGGATGTTAGTGATCACAAGCTTTAAGGTGTAATCTTGCACCTTGCTAAGCACAAGCTATTGGGATTATTTTTCATTAGGGCAATGTTTGTTAACATCCTGTTAAAAATATATATACTGTTCTATTGAACATAAAGCTTTGTTAAGTGCAAGCTCAATATTAGTTACTGCTAACATAAATGACAAGCATCCATTCATTTACTTAGGTACAAAAACAGAGTTGGATTGTTTTATGTGAACTTCATTGTCAATGCACCAAACACAGTACATACCATGAGGAGAAACTGACAAACCGCAATGACTAAAACTCCTTGCGCTCCAGCAATATGCAATCCTGGTATTCCAAGGTAATCTAGAGTGTCACCCTGAAAAATATCAAGACCGCTTGAAAGAATTAACATAATTCATTTCCACTATATCAATATTTTACGTGTTGCGTAAACAATCACAATATTTTCAAACAAAGAGATGCAATAACATACAGACATACGTAAAATCCACTAATACATCATCTCCTGAAGGCATTTATGCATTAACACTCGAATTAAAACGATCACCTTACCTTATCCATTCATACTCCTTTTATCCACAAACACAATACCAAGTCTTGAGGGAACAGAATACCAAACTGGATACTGCAAGTATAGGATTCAAGGCCTCCAGTTTATTAGTTTCTATGTATCTGTAGATGGTAATTCTTTGTGCCGAACCTAGGTAGGGTTTATGAATCCTCTTTTCTTCCAAAGTCATTGATCTGCACACCGTAATTGCTTTGTTTTATTTGTGTTATTTCAGATATGAAGGAACTATCACCTTCAGTATCATCTGGTCTGACAATAGTTTAAGAGGACTATTTTTCTTTGCTAAATCATATACCTGTTGTGAAAATTTTCATGTCAATCCAGTTGGTTCCTCCCTCCAAATATTTCACTGTCATCCCAACAATGTTTTACACATTGTATGTGATTTCATGAAGGCCATTCATGCACCCCTTCTAAGAAGATCATTTCTAGTCCCATGTCTCTACTTATACGAGCTAATTTCCTTTACCACAAGCATAGAATCGTATTAAAATATTTCTATGCACCAACTATTGTCTACTTCATTCCAAAGTCCGACTGAATGCTAGAGATATTGCCCTAGTTCAGCAGTGTAAATTGATCATAACAGTTGTGACAGCTGCTGAAACATCCTCAATCCAGGATTTGGTTAGGCAGGGTTCTTCTGAGGCAACATATAACAGGATGCACAAAAACATATATTTTAGTTTCTTATATCAAATCACTACATGATTAAATTACACATAAGTGACATAGCCAGAAAAGCTAGGTGCTGTGTTCTTATTTTAGATGTCATTTCTTATGCCTAGCAGCATAAGATCATTGAAAAAAATGAATTGTTTCCTAGCCCAACACGACAAAACCATATATCAGTACATCCTAAATGCTTTTGCAAAACCTTGCAACCTTTGCCATCCAAAAAACATGTTTTAAAGCTCGTCAGCAATCTCACTCCCAGAATAGAGGTTTTGCACTCATCTTTTAATTGTTTTCCCTTTTCATATGCACTGCCCTTTTCTATTAACATATTGCTTCAATATCACAAATTTGCATGCAAGATACATGCATAACTCGTACAGTTTTTGTGATAAGCAATTTTGAAAGGTTAAAGGGTCAAGGAAAGTATAAGCTCTTGTTTTTAATAATAATAAAAAAAATTATAATAAGGGTCGTAATGAGTTTCAGTTCAGTAAAAAAATGTCTGTAGTATTTTACCGTGTTGCACTCTCATATACAATAGGGGCTCTTAATAGTTTCCACCTTGCAATAGTCTACCTCGTAAAGTAACTGTCATATCTGATAGTAAGTCTTGGAAGGAGGAATGTTGAGTACATATGCTGGCTCCAGAAACATGTGAGTAGACAAATTTGCAGCCATGCCTTCAGATGCTTGCCTTGAGCTTTGCATAACCAACATGCCACCAGACAAGCTCAATGAATTCCACCACTCCAAACGATCCAGCAATTCAGGAATCACAACACCCAGAGCTGCGAGCATTGCCCACCGAGCATGAAGCACTTCAAAGCTGCAGCCAAATCCAACAATGCAACCTAAATTACAGAACATCAAAGGCTTTATTACTAATCAAAAGTAACATGAGTAGTTTTTCTACAATATACTATAGGTGAAACATAACTAAAGAAGAATAGTCTGAAATTAAGGTAACAGTGAAACAATGACTACATGGAATGTTTACAGGGATCAATTGAAGCAGCAACTTTAAAGCATGCCATAATCATGAAAGTTCAGTTTATCAAGTGACCCAATGTCCTCAGACCATTCAAAAGCAAAAATGAATTTCTTTTCCAGAGCTAAATGATAACTATTCTCCAACCTCAAATAGCACAAACATCATTTCATTCCTTCAGTAACTGCTTACAACTTCTCAAATTGTGTCAATTTCTTTACATTTTAAACACCTGGTAAAATGCTCCTCTTATCTCTTTCAACATAAAATCTACATATTGGAGCTTTGACCTTTTATGTTCACATCAACATCGATTCATCAGTTGGGTCTCAACTTCATGCTACCAACTCATTAGAAGTTCTTTTGGCATGTAAAAGGTTTATATATAAGCATGATATGAAATAACTAAATTTTGGATTCGCTGGCGAAATGAGAATCTAATTAACACTAAGTTAATTATTCCAGAAGAGCTCATGTGTTTGCATGCCTATATGCTTTATCATAATATAGGAATTTATATCACCCAAATATTAAGTAATTTTCACATAAATTGTTCTAATTTTTTCTCTAAAAGAAAACTATAATATCTATTATTGACAATTGTAAGTAATTTATATCGACAACAAATTTCAATAACTACCGTAGAGAACTCGGGTTTTCACTGGAAAGATAATGATGCTTATAATTTAAGTTTCAGCGAACATGGATAAAAACATATGCACCAACCTTTTAGTATTATAACTAGCAATCGCACGTGAAATGTGCGATGCAAACGCCAAAGGGGAAGTATTGAGGAAGTTAAATTGGAGGGGGTGAAACAACGGGGAGAGGAAGATGGGCGAGGAGGGAGGGCTTTATGGGAAGAAGAGTGCAAGAGATTTAAAATAATTATGGGTATCCCATGTGAAACTCAGCTCTCCAACAGCCACATTCGATTTTTTTCAAGCATTAGAAGTAGAAAGGGTGTTCGGATGCAAGTCGTCGAGGCAACAGATTTCTGAAAGATCTTGAATGCATAGATTTCAATTGAACAATGTTCAATTTGTTAGATAAGACGAAGACATGAATGGAAAGTTACAAATAAAAAGGTGGATATTAAATAACTACATGTCTCACACATATTCCATGGCTCAGTTCATTCCTACAAAACAAATATTTGTTATTTGCGCTACACATTTTTGTCTCCATCTCACATGTATTATTCATGTGAGTGCAATCTATGCTTAAAGGGGTCAAAATTATGAATGGGGAAAATCCAATAGGTACCAAAATTGAACCCAACTGCAATGCTTCTTTCTTGTGGCACTTTGTAGGCACCCTTTTCAGTTTTAAGCTTGAGTAATTGCAAGAAATAAGGAGATGTGCAACCAACCATCTCGATTAAAACTTACGAATCTTCGCCCAATGGACAGAGGAATGTGACAACATGGTATTGGGTGGACCTGAGCCTCCTCCACACTTAATTCACACAGTCAACGAAACAGATGATAAGCAAACTGTGAAACCTGATGGCAACGGAAATGACGATGTCGTGTTGAGTTTGAATGGACTCCACACTTTTGAAATCCAACATCCTCCAAACTATGACAACCTAGTCCCACAAACTCAAATACCACAAAGATTGTTCCTTGTAGCGAGGGAGGAAATGGCACCCATGTCCTTCATCTATGAGTGTTTTCTATACTTTGAGTGGCAAAAGGACAACCATTATCGGCATGCACCAGGATTTTTTCGGTGGCAGCAACACGATGACTACCATAAAATGGGCTTCACTATTTTTTATATTATTATTTTTTTTGGCATAAAGGTTTTCAATTGGATGACATTTAATTTGATAGATAGGGTGAAGACATTAAATATAATTTGCAAATAAAAGGTAAGAATTAAAAACCTACATGTTCCACACCTATTCCATAGCTCAGATTGCTCCTACCCAAATAATATTCCTATCTTTGCTCCACTTTATCATCTCAATCTCGCTTACATTATTCAGGTGAGTGCATGTTATGCTTAAGAGGGGACAAAAAAAAAAAGGGGGAAAATCCAATAATTTGAAGGTTCAAAACCCAACCACATTGCTTGTTTCTTGTAGCACTTTGTAGGCCCCATGTTCAGTTTTAAGCTTGAGTAACTACAGGGAAGCAGGCAATCGACGAACAATCATTGATCACTGAGCCCCTCCAACGTTTGGTGATATGAGAGACACTTCTTCTCATCATACTTTTTTACGATTTCAACGACATTTATTGAATGTCATTTAATTTGGTAGGTAAGATGAATACATGAATAGAAAGTTGAAAATAAAATGATGGAAATTTTATATGTACATGGCTTGCACCTATTACACACTCACATTGTTCCGCCCAAACAACATATGCTATATATGGTCCATTTTACAATTTTGATCTCATTTGAACTATTTATGTTATATATGCTCCTTGAAATATTTATATGTAGAGTTCATGAGACCACTACTTGAAAAGGCTTTTGATAAAAGGCTACCCACTCCACATATTTTAGGTAGCCGCCTTTAATGGAGTGAAGCCTAAATCAGATTCGCTTTTGCTTTATGTCATTAGAAAACCTAATACCTACCCACATTTCATATGTTAAAAAAAATCACCTTGCAATTTCTAAATCAGAACGGGGATAATAAATTTAAAATCCCACATTCCCTTTCTCTATTCGCACGTTGCCCTAAGAGATCTTATCTTTTCATAGGCTATGGCCCATGGGTATGCCAACCATGGGTTTTGGCATTGAATTTACGCTTTCCAATGACATTTTCTTAAAAGCATTTTAGGTCCTTTGAAAACCCATTTTGTGAATACGTTATCGTCAATGTATTCCACATAACTGCACCTCTTCTAGGCATTCTTCTGAATGGTTTGAATGCCTTTTATTTGAAATATTTTGTTTACAACAATGCAATTCAAAGAGTATCAATCATAAATTTGTTTTATTTGGCTACACCAATGCTATTCCTCCTCCATTTTAAAGCCCCCATTTTGGTGCTACCGGTTACATGATGGCACAGAAAGAAAAGGAAAATAATATGAACAACGGATGCCAGTAGATCAAGAGCCATTGATCTTATTTTCGGTTTTCTTACAGTAATAAACAAAAGTCAGGTTTGAGGTGGATTTTACATTTACAGCCACTAAAACTCCTTGCCTGACCTTGAATTTTTCGGGAGTGGGTAGATAAAATTATTTGAGTCAAATTTCTTTGTTCCTCCTAAATAAATATTTTCCGTGTTTCTCCTGTGTGCCACCAAGTGTCGCTTTCTAATTCCCACACGTCGTTCAACTTTCCCATTTTGGCATCAGATGGAAGATGATGAAAAACTAGCTATAACTCTGTCAAAATCAATCGTCAATTGTAGTTGTTATCCAACAAATATTTATTGAGAAGAGACGCAGAGTAACAAGGGAAAAAAACCCCGTCATTTAAGTGGCAAATCCATGCAGATTTTATTACTACTAAGCTCAACCACAGAAGACAAAGGAAAAGAAAATCTGGTGCCAAGGAACGATTTTTTTTTCACAAACCCTTCCCCATAACACATCCAATAATAGGGACAAAACGCAGCCAAACAGAAATCTGGTTTTTTGCAGAAAATTACAGCTAGGGCAGCGAACAGTAAAATATGAATAACTCCCAAAATATCCGCTCAAATCACTTGAAAATTTAAAGAGAACTAGATAATAATATAAAGAACACAAGGAAAATATTTTTGGAATTTTTCAGTCAATATAACGCTGCCAGAAAATTACAGCGTGCCCTAAACAGCTGGAAAACTTCTAAAATTCATATCTTCCCGAATACAAGTGCAAAAATTATGAAACTTGGGAAATAACATATACAAATATAGAAGATGATTTTCCAACCTTCAGATCTGAAAACGGCCAACTGGAAACCCTCCAAAATAGGGCTGCAATCTCCCAAACAAGTCGCCCTTTTTGGTAGATGGCCAAAACCCTTGTGAAATCCTCTGAAAATGATGCCAAATCCTTCCTTTATTGCTGCCGTAGGTCTGATCCGAAAACCAACTGATTATCTCCACAAAAACTCACAAAAACCCTCAAAACCCTATCTCTGAAAACCCTGAAAATATCTCTGTGAATCAGCCCTGAAAACAGCTCCAAATGACAAGCTAGGGTAGATCTCTCACTACCGAAGAATGTCCTGCTAGCTAGGGATGGATCTCTCACCACCGAAGCTAGGGTTCCCGTGGGATCTTACTCCACAAGCTAAATAGTTGCAAACAACAGTTACACATGAAAAGAAATATAAGTGTATGCATGAATGAATTTCCTTTCACCCCTCTTCTCCTTTTATAACTTTTCCCACGCCAAGGAAACCCTAAAACCCCCAAGTCGCACTTTCTCCTAGAGAAGACCCAAATAATAAAGTAACTTAAAGTTACTTTTTCCCCTTCAAGTCGCCATGGCCCAAAAAGGTGACCCCAACGCAAAATTAGAACATTAGGAGTTAAGTGGCCCCTCCCAACGATAAAACATAACATCTAGTCCCTTCGAAAGCACTTTATAACCCTGTCAATGGAAAATAATAACAATTGGACTAGATATTCATACCCAATAGCTCATAGTGTCCGTAACCCTCGGGCATGACTAGGTTAGGACCCGCATCGCCCTCAAGCTCGGACGAGGGAAAGGGGACATTACAGTCCTCCCTTCCCAAAATTTGCTTGTCCCCAAGCAAATGCAAACTAGGATGTTGTAGAATCTGTTCTCCTTCCCAAGTAGCATCCTCAAGAGGCAAACCCTTCCATCGTACCAAGTATTCTGTAATATCTCTGCTCCTGAGCTTCCTCTGTCTGACCTCAATAATAGAGTCTGGTTCTAAAACCAGCTTCCCCTCCTCATCCAATGGTGGCAACTCTGTAGAAGGTACAATGTGTTGTCCTAGGGCCTTCTTAAGGCATGACACATGGAAGACATTATGTATCTTACTGTGCTCTGGAAGATCCAACTCATATGCAACTGCACCCACTCGCCGGACTACCCTGTATGGACCATAAAACCGTGGTTTCAGCTTTTCTTCCCCCTTCTGCTTGAGTGACGATTGTCTGTATGGCTGCAGACGTAGGAACACCAAGTCTCCTACCTCGAAGGACCTCTCTATCCTGTGCCGATCCGCATAAACCTTCTGCTGATTCTGCGCCTTCTGGAGGTTCTCCTTAAGAGCTCGCAGGATATCTGGTTCTCCTGTAACCAATCCCGAGCTTTGGGAGCTCGACTATCTGATAATACCAAATCAGCAAATGACATGGCATCGTATCCATACAAAGCTCTGAAAGGAGTCATGCCGATACTCATCTGATATGTGGTATTGTAGCAATACTCACCCATATGCAACCATCTGATCCATGCCTGCTGATGTCCGGTCACATAACTCCGCAAATAGCCCTCTATCCATTTGTTGACAATCTCCGTTTGCCCGTCAGTCTGAGGGTGGTAGCTCGTGCTAGGAGTCAACTCGGTACCGGCAAGTCTGAAAATCTCCTGCCAAAAGGTGCTCATGAAGATCTTATCCCTGTCACTGATAATATTTTTAGGCAACCCATGAAGCCTAAAAATCCCTGTATAAAATACCTGAGCCACGTCAGCTGCCTCATGCTTCTTAGGTAGAGAAAAGAAGTGTGCATACTTGGTCAATCGATCAACTACCACATAAATGCAATTGTGCCCATGCACCATAGGGAGTCCTGTGATGAAGTCCATCGATATGCTCTCCCACTTCTGCTCAGGGATGGGAAGAGGCTGAAGTAACCCTGCAGGAAAAGAATGCTCCGATTTGGTTTGCTGGCAAACCATACACTCTCTGACATGATTAAGGACATCGTCCTTCATCCCCTTCCAAGTGAATCTCTCTCCTGATGTACCTGTATGTTTTGAAATATCCGGGGTGTCCAGCTAGTGGTGTGTCATGTACTGCACGAAGGATCTTGTCCTTCATCTTAGACCCCGGTACAAGGAAAATCCGATCCTTGTAGAAAATGAGATCATCTACCACCCTCAGACGGTCATCCTCGATAATACCATCCATGATCTCGCATGCAAACTGATTCTTCGAGTACTCAACAAGTATGTGAGCCTTCCAATCTGCTGAAATTTGGACATAGAACTCAACATAGTAGTAAGGTAAGGCCTCCTAGATAAAGCATCAGCAACAACATTATTCTTACCTCTAGTGTATTCTATGTCAAAGTCATACGTTTGTACCTTGTTCACCCATCTCTGCTGGCGGTCGTTGAGATCCTTCGCCCCAAAAAGAACCTCAAACTATTGTGATCTCGTACGTACTCACGAACCTCGCCGCCCACAAGGTATCTGTTTGAATTTGGCCAAAGCATGCATGATGGCCAACATCTCCTTGTCGTAAATCGAATACCCTCTCTCCACTGGGCTCAATTTCCGACTCTCATAAGCAATGGGATGCCTATCCTGCATAAGCACCGATCCAACCCCCTCACCTGATGCATCACACTCTAGAACAAATGGCCGAGAAAAATCTGGTAATGCGAGGACGGGCATGAACTCATCACCTCCTTGAGATGATCAAAAGTCTGTTGTGCCGCTTCTGACCAAGCGAAAGCTCCCTTCTTGGTCAAATCACAATGGGGCAGGGCCAACCGTGAGAAATTCTTCACGAACCTCCTGTAATAGGTGCACAGTCCCAAGAATCCCCTCAGATGTGTCAATGTCCTGGGTGGCGGCCAATCCAAAATTGCCTGTATTTTCTCTCTGTCCACCTTTACTCCCCCTCCACCAATCACATATCCCAAATATAACAACTCTGTCATGCCAAACTCACATTTAGAAGCTTTTGCATATAGCAAATTAGCTTCTAATATTCCCAATATCTCATCAAGGTGGCGGATATGGCTCTCCCAAGTCCTGCTGTAGACCAATATATCATCAAAGAAAACCAATACAAACTTCCGCAAATGGCGGTTGAACACGTGGTTCATGCAAGACTGGAATGTAGCTGGTGCATTAGACATATCCAATGGCATCACTAGAAACTCAAAATGTCCATAATGGCATCTGAAAGCGGTCTTATGCACATCCTGCTCCCTAACCTTGATCTGGTGATATCCAGATCGCAAATCTATTTTAGAAAAATAGATTGCCCCCTGTAGCTCATCTAACAGCTCATCAATACGCGGCACTGGATATTTGTTCTTGATTGTCTTCTTGTTCAATGCCCGATAGTCGATGCACATCCGCATGGTCCCATCCTTCTTTTTCACCAACACCACCGAAGAAGCAAAAGGACTAGAACTCGGCCTAATGTGTCCCATGTCAATAAGCTCATGGATGGTCCTCTCAATCTCATCCTTAAACCGTTTGGGGTGACGGTAAGGAGTAGTAACTACTGGTCTAGTGTCCTCAAGCTCAATCACATGCTCAAATCCCCTATCTGGAGGTACACCTGGTGGTATGTCACTAAAAACTGCACTGTGCTTGTCCAATAGCCCCTGTATATCCACATGATACTCTGGCTGTCCATCCTCTGATTTCTTGGTAGAAACCAAGCACTGTACTGCCCAATCAACCCCATTGTGTCTGTGAATCCTCTCGATCCTCTTTGCTGTAACAACCCTGGGTGCATCTGAAGATAAACCCCTCAAGGTTACATTCTTCCCCTCGGACTTGAACTTGAGTTCCATCGTCTGAAAGTTAGTCCGAAATTCTCCAAGAGAATGGAGCCACTGTACACCGAGCACAAGGTTGGTCTCTCCAATACCAACCACATAGAAGTCATCAGTAACTGTATGGTTACCCATGGTGATACTCAACTATGGAACTCGCTACATGCATCTCATGGACTCACCATTGGCTACCACTACATTGAAGCCCTCAAAGTCTTCTGCCTGTAATCCCCGCTTCTCTACCAAAGATGCATCAATGAAGTTGTGGGTTGCCCCACTATCAATGAGTACTACTACTCTCTGACCCTGTAATACTCCCCGACTCAATGCCTTGTACCTCGGGGTACTCGACAAAGTAGCAATAGTCTCATGGGGAAAAGTCTCCTCCTCCTGTTCAACCCCTGCACTATCCAATGTCTCTTCATCTTCATCCTCCAACTCCTGAGCGTCCCGCTCCTCCTCGCTCTCGCTCTCCTCGAAGACCTCTATGAATTGGGCCTTCCCTTTTCCTCTACAATCATGTCCTGGAACCCATGGTGTGCGGCAATCGAAACATAGTTTCTTTCGCCTCAACTCCTCCCCTCGTCCTCTCTCGATACAAATGGTCTCCTTGCGGTATCCTGCCTAGGTGGGGGCCCCTTCGGCTGTGAACCATCAGCTCTCGAAGGAAATACCTTAGGCTGAATTCGAGGGGGAAACCTCGATTTTGGAGTGGACAACTCCAAATCACGTGCTCGCCTAATCGCCTCATGTAGGGAGGAAGGCTCAAATGCCTTCACAAATCCTGCTAAAGCGTCAGTCAATCCTGCCATGAAGAGTGAAGTCAACCTCATCTCTGAAACATCAGATACCATCACTGATAACCTCTGAAAATCTGCAATGTACTGATCTAGAGAACCTGTCTGCCTCAAATGGGTCAATTCTCTGAAGTGCCTATCTGGGTCCCTCCTGTCGAACCTGCTCATCAATCTCTGTGTAAAATCTGCATACGTAGTGATATGCATGTGCCCCTGTGTGATCAATCCATGATGCCACCAGTCATGGGCATCTCCCTCGAGGTGTAGGATAGCAAACTTAATCGTGCATCCTCTTCACGCATGGGATTCAAGTCAAGTAAGTCTTCAACTTCAATCCAAGATCAAGCAGTACACTTCTTAGAGCCATCGAAGTGTGGAATAGAGATTTGTCCCAATCTCCTCTGAAACTCAGGTACCTGTGTCTGGTAATCTCTCCTGGGCCTGCTACCAATCTTCATTTTACAATACTCCTGAAATGGCATGTTGTCCCGAAAACCTCACTCAATGTCTAAGATTTCTCCCAACAAGATTCCTCATCCACAACGCTCTCGGGTCAGTCGTGTGTTCATGAAACTTCCGGATCCTTCAAGAAAGAAGGCTCGTGGAGTCCCAAGGGCCTGGTAGAAGCATGAGGGGACCCTTGTCCCGAATGTCCACTCTCACCTCTATTACCATGTTGTCCCATATTGCTAGCTTCTCCTTTCTCCGCATGAGCCTCAATCCTACCCTGTGCTAACCTCTCAGTGAGCTGGCTCAAATAGAGGTTGGTAGTCTCCTGCTGCTTCACCATATTGGTGAACAGTTGTTTCATCAGATCTACTCCCATCTCTTCACTGTCTCTGTCTCTGTCTCCCATCTTTCAACCCCAACAGGCTGGAGGAACAACAACTCTGATACCACTGAAATATCCCTTATAGGATACCACTGTAAAATATGCAAAAGATAGACAAAACGCAGCCAAACAGAAATCTGGTTTTTTTGCAGAAAATTACAGCTAGGGCAGCGAACAGTAAAATATGAATAACTCCCAAAATATCCGCTCAAATCACTTGAAAATTTAAAGAGAACTAGATAATAATATAAAGAACACAAGGAAAATATTTTTGGAATTTTTCAGTCAATATAACGCTGCCAGAAAATTACAGCGTGCCTAAAACAGCTGGAAAACTTCTAAAATTCATATCTTCCCGAATACAAGTGCAAAAATTATGAAACTTGGGAAATAACATATACAAATATAGAAGATGATTTTCCAACCTTCAGATCTGAAAACGGCCAACTGGAAACCCTCCAAAATAGGGCTGCAATCTCCCAAACAAGTCGCCCTCTTTGGTAGATGGCCAAAACCCTTGTGAAAACCTCTGAAAATGATGCCAAATCCTTCCTTTATTGCTGCCGTAGGTCTGATCCGAAAACCAGCTGATTATCTCCACCAAAACTCACCAAAACCCTCAAAACCCTATCTCTGAAAACCCTGAAAATATCTCTGTGAATCAGCCCTGAAAACAGCTCCAAATGACAAGCTAGGGTAGATCTCTCACTACCGAAGAATGTCCTGCTAGCTAGGGATGGATCTCTCACCACCGAAGCTAGGGTTCCCGTGGGATCTTACTCCACAAGCTAAATAGTTGCAAACAGCAGTTGCACATGAAAAGAAATATAAGTGTATGCATGAATGAATTTCCTTTCACCCCTCTTCTCCTTTTATAACTTTTCCCACGCCAAGGAAACCCTAAAACCCCCAAGTCGCACTTTCTCCTAGAGAAGACCCAAATAATAAAGTAACTTAAAGTTACTTTTTCCCCTTCAAGTCGCCATGGCCCAAAAAGGTGACCCCAACGCAAAATTAGAACATTAGGAGTTAAGTGGCCCCTCCCAACGATAAAACATAACATCTAGTCCCTTCGAAAGCACTTTATAACCCTGTCAATGGAAAATGTGCCACCTATAGATGATCTAGAGGTGAAGGAGAGACTCGACGGAAAAAACCATCTAAAGAATGTATTATACAGAAAAGGCAAGATGATTCAGGAAAAAAATTCAACATGTTGACTTAGTTGCCTCTTCAACATAGTTGAGGTAAGGGAGGATAGATTAAAATTTGTCAAGAAGAACCCAATAAATGGTGGAGGATGCATGGGATGGCCCTCTATAGATTATTTTAACTTGTCATCCAATTATTTCCATAGGTTGTCAGTTCCAGGGCTATTGAAAGGATTTTCTCCACTATGTAAAAAGGAACAAACCAACCTTTAAGAGAGTGAAGTAGTTGGAAGTTGGAACAAACTACCTCTTTGAGAGCAGGAAAGTTAATAAATGTATATATTGGCCTTCGTCTACGGTCAAGGAAGACTTTCCAGAATACCTAAAGGGTCTAACAACACGATGAGATGTCAATCTAAAGTATGCCTCACAAGCAAATGAGGAGGAACCACAAATGTCCACTTGGGCTTGATTAGACTCACACTACATACCACAGAATTAAACATGATTCTGATCGTGCTGAGCATAGGCATTTTTTCTTAAGGAAGTGAATGTATAACAGATCATCTTGCGAAATTGGATGTATCACATCTCCTGTGACTTTGGGTCTTCATATTATACATCTATTGTCTTATTACTTCAATTTTTATATGGATAATGCCAGCTCTCTATGAGTATGAGTTGACATCAAGACATAAATTCTTGAATCTGGTGTATCACTTTTCATTATATATTTACTTTAGCTAAAGAGAAAAGGCAATGGTTCATACATAATTTCTATAATGTCTGAGGAATTATCTGTTGTTTTATTTTTATTTGCACAGGGACCAGGGGAGAGGGAGATCTTTTCGTTGTCCTTGAACCCTGTCCTATTTATAGTGAAAGATCATGTAGCTGTCCTTCACACTCATCCCCTTGACCCCCTGTCCCCTCCATTGAAGAATTGCAGGGTATCATAGATAATTAAAACATCTTACATTTAACCTTGTCCTAGTAACAAGCTATGTAACTAACTACAATTTGCACTCAACTGAATATTAGTAATAAGCTAGGGGTCCAGTATGCCAACATGAAGAATTTTTGTTGGGGCCCAGGTATGGCCATACAAAAATATAATTAAATATTAAAAATATAGCCAAATAAGCAAAAATAACCATATAATATGCATAATAGAGTAAACAAAATAAATTAAATAACCACAAAACATACTGATAATTCAATGCCAAATGTCATGATATTCATTGGTCAAACTTAGAACAAGTACATTGTGCAAATGTTACAATGTATACAAAAAATCAAGATAAATCAGTATATTCATTATATTCATCCTCTTCAATGCCTTCATTGAGAGCATCAACACCACAGGCAGTAACAGTGCTGTCCCGCTAGCTCTGCTCTAGCTCCAGGTCTAGCAATTAAAGGTGACCAATGTGGTGTTGTTTAAAAAGAGTTTGGCACTGTCTTTTAGGATTTACAATGTTTTAAACAATTTTTAAGTCGCTTTTGACTTTTTTGGGCTTTGTACAGGGTACAGCAGAACATACTCAGGTACATTCTGCCATACCCTGAGTGAACCTGCAGGCGAACCAACTCTGTACCAGTACCCTATACATTCCATACCAGGACCGGATGCTATGTAGGTGCATACCCGACAATGTAAGTAGTAAGTACTACGTAGCATTAATCTATGTCTATTGGATAAAGTCTGTCATGCAATTATAAAATCAACCCACCACAAGTAACCTTACACTCAATGTATTAAGTTTGTGTGAAAAGTAATAACTGATTGGCAGACAGAAGCTGCTTTAAACTAAAATAAAACAAATGTTTACGCGCTACTCTATGATCAATATAATAATATAAATATAGCCATATGAAAATGGAGGAATAAAGAAACATACTTGAAATATTTATCAAAACTTGTTCGGTCCTTGCTCAAGCCTGCTATGTCAAAGCCATAATCACCAGGAGCTTCACCAGTAAGATAATCTGGATAGTTGTAAGGAATGATCCCAAGCCAGCGAGGCCGGTCCTTGCCATACCATATACTACATATAATAAAAACTATGTTACTATACGTTTGATCAGGAATTTTCATTTATGCATGCCAATGAAGAAATCCTCAAAATCTGTAAACAGACTCACAAGAAAAGAAATTAAGAGATTATACTGAAATACAGAATAATTTGAACTCACGAGCTAAATGATTTTCTTAGCAGTTAATCAACGGTAGGTTGTTTCATTAGCATAGAATATCATGTGACGAAAAACATATATAGTACTTCAATCTATTTGTTGTACAATTATTTACAAAATAACTAACCCAAAAATTTCAAGATTTCTACAGAAGGAAAAATATCAATGTCAAAAATTGAGCCTAAACTCAATCAACAATGAATCAGATAATTATGTTTAGAAAATAAAAGCCTGTATATTATGAACAAATGATACATATTTATAGTTACAACTTTACAAGTGGTGATGATCCCAAAAATATTTTATGAAATTCCCTGTCAACTAAACTTGTGCCAACAAACAAAACCTATGCTAACACATGACAAGAAATGTCATTGACAACTCATATGGACACTAAAAATTCTAATTATCCTTGTATGACGAATAATTCATTATTGAGAAATAATTCCTCATCTTTCCTCCCAGCACACAAAGCATTGTACTTCGATGCATATGAATGAAATGAAAGAAGCCCAATGATTATTCTAGATGATGTCGGCACTGTAATCATGGATGACAATGTCATTGACCTAACACAAGTATTGAAGGGCCAACAAACTGCTTCAAATGACCACACAAGCACTCAAAGAGGGCCAAAAAGTGGAATAAGTAGCCAAAAGGCACAAAATGTTGTTGTCCTCAAGAAGAACCCATACTCAAGGTGGACAAAAAGTTATATTAACACCTAGAATTAGACATGTAGGTGAAAAGAAAACATTTTGACAGCCAGTAATGGAAACCCAAGGTGTCCAGAGAAAGTAATGCAAACGAATAAGACTTGAAAAGTATTAAAAGTGGAGCAATCCACTTTATGGTTCAAATAAGCTCCTCCACATAAAACATATGAAGATGAAAAAGACTTCAAAAATGGAGCATTAACTCATAATCTGCTAAAAAAGTGAGTTAAATGGGCTTAGAAAAGTCCATGGAAGGTAGGTGAAGGCGCTTTCAAATGTCGAATAGAAACTCAATAAAAACATTGAGATAAATAATGGTTGTCATAACTTTGATCAATTACACAAAAAAATGGGCCTTCCTTACAATTTTCATAACTCTTAATGTAAAAATGAATCACAAAAAATTCTAGAAAAGAAAAATTGTACACATCATTACATCTTATTGCTCATTAAATTTAAGTCCAAATGACATTCTTTTGCTTTTGCATGCATGCCAATAGACTGTATAAACAATCATAAATAGTAGATTAGTCCACTAGGAAATTTCAGGCCGAACAGATAACTTTGACTTTGGTACATTTTCAAGGCCGCCAGAAACTGCTGTCTGGAGGCTTAGGTGAATCTCAACACAGAAGACAACAACACTAAGGATGCTCTGATTTGTGTGCCATAGACTTCCATTGTTTTTTGAAAAGCCAATTTTAGAAACACTTCCCAATAACCATGATTAATAGCGGGTTTTGAATTCTTGCCTTTCCTATGGTAATCACTCCGCTATACCACCCGACCAAGCCCACTGGAATTTATTCAATCTCACTTGAAAGAGGATGGTTTACATCACTTGTCTCAAGGCTACAATTCTAGATTTTCATTGTTCAACAACCATTAGCCAAGCTATCAGACTCGCACTAATCAAAAGAAGCAAACCACTACTTACCTGGTCAGCCAGAAATGCACTCTGCTAACAAAGTCCAAATGGTTCTCCACAACCCCTTTTGCAGAAAATTTTCTTTGGGGCCACCTACCTGTAAGAAGGGAGGAAATGATAAAGAATCACCCCTAGCAGTGATATCTCACCTTGCAAAGATTACCCTCATTGGAAATCTCTACACGGAGCACTTCCTAACTGCAGTTAGATAAAATGGATTGAGGTGTAGCATGTGTGCCTGGTTCTAGGAATCTTTGTGTGATTAGACTTATCCATCCAAAGTGTTCATCATCATCCGTGGACAAGTATCTAAATGCACTAATGTAGAGTATAAGGAAAAATAATTCATTGGCTATCTTTTGTCTCTCTCTGGAATTCATGTCTCCTTCCTACTTACTTTTCTCTTGAATGGTTATTAGGCCATATCAAGTTCTTATAAAGCCAAATTTGCATGACTATCAGGTCACTGGGAGGGAGGAGCCTACATGTACGAAAGAGGATTTTTCATTGTTGGATATGGAATTAGAGCAGGGTCAAGACCCACTAACATTCACTTCCCATGTCAATGATAGTACCAGAAGCACAGACTTCAAGCTCAGTAGGCGAAGTTGCATACATTTAAATTTTACATAACATATTAGTGACACTCTTTCGGTTCTAGAGAATGCAAATTGTAAAGTCTAGCATGTAGACAATATTTATTAAAAATTTAAATTTGAATTTAAAGACAACAAACTTCTACATACGGATTTTTGGTTGTTAGCATGTTATTGATAGATGTTGCAATCTCACCTACATAATGCACGTTGCTCTATGCTTGTATTGATGTCCACTGTTTGGCTTCAAATGCTTTTTAAAAATATTTTATTGATGTTGTTCGGCTGCAATTCATCTCGTGTTGCTAGCTCCAGACTTGTCACTCATTACTTTCCCAAGATGTAAGAGATCCTGTAACCACAGGATATTACAAGTTCAGCCATATAGAATCCAACTCCACGGCAATAAACAAAGACAACAATGAATTCCCCCACCTCCAATTTCTTCTCAACTTCGTATGTTGGGGTAGTAGGCAGTTGACATAGCTTTGTGTTCCAAGCATTGCTTCTACTACTTCACATTTCTGTTTCTTTGAGTTTTATGCTGCTTTAAGTTCTTTCTCTATTTCACTTACGTCTTATTGGAGTTACACTAGGCACTTCTATTATATACTTTTTTGGCTATGTACTTTCATTTAGTCCAATTGGCCATCCTTGCCCAGTTGTAAACATTAATATCTAAATCGAATAAGATAAAGTTATGTTTTTCTCCAAGTACCAGGCATAATTTTCTATTAATTGGGGTGCATATTAGTGTTATTGCTTGTTCTGAAGGCACCCTGTAATTATGGATTTTCTAGATACATCTTTGAAATTATTGATGAATAACATTGCTTGTAATCCGTTATCTCTTAACCTCACAACTAACAATTCCAACAGACCATGGCCTAGTTGCAAAGTAGGAACAACAGCCGTGATAATGACCGAAGTTCAAACCCCACTGAACTTCCTTACATGCTAAATACAGGTAAGGGTGATTAAGTGAACTCCACTACATCGAGTTTGGGAAGTGCGGTTGAATTCTGACAAAATAAAACATAAAAGTTAAAACCTTCTGGCTTCAGGTTGTGTAGTGTTTCTTACTTGCCGAGAAGAAAAACCCTCAGATATTCATATCCATGAAAGCATGGAATGAATTAAAAATGGCAAGAGCAAATCTAGCGGGAGCAATTGCAATAGGGAAGGCGAGAATTCAAAACATATATTGAATACTTGTGTGCTTTGTAAGTCCTCGTCTTATGATTATTCGCCAATGAAAATTGTGATTTAAAAAGGACATAGATAAATGACTGCTCATAAAAAATAGTATCATGAGACTTGTGTATTTAAAATACTCTTCCATGGTGAAAAATCACAAGAAAATAGAAATATCTAAATTCAAAACCTGCTGGACAAGCTCCTGGTAGTATTAAAGCAGGCCACCCCTGCATGTACAGTTGGGTAACTGGTGCATGTTAGTCACCGGTTATATTAGGAAAAAAAACAATGGAGGTAATTTGTAACAGTTAAGAGCGTATCCATAGAGCATCAAAACCCGGGATCACCAGTTAACAACAACAAAAAAAAAGACATTAAGGGATGGAATTCTTTTATGAACATATACTTAACAGTAGGCTAGTTTCTAATGAATCTAATAACTTTATGTAGATTTTATATAAAAATTCAACCACTAAATTAAGGCAGAAAACCATAGAGAATGCCCTGGTTGACAAAACCCTAACACAAATTACCATTAACACTCTGATGAACAACCACATTAAAAAAAAGGTTGAGCAGCTACCTGTCACGTCTGGCCCTGTCCAAAGCAGCTTTTCTCTTGGGGGCTTCCTTTATAGACGACAATTTGGTTTCCTGCATTCGCTCCTGTAATCGCGTCCCCAACGGACTGTTAGCGATTGCCTTCACTGCAGTGAAGGGAATTGCAGAGAATATCAAAACTCCCACAAGCTGCACGACATGAACAAAAGAATCGAGTTTAAACGATTCACAACAAATTTAAACGGCCTTTCACACTCATAAATATCAGCACAAAATCATCAATCCCGTTGCATACCTCCTGCCATGAGGCTCTGCATGAATGAATTTTTCGCCTAGATTTATGTGTCGAAAGGGAATTGAAATTAGGACTGATTATCCCAAGTTTGAATGAAGTTTGTAAAACAGAAGGTGTCATGGCAGCCATTGTCGTATAAAAATCTTCCGAATCTGAATGTGCTCTGACAAAGGTGAAATTGATAAACGATTTCAAATGGAATGTGTTGCAGCAATGGATAGGCTTTTTTACGGAAATGCATGCCCACTCAATATTTGTTTTGCAATCATAGTGTATTGAAAATTTTCGGCCATCCAAAAATGGTCGGAAAATAATTTGTAAATTTTTTTATCGTGACAAATATATGTATTTGTGCCTGGAATTTTAAGTACCTGTCATTTTAAAAATTGTTTACAGAATTCCATCTTAAATGGTCCCTGTCACTTCAATTTTTTTTTACAGAATCTCTCTTTTATCTCGTGTAAATCCAAGCCAAGGCAATGGTATTTACAAAATTCGTTTTCGAAAACCAAGTAAAGGTGACACATTTGTAAAGACAATTTACATATTCGATATGCTTCTGTCGGAAAACAATTGTCGTGTCCCAACATTGAAAGTGGATCTTTATAATAGATTGGATATTTTAGATCAATGTTATTAGTACTGCCGAAGGCAGGTTAATTATAGGTTTCATATTTCTTTAACCAATTGTTATTATTTGTAACTTGAGAGTGTTATTACTTTCATAATAAAAATATATAATTTTCACATTGATAAATACTAGCAATCGCATGTGTACAATGCAATGTGAACGCCGAATGGTATATGTTATTTGTTTTAGAGGGATAGTTATTACTTTTGTAGTTGATGTTGATAATGGGTGTGATTGATTTTGTAAGTGTAGATATATAGATGAACCACTTCATTTAAAGGTTCCATATCTAGATTTCAAACTTGTTACAAATTTGTACATATACATTTGCAAATCTCATATCTATTTTATTTGAACTAAACATGTTATTACATGAAGACTTTTGTACATGTGCTGATTTTATATCATGGAGTACCACCTGTTGGATAAAGATCATGCGGGTTAGCAAGGAACGATACATAGTTTGATGACATACAAATGCAGAAATAAGTCAAAATATAAAACTAAATTCAATTGTAATGCATGTGGAGTTCAAATATGAAAAGCAACTTTAAATGTACGAATCTGTAACATAATTAAATGTACACATACAACATTTCAATGTAATGTTTCAACTAAATTCCTACACTACAACTATCAATCACACACGTTATCAACTGGACAATAAATGTTTTTCCAACAAAACACCAACCGAACAACCGATGCACAACTAACACAATAAAGCCGAATTAAATACATACAACATCAACTAAAAAAAATTAACTATCGAAAACGGTATCAAATGTATTCATGTACGAATTTATAATAACTTTCAAATGTATAAACAACCTTAAAATTAAGTGGCCCATCTATATTTCTACACTTATGAAAAAAATCACACCCCTAATCAACATCAAACTACAAAAGTAATAACTATACCTCTAAATCAAATAACATATACCGTTTCGTTCACATCTCATGAAACACATGTGATTGCTAACCCTCGCCCTTAATATTAAGTGGGGATCATTTAGAATGTAATTCACGTCCAATTCCTATTTATGTGTTTGTTTTTGTTCTTAGGTGTCAGTATGATCATCCTGTGTTGATTCAAGACCAAGTGTGCCTTGTAGAACTCAATTGGGAAGCCATCAGAGCTTGGAGGCTTGTCCTCACTCATGGTGAGTATGTCATACCTTATTTCGTCCTTCATATGATTCTTTACAAATTCCAAGGCACCTGTCATGCCTACCTTCTCTGGGACCACTCATTGGTAGATCTTTCTATTTCTTTCCACGTCCTCATTAGACCCCCAAGCAGAAAATTAATTCCTTTATAATTCAAGGAAGGCTTCATTGGATTCATCCCTAATGAAATCATCTTCCCTTCTGCCTCAATTGGTTAAAATTTCTCTCAAATATTTTTTGGCTTCAAGCATCCTAACAAAAATGTTTTTTTGCCTTCTTTTAAGTTTTAAACCAACTCATCCTAGCTCTAAGGGCACCCTTGGTTTTGTAGTTCAGTTGATTTTCACATTCTATTTAAAGAGTTCCACATTGTTAGTATTTCCCTGGAACCGGTTCTCAACCCTGATGAGTGCTTCTTGAGCATCCCTCATTGCTCTCTTTCTCCTTTTTGCTTTATCTCTGGATTCACTATCATAGAAACTCCTGATATTTTGTACAGAACTCATAAATTTTTCCCATCTCTTGATATGACAAATTTGAGAAGGTATAGAAGGTATATTGACTAATTTCCAAATATATTTGAGTGGTTGTAAACAATTCTCATCTTTCAGATGGGATACATTCTTTTTTAGACCATCAAGTTTAGAGCTAATTGTTGATGTCTTGTTGTTTGCTTCCATTTGTATTGGGTGATGATTAGATAAGATGAAAGAATGGGCTTCTACTGAATTCTGCCATTGTTTTTCTATAATTTTAATGAGATCTCTTGATACCACGAATTAATCTAGTGTAGAGTAAATTATCTCTTCCTTGCTAATCATTGCACCATGCAAACCAAATCCCTTTGCCAGTGTTTTTGTTTCTCCAAAAAGATTCTAAACTGCTAGTTCTCTCTTTATTTTAGACTTGTAAAAAACATTACCACCTTTCTAGTTATAGGGATTACCTCTTTTTAAATCTTGTTTGTCCTCAATCATATTGTAGTCTCCTATAATCCTCGAGATTTTAGAAAAATCTATTGACATCCATTCGAAATTGAGATATCTTGATAATCATTTGAATCATACAAAGACATTACTCCAAAAGTCTCGTCTCCTTGAGAACAACCCACATTGCTCTATTGCAAGGAGCACTTCTTGCTTCCACACTTTTCTATTTTCATTTTTTATGACAGAACAATTGTTCCCCCTTTCCCTACTGGTGACCAGTAGCTACCTGAACTACGTCATTCTTTATGAAATTCATCACCCATACTCAATACTCTCATGAGAACAAAACCCAATAGCCCAACGAAAATTTTCATTTTGGGAACCAGTCCAATGGTGAGATTGACCTTCGTAACTATGATGTTGAACACATTCTTATCGGCGGGCCACCGTACGTACCCAAAAATGTAGGTCTTGTCTTTGCTTAGGAAAAAGGTTACGGAAACCCCGGTGATGATTCGAGATCTCTTCGCAAGGTGTTCGGAATCCGTAAGAACTCGCCAAAGTATACATTTGCACCCTAGAAAGCCATATCTAGCTTTTGCATATTTTGTTCTAGCCTCTGCCCCCTTTTCCTTGCATTTTTCCTTTAAGTTACGGATCCACTGCTCGGGCGGCAGTCCCGTGATCGCCGCTCGGGACGGCGGTCTTGTGCGCTTTTTCCAAAATGTTCCGACGATCGTGTCAAATGTTAAAATTCAACTTTCACCCGCATTCTTCAACCACTTTGGTTTGCATTTATGTTTTGGCCACTTGGCAAATAGTGTTTTCCCTTTGTTTATAGTAAAGAAGATCAATTCCAAGTTACCCTCTGGTAAATCCAAATGTTATAAATACCCAACTTGTTTTCAAACAAATGGCCCCTCTCCTTCTGTGTTTGATTATTCAGTTTGTTTGAAATTCTTGCATGAGTTTCAATAGTTTCATATTTTGCATGAATTATCAGTCTCTCATTTCTGTTTTAGAGATCATTTGATCTTCTTGCTTTCATCTTACTTCATTGTTGTCCCATACAATTAGTTTAGCATAAGGTAGTTTCATTTTTAGATTAGAATCCATCTTAGAGTTGTAGGTTTTGTTTGTCACAAGAGATAGATCCAGAATTCTCGGCGTATTTGCGTTGTATCCCGTAATAAATCCTGCTAGGAATTGCATAGTCAAGCTTTGTTCACTTGCACTATCCCTCTCTTACTTGCATTGTATTCGGTTTATATCCAAAGTTGTCATTGTTCGAGTATCTTAAGTTCGACACTATCACATACGCACTTTTCTCGGATTCACGAGAACATGAAGGAATGAGGAGATCACTGCTTGAGGGGACAAGTCATTTACACAACCGGATTTACCATTGTTCTCAGTAAACTCCGGTGTTTGAGCTATCAAAGTTCTAGTTACAATATATCAAATAGAGTAGTAAATTATTTCATTTTAGTTAAAGCTCGCTTTCGATATTGTTAGGGAAGCTATGGGGAACAATAGTTTCTGAGAAACTATGATTCATTCCTCACTACTGAGGTAGGATTGGAAGTCTTTCGATTAAACTAGCTAGTTATTTAAATATTTAGGATAAATTCACAACTCGCTTTACATGCAAATAGCTATACCTGGACTACCTTGCTTTTTTAATTTTGTTATTAGATTAATTGTCCATTTTCTGAACATATTAGAATAGTTGCTCTTTTAATTTCGTTCAAATACACATCATTGAAAATACAAAAATAAAAGAATATATGCATAGCATAGATATATCTTTCATAATTAGTTTATTCATTTCAGTTAAAGTTGAATCATCTTTGCATGACAATCACGGGACCTAGAGAACCCAAAGATTACGTTTTCAAACCGGTGGTACCTCAACCAAATCTCTCCACAACACTAGCTGATATAGATCAAGACCTTAGGATTCGGGTTTTCGAATGACAATAAACCTACAAGTAATTAGTGAACAATTGAGAGAGTTGAATATTGAAGATGACAAGGCATACACATTCTGGTCAAATCAACCCAACTACAGACTGCCTTGATAGGATATCCGCATGACCATACAAGAACTCGAAAGAGAACAAATATTTGGTTGTGATCCTTTAGTTCCACAACCCAACGAAGAGACCTCCTCATCGACATGTAGACTTGGCTTATGTATTCAAGTTGGCAGAACACCCATAAGGTATTACGAGAAAATCATACAACTTCTAGTTCTAAACATAGTTTGAAAAAGCTTATGATTATTAGATAGTCGGAAGGAGAGAATGACTCCTCATATGACCATAGGAGGTCCGCCACAACCATGAACTTACGGTTGTGATCCATAGGTCCCACAACCCAACGGGTCTCATCGATCAATCGACGTTGACCGGTTTACGTACACCAATATTCGAGATCCTCACCGCTTCCACCAAACATCATTACATAGTTCTCTATATTAAACATAGCAGCCAATCAAGCTAGGGATTTCTGGACTAGACCAGAGAATCGTCCATAAAACTCCAGAGGATCCACTACACCTCTCATCACCATTTTCTATGACCTTGTCTAGAAATATACACGAAGCACCTATGGTCATTTTCCACATATCCAATAGCCAATAAATAGGATCTCGGCAGAGCTCAATGTTGATTGGAGCCTCCAAGCAGCTATTATATCCGAACAATCCATTACACCAATTCAGGTTAGGAGGGCCTTCTTTGCCTTAGATTCACAGATTCCATTATTACGTGTTGAGGATATAAGATTGCCCAACTAGTTTGTCTGTATCCACATATATTCCATTCTCACCGGTTGTCTCGGCATGACCTCGGGAGGTCGGGTATGAAGAAGAGCTACTTGTAGATTCTCATGCTCGCATGTCACTTTTCTATCGTACAAAATTGGTGAACCCGACGTGAAACAAACAACTATTCCCCTTTTTTATTTTCTTTTTCCATCTTCACTCTTTCCCATTATTCTGTGGGTATTCATATACCCCCCGAATATGTCGGGATACGACAAATATGGTAGACCTCTCTCGGGCCTCGAAGTGCATTACGGCCAAACAAATAGACAAAATCACCCTCGCTTTATGTATGTGTTGACAACTATTCAAGTAACTACTTGTCATCACAAACTCTCCCTCAAAGAACTAGCTCTAGTTCTTCGTTTCGATTGAGGAGTTGGATCAACTCACATAAACGTAAAACCAGAGCCCTCAGGCTCTAACAATATGACATTTACTGGAGAGTCCACTTCATCTCCTCGGGTTTTGTTTAGACCACAAATCAGTAGACAATCAAATCCACTCCCATTTTTGGATGAGGAGTATTTAGCGCGCCATGCTAGAAGCGAACAATGCTTCCAAAACATGTACCCACCTATAGGGAGTTTCCAAACACAACCCGATACCCTACTCCAAGAAAATTCCCCCACTCCTCCACCTATGGGAAATACTCTTGGTGAAGCTTGGCAAGGTAATGATCAATTCATAGCAGGGTATCATACCCCTTTACAACCTCAAGGTGTACAACAATCACCTCTAAGACAAAACACTGTGTCTTCACCAATCAAGGTCATTTCAGCCTTAGTTGAGAAAGTTAGAGGATTAGAACTTGCTCAAGCAAATCAAAATTCATATTTTGGGCAAGCAAGAATCCCCAACCCTCCGCATCATCCCAACCAAGTTGACCTCCTTACAGGAACATGCACATTAGGCATGCCTCCTCAACATTCGTATAACTATCCACAACAAACACCAACTAGAACGCATTTTCAAACGTCGCTCCAGTTGAAAATATGATACCTCCCATTAGCACCAAACAATCCATACCAGAGCAATGCTCCTCCCTACTTAAACATTTATTCAAAATCACCACAAGGAGACATGTTCTCTTCTCCGGGATGTTTGCTCAACCACAAGGATTTCCTTATGTCCCTGCAAATACATATGCCATGCCATATCAACAACCCATGCCACCCCCACCCCCTCATCAAGCACCATCAATGGTTTCAAGCCTATGCGGTAGGGACTTACTCAGAATATTTAAAAGAGCCCCTAGACTTCACCATACGAAGTGTCATGCTTCCAAGACCTCTTCCCAATTTACCCAAATACAAAGGGGAGGGAGATCCAAATGCACATATCAAGGCCTATGCCATGGCCATTCGAGAACTACTCCCTTGGGATGGGGTTGTTGCTAAGATATTCCCTAAAACCTTAGAGGGTATTGCCCTTGATTAGTACTACAGAATACCTGAAGCCTTGATACACTCATTCAAACAACTTGTGTCAGAGTTTATCAAAGCTTTTGATATGAACAAATTATTGAGAACAAGAATCAGGGAATTCTTGCATATTAAACAAGAGCATAATGAATCCGCTGCTCATTTTATTCAAAGATGGCATACGGTTCTCTACTCATCAGCAAGTGCTCCAAACATGGATCAGATGGAACTATGCAATTTATTCCTTCATTCCCTCAATAGAGAGACAAAGGAAGAAGTCTAGAAGTTCCCACTAAGAACTTATGATGAAGTACTCGAGAGTGCTCTCCAGATAGATCAAGCGGCACGATAGAAAGGTGCTCGTAAGACATACAGAATGAACGGGAAATTAATCACTCCCAATCAAAACACTATGACCTATCCTAATGTCGGGAATACCAATCAAGGACCCAAAATCCTTAACAAAAACCGTGGGGTAACAACAGACGAGTAACTGACCAAGTTAAAAGAGCAAACGTTGTAAACATTTCACCACCGTTAACAATCAATGAAATAACAACTTTACTCCAATAATCAACGCGGTGGATTTTAATCCACCATGACAACAACGACAACGGAAAATCCTAACACAAGTTCCAAATCGAAACCCAATTTGCATATCAAAGTCAAAACCAAAGGCAATGACCTCAAAATTTTAACTCTAACAACTAGCGACCTTATCGTAATTTCAGACCACACGGGTTTCAAATCAACAACCTCGAAACTATAATCCCAATTTGTATTGTGGTTTCCACAAGATTTAAGGACATTATACTAGGACTTTCCGTGAATACAATAAATTCATGCAACGTTTGCCAAAAGACCAAAGACAACTCTTTATAGATATCTTCTTAGCAAATTCTGTAGTACCCATGCCAAACACTTACACAGGGCGGTCTCCCTCAAAATGCACCCCTCAAGATCTTTAACGATCTACTCCCAAATCATTCTAACAATAACAAGTTAGATCCAAGTGGAACGAACAAGGGTGTTATGACAAGAAATAATGATCATGAAGCCTCAACTTCATTAAATCCACCGGTCGCACCCCAATTAGGAACTTGATCGTAAACCAAGATAGACGGCTGGTAGAGTTAGACACCGAGCTTCCCATAGAAACCATAACAAGAACACAGGATTATTCTTCTCAACCAATTCCAAGTTATCCATTAGAACCAGACAACATTCAACAAACATTGGTAAAACCCATAGGTGCTTATGATTTAATTAATGACTTAACAAAGACCTTCTGTCATATTTCCTTCTTGGATTTGTTGAAGAACTCTCCGCCCATAGGGCTGCTCTCTTAGAAGCATTAGGCCTTGGTCATTTAATTAACATCACTCCTCCTTCGAAACACAAGTAAACCATGTAGACTTTGATGTCTACCCTCCAGGGCAGCCAGATAGGGATACTGAGTTTATATTTGATATAAGCAAAATGCCAACAGACACTGAAATTGTGTGAAGAGGCGACCCAAATTTACATTTACAAGTATGGGTTTACAATAATTATGTTAAGCGCACAATGATTGATGATGGGGCAATAGTTAACATAGTCCCCTTCGCTTTTCTTCAAAAGCTAGGATATGAAGAAACAAATTGTTCCACAACACGAAATACGCTAAGAGGTTATGATAACCTCAAGGCCACTTCAATTAGAACCATAGTTTTACCAGTCACTTTAGGACCCAAGACGGTCCTCACTAAATTTTATATTATAGATTGGGAAACCAACTATAATATGATCCTCGGTTGACCATGGATACACCACATGAAGGCAATCCCTTCCACGCTATTCCAGGAAATAAGATTTTTGCACCTAGGGAAAATATTTTTGGCACAAGGTGACCCAAAACCATTCGATATACACCTAGCAGACTTGAAGAAAAGACCAGGCATTCACTCGAGTTTGAACTCCCAATGAATCAACTTAGCAAACCAATTAATTCAAAACCAGAAGAGAAGTTGATACCTACAACAGAATTGGAAATTACAAATCTAGTCGAGGGCATTCTAGCACTCAAAAATGAGACTAATGTCATAGAAATGGTATCATTAGGGACTACCGCAAAAATTGTTGAATTACTAGAGAAAGATCTACCCATTCTCCTACCATTTGATTCTATGGGTATGGGATACACCCTAGGAATTGGTTCCTTCCATCAGACAAAGTTTGTATGGTAGAAGTAACCAAGGCAGAAGAAACAAACACGATGAATATCCCAACATCCATTTTCCAAGCAAATATTGGACTCTCCACTTCGATGGAGCTAGATGTTGCTTTGGAGCTAGGGGGGTGTGATCTTTACTTTTCCCGAGGAAAGATCCTACCTTTTGCCTTTAAGTTAAATTTTGAGTGTACAAACAATGGGGCTGAGTACGAAGCCCTCCTCCTTGGCCTCATCATAGCCAAAAGGATGGGTGTTGATAACATTAGAGTGCTATGAGACTCACAACTAGTTGTAAACCAAGTCTCTGAGGTATATGAGACTAGAGCTGAACATTTACAACTCTACAAAACAAGTGGTATTAGATCTAAGCAAAGGATTCAACTTCATATCAATCGAAGCAATCCCACGAGAGAAGAACCTTCTCACAGATTCAATAGCAACCTCAGCTTCCCATTTCACTCCAAATAGTGAGTTGGAAAATACAAGTTTCACGGTATCACTTCGTACTGAACCATTGGTGCGTAAAATACCAACAAACCCGCTCTCCCGACTCATATAGAAAGTGAGAATGAGTTTTCCATCCTGGATCACTTGTGTGATGATAGAGTCACTCTTGAATATCTAAACACCTATGCGGAGCTATATCTCGCTCATCACATAGTGGATATTTCCCTAATCCCGCATTCCTCCTCCTATTTTGGAAATCCCATGATAGAATCTCCTCCGCAAAAGGATCTCAATATCTACGAGGTAGAGAACAGAAAGTTTGGAACTACCTCCAGCCCCGCCTGAATTTAAAGAAGGCAACACTTCCTTAATCGAAGAAACAATTGACATAAACATTGGAACGAAGGAAGAACCAAAATTTTGAAGTTGGGATCTTCGTTAACTCCAGAGGAGATAGAAATACACACCCAAATCCTCAAAGAACATCAAAAGGCTTTCACGTTTAACTACAAAGAAATGACAGGAATTGCACCACATATCGTGGTACATAATCTTGTCACCAAACTAGATGCAAAGCCAATTAAACAAAAGTCAAGACCAATGAAGCCAAAAGTGGCTCTCATGGTGAAAGAAGAAGTAATGAAACTTCTCCAAGTGGGATTCATCAAACCAGTTGACTATTCACAATGGGTATCTAATATCATCCTTGTTCTAAAAAAGAATGGGAAGATACGCATTTGCATAGACTTTCGGGATATTAACAAAGCTTGTCCCAAAGATGACTTCCGTTACCATCCATTGACATTATTATTGATGCAACAGTTGGATTTGAACTGTTGTCCCTCATGGATGGGTTCTTAGGGTATAATTAGATTAAAATATCTGAACAAGATCAAGCCAAGACCACGTTTATAACTCCTTGGGGAACTTATTGTTACGTTGTCATGTCGTTCGGTCTTAAGAACACCGACACTACATACCAGTGGGCAATGACATACATATTCCATGACCTTATTCATAAAATTATGGAATCCTACATGGATGACTTGTTGGCCAAGGCCAAGAAGTGTTGTGATCACCCAGAAGTACTCGTATCATTCTCTCACGATTGATTGAATATGGTGTCACATTGAATCCAGAGAAATGTGTATTTGGTGTGACAGGAGGCAAGCTTCTGGGTTACATTATATCCTCACGAGGGATTGATGTTGATCTAACCAAAATTTAGGCTATTCTCGAAATGATTCCACCATCGACGAGTCCAGTATCGATCATTTCTTGGGAAACTTCTGCAATCCAAGTTTCATCCCGGATTTAAGTTTTGCTATTCATCCAATCAACAATCTATTAAAGAAATATTATAGCATTGATTGGACAAAAGAATGCAATGAGGCCTTCGAAGTGGTTAAACACTTCTTGTTGTCTCCTCCCATGCTAATGCCTCCCAGACTAGATCATCCTTTGATCCTGTATTCACGGGCTACTGATGTCTCACTAGCCTACATGCTAGCTCAAGAAGACAATGATAAACGAGAACGTGCAGTCTATTTCATTAGCTGAACGTTGCTTGATTATGAAACACGTTATACGTGCAGAGAGAGAATGCCTTGCCATAGTCTTTACAATGAAACGTTTAAGACATTACATGTTAAACCAAGAAATAAGGGTCATTGTAAAGACAAATCACTTACGAACATTCCTCACACAAGGGTCTTTATCTAAAAAGGCTAGATGTTTCATAACCTTAATGGGCGAATTTGAATTAACGTTTGTAAACCAAAAATTCGTTAAGGGTCAAATCATTGCAGACTGGTTAGCTGACAATCCGTTAGATGGGGGCGATCTGGTAAATCTGGACTTTCCCGATGAGTGCATATACTTTGTCGAGACCAGACCCCCCATCTCTACATGCCCTTGGTACACCGATATCATCAATTTTATCATGGACCATACGTACCCAGAAGATGCCACATCACAACAAAGAAGGCGGTTACGCATTATCGTTACTAAATATGTTATTTTAGAACAAGTACTCTATCGTAAAGCCTTCGATGGCATGCTTTTAAGATGCGTTGACACAGAAGAATCCAAGAAGATTCTTTCAATCCCATAGTGAGATATGTGGAGGCCACTTTGGTGGTCACACCACTGCTCAAAAAATACATCGGATGGGCTATTTCTAGCCCACTCTTGAACATGATGCAATAGAGTTTGTGTGTAAGTGCCACAAATGCCAAGAATTCTCCCACGAGATTCACATGCCAGCATAATCTCTGCAACCAATAACAACCCCGTGGCCTTTCTCCACGTGGGGTCTAGATTTGATAGGGAAATTCTCTCCCTCATCAACAGATGGCCATAACTTTATAATCATGCCTACGTAATATTTTACTAAATGGGTAGAGGCCATGCCTCTCACCACTGCGGAGTTCCGTAATAGCTAAGTTCATTTTGAATCAAATCATTTACGGATGTGCACGGTGTCCTACAATTCATTATCTCGAGATAATGGGACATCCTTTAAGAATGATGAGGTTCATAAATTATGCAAAGATAAATTCAAGATAAACCATCATACGACCTCTCTTTATTACCCTTAAGCCAATAGACAAAAGTGAAGCCACAAACAAAACATTAAAAGCTATTCTCCTCAAAACAGTTAAGGAGAATAAACGGGATTGGAATTTAAAATTATACCCGGCCTCAGGCCCGTCGAACCTCAATAAGAACACCAACAGGGGCAACCCCATTCTCATTAGTATTCGGGGTGAAGCGGTTCTCCCGCTTGAGGTCGAAATACCCAAACCTCTCGCATCTCATTACAAGGGATCTTGGGAGAAGAAGCCTATAGAGAGGCATGCCTCTCTCAACTAGAAAGCCTTGATGAGGCCAGGTTGAACGTTGAACAATGGCATAGAGCCTATGCTGACTGGATGTGTTGGCAATATAAAAAAATGTCTACGAGTGAGAAATATATGAGGGAGATCTAGTCCTAAG
The DNA here is from genome assembly GCA_018340775.1 of Taxus wallichiana var. yunnanensis. NCBI lineage: Eukaryota > Viridiplantae > Streptophyta > Pinopsida > Cupressales > Taxaceae > Taxus > Taxus wallichiana. The sequence continues at coordinate 645,585,627 of CM031234.1, read as the reverse complement.
ACTAGATGCCGGATTGATAAGAAAACCGACGAAGGAAGGAAATTCCGGCCCAAGTGGTTGGGCCCATACCGAGTCATGAAAGACTACAGAAATGGTGCATATCTCTTGTGTATGCTAGAAGGTGAGGAATTCAATGAAACAATCAATTCCTTGCATCTTAAACGGTTTTACGCATAAGACATCAACGTCACCATTTGTATATTATATCTACCTACATTGCATTAGTCACTTAGTTGTTTCATTTTGTTCACTCGTTTCGTAACTATTGTGGTCAAGGAACTTATTCTTAAGCAATTCATTACAAGCTTCTGAAAATATTGGAAAAAGCATTCAAAATCATATCTCTTCAATTTTCATAATATCATCAAATGGTTCCAAAATCATTTCATCAATTCGACAGACAAAGTCTTGACAAAAACCATACCAAGGCTTGCATACTTGGTCATACTCATTATTTTCTACTTGGTTAAGTTGTTCTTACCTACGGTCTATTCTAGAAGCTTCTTGGTGTCACATCTATCCTTCTTACATCTCTTTGAAACAAGGATACTCCAAAGTCAAAAATCATAAGTGTCAAGTTAAACCAAAATGCTAAACCAAATAGAATATTTTATTTTTACACACTTCTTTGCCCCACCAACCTTTGGTGATGAGCCCGCATCTCTTACTGGTGATGCAAGGTTGAGAAAGGAAAGAAGTGCCCTTACTCGCCTATGTCCTGCCTTCGGTGATGAGCCCATGCTTCCTACCAGAAGCATGAGATAGGGTGTAGGGGGTCCATTCATGCAAATTAGTGAATATTAATATTTTAAAGCAAAGTGTTAAGTGAAACTAAATATCTAAATTCCAAAGAGATCAAATCCTTAAAACCAGATTTTGTCGACCAAGTTGCCATCCATGGATCTAAGTCTAGATAAACTGGAAAATAAGTTGCATTCTAAACTATGTAGTAGTTTCGAGTAAGAGTAAGTACGCAAGTCTGAATTTGATTTCTTGTCAATACCTTGTCTTTCTCTCATCATTTCCATTCAGTCAAACTCATACAATTTGCACCCTTCCCAACTCTTGGTGTTGAGCCCTCGCATCTTACTAGTTGCATGGAGTTAGGAGTGGGGCAAGTTCATCTCGTTATCATTATACATTCATCACGTTTTTCCAAACAAGAAGAAGCAACAAACATTGCCCAAAGAAGCCAAAAGTTCAGTACTACAATATGTTTACGTCATCACATATCAGCATTACATAAAAACAAATCAAAGAGAAACATTATGTTATCACTTGTCATCCATTGCATACATTCTGAAAAGCATATAAAAACAAAGATTCTAAAAACATCTAGTGTACACATGGGAAACGAATCACAAAAATTCTAGACACAAGAAGATCTAGATCCAAAAAGATATATATATATATATATATATATATATATATATATGAATCATGTTTTATATACAATGCCATCATGCACTAGGCATGGTCAAAACACTCAATGAGCCCGAAAAATACAAAAACACTCGTATAAACATCCGACCAAAAATCACTGCAAAGGACACTATGATCTCTCAATCCCTGTGAGATCCCTCAGAAGGTGCATGACCACGTCTAGGACTCTTGCTGCGACGATGCTCTAAATGAACTGAGGGCTCACGATCATGGCCAGTAGCTGTGGTCTCACTATGAGAATGACTCCTCCTCATCAAGCGCTCAACAGTCCTATATCTAGCTACCTCAACACAGAGAGAAGTAATGATCTTTGTCACCTTCCAGATAGGGGCAAACATGTTGGTATGCCTATTGGCTGCTGAAGGCTCTCCCACGTCCCAGAGTGAAGCTCGACACTGTACTCTCCAAAGGGAGTAGTAGAGTGTCTACACACACCTAGCAAATCAAGTCTCACCATCCCTCAATGATCAAAGCGTGCAAATAAGAAAGGTGAAATAAACACCTTAGAAAGTTGTCCATGATAAATTCAAAAACAAATGAAACAACAAAAGGGAAATATCAACTAAACAATTCTAACTAAAAAAATCGAGAAAAGAGTAGTAACTCACTCAGATCTCTAGGCATCCAGGTGGGATCTCTAGGATCTGCCACTGACACTACCACTGACTATGGAACCTCCCCCAAATCTGGAAAGAAGTGACGTCTTGTTATGGACTCATCATCTCCCCCAATGTCCCGAGAAGGCAACTCCTCTAAGATTAGGGTCACCTTCTCTACACTCTCCTCTCGCCCTCTCAACCCTCAAGATATCCTGAGTGTCATGCCACTCAGAGTCACTCTCATCATCCCGGTTGTCCCACCTGTCTCACCTCCCTCCATCTCCTCTCCTGTGAACTCCTCAGAGTCTGAGTCCACATCAATGGGATCATCACTCTCTCCACTATGAGCAGGGACCCACTTCAATCTCAAGTAAAGGTGCTGAGGAGCACTGCTCACCCTCGGCATGAACCACCCGCCTAGGCTGCAATGGGAACCCCAAGAGTGATCGTAGTCCAACCTCAGCCTCTAGGACCTCCCCTAGCCTCACGAATAGATGGGATTCAGATATCGGCCTACATTGGGAGGAAACATATCAATGAAGGGGAGGCCAAATTGTTGAGGTACTCTATCAAAGGGGTGGATCTCCAACTTCCCGTCAAATGCCTACCAACCGACTGTGGAAGAGCAGTGCAATCGGTGTGTGTGTCTCCTCTCTCCATAACCCTACCATGTCCTAATAAGGGGTGGCCTCTATGTTTGCATGATAGTCGTGAAGCCAGCATTGCTAGTGTGGCATCCCGAGTCAGATCATCCCCTGTCCATCTCGCCGCCTTGATAGCCCCGGGATCCTCTACTTGTATACCTCTCCCATAAGGAATGATGCACTCATACACCTAACTCATAACTAGAGTAGGGTGACTCAGTGACTATCCCTGTAATCTAACCACCCTGTATAAATCATGGTAAGTGGTCTCGAGAATGTCTGCTCCCCAAGCATAAATACGGCCATGGGCCTCAATCTGTGCAATGATAGGAGCCCAACAGTATAAGAGAGTATCCCCTCCCTTGTCCCCAATCAACCGCGAGGCAAGGATGCCCATAATAGCCTTACGGAGCACAGGGATATCAAAATCAACAATAGAACGGACCTTCACCCCCTTCTTCGAGCCCATGGAGACAACAACATCTCCCATATAGGTGGCCCACTGAACCATCTGAGATCTAGATACTGCTGTCTTAAGAGACAGCCACCTCCCAAGAATCGGGACCCCCAATATATGGTAGACATCCTCAAGGGTGATAGTCCACTCACCCCTAACACTCCTGGTAACCAGGAAGGTATTCCGGTCAGCATCCCAATATGAGAATAAGTCACATAGTATGTGACTGGAAGGAGCAATGTGAGGAACCCGAGAGATCCGCAAGATGCCACCACTGCTGCAAAGTGTCTCTCTCAGCCTGGGTCAATGCATCCAACACTACTGGGAGCCAATCACACTCCCTCTCTACTCCATCTGATGTACTCCTCCTTCTACATCCACCCAAAACACAGAAAAGGAGTAAGTTAGTAACATAATCCAACTGGAAAAATCATCAGGAACATATAAAAATGCAAAAATGCAAAAACAATAAAGTAATACATCTCTTTTTGCATTTGCTCAAACCGCCACCCTGTGCAGAGCGGCGGTTTTCAGAACCGCCACATCTCTGTGGTGGCGATCCTCAGAATCGCTGCCTTATGAGGTGGTGGTCTTGTAACCACCGCCTTAGCCATAGGGGGTGGCGGTCTTGTAACCGCCGCTTCATAGGGGCTGTCCGGCGGTCTGTCGAATCGCCAAATAGCTCGGAAGCCCTAAAAGACTTTAAAAAGGCAAAAATACACCATTTTGATTGAAATAAAGACCTACCTACGCCACCCTAGAGACTCATTTAAGACTAACATTTTCAAAAATAATCCCCCCAAGACAAAGATTTCAACATTTCTATATTTTGGATTTAAAAACGATAAAATGAGAAGAACTAACCTGAGACTTCATGGGTCAATGTCCTACTCTGGGGCATGATCATGATCTCACAACAAACGTTTGACCGTACTCACGTCGAAAACGGTCACCGTGGGTCCCAGAGCTCAAAAACCACCAAATCGACGCACAAATGAATAGTAAAATGAGTTCATTTTACATATATATAGTATTCTAATTTTTTTTCGAGTGTTCTTATATAGAGTTGGAGCACCGACGAAGGTACGTTCTTGTCCCCTGTGCAAATGGTAAGTCCTCATTTCATATTATTTTACTAATTATTTTTCGATTTGTTTTATCTATCTACACTTGACTCCTCTTTTCATTTTGCAGATAGTGGGAATTTGGATGGTGATGTTTTGACATACGGGCGTGACAGGTATAGCTTCTAACTCCCCATTTTGGGATCACCATACTGGACTCCACCGCTTTATGCCTCTTCATGGCTAAAATGCTTCTCCGAGGGGGCAATATGTACGTACTCCAAAAATGCAGTGTAGATCTTGCCAAGAAGAGGTTATCAAACCCCAATGATGATTCAGATCTCTTCGCAAGGTGTTGAATCCGAGAAGAACTCACCAAAGTATACATTTGCACCCTGAAAGCCATATCTAGCTTTTGCATATTTTGTTCGGTCTGTCCCCTTTTCCTTGCATTTTTACCTTTAAGTTATGGAACCGCCACCCTCGCTCGGGCGGCAGTCCCATGACCGCCACCCAGACAAGGTGGCGGTCCCAGAACCGCCCTACACGTGGCGGCGGCCCTGCACGTTTTCAGAACGTTTTGACGATTGCATCAAACGTTAAAATTCAACTTTCACCGCATTCTTCAACCACTTTGGCTTGCATTTATGTTTTGGCCACCTGGTAAATAGTGTTTTCCCTTTGTTTATAGTAAAGGAGATCAATTCCAAGTTACCCTCTGGTAAATCCAAATGCTATAAATAGCTAGCTTGTTTTCAAACAAATGGCCCCTCTCCTTCGTGTTTGATTATTCAGTTTGTTTGAAATTTTTGCATGAGTTTCAATAGTTTCATATTTTGCATGAATTATCAGCCTCTCATTTCTGTTTTAGAGATCATTTGATCTTCTTGCTTTCATCTTACTTCATTGTTGTCCCATACAATCAGTTTAGCATAAGGTAGTTTCATTTTTAGATTAGAATCAATCTTAGAGTTCTTTGGTTTTGTTTGTCACAAGAGATAGATCCCAGAATTCTCGGCGTATTTGCATTGTATCCCCACAATAAATCTTGCTAGGAATTGCATAGTCAAGCTCTGTTCACTTGCACTATCCCTCTCTTACTTGCATTGTATTCGGTTTATATCCAATGCCGCCATTGTTCGAGTATCTTTCGTTCTTTGACACTATCACATACACACTTTTCTCGGATTCACGAGAACACGAAGGAATGAGGAGATCACATTGAGGGGAAAAGTCACGACACAATTGGATTTACCATTGTTCTGTAAACTCCAAGTTTGAGCTATCAAAGTTGTAGTTACAATATATCAAATAGAGTAGTAAATTATTTCATTTCGCTTAAAGCTCGCTTTCAAATTGCAGTGAAGTCATGGGGAACAATAGTTTCTGAGAAACTATGATTCATTCCTCACTCGAGGTAGGATCGGAAGTATTTCGATTAAACTAGCTAGTTATTTTAATATTTAGGATAAATTCACAACCGCACATGCAAATAGCTATACCAGACTACCTTGCTTTTTTAATTTTGTTATTAGATTAATTGTCCATTTTTGAACATATTAGAATAGATGCTCTTTTAATTTCGTTCAAATACACATCATCGAAAATACAAAAAAATAAAAGAATATATGCATAGTGTAGATATATCTTTCATAATTAGTTTATTCATTTCAGTTAAAGTTGAATCATCTTTGCATGACAATCACAGGACCTAGAGAACCCAGAGATTACGTTTTCAAACCGGTGGTACCTCAACCAAATCTCTCCACAACACTAGCTGATATAGATCAAGACCTTAGGATTCAGGTTTTTCGAATGACAATAAACCTACAAGCAATTAGTGAACAATTGAGAGAGTTGAATATTGAAGACAACAAGGCATACACATTCTGGTCAAATCAACCCAACTACAGATTGCCTTGATAGGATATCCGCATGACCATACAAGAACTCGAAAGAGAACAAATATTTGGTTGTGATCCTTTAGTTCCACAACCCAACGTAGGAGACCTCCTCATCGACATGAGATCTTTGGCTTATGTATTCAAGTTTCCGAACACCCGTAAGGTATTCTTGGAAAACCATACAACTTCTAGTTCTAAACATGAGTGTTTGAAAAAGCTTATGACTATTGGATAGTCGGAAGGAGAGATTGACTCCTCATATGACCATAGGAGGTCCGCCACAACCACAAAATTATGGTTGTGATCCACAGTCCCACAACCCAATGGGTCTCTTGATCAATCGACGCTGACGTTGACACTTGGTTTATGCACACCTAATATTCAGATCCTCACTACTTCCGCCTGACATCATTACACGCTTCTCTCCGTATTAAACGTGGTAGCCAATTAGGCTGGGATTTTACGGAATAGACCAAAGAATCATCCATAAAACTCCAGAGGATCCACTACACCTCTCATCACCATTTTCTATGACCTTGTCTGGAAATATACACGAAGCACCTACGTGTCATTTTCCACGTATCCAACAACCAATAAATAGGATCTTCAACAAGCTCGACATTGATTGGAGCCTCCGAGCAGCTATTATATCCGAACGATCCATTACACCAATTTAGGTTAGGAGGGCCTTCTTTGCCTTAGATTTATAGATTCCATTATTGTGTGTTGAGGATATAAGATTTCCCAACTAGTTTTTCTGTATCCACATATATTCCATTCTCACCAGTTGTCTTGGCATGACCTCGGGAGGTCGGGTACGAAGAAGAGCTACTTGTAGATTCTCATGCTCGCATGTCACTTTTCTATTGTACAACCTTCAATAGTCCTGTCAAAGTCATTTTCTCTCACCAAGAGGGAACCTTATTTCTATCAAAGATCTCTTACATGCTCAATTATATAATTATATTCTAGAGTCCGTAAATGTCTCATCTATTCCTCTTCCTTCACTGATCTCCCCTACCTCAGCATCAGAATTTTTGTCATTCCCAAAAGATTTATATTTCCCTTAGTGATACATCTCATCATACCCAATTTGAAACCAGAAGTCTCGTGGGGATAATGAGAATAGTGACATCGCCAAGCTAACAGGGAAGGAAAATTAAAACCCTAATAAATGTATGAAATCTCTGCAAGGCAGAGCAACCCACGGATGTATGTAAAAACATGATCACGTCTCTCGCTCTCCATATTTGTATCTAACGTGCCCGTAATAGACAAATGCGTTTTCAAATCCCAACCGTCATATAGACCCTAACCGGTAGGGATTCAAAAAACACATTGATTTCAAAGAATGGACACTCCTGAAAATGGCCCAGTGCAATATTATAAGGGATCGGCGACGGCAACGCCCTTTCATCTGGTGTTCACAAATCACGATGATGCAGCCGCTCCGACAAGCTCCCATTGGACATGTATTCATACACTAACAACTTGAAATTGGTGTCTTCGCTTGAAATGCAACACAGAAGCTTCAAGATGCTGGTGTGCTGGATGAGCCCCAATGTATCCACCTCCACTTCCACATGTAGGTTCTACAAAAATAAAAGAGTAGCACATGCGACTGGAGTTCAGTCGACCCATCTAAAAACTGTTAAAAAGTAAAAACATCCCAAAAAACTATTAAACAAAGAAAAACTCTAGATGCCATCAAACCATAAAATTTAAGACATAGTCATAGAAACGTATGTAAGTGCCTTTCCCATAGGGGGAACACCTTCGGCGTAATTAACAAACTTATATAATTTTTAACAAAATAATTGTTAAAATTCATTTTTTTAATTTCATTGGCCTAAAAATTTAGATGTTATTACACCCTTCAACGTTTCCAAAAAAAGGATGATGTCATACAATTTATTATAAACTAAAAATCACATGTATATAATGCAATGTGAACGCAAACGATATATGTTATTTGATTTAGAGGGATAGTTATTACTTTTGTAGTTGATGTTGATAAGGGGTTTGATTGATTTTGTAAGTGTAGATATTACTTCATTTTAAGGTTCCATCTTTGCAGTTAAAACATGCCACGGTTTGTAGTTGTGTTTGTGCAGATCCCAAGTGTCATTGATGTCATGTGTAGTTGATCCAAATTCGAGAGGCAATATGTAGTGCCCACTTTCCTTCGACATTTATTACTATTGATTTCGATACTGTTGACTATACTTATGGACATTTTGTATTATTTTGACTTAGCATGATGTTAGATGTTAGATATACTGAGACTATCGCTGGATTTCGATGCATAGTATGATGTGTGTGGATTATTAGAGACATTTTATATAGATGATGATATGCTGTTGACATGGTTACATATTTCTGACATGTGATATTTGCGTCTTTTTTAGTAGACCTTAACAATTGAACTAATATTGTGATCCTATTGTTATTGATGAAATGTAAGATCGAGATGTTGTTAGAAATTGTAAATGATATCGTTACTTGCCTAGATGATGATTTGATTCATATATAGATGATTGTGGATTTATATTGTATATTTTATTTTGGATGTTTTGATGCGGCCATGAGGCTGAAGGAGGTATTATGTGTTTTGCAGGTAAACCTATCACAATAAACAATGGGGGGATTGGAGACCAACCACATTGGAATGCTAGATGAATTCAACAAGGGTCACCATGGCAACATGTATTTTGTTGTGTGTGTGTTTGAATTGTTGTTAGGGGGTCCCCATGGGGGATTACCTCCAATTGTGACCAAGGGTTGTGTGTTGTCTTTTATTTAGTTTTCCTTTTTTAATGATAGTATCTAATTTTTAGTGATGTAATTTCCTTGTATTAATTATTTAGATTTTGGTGTATTTTCCCCTTTATCTTTAATGGGTTTAAGTGTCTTAATTAAAGTTAATTAATCATGTTCTAAACTAATTATAGATGTGACAAAAAAATTCATTTATTAGACTAGATGGCTCTTAGGTTATGTGTTGTAAGTTGAGTTCTTATGATCTTGAGTGTTGTACACTCTACCCCTTCATGGAAATTTGAATTTGGCCTTAAGGGCCAATTTTGGAGGCTTGTGGGACAAGTTAAACTTGTCTCACACCTCTTAAATTACTATGCCAACCCTACCTATGGATTGGGGTCAAAAATAGACCCCATTATGTGTTTTGTAAGTCAAAAAGTGACATTTATTGCACTTTTCTTACATGGGTTTTAAAGTTTGTCCTTAGGGGGTGTGGGCTTGGATTGTGTGTAAGTAATTTGTCATTCCTCTCACCCACTAATTTATTATGCATTGGGTTTGAGGTTTTACTTATGATGTGGAGTTGAGGATGAGTGATGTGGCATCCTACATGGAGCCACCTCACCCTCCTCTCTCCCTTTTCTATTTATTCAAATTCTTTTACTTGTTTGGGGTTACTTCATTTTTTGTGCTCTTGCATTTTTGGGAGTTAGAGGATTTTGGAGTGCTTGTGGATTTTTTGGAGCTTGTTGGTGATTGTTTGGGCTTGAAGAAGCTTGGTGTGTGACTCTTGGATCAAGATCTACCATGGAAAGGTAGGAGATAAACTTTTGTTAAATGCTTTCTTTTATTTTGTATACATATGTGTGTGTTTTTAGTGTTTTAGTATGCTTGTTGGGTGCTTGGGTAGATTGCCTAAGTGTGGTGTAGGAGGGGACTATGGGGATCTTACATGTGGGGAGGCATAAGATTTTATTTCATGTTTTGGAGGGAGTTGGGTTGGGTGCCCCATCTTGGACAAGAAAATGTTTGTAAATTGTAAATGCATATGTATTTCTTACTTGGTTATTTTGTTGAGGGAGCCATAAGAGATTGTAGGGAGGCATAAGAGAATGTGGGAGGCATAAGAGGTTCTTGAGGGAGGCATAAGAGTGTGTAGGGGTTTTGAGATGTTTATTGGAGGGTTTTAAGGTGGGCACCCATTTCCCTTTGGGAGGCATAAGTGACTTCCCATAGATCTTGCTCCTTTGGCTTTTGCATTTTGAAGCCTTGTATATTTTGTTAGTTCTTCTTGTGATTGTAGTTTGAGTTGTTTGTGTTTTGGTATGGTTGTAAAATCTTTGTATTGTGATGTGGAAGCTTGTTTTGTTGCCATGAGTTGGATCCATTTTCCATTACAATGTGGTTGGGGCTCGGGGCCAATGAGGAGGATGGCTTCTTCTCCTCATTGGAATTCTTGGTTGGGTGGAGAGTGTTGCCTCCCCCTTTTTGTTGTGATCAAATGAATCATGGTGGAGCTCTCTTGTTGGTGATGTGAAGCATGGAGCATTGTTGGTGTCCTTAAGAAATCCTTACTTGTGATAAAACCTTCTTGTTATTCCCACTCAAGGTGGAAGATTGTAATATTGTATTTTGTTTAAAGGAAATGTTGTATTGTAAGTTGTAATATTATTTGAAGAAGTTCATTGAAGAGTTGTAAAATTTACCTTCTCTTTAGATTGTAGTATGGAAAGAAAAGAATCAAAATGGAAATCTTGTGTAAAAGTTTAGTTGAAAGTTGTATTGTGAGAAAGAAATTTATCTTCATTGTGAAGTTGTATTATTGTAAATGAGAAAGAAGGAATATAGAAGTTGTAAGATGTTAATAATGTATGCATAGAAAACTTGAATGTAGAACAAAGTTGTTAGTAGTTATTTGAACAAATAAGTTGTAGTGAAAATGGAAAGAGGCAACAAATTTGAAGTATATTGTTATGTTGGAATGTTGCATTTGTAGTAAGAAAATAACAACATTAGAAGTAGATTTAGTTCCTTTTCTACTTGGAATTGAAAGAAAATTTGTTGGACAAAATGAGAATGATCTTGTAGTTATTGTTGTTACTATTAAAATAGAAAATGCTTTAAAATGAGTAATTTTAACTATGAAATGAATAGATGGAATTAAATCCTACAACTGGAAACTTTAGGCACATAAATTTAAGTTCAGAATGAATTTTCTAAACATTTTAGTGACTTTTATTTTTCTTGAGAAATCTCAAAAATGAAGGTTCTGTTTCTAAGAAACAAGACTCCGCTCGGCAGAGAGTGGCGGTCTTAGAATCGCTTATTACTGAAGGCGGTTCGTGAATCGTCCCCTGGGGCGGTCCTGGGATGCGCCTGCTTTGCTGAAGCGGTGGTTCTGCTCATCGATCGCAGAAAACATAAATCCGCACTGTAAATTTTAACTTGGTCAAAACACAATTTTAGACTTGTAAAAATCACAAGGAAACCTCCAACAACAAATAATGGCTAAATCTCATTGTTTAAAGCAAATAAATCTTCAAATGGTAAATTCAAAGTACTCAATCTTGTATATATTAATGGAGGTAGGGTTTCCCCAAATAAAGAACTCAAAATACAAATAACTTTGGAATAACTCCAGATTTGGAGTGGAAACCCCTTCAATCTTGGAAGGAAAGAATTTACAAGTGATAAAACTATAACCTAGACTAAACTAAGCTTGACTTTGAGAATTTCTCCATAGTTTCTCCCTTCCTTGCTCCCATGGCTTCCTTTTCTCCAACCTACAAATTAAACAAAAGAAAATAGACCAAATGAGGAGAATAGGGTAAGAAAAAGGATTTAATAAGAATGCATAAGGATTTTAGGGTTAGTTTGGAACCCTAGGATCTAGTGGCCACAATTGGATTGATCCAAGGGTTGAGGATCAACCCTACTTTTGTTTGGTAGGAATGAATTTTATAAATGTTTTAAATAAATTTTAAAGGTATGTGTAGAAGAGTGAGTAGGGCCATTTAATTGTCTTGGTGTGCAAATTCATTATTTAGTTCCTAGTATGCCTTAGAAAGATTAATGAAATTGACATTAAATCTATTAAGTCAATGAAAATATAATAACTAAGTATAAGGTTAATCCTTTTAGGTTTGAATATTAATTAAAGAGGAGAAAACACTTAACCAAGTAAGTTAAATCATGGCACCTTCCTAATTGATTTTTTTTAACCGACCTTAGAGAGAAAGTAAGAATATTTAATCTTTTAACTAGACCTAGTCCATCAATTGTAGAGTTGAGATTATTGGTGAAAATTAATTAAATGCACACTAGGGGTTGACACCCTTGTAACCTTTTAACTTATAACAAAAAAAAATTAGCCGCAATTTTTGGGATAAGTGTTAGGTTTTAACGTGTTCTAGAACGTTGTTTTTGTGGGCGCTACATAATATTTCTCAAGGGCTTGTATAAATGGAGTTCTAACCAACAAAAATGTCATAGGACATTGAATCACGAGTTGGGACATCCTCAAATCTCGGGTGGAGTTTAGTATATAGACACCAATTATTTGACCAAATGATATAATGAGATTTCTTTCCATGGAATATCATAATTACAACTTACAAAAGACATGGTCATCTTTAAGAGGCTACGAGACTATTACAAGACAAAGTGGTGTGGGTAATCCATCATTTTAAACCAACTCCTAGCATATTTTACACAATGTTTGATTTATTTAGTTATTATTTCTTCATGATGATTTATAGGTTGTGCTTAGAGTTATATTATTTGTAATATTGGTTGTTCCTTCGAAGCACAATATCTTGTCGGTGCATTCCTACCACATTAAGCTGGTTGGTAGGGCCTTTCAAATAGTTAGGACCTTTTCTATCCATTTCAATATGTTTCTTTGTTAATCCATCAACTACATAGTATTTTTCACCTCGGTTATTGCAAAAAAATAGATGCTCTTTAATTGTCAATTTAAATTTTTTTCCACTTGATAACAATAGCATGACAAAATGTGAGAACTTGGAATGATTAATTTCAAAATTAACCTTTTTCACTCATTCTTACTTTCTAGATCTCTTCGTATGAAAGAAAATAAGTTTTGAAAATAAAAATCTGAAGAAATTCCATATAAAATCAATGTAAGTTGGCCACTTAGAAATATCCTCAAACAAAGTCATTCTCTAATTGATGAGATCTTGGAGAAATGGTTGGAAGAGATAGAAAATCCATGGTTGGGTATATCTATGATGGGAGAAAGTTTTAAATAGATGTTTGAAAGTTTTAGCTCAATCACAAGTAACACATTGGGGGTGGGGATGGGTGAGGGGGCACCATAAATTGTCGGCGTGGTTTAATATCAAGCGATGTATCAAGGTGGATCCATCCCTTATGATCAAACTTGTAAACTAATGGTCATTAAGTTGTTGTGAGATTTTAAACCACATGCCCTAGGTGCTACTTCCTTATTGGTGAACCTACTTTGGTTCATGAGTAAGTAGTTATTTCCTTATTTAGTTCCTATTAGTAATTAATTGAAATCTAAAGATGACTGTGTAATTGCTGATAATGTGGAATAATGTAACTCTGTAAATACTGAAAATGGTTTGTAACTCTTTGTGCCCCCAAGATAGGACCACCTAGGTGGGACACTAGTGCCCATTGTTCCTATCTATGTTGGGCATTTCCATCCTTGCTAAGTTTTTGGACAAGTCTATTTCAAGGGTCATTAAGAAACACCATTGTAATAGCTTTAGGATTTTAGATGATTTTTGTAACAGTCCCAATAATGGGAGTAGTATTTGTAGATGTCATCAAGGATTTTTAAATTAATAAAAACATGTACATGTGTTTTGATTTATTGCATTATATATGAAAAGCATTCCTATATATTATTAATATATAAATAAGAGCAATGTTAGGTTGTGTTCTCAAATCATAATGATAACAACATTAATAGAGAATACAAGACTTAAACATGGGGGTTGGTTTAAGCAACACAGTCATGAAAAGCTCACAAGATATACAAAATTTCTAATTTCCCATCTAAACATCTACCATTAGTTGAATGTCCCCTTAAAAATGCATTGAATTCATAATGGTTTGCTCTCATTTCCAAAACAAGTGCATTTTGTATCTAAGAGAAATATCCTCTTTTTCAATTACTTGCACATACAAAAAAATATTAATTTTGTGTGCTAAATTTATCCACTGAGGTTTTTTAATGTAAGATTTAAATAATTTCATGTTTAATGTAGTATATTGATGATTGATTTTTTACTTTCTCCTTTACTATTTGATGTTCCAATCTTTACAACTTAAATGACAATACAATAATTTTTTTTTATTAATGGTGAAAAAGGGTTAAGGGGACCCTACCCCAATACATATGGAGATAAAGATATTGCACTAAAGAAACAAGTAGATCCAGCCTCTTCAGCAGCACTACAAGGAAACAAATAACAACAAAACAGAAAAAACTTAACCAAGAGATCCCTTCCCATGGGATCTTAACTTCCTTTTAAAGGCGTCGTTTACAATTTTCCCTTTCTTATTTTGACTCACTGTAGTCCAGCCCATTTTGATATTTGGATCTTCATTTTCATTTCTATGAACTGGTATTTCAAATTCCAATTATGATTAACATTCACATAAGTAATTTAAGCACAACTAGTAATATGACTTTAGTAAACACATTTATACCATATAAACTACATACATTCCTAATTACATTTTTGGTGTTATTATTTTGCATTGATAGTCATCTCGATAGTGTAGATCTTGATAGTGATTTCATTGGTTTGTGTACTTGATAATGACTTCATTGATTTATGTACCCACCTCATTTTAATTTGGAACATGCATATCATTGTAATGGTGGGGCTTTTACTATCAAATGAAACTTGTAAAGTCCCACTCAAATCTAAATAACATCACTTCCAATTATTCTTAGGTCGAATGGAGAGTCCACATGTGGATGTAAATCCATTCACTCTATCACTTTTTGTCTGAAATCACACTTCAAATGCTCCCAACTCCATAAAATATGATCCCTAAATAATTATGAAAGACTCGAGACTTGTGGAGGTTGTGGATGATTATTACCATGTAGGTAGACAATTGGATTTTGAAGTGTGATTTGCACATCATACTTGTCCTAAAAAAGGAAACTTATGTTTATTGAACAGTTAATGCCTAACCTAGAATTAACATGTTGAGTCTCATTATGTTGTGGGATGATAAAACTCTCTTGAAACACAATGATGGGATAAGAACTGATACATGTTTGTAAAGTTGCACTAAATTGAACAATCTAAACATATGAATAATGGTTCGAGAAGGATTTTAAAGAGGACATAGGTTCCACATAGCTAAAGAGTATTACATTGAGATGAAGATATGTAAGCAAACCAAGATTGCCTATGGTGTTGGATGATGTAGCCAAGCTTAATCATATCAAACAAGAACATGTCTCGATGGGGCGTTCTAGAGTAGGTGATAATGAGATGGTAGTGGAGGAGTCTTATCATGCTACCACAGATGAGGATATTTTGATCGTAACTCACAAGATCTCACAATACAAGTGTGTATTATGTAGGAATTCACATCATGTGATTATATATGGTGAGGAAGGATTGTTAATCTAATTTTGGTTGTCGATGTCAAACCATTGGTGGCGCATTATTGTAAATAACCTTTTGGAGAGAAAATGAGTTTGTGAATGGTAAAAGTGGCGAACTAAGTTGTGTATGATGGGTGAGGCAATGGGAAGTGAATAATAGAAATGAGACCAAGGCTAGACATTCTTAAGGGGATCAAATCAAGCTACGTAAGGAAAACATGCTCGAGGACAGGATGTTGTGGATGATGCAACCAACACATTTTGACCACGGTGATGGTGCCCTATGAAAACATTCAATCAACGACATTAGTTCCCTCGGTATAGATGCATTCATATGAATTTTTTTATAGGGGTAATTATGGTGATAATGATGTGGTAGTAGTGATAGAGATAGAACATGTCATCTGTTTACCATCGCTTATTTAAAATACATCAATGTTAAAGATGGGAGCTCTATTTATTTGAAGTGTGTTTGATGCATATGAATCTCACCTCAAATTGTCTTGTTTCATTTAATTCCAAGAATTGATCCAAACATGAGTGAAGACCTATGTGGTGACCAACGATAAGGGATTTGAGGTGACCTTGGTCTATCAAGGAGCCAATTGAGAAAAGGGAATAATCTTGGAGATATTGCACTTGAGGCTAAGTTAAAGCATTATGAAGAGTAAACCTTTACACAAGAAGAAAATAACACTAAACCCGCATGATGGTGTTAGAAAAAGCCTCCAAAAAATGTCAACAAAAGAAATCATCATTTTGGTTGGAGTTATGGATGTCTAGGCCCTTGAGTGGGTGCTCTCGTGGAGTATACACCATGTTTTCACTAGTGTTTACCATTTTTTTACCTTCCACACTTACATTCTTAAAACACATAACAATGTGATTGCATTTATCCATAAAAGTTATGAATCCAATAAAAATAGGGATTTTCAAGTTGGTGGCTATTAAGACAAATTTAATGTTTAAAAACATTGTAGTAAATAGACGATGTGGCGATGGTAAGAAAAGTGACATGTCAAATCCTTTATACAAGAAGAAAAAACACTCAACTTGCATGACGACGCTAGAAAAATCCTCAAGCTCGTTGGGTGAGTTAAGGTGAAAGTGAAATGTAGATAAGATGGAGCCAAACATATCAATGGAGAGTTGCGAGAAGTGGCTATTTGATGGATTTGAGATAAACCCAAGCTTTTAAGCACCGTGTAATATTGAGATGTCATCCACAAGGTATAGTATAAGTATAAAGAGCGCCAAACATTACAACAAGTTATGAAGGTTGAACTAAGTCATGAATTCAATAACAAATTGAGTGGCATGTGAACCAAAGAGATGACATGCATTGAAAATTTTGATAAAATTTTTTGATAGGATTTCCAAATTAGGCACTAAAAACACATTTGAAAGTTGGGAAAGATTGTAAAGTTGATGTAAAAATAGTCTATTATATGAATTTGGCAAAGTCTATACCTAACAAACTACTCTATTGTTAAACATGCATATACCTCTATCAATAATTTGACTACAAATCTATACAAATTACTAGACTCCATCTATGGAAGAGAATCTCAATAAATAAAGCATTTACACACAACAAGAAATAGATGATATTTATATCAACCTTTCTCTAAGCGTGTTAGGGCTTTGTTAGACATTGAAGGTAGGCAGTTACTTAAGATGGAAATAAGACACATCCTCATCATCTACCTTATCCTCTCTGTTAAGAGACAACAAAGTGTCAACAAAAGTAATCATTGTTGTTGTTAGAGATATAGATATCCAAGCCCTTAAGTTAGTGCTCTTGCACTAAGTATATACCATATTTTCACTTCTATTTATTGATATTTTTGTTTCCCTTCCATGTTTGCATTATCAAAACACATAACAATGTGATTACATTAATCCCTAAAACTTGCAAATCCAATAAAAATAATACTTTTCAAGTTAGCGGCTATTAAGATTGATTTAATATTTAACAAAATCCATATTAAATAAATTATGTGGCGATGGTAAGAAAAAAAAAACAAGTAGTCCATATATGACTTGACAAGAGAAAAGAGGATAACTTAAGTTTCCTCTAACAAATTCCCAACCCAAAAATTCTCCTCCCACAATCACCTTTTTCATCACGACTATTCCCCATCTAATGTTTCACCTCCAATCTTTCAACTTTAACCTCTTCAATGCCTACTTATTGATGTCTCAAGTACACAACCTAAATGTAATTGCTATTTACACTAAATAATTAGACTTATCTTTTCAATCATAATACATTGCAAAGAACATGTTTGTTTGACATGAAATCCTTTGTTGAGTAAACTTAAGACATCATAAATCATCTTTTTCTTACTTAAAAAAATAAGCATAACAATTGTTTTTTTTAATTTTCAAAGGTTTCTTCGTGTGTAGGCCAATATCAAACAGAATACACTATAGTAACCATTCATTCTTTACAATGTTAATTTATTTTTACAAGGTCACAAATTTGGGAAGATATTTTGACATTTATGTAGAAAGTTCAATTACAAGATACTTAAAAGAATAACATTGCTTTAGCATTATTTAGCATTCCTTTATCTTAGTGGAAACGACTCACCAGCAAGTTGTCCCTCGATTCAGGATTGATGCTCACTTTGTAATAGACTTTGAACACTCCAACCTCGGCATTTTTTGGAACTCTTAACTATATCGGGTGGATTTCACCTTCTTTGTAACTCAGATTCCCCAACACAAGTTCTACATACTTAGATGAAAGCTTCTCTCTTAACTTGGACTCATCTACTCTCGACACAGTCTGGCATCTCGTCTCTTGCAATATCTCATATACTCTTCAAAGGAGAGCTCGTAGTCACAGATCCTATAGAAGCAGATCTCGTTATAGAAATCAACGTATCCTACTGTCTCTTCAAAGACTCAAATGACTTCAAAAAAACATGTGATTTGTCTCACTCTGTCTATTTTTTCCATCCGTATGATTTTCATCCATCCATTTTACTTGATCAGAGAAGGTTTGCCAAATCTTTCATCGAATAGAGTCTGTGACTTTCACGAAACTGTGGTGTAAAGAATTTGATTTAAAATAAGATCTAGCTATGACTCCGTGAGTAATTTTATACAAATTTGAGCATGCAGGATTAAAAACTATTAAAAATAGCTAGAAAATGCAAAAACATCCAGACGGCCGTCAAACTGTCAAATTTAACATAGTTGGAGAAACATCTAGAAGGGCCTTTCCAATAAGGGGAACACCTTCGACATAATAAATTTAATTTGTGTCATAATTATGACACCCCACATAAATATAAGCCTCAAAGACATGTACGATGTTATCAATTCATGCAACATTTTCATGGCGGGTGGGATAGCAAATGGAATCAAGGCGTACAAGACTATGTTCCCTTGGATTTCTAGGTATGCATCTTTTAAACACTTGTCAAAAGTCAAGTCTTGGCTCTTTCATCCTCCATAAACATACCCATCAATTACACGTGCTCATAATTGTTCGGGATGCCATCAAAGCCAAGCTCAAGACAAAAGAAATCATACCGTGTGAAGGCGGAATCACATACCGTACGCCCTTAAGATCTCATGAGAATACTCCTCATATTTATAAACAAACTTCAAAAGCACAAGTTTGCGGCCTAGAAAAACCCAATGCTCTACACTCTCTCTGGTGCATTTATAGTACACCCATGCATGGATTATTCTTAGGAGTTCAATATGTGAATTATGGCTAATATTCCATATACATTAATGGATGTGGCTCTGCTTAGGTTTTGAAGCTCTTGGAGGATCTATATGTTCAACCACTTTTTGTGTTGGGGTTAGCACATCGGTTGTATAGATAATATATCGATTTAAGCATACATGAAAATAAAAGTGGATATTCTACCGAAGAAATATACAAAACAAGAGACATAAATCAACACCGGATTTAAGCATGGTTCACCCGGTGTGGGCTACGTCCACCAAGAAACAAGACAATCTATTATCAAAGATTTGACAAGATATAAAATGAAGATTTACAATCTTCCACACCTCTCAGATGTACAATACTTTCTTTCTCTCAAGATTTTGCTTCATCACCAAGAATTATCTCTCTCACCAAATTTTTCAAGTTCTTCTTAATTCTTATTAATACTTACTTCTAAACCCTATCTTTCATGCTTATATAGTCATTTATAGACTTAGGGAACTTATCCATGCAATTACAATCAATAGATATACTTTAATGCTAAAAATAGATCTAATTCGAGAGTTAATTAAAACATCCTCACACAAGTAACCGACGTCGGTTCTCCTAACCGATGTCGGTTCCTCCTTGCCTAATCGATGTTGGTCCTAGGTGACCGATGCCGGTCCCTC
Source organism: Taxus wallichiana var. yunnanensis (assembly GCA_018340775.1). NCBI lineage: Eukaryota > Viridiplantae > Streptophyta > Pinopsida > Cupressales > Taxaceae > Taxus > Taxus wallichiana. The sequence goes on along the minus strand of CM031234.1, from coordinate 645,565,769 downwards.
TAACCGATGATGGTTACTATGTTTTCAGCAAGTTTTACATTGCATGCTAATCTAAAGTAATTGAGCTCCACAACTCAACATTTTGTTATCGAAAATTGGAGAAATGGAGTATTTTCTTCAGGTTTCTCCAATTCCACCTATTTAAGTATCTCATTGATGGTCATATTCAAATGGTGGGTTGGGCAAGTTAATCATAAATGTTTTCTTCTAGAGGCTGCAAAATATATTATTCCTTTGGTGGTGCAAACATTGCATGGTTATCAAGATGGGGTCAGAGCTTGGAGATGGGGCACAATACAAATTCATGTCAAATGCCACTTAGATGGCTATGAACAAGTTGGGTTATTATGAACGTTCAAAGTTGCAGGATTGGCTCAAATGCTATCCTAAAATCACTAAACTTTTAGTATCAAAGTTTTAGTCAAGAATTTTGGAAGAAGACAAGGTGTCTTCAAGCAAGGAATTTGTAATATGTGTTGCTCTATTTTTACATTTTCGAATGCAAATGATTATAATTATTCAATAGAAATGGTAGCCTCTTGTTTGGTATTTCTAGTAGTTTATGGTTTTGGATCGATGTGGTCGTTAGCATTGCCAACAAAAACTTGTGTCGGCATCCATAGGAAAGTGGGCCAAGCTAATGGGGAACAATCGTGGGCCTTGAGAGGGTTCGTTGCATTGGACAAGGTAGTAGATAAGAAAGGAAGTGTATAAGAATATCTTAAGTTTTTATTAGTAATGGGCTTAGAGTAGTAGATATTCCATATCTAAGACCGTCAAATGCTTCAATTCTGGGGTTTCTTCTTGTTGGAGAAGAGAAAGTTGTCATGCTTCTAGAATGGATTCACCATCGATAGTGATATGCATAGGATCATTTCCCTAGAATTGAGAATAATCATAATGGAAGGGAAATGGATTAACACCCATAGAGGATATTGGTCCCCATGTATGGCTTTCTTATTTGATGGTAAATTCTCATCATTTTTCTATAGTTAAGTGACCTCTCATTTATCAAGATTTCATTTTACAAGAAATATTTAGTTGGTTTCAAGATTGCACTAAATCGGATAGGGGTTTTTTTTGAGTTCGGAGAAGGATGTGATGTCTTTTCTAACCATCTTGAAATGCATAAGGATCTTGTAGCTATAACAAGTCTCTACAAATATCTTCATCATGCGAGTCGACACCTATAGTCGAACATTTTGTTAAATTTTGGATTCCACTTGCTTTCAAATTTGGAGATGAATGGCATGTGGCACAAATCCAGCACATCCTAATGCTTTTGGGCTCCAATGGATGCAAGGCCCTGGAATTAACCGGGCTACATATTGGCGTCGAGTGCGGGGCAAAGTAAGGTGGGCCATGGTAGGATAGGTGTCGAGTGAGTAGAGGACGGGTGGAAAAGATCCAAAGGTGGTCAAGGAACACATGGCGAGATTTCATGAGAGCTCAAGGAGATGGACCCCAACAAACTCCAAGCCCTAGAATAAGCTAGGGTCTATAAACCATCAGTGCAGGTGAAGGAAAATAGGTTTTGAGCATGAAGGACACACAACAAGCTAAGGAGAAGATAAGTTACGAAGATCCAATGGTTGGGGGTGCCACCTAACACCATTTAGTGTAGGCATGGTAAAATATATTATTACTATTTGTGTACAAGAACATAACATACCCATTCATGAAGTGTACCTTAGTAAAGCTATATTTCTTCATATCTAATACATCCAAAACTTATGACTTATTGTTTTAAAATGTATGAAGAAGTTATTAGTACTATTGAAGCGGTATAACTATAGGTTTCACAATTGTTTAACAAGTTATTATTAGTATTGTCAGAAGGCAAGTATACTATAGGTTTCATATTTGCTTAACAATTTGTTATTCTTTTTACTTTTCAACCAATCAAACATTGTTATTATTTTCATTAATAAAATATACACTTTCCACATTAATAAATACAAGTAAACCTGCACATTTTTTAACAAAATAATTATAAAAATGTATTTATCTTCAAATTGATTGGCCTAAAAATAGCTCCATGTGTCCCTTGCTTTAGTGGTTAAACTTGACGGAATGTCCCTTTCTTCATTCAGAACAAAGTCATCCTCCACACCACAAAATTGTTCATTGTCATGTTAACTATGGCAATACTTAGCAACACAACCATTTGCCAACTACTCATGTTTCTCCAAATGTAACCACCACATCTCCTATGAAATCATTTCAATTTTCACCTTTAACACCATACATGATCATGTTAGTTGTGGTAGGTACTTAGCAACATTGTTGCTCTTGTTAGAAAAGGAAAAAAATTATCTAAAATATTATATTAGATACTTATTATTGTAGATACTTAAATTTGGTAATTTTACTATTTGATACTTTACCTACTCTCATCTAGCACATCTTTAAGTCTCTTATCTAGCTTGTTTGATCATACACACTCATATGTCGACAGAGTTTAGAATTGAATGCATGAAAACTATTTAGAAACTCCACTTGTCGGTGTCCAAACTTCACTTCAAATTACCCCTCTAGGGTAAAAAATGTACAACAAGGGTAGGGAACCTCGATATGATCATGACCTTAGCGAATTTTTTTGTACTTGCTCACTTTAGCTCTAAACTTTCGAGTTGCACATTATTCTTTGGGTCATTTAGTCCTCCTCGGCAGCCTGGCCTTTGTACTTAAATTATCTTTGAAAGCATATATAAGCAAGTGAAACTCACCTCATTTATTAAAGGAATGATAAGAATATTGTTCCAATCCACGATCTCGAGATGATAATAGCACACCACATTAGATTTGCAAAACAGAAGAGCTAAAATACCATATATGCAAATCCATCGTAATCCATAATACTCAATACATTACAATACAATGACTTGAATTACTCAATAAGAAAGATACACATATAGAGGAGGAAATGCAACTACTACCTAAATTAGTGGTGAAGAACTCCCATTAACTGATACCGGTAGTTAAGTTAACTCCAAAAGACTAGTAAGCTAACTCCACATAAATGAGAAGCTAACTCAACACAACTAGTAAGCTAACTCCACACAACTAGTACACCTAAACAAGCTAACCCAACAAGTGTAGGGCTAACACAAGTGTAAGAATTATCCTAATAAATAAATAAAAGGATAAATAATAATCTACACTAACACCCTCCCATAAGCATAACTTAGGTGGAAAAAAAGAAGGTGGGTCCAGAAACAAGGCCTGATGAGGTACCCACGTATAATAACTAGGAAAATTGGACACCTCAAGGTACCCAAAATTAGTAATAACAAAGTAAAGAGAGCAAAATCTCGTTGCAAGATATCCTCAGAAGCTCGACTCCAAAAAACGTATAATGATGAAGAAGTTTGGTGCGCACTATGGTCTGAATCCACTGCTTGATCATAGAACTCAAAAATATCGACATTGGGCTTCACCATAATAGCTCCATGCAAGGAGACTGTTAATGGAGTGATGTCAAAAATGAAAAAAAAACACCAAACATAATTTGATCAACTACTACAAATAGGTGTGCCACGATCCAAGAACAACCAAGGCAACAAGGAAAGGACACGAGATCCAAATAAATAGGAGTGCCATGATCCAAGAAAATCCAAGGTAACAAGGCAAGGACAAAAAATCTGAAGAAGCAAGATCAACTGCTACAAACAGGTGTGTCATGATCCAAGAACAATAACCAAGGCAACAAGGCAAGGACACGAGATCCAAATAAATATGAGTGCCACGATCCAAGAAAAGCCAAGGTAACAAGGCAAGGACATGAAACCCAAAGAATTAGTATCAACACCACACCCTCTCATATTTTTGAATGAGTAGAGTGATACCATGATATGTATGAGTTACCAAAATCAACTACTCGAACACTGACAAACTAACACTAGGCTTCACCAAAATAGCTCCCCACAAGAGAGACTATGAACATGCCAAAAAGGTGTCAAAAATATAGATCTAAAATATCTCAACAAACAAGAGAGATGTAAATGTATACACCCATAGATACAAGAATGCAACACCCAAAAGTTTAGGACGTCGGGCTCAACCGAAATTGTCCACAAGTGATTACAACACCCTCCCAAATTTGGCACTTTATAATTGAGTGCATGTAAATATTACAATGAGTAATAGTACCTTTTATATTTAAATATGTTTATAAAAATTTCACCAATGCGTAGATCTCGAAAAAAATACACAATTTCAAAACAAAAATCACCTTAATCCGAGCTACGGATCAAAATTTATGAGCTCTAGAAGGTTTTTTATTAAAATAATATTTTAATGTTGATGTTTTTTTAAAGGTACACGTGACACCCAAATGTCCAAAGGGTAAAAGAGTGCATCCACACGATACAAGCTTGTGACCAAAGGATAAAAGTCTGCGCCCAAAACCTAAATGTCCAGAGGGTAAATCATTGCATTCAGAGGGTACACGTTAATATCAATGGATAAAAGAATGCACCCAGAGGGTACAGATCTATGTCCAATGGATTAAAAACTACATCCAAAACAGAAATATCTAGAGGGTAAAAAAATGCATTTGGAAGGTACATACTTATATCCAATGGATAAAAGAATGCACTTAAAGGGTACAAATCGTGTCCAGTGGATAACCGATTGCATCCAAAGCGAAATATCCATAGGGTAAAAGAATGCATCTAGAAGGTACACACTTATATCCAATGGATAAAGAATATATTTAGAAGGTACACGCTTATATCCAATGGATAAAATAATGCACCCAGAGGGTACAAATATGCGTCCAAAGTGGATAAAAACACTGCATCAAAACAAAAATATCTAGAGGGTAAAAAATGCATCAGGAAGGTACACACTTATATCCATTGGATAAAAGAATGCACCTAGAGGGTATGCGAATCCGCATCAGTGGATAAAAGACTGCATCAAAATAGAAATATCCATAGGGTAAAAGAATGCATCTGGAAGGTACACACTTATATCTAATGGATAAAAGAATGCACCCAAAAAGTACAATTGTTAATACAAACTTTGACTGCAAATATCTTTTTTGGCACTGTATCAAAAAACAAAGAGAAACCCAGAAATTTTCTTGAAAAACCCATAAAGTTGATATAATTTTTGAGTCAAAAAATATGTCTGTACATAATTGTACGGATTTTTGAGAAATGTGCCAAAAACCCTTTAAAATGTCCAGATTTGACTGTCTCAAAACATGGTTGAGTTTACATAATCGATTCTAGGGTTTTGGCACCTTCCAAATCAATGGCGCACTCGTTTTGCATAAAAATGCATGCTGCAGAAAAGTTCTAACAAATTCTAAATACATGAAAATAATAAACCCTTACTTGCAAAGAAAAATTTCAGATGGATGTCTACATCATCTATAGCTCTGATACCATGAAAGGAATGATAAGAATATTGTTCCAAGCCACGATCTCAGATGATAATAACACACCACATTAGATTTTCAAAACAGAAGAGCTAAAATACTATATATGAAAATCCATCATAATCCATAATGCTCAATACATTACAATATAATGACTTGAATTACTCGATAAGAAAGATGTACATATAGGAGGAGGGAAGTGCAACTACTACCTAAATCAGTGGTAAAAAACTCCCACTAACTGATACTAGTAGTTAAGTTAACTTTCAAAGACTAGTAAGCTAACTCCACATAACTAAGAAGTTAACTCAACACAACTAGTAAGCTAATTCCACACAACTAATACACCTAAACAAGCTAACCCAATAAGTGTAGGGCTAACACAAGTGTAAGAATTATCCTAATAAATAAATAAAAGGATAAATAATAACCTACACTAACAATTTAGAACATAGCACTCTTGTGGACTTCTATTACAAAAGCTAGCACAAAAGGCACCCAAAATTCCCTACACTCCAAAAATAACATATCCAAAAATGGGATCAAATAAACTGACTCAATTTTCTCCAAATTTCATATACTTATTCAATTATCAATTTTCCCACTATTTTCGCATTTAAATGGCTTAATTACCCATTTCTCAATTTCCCATAAAAATTGGCAAACATTAAAATTAGCATTGAAAATTGAATTTAAAATGATGGGCAACTGACAAGAATAGAGAACAATGCAAGACCATTTGATAATGAATCTCACCCCTGTTGGGCTACGTCTCGGGTTCAAAAAAACTCTTGAACCGCTCTATTCGACATAAATGTGCTTTCAAAGTACAATTTTTACATCAATAAAGCATTTGGTTTACAAAACAAAAATATTTTTGTTTTACATTCTAGGAAATATTTGGCTCATGATGATGACCTTCCCGCATGATTTGCATCGTAATGATGACAAGCTATAATCTCCACAAGAATGGGAAATAATCTTTGAGATGACAGGCACAATCTTCGTAATGACAAGCTTCAAATCTTTTATGCGCAACGAGCAACAATCTCCATAATAACAATAGATAATTACAATATCTCTATAATGACAGATGTAATCTCCATATGACAGGAAAAATTAGTATCCAAGTGTGGTAATACAATATACTCCATTACAAATATGTAAATACGCTCTATAATAATGAGCTATTACAAAATTTTTTTGATGGGGGGTAATACAATATCTCCACAACAAGCGGGATTTGGTACATGATTCTTCGTAATAATGACTAGCTCAAATATCTCGACTCCATAAAAATATGGCCCATTACTCTCCTTGTGTAGAAACAACCATCTCATACCCAAAACTCCTCTCAAGGCACTCAGAAGAAAAAACACTCCATCTCGAAGCTTAAGTTTTCAAGCTTGACTCTCCCCACTTCTCATCAGACAAGTTATTAGCTTGAATGGATTAAGTGTTGAGTATGTCTATACGACCCCCTTTTATACATGGTTGGGGCCTAAAATAAATGAATATAAACTATATCCATTATGCTTAAAATAGTCACCCATGTGTGGCATGGTGGTTGAGCACAAAATTAAAATGTGTGGGATGGGAGATCAAATCCCTCACCATCACGTCTCATGTTTTCCTTTGGTCACCTCCATTGTGGTGGGAATAAAATCCCACATTGGGAAGTTTAAAGAATAGGACAATATTTTTTATAGCCCGTGGTAGTTGGTGGATTATGTGGTTTGGGCCACACGTTAATCTTTGTTTTGCATGCCCCATGATGCTCAGCGCTTAGTTTTCCCTCCATTGATTTGAATGTGAGTTTTGGTCCTTGGTTGAGGTGATAAGGTGGCATTAGATCTTAAGATCACTTTGAAACTTAGTTTGACAAGGTTGACTCACCCATGCAACTTGTTATGTAGCTCGATGATGAGCTCGATTAGCTCGATCCACCGGCTCACTCATAAGCTTGGTTTCCGGCTCACCGAGTTGGTTGATAATGTGTGGACTTGGAAATTAATGATGTGTCACTTTGTGGTGATGAGGCGAGCGAGTCCCCCTCTTGAAAAAATTGGACTCCATCATTTGTTGGGCACCCACTCGACACATGTTGTGGGCCCCACATTCAATTGTCGAAGGTTGGAGGTTGAAATTGAAACCCACTTTTTGTTAATTGCTCTTTGTCACATGTCAACATGCCACCTTTGGTTGACATGAAAAGCCTAGTCATCATTGTGCATTGTGCTTCCTTTTCACTTGTTGACGTAAATCTTGTGTGGGCCATAACTTCTACATCTGATGTTTGTTTTGTCCCATTCAAAATGTGTTGGAAAGCTCTCAACAAGATCTTATGTAAGCAAGCAAGTTCGGAGAGTGTGTAGAAATTTTAACCTATGGGTATCCTCTAGATCAATACCTCTACACATTCATTAAGGTAATGTTGGCATATGGATTTCCACGTATGCAAATGACATATAATAGTGTGGGAATGAAGTCCCTCCTCAATGAAGGTGAGGTTGCCTTTATTGCAAACCAAAACTGTATTTACACTGTACATTCAAAATTGTATGTGGGGGTGTTTTGGAACATCAATGGAAAGAAAAATGAATGAAGGAGATGGAATGGAATGAAGGAAAGGAAGGATTATTGCAAAGAAGTAAAAGGGAACACACGTGAGCAAGTAGATAGTCGAGCTTGATCACTTTGTGAACTAGAACAACATATTAGTAGCATTGACAATAAGATCCAAGACAATATTTGCATGCAATATTCAAACACTAGCATCTAATGAACATAAGAACATCAAATGATATAAGAGACAATGAATGGGACACAAAGTTCATATTTCATTAACTCCAAAATGTCTTCTCAAAAGAACACAAAGTTTCTTTCTTTGAAGTTAATCTTGCATACAAAATTATTTTCTTCTCCTCTCTCAAAGTCCCCCCTTACAAATGAGCCCCTGACTTTTTTTTATAACCCAAAAGTTGGTTACAAAGTAATTAGGGTTTACATGCACATTAAATAGGCATCTTAAGTGACTTTGACTTTCTCAACCAACTTTATTAAAAGCAACTAAAAATAGAAATCACTCAAGTTATCCAAAATTTCTTGAAAGTGAGTTCAATAATAACACCATTTTAAAATACCACTTTTAAAACATATGACAAAAACCAATGCCTTATCCATTGAAATGGAGTCCACCTATCTCAATCGTATGAGAAATGGACTCTCCCACTTTGTTAAATACTAGGAAAACTATCTCCTCGTCCCTTTGGTGAAATTAGGATCTGCCGCCTTCGCTAATTGAAAGGATCTAAACCTTCCCAATGTTTGAACATCTTTTCTTCTTCAGGAGGTTCATTTGGTCGAAGAATAGCCTCACAAAATACCTACAATTCCAAGATCCTACCTGGCATATCATTCAGATTGACCATCTTTGATTGAATATTCTCAAACAAGTTCTTTAATTTGATGCAACGTTCCATTGAAGTTGAAGAGAAATTTATGGTGGGAGTATACATGTCTTTGAACAATTGTGAAAATTGCTCCTCCACATGTTCTGATGAATACCTTTGATTTTGCTCATTTACAAGATCACAAGGGATCTCAGTTATGAACTCTTGAATCAAGGTGAGTGAAGTGAAGGCTTCATTGCATACGCTCTTGTAATGGATCATAGAATCCTTGAGAAGTGTCTTTCTTGATTTGAGATGCAGACACCAAAGAAAACATGTCCCTCGACATTCAAATTCAAAAATTCCTTCAATGGCTAAAGTTGAAGATTCTATACTTGTCATCTCTTATAGACTAGGAAATATCTCATCCAATTTTGATATGTTAGAAACAAAAGTTTCTTTGAAAGAAAGAATTGGATCAAGATATGCACTAATATCTTCATGGAGCTTAATGATTGCTTTGATCGTCTCTTTACCAAAAACAAGAATCTCTAAAAGCCAAGATTTAGTGACATGGCCCAATGTGTTTATTTATTTTGAAAAATTGAGAGTTTCTTCATCAGGGGTAGCCACTGCATCGGGTACTAGGAAAGTGGATGATATGGGATTTATCAGATGTTGAACATAATCCACCAATTGATTCTTTTCATCCTTGAGATGAGAGTTTTGAGACTTATATTTCTCAAGCCTCTTTAGCACAATATCTATTGAATCTTGGGTCATCGCCATGTCACTTTCCAATGTGGACTTCCCAAGTCTAAGTCTGGAAACTTCATAATTAGTAGATGTCATGGCATCACATTCCTTGTCAACTTGTGGGATGGCAAGATCCACAAATCTATTTTTGTCACCATCCACCATTATTCGGGAGAGAATTTTAGGTTTCTTGGGAATGATGTCATTCGAAAGCTTGAAAAGAGCATCAAAGTCAATGTCAATTTCCTTGACAACCCTCTTCCTTTTCTTGATTTCACAATCAACCCAAAAAGGAGTGTCCTTTACCACTTCCGCAAATAGAATCTTGTAATCCAAAGCAACATTCCATTGTTCTCAACATCATTAGATTCTACAAGAATTCTTTCCATGACCTAAACTTTGGGAGAAATAACCTCAATATATACCTCTCGAAAAACGGTGGGAGATTCTGAGAAATCTCTTCATGAACTATAGGTTTAGAAGTGTTCGATATCTGGACTACTTGCACTTGAGTGGAATCTTGTGCAAGGCACGACGAGGATTTATTTTTATGAGCTTCACGAGGCTGTCAACAATGTGAGTAGAAGAATCTCTACTTGAAGTGGAAAATCCCGATACACGCTCCCTTCCTTCACTAGGGCTAGAACCCTTATCTTTTTCACCTTGTGACACCTTCTTTGGTGAAGTGGATTTTGGAAACCACTCCTTTCTTGTTTGATGCGTATGACTAGATGGCATGGAGGTTGATTGAGAAGAAGCTTTGGTTGATTAGAGACCTCCTCGAGTTGGTAGTTTTTGTAATCCTGAGGTATGATCTTAGATTGATTGTAACTTTGCAAGTTCTCTTTCATACCAAGATATGCTTCTTTCAAGAATCGGTTGATTCTTGCTATCAAGAGAAAATTCATCTCTTTTGGTCAAATCAATTCATGGCAATGGGGTAAAATCAACTGCATCATATGAGGGATCAATAAAATCTTCGTCATCATCCACCAATGAATCTAGAGGGTTTTTATGTGAAAGTCCTTGATCTGAGCAAGGGTTAGGTGGGAAAACTCTCACCTTCTCACTTCATGTTCGTCATCGGAACAGGCAGCCCAAAAATCTTCCATGGTAGGGTTGTGTTGATACTTTTCCCCAAACATCTTCTGCATATATTTGTTGATATCAAATTAGAATCTCTTCACATATGGATGAATAGTGACAAGGAAACTCTTTCTCCATGAGTTATGCACTGAAGATATTTGGACATTGGTATTCCCCAATTTAGATTGGGAAATGAATTCTTGAACGATGCTTATCACTGAGAAGACAGTGAACTTGGAATAGTTGTCGTGCAAGCTCCATTAATGCCCACTTATCACTAACGTACTTAGGAAGCTTCCATGGAGTACTGTTAACCAAAAATAAGCTCCCTCTTATTTTGGGTTAAATTAATCCCTTTTTGTGCCTCAGTCCAAATTTCACAAAGTTCAGGCACTCAAGGATTTCTAGAAAATACTCCATCAGATAGAGAATTTCTTCCCCTTTCCAAAAAGGTAAAGATCTCTTTCTAACTTGTATTTTTTGAATTATGGCTCAGTGGAGTTAGAAGGGAAATTTTTCCCAAGGTGGACCTATGGGGCTTGGGAGAGATTTTTGCCAAGGAATCTCAGACCGGTGGGGAATTGGAGGAAAAAGTGAAAATTTCCCTTTTGTCAAAAAGGTGAAAATTAAGTGTTGAGCTAGCACATCAAAAAAGTTAATGTGGGCCGACAAACCTTCGAAGGAAAATGAGATTTTTAAATTTTTTTGTCAAAAAGTGTAAAATGGAAAAAGGATCCCCTGCCTCCACTGACCCCAATGGATGCCACATCATCAGTGGATTTGCGGGAGAAAAGTTCAAAATTTTCCCAAGTTGTTTTTTGCCGAAAACGTTAAGGAAAAACTCAAAAGGCCATATCTTTTGATCCAGAGCTCCATTTTTGACATTCTTGGTACCAATGGAAATATCTAAAGATTCTCTTCATCATGAAGTCTTCAATTTTGGATTTTGGTGAAGATTTGGGGAGAAATTTGCAAAACGTGTTTTGGTGTGGAAAAGACAAAAAACCAGTTCCAACCACCAAATTTAATGAAGTATGGGTCATTTTCTTTGGTCTGTGAAGTAGATACATGGAATTATGAGCTTTTGCATCAATCCCATCAACAAAGGAAGAATTAAAACACATTTTGAAAAGTGGTTGGAGCAGATCTGTGTTTTTCCTCTCTTCTCGTATTTTTCTATAAAATGTAAACAAAGGCACATATTTCAAAGGTTGTTCATTCTTCTTCTCTACCTCCCCCTTCTATTTCTTCCCTAGGGTGGAAATGGAGTTTGAACCTCCTCCCCTACTCTGTAAATGGAATTTTTTTCCTCTTTTCTCGTAAATGATGCTCTGTGCAAACTCTGAAGCAATAAAAAACATGTGTTTTGTGATGCATTTGTCCATCCTTTGCTCATTTTTGGTTGTCTCTTCTTGCCTCTCTTCATTGCAGGGTATCTGTGCATGTTTTGAATGTTCATTTGCAGATCTAGGAGTTGTGTTCATGGGGTTTTGGAACATTTTCTGTGTGAATCTGATCTATGGTCTATGATGTTGCTGTCCATCCTTTCCATTGCTCACCTCTCTTTGTTCCATGGCATTTTGGTAGATGATCAACATTTTCCTTCTCTGGTGTATCACCGTTTTAGTGTAGGCTCTGTTTTTCCTTGTTTTCTCTCTCCTTGTCTCCTTGGAAGTTAGATTAGGATTAGATTAGCTTTCCTGCACTAGAATAGCTTGTGGCAGGTAGTTTAGGAAGAGGAACCAACCTTCTTTGGAGGATCATTCCCATTTGCAAGTCCCACAACTTGGGGAATGATCCAATGTTATGCAAATCACACCAAATGACCTTACCTTAGAAAAGTAGATCCATAACTCATTTTGGGGTGCTGTGATTTTGCACTAACAAGTACCTGTAAATCCAATCATTCAAATATAGGAAAAGGATGAAAATTAAATAAACCATGTTCCCCATTGGGAAATGACATCCATGGCCTCTTTAGAGAATCTTTCCTCTATATTCGATTCAGGTTTTGAATCACGCAGAAGGTGAATGCATCGTTAACTCTTCTAAAATGATGAGAGCTATTTTTGAAACTTAGTTGCAGATAATAATGGAAGACATTATTTGATGGACCCATGACTCCCTTCATTTCGAGCCCCGAAAATAGCTTTCTTCTAGCCACTGCATAAGTTAGGTATGATGTCATGTAGAAACATCTAGTCATCTTCACTTTGATCAATTGTTTGTGAAGGGTATCATTGATGATGGTGGCCTAATCCACAAACTCTCTCTTGGAAAGGATGATACAGATAAATTGATACATCCATGGGTGGAAAATCTTGGCAGAGGGTAGATCAAGACTCGACTCAAGAGAGTGATCATGTCCCCGATTTCCTCCACAAACTCAACGTGAAACAAATCCTTAGGAAGCCAGTAAACTTGAGGCCTCTTGGTCACTAACCAATTGTTATTAACCATCTTTCTCCACCTGAGGGGTTATTCATCCCAAAATTCTTCTTGCCGACTTTTGAGTGATGTCAGCATTCTCAGGGAAGTCAAGTATGCTAAGAAATTCCTCAATTTGCTTTGGTGTGATTAAGAGGAAAGGTTCACGATTATCCTTATAAATTCCTCATCTCTCGGGATCATAATACTCTACGCAAATGATAACCAGCTCCGAGCATTGCACCTAGACCGGAAATGTCATTGCTTGGGGTAGACCGTTATGGTAGAGCCTATCTGAGAGTATGGTTTTCCTTCACTCTCACCGATCACAAAATTGTTGCACATTGATGTGAGCAAGATTTATATCGGTGATATTTTGTATATGCATACTTGATAGAAGCGGGAGGGATGATTCCTTGGAATTCGTACTTGAGCACGTGGACTTATTTGATTTCTCCACTGGCTTCTTTGATTTTCCTGCATATTTATTGGATTTTTCAGCCATTATGAATTTTACAAAAAAATGACTTGGGCTCGCAAAACAACGTAAACGATGTCGGGTCTCAGTCTCCGAACCACCGTTAATGCAAGAGGAAAATAGCTCGTTATTATTATTATTATTTAAATAATAATAATAATAGTAATAATTGATCCTAGGTTACAATTTTTTTAAATGTCAATACAAACATATCGAGACCAAGCTCGAGTTCCAAACCTAGCAATGACAACAATATTTATTTTTAACTAAAATCTCCCGATTTTAATATTTTGCATGGATCAATTTTAATCTTTTGCTTTTGGCAGTGCATGAGCAAGATTTCCTTTGCATGTGTGAACCGTGACTTCTCTTCAACTGCATGCAACTATTGTCAAGGAAAATGCATGAATATCATTTTATTTCTGCATGAATTTCTTATTCCATCTCTGGCACGTGAATTCTCCTATTTATGCAAACACATGGGCTCCTTTTGTAATTCAAAAACCTTCTTATTTTTATTACCCTGACTGCGTTGAAAATGTGCTTGGAAATACGTTTGGACTACTTTCTTTTATCCTTCTACCATGCGTGGACAGTATTCTTCCTAGTGGAAAGGCGTGTTGGGATTTGTTATAAGATTTGCTTTGTGTGGACAATGTTATTGGGCCTTCACCCTTTGTAGAGTTTTTCCTTCTTTTTAAACTACCTTTTATCCTTCCCACATGGTCTCCTTCTGCAAAAGAAAACAAACAAAAAAACAAAATTTGATGGATTGTTTTCTCCTAATGCGTGGACAACTTGTTCTTCCTCTTGGCGTGGATAATATTATTTACCAATGCGTGGTGATTTCTTTATTGTTTGGGCTGGGAAAATGCATGGAGAATTCTATCTTTTAAAACTACTTTCTTGCTTTCCCACGTGGCCTTTGCTGCCAAACAAAAAACATTTTTTTATGCATTGTTTTGGTAATGCATGGATTCCTTTTATTTTTTGGACTGCATGAAATTTTTCTCCCTTGGGCTGCATTTTGGACTGAGATGTGGATTTGTGTGGCAAATGTCCCAAGACAACTGGTGTGGTTTATCCCTCCTTGACCAATGTGTGGCCTGTTTTCTTCTTTCCTTTGGCAATGTAGCCTTTTCCTTGATAGATGTATACTCCATTCCTTTGTAAATGTGTGGGTTTAGTTTCTTGGGCGTGTGGACTTGTCTTATTTACCTGCATGGGCAATTGCTTGGTTTTGGGTATTCTTTCATCCTTCAATGATGTGGGTGGTTATTCTACATCCACCTGCGTGAACAATGGCCTACCAAGTGAGTGCGTTGGATTCTTTTTTTTCAAAACTGTGATGAAAATGAATCTTTTGAAAAGAAAATATTTCTCGGCAAATGTTTCCACATAGAGGAAATAATAAGAAGTTGGAAATAAAAAATCCTCCAAGCTTCTTAATTACTTTCGCATGACTTTTTCCACATATTTTAATGGAAGAAAATTATGAGGATTTAAGAAGCTTCCTCATAACCATTTCTTCTTCGTCCCATTAAAATAACCAACTTCCTCTTTCTTTGGGTAGTGGCATTAATTGCCAGGGGAAAATGGGAAAAAGATAACCATTTTCCAAAGAAATGGCAAGACAAGCTGGCAATCCCCACCCTATTTCCCCATGTGGGAGATAGGGAGATTTTTGCCCATTTGCCAATCGATTGGATTGGAAATCAGTAGAATAAATCCCATAAATGGGAAAATAAGAAGTATTTACCAGGAAAGGGAAATCAGGGTGCGGAGAGCCAATTTGGCATCCCCGATAATTGGAGGCGGAAGCTAAATTTTCCCCCGGAAATAAAGAAAAACTTGTCGATTGATTTTTAAATAAATATTATATTAATATTTATTTAATTAAAAACAAAAATTGATGAAATTTATTTTATCAAATAAAGGGTAATAAATTAATTAAATATTAATGCGATTCAAGACCTCGGTGGGAGGAGTTCGGCCGAAATGAAGCGAAGCGAAGACCAGGAAAATCACAAGAACAAGATGATCGTGACGAGGGTGATAAAACACGTAAAAGAATACTTTTGAAAATTTCAAATTTTCCATGCTTATTAATTTTGCAAAGTCAAATTAAATGATAATAGGTAACAACATCTACAAGTTTAAAGCTTCACACTAGGTCAGGGACTATGATTATGTTAAAATGGAAATTTATCCTTGATAACCTAATCTAATGTTATAGGAGCGATAAAATAACTAAATAATGGAACAATGAAATACTAAAATAATACCCAAGCAAAATAAGCAAGTAGAATATGAAACCCTAATGTGCAAAGAGGGTTAGAAAGGCCTTAGTTGATTTGTAGATGTCACGGGATTGTGTCGCGGTAGGAGACTAGTTGAACAAGAAGAGGAAAACATCGCATAGGAGCCTAAGAAAATGTAGATCCAAGTTTTTGGCGACTAGGGCACTGGAGAAGGATGGGGGTGCACAGGGCACCTGGTTTGAGATCTGAGCACCCAGTGCGGAAGCGACAAGGAACCTCCTTTGAGGTGTCATTTGAATGTTCACTTTGTTTGCTTTCTTTTGCATGAATTTCATTCTATGATCACCAAAGTACTAGTAAACCTACGATAAATAATCACTCTACAAAATCCCAAGCAAAGCATTAAAACCCTTTAAAAAAGATGCATATGAAGGGTCGACTTTCCTCAATGGCCATAATGTTGGACTTAATAAATAAGTGTTGCACTACATCTCTCCCAATGTAGTTCTAGGTGTGTGTGTGTGTGTGTGTGTGTGTGTGTGTGTGTGTGTGTGTGTGTGTGTGTGTGTGTGTGTGTGTGTGTGTGTGTGTGTGTGTGTGTGTGTGTGTGAAATTTTTCCCTAGGTTCTCTTGTGTGTGTCACACTTTGTGAGTAGTGAGCAATAACTAGATGTAGAATGTAAATAATGTGTGCATGGAATAGAATAAAATTCCCTCTTATGAAGTGTGATGCAAATAACCATCCTTTTTCCCTTGTGATGGAGCTAGATGGATGCAAATGGAGTAGTAGAAGCCTTTGATGGATGCAACCTTAGGTGGTGATAGTAAGTGTTTAGTGTTTGGTCCCTCATTATGGTCTCATAAATTTATATTTATATGGTTCTCTTGCTTGAATTTTGTAATTAACCCGAAAAGGCTAACCACCAAAAATATAAGAATCTCAAACGACTAGAAAGTGCCCAAAAATGAGAGGAAAGTGCAAAGAGGATCAGGGTGCCCAAAGAGGACTAGGGTGCTTGGGGTGCCCAATCAGAAATAGGGAAAACACAGTATAAAAGTACAAACTAGGAAAGTACAGGTGTAAGATCGAAAGTAACAACAAAAAACAATGCAAGATGGCCAAAGACATGGGTTAATTAGTACTCTTTTTCACTTAAGAACCATATGAATAGTAGTATGAGATTGGGACTAAATAATTACCCAAAGTGCGTGATTTTGTGTCTACAAATTACTTCCCACATTTGTAATCTATAGACACTCATTTTGGTAAATCATATCTTACAACAACATAAATTGTAAAACATCTTTGCATTAGTCAACACTTGTCCAACTTGGTCAATCATGCTAGCCTCAGTTATATCTCATTCATTCTTGCTTGCACACATAACTTATTTGGTCACACATAGTCATATTAGTCCATAGAATTAGGCTAAACCATCGCATAGTACAATCCAAATTTTTAAAGCACTCACACATGCATCTCGTATCGAAGCACCCAAAATGGGTCATAACGTTTCGACATTATGGCCCTTCCCATCTTCTTTGGTCCCTTTCCCTCCAACGACACATTTCTTAATTCAAATTCCTTTGGGACACTTCTAGTTGGCTTTATCCAAGTTTTCTAGATCCATAACACATTTATAAGCTAGTCATTCATCGAGTTATCAAGGGAGATCATAAATACTTGACAACCTAAGATCCTTATGAGCATACACTAAGAGAAATCACAAGAAAACCCATTCAAAGCCTCCTTTGAGCTTCTTATACTCTGCATATTCATTCTAGGGTAGTCATCCATTCATATCTACAAAATACAAGGAACAAATCATCACTTAGAATCAATCTAGGGTAAAGGTGTGAGTACAATCATATTGTTGCAAGATCATGAATACCTTTTTGGTTGCATATATTCTAGAGATCACATGCTAGGTGAGAACAATGTAGTTTGAGCCCTTTCAGAGTAGTAGCGACATCGACGATTCATGGGCGTGCCCACTGTAGACACTAAATCACGCACTTGGGTAGATTTCTTGGTCCTAATCACATACCACTATTCATATGATTCATAAGCAATAAAACTATAAATTGACAACTCGTTTTGGCCTCTTTCTTGTCTTTCTTGTTGTTTTTTACGGTCTTGCACACCTCATAGCCCATCGGTATTTCACTTGATTATTGTTCTAAGTTTAGACACCTTCACCTAGCCAAGACGCCAACACCAAGGTGCCCTCGTCCCCTTTGGGTGCCCCCAACCTCTTTATAACATACTCACCCCTTTTGCGCCTCTTTTATCTTTTGGGCATCTTGTTTTCTTATGGGTCGACCTTTTAGTTGTCAATTGCAAAATTCAACCAAGGGAATCATTTAAATACAAATATGTGTGACCATAAGAAAGGACCAAGCTCTAAGAATCTATTATCATCACCTAAGGTTGCATCCAAAAGCATTCTAAGAGCATCAAAACATCTATCTAGCTATCACTTAAGGGACAAGGGATTGTATTTTCTATATACACTTCATAGGAGGGGAATTTCATTTTTACATCCACACATCTATCTACATTGCTACATCTAGTTATTGCTCACTATTCGGTGTATCTTACACAAGAGATTCCTAAGGCATGATTCTACACACACGCACACAAAACTACATGGAGTCTAAGATGTGGTGTAACGCTCATTCATAAGTTCACTCTCTATTGGGTGACCATCGGGTCAACCCGACTCCCCATTTGCATCTTTTTCTTTTTAGGATTTGATGTGTTTTGGGGTTTGCAGGAGATCATTTGTTTTGCAGGTTACATGCGAATTATGCGGACATAGTGTGACATACAGGTGACCATCAACGAAGGTTAGCGACATTGGCATGACATAATAAGAATCAATCTCTGACCATTTTCAGTCACAAGCACATAGCAGAGGTCTCAATGCCTATGCACCCCTGACCTAGACCAAGCGCCCTAGTCTAGCTCATTCTGAAAATTCTATAAAACTTTTAGCATGGTTGGAGAGATTCCTCCTCTTATTTAGCATTCTTCCAGTCCAATATACTTTGGGATCAATTGTGAAATCAACTAAGTCTTCTATTCCCTCTCTTACACCTAGGGTTTCACTTTGAACCCATCACTCAAACCCAACCTTGCTTCTAGGTATTTTTTCATCTTTTTATCATGGCTCAATCTTATGGACCATTTACTAAAGCCCACCTTCAAGAGCTCAATGATCATCTTGTTGAACATCCTCAAGATCTAGATTTGATTTTATTCGTTGCTCGTGAGGAGGCCACCAATATTGTTGAGCTTAATGTTCCTACATCCATCCCCACTTCCATGCCTATTGCTACTCAACCCCCTGCTTCCACTCTTCCACCTACTTTTATTATTCCCATATCTATTCCTACTCCCACCAACCACTTCACTCTGCCTCTTGTTTCTCACACACGGAAAGTCTCTTCTACTGGCACTCAATACCTAACCTCTCTCTATTAGGATCTCCAAGTTCAAATCCATCAACTGCAATATGCTACTTCTCATGCATCTCCATCTATTGATTTCACATTACTACTTCATATTCATTTTGCACCCACCATTTCCACTTATGCACTCCCTCAAAACTTCATCCCTCCCAAGCAACCCACCTTCAATGGCCATGGTGATCCTCAAAAGCATCTTGATCATTTCATGTGGCATGCTTGGATTATGTGGATGATCATACTTTACTAGCAAAATGTAGACACAAAAATCATGCACTTTGGGTAATTATCTAGTCCCGATTGCATAATACTATTCATATGATTCCTAAGTAAGAAAAATACTAATTAACCCATGTCTTTGGCCATTTTTGCTTTCTTTTGTTGTTACTTTTAGTCTTGCACATCTTCTTGCTCAATCTAACCTCGACCATTCAATTTCTCTCCGAGTCTGGACACCAAAGTGCCCAGCCTAAGATGCCAACGCCAAGTGCCCTTGACCTTTTTGTACTTTTCTCACATCTTTTGGGTCCTTTCTAGCCATTTAAGCATATTATCTTTTTGGTAGTTGGCCTTTTTGGGGTTAATTACAAAATTCAAGAAAGAGAATCATATAAATATAAAGTTATGTGATCATAATAAAGGACCAAGCACTAAGCATTAACTATCACCACCTAAGGTTACATCCAAAGGCTATTCTAGAGCATTCAAGCATCCATTCAAGGGCAAGGGACTGCATTCTTCTGCATACACTTCATAGGAGGGAAGTTCATTTTATTCCATGCACACATCTTCTACATCTAGCTATTTTCTCACTATCAAGTGCGACACGCACAAGAGCCACCTAGGGCATGATTTTACACACACACACACACACACACACACACACACACCTAGAACTACATTGGGTCTGAAATGTAGTGCAATGCTTAGTCGTAAGATCACTTGTTTGACAACTGAGGATAGTCTAACCCCTCATTTGTATTCTTTTCTTTTTGGGATTTGATGCACATGTGAGAGTTTTACAAGTCAATATTTTATTGTAAGTTCAGCGACCTCGGTGATCATTGTGTGACATACTAGCAACCAAAGGCGAAAGATAACGAACACCTTGCGACCAGTTAAAGATGGTTTTGTGAGATTTTTGGCAATCAAAGGCACCCAATACTAGTATGTGGTGCCCATAGCGCACCCCACCCCATTTTAGGCATCCCATTCCAAGAAGACTATCAACTCGCACATTTTTATAAGTCTCTGTGTGACACTTCTCCCTAAATGTTCATCAAGTCATCACTTTGGAACATTTTAGATTTAGTTGTGTAAAAATTAAGTCTTCTTATCCCTTCTTTACAACTAGGGTTTCATACTTACTAGCTTAATTTTCTTAGGTCAATTCTATATTTCATTGCTTATTTATTTACTGCTACATTACATTTGTATTAGGCATCTATTTATTCTATATTTTCTTAATCATTTGGTGAACCCCACTCGTGATCGGTCATTCGGATCCTTCTTTGGCACATCATTTTTTCTATCATGGCTCCTAAAATTCCTCAAATTTCTCTGTATGAGTTACTTCAAATGCATCCCAATTGCAAGGTTGTTATGAAAAATCCCTAGACACCATGTATCTCCCTAGAGATACACCACCGCATCAAGTGAGTGCTATTTTCAATCATCTATCTAATGACCCTAGTCTTCATGATCCTCCATCTAATCAACCCATGTTGGAGTCAATTCAAGCTTTGCATTCTTTATTTCAAGACAAATTTCAAGCTATGGAATCCATGATTATATCTCTTAAATCTGAAATCCAACATCTTAAGGACACTTCATGCAAGCTCATGATTATTTCATTTTTGAAAAACTTTATCAGATTATACACACCTTGACATACTTTTTATCTTTCTAACATGCTAATGGGTGCTTCATGTGCAACCTTTTCTTTGCAAGTATTTTTCTACCATGGTTGTTTGTTACATTTATTGCTATTGTTTGTCTTTACTTGTCATTATTTGCCACTATTTGTGGGCTTTTCCCTTTGTCTTGTGTACACACTTGTATGTTTTTGGCCTATTCGCCTTGATTTTCTTGCGACATCGTGAGTGATGTCCCATGTTTAAAACCTACTTTTCACGATCTACATTATCTTTTTGGGTATTGTCTTCATGTGTCTTATCTTACACATAGTCTTCTTATCTGCTAGCTTACATTTTACATGTGTTTGTATTTTCTTATACTAACACTTGTCTCCTAGCCACTTTGTTTTCATGTGCCTTGGTTTCTACCAAGCACACTCCCTCCCCCTGCAAGAAATTAGTTTAGTAATGCGGTTACTCCTCCTTTGGGCCACATAGTCCTTCGACACACGTCACATGTATCCCAAACAAGGGGGGCATCATTTGGGTGAATCAATCACCCCATACAACAATTTAAAGTCATCACACATAGTACCGATACAACATAGTCATAGATTATCATATATGGCTCGAGAATCGACTTGGGTCTTTACGCAACATAGACACCAATGCCTAGACCAGGACAGTAGCACATGGGTGCCCCTGACCCTTCCTAAACACATGTGACAAGGGGGCATTACACAACATTATTCAGTTCAAACAGTCTACTAGATCACTTCACTTAGTGGTTTTACAGGTCATATAATCCTTAGCAATCAACATACAACATTTTCTTCTTCAACATTAGATCGGGATTGGTCGAACCGGATCATATTTTTACACATCATCTATAGTGGTGTTCCATACATTAGGAAGCAATTAAAGGTTGGAGGATAACACCAAAATTTTATCCCTACACTTCTTCCATGTTTTGGCGTGAGATCACCTAAAAACTCACTCCTCTACATCATCTATAGGATCCTTTCTACACTCTTTTCCTCATCACGAGATCAGGTGCACATGTTCTCTTTTTTTACATTTTTGCATTTTTACATGTTTTCTTACATTATGTTTACACACTTTGATCATATACACGTGTATTTGACTACTTGATCATTCTTCTCTTTTGCAGGTCCGTCCTTATGAGAAGCGGTAGTCAACATCATCCAACAACAACAATAACAACATCAACAACATCAATCACAATAGCACATCGATAACAATCAACATCAACAACAAGTACAATCACGACATATATACATGTGTTTTTTCCTAGGGTCATCATCATCATCACTTTTTGCACTTTCTCCTCTCTAGTTTCCATGCTCCACATTTTTATCACTCCACGCTTTTTCTTGTCTCTCGGCACACTTTCGTCATCAATCTACATGGTTATCAGGTACACATCTCTTATCTACTTTATGTTATTGAGATTTCACTCAACAACATAAAGTGGGGGAAAATGTAGACACAAAATCATGCACTTTGGGTAATTATCTAGTCCGATTGCATACTACTATTCATATGATTCCTAAGTAAGAAAAGTACTAATTAACCCATGTATTTGGCCATCTTTTCTTTCTTTTTGTTGCCACTTTTGGTCTTGCACACCTTCTTGCTCAATTTGACCTCTGACCCTTCAATTTCTATGAGTCCTGGACACAAGCGCCAAGTCCTAGGATGTCGCATCAAGTGCCCCCGTCCCCTCTATGCGCCCCCGATCTCTCATTCTCACATCTTTTGGGTTCTTTCTAGCCATTTGAGCATTTTATATTTTTGGTAGTCATAATTTTCGTGGTTAATTAATAAATTAATGTAAGGGAATCATATAAATATAAAGTTATGTGATCATAATAAAGGACCAAGCATTAAGCATTAGCTATCACCACCTAAGGTTGAATCTAAAGGTTATTTAAGAGTATTTAAGCATCCATTCAAGGGAAAGGGATTGTATTCTTTTGCATACACTTCATAGGAGGGAAGTTCATTCTATTCCATACACACATCTACTTACATCTTCTACATCTAGCTATTTTCTCACTATCAAGTGCGACACACATAAGAGCCACCTAGGGCATGATTCCACATACACACACCTAGAACTACATTGGGTCTCTAATTTAGTGTAGCACTTACTCATAAGATCACTTGTTTGAAAATTGAGGATGGTCTAACACCTCATTTGTAATATTTTTTATTTTTGGGATTTGATGCACTTGTGAGGGTTTTGTAGGTCAATATTTTATGCGGGTTATTAGTGACCTTGATGATTATTATGCAACATACCGGCGACCAAAGGCGAAGGACAGTGAACACCTTGTGACTAGTCAAAGATGGTTTTCTAAGATTTTGGTAATCACAGAGCCCAAGACTGGTTGCCTAGGCAGACTGTCCGTCACTCACACATTTTTTGAGTCTGTGCGACACTTCTCCCTCTCTGTTCATCGAGTTAGCACTTTGGCACGTTTAGATTTGGTTGTGAAACAACTAAGTCTTCTTATCCCTTCTTTGCAACTAGGGTTTCATATTTACTAGTTTAATTTTCTTGGGTCAATTATGTATTTCATTTCTTATTTATTTACTACTACATTGTATTAGTATTAGGAATCTTTTTATTCTATATTTCTTAATCACAAAGCTCTTTCCTAAAAGTATCTAAGATTATGCAATGTATTGGTTCTATGATCTACCTTTCCATTCGGTAATATTATTTACGCATTTGGTTTGGTGCTTTTCTCGCTCATTTTCAATCAATATTGACTCTACGATATTTGATGCTCAACTCACACAAATTAAACAAGGATCTAATGAACATCTAGTGAACTATGTTTTACGATACAAGAACAACTTAGCTAAGATGTCTAATGTACTCATGAGACTATGAACTTCAAGATTTATTTGTCCAAAGTCTCTTACCTCCTTTGTAGGAGAGCGTCATCTTTGAAACCTCTCCATCATTTGATCAACTATGCCATACACTTAAGCTACGTGAAAGAAAACTACTATCTATGGGAAAGCTTAAATATCATGATCAAGCTTCATCTTCTACTTGGTTTCAAAGAAAATCAACTTTCAAGCCATCTACTAAGCCTCATTGAAGTAAAAGCTACTATTAATGATGTCTCTACTCCGAAAAGCTTCAATGGTAACCTCCAAAGAGTATATTCACAACTTTTCCTTATGTTTTCACATATTTTATCATCACAAATTGTTGAGAGTGATCTTATTACCCTTACTCCTCCACTTAATCTAGATCCATATTACCCTAAAGGTCGCAATTATAATGAAAATTTCATATGTGACTATCATCAATGCATTGGGCATTCTACATATCAATGTTTCAAACTCCGACATATTATTCAAGATCTCATCGACAATAATGCGATAGGAATTCTAGAGCCTTCAAAGCATCTATGTCAGTCAATGACAACAAAAACCTCAAAATTTTCAATGATCCTCTCTCCTAAGTGTGATAAACAAGTTGACTCCTCAACCAATCACACATATCGCATAGTGCATCCTGTTCCATGGGAGCTCTTTATTTCTTAGTTGCTCACGTTGATGCATCACCACCACTCATTACATTCTCTGCTCATGATTATCATGCTACATTATATTTTGACACATTACATATCAATGCTTATATTGAACACTAAGCCATCAATAATACTTCGATTAACCCATCGATTCATATGAGTGTGTGCTCTATTAAACTTTTGTTTGCTATTAACTATCCCTTATCTCATACACACTTTGATTGAGTCCATAGCATGACTATATTGATGGATTTTTGAAAAAGGCTCGAAGATGTCGGGCAAAGTAGAACGGTCACTTTTTTTCAAATCGAATAGCCGCAACGACCTTCCTTCCCATGGCTCCTATTGTAAAGTGATGGGTGTGCGGCCAGCCGGGTATCTCCCCATCTCTGCTCAGTCATTTGGGTCCCAGAGGGGAGGGCCCGGTCTCGAGCGTAGAACAACACCATCAACCCCTCGAAAAACCTTCATCTACGGTTGTGTCGGTCTTCTTAGATGAAAAGGATGGCCTTCCCGCCCAGATTTCACTCTTGGAAGAAAGAGTTGTGTTCACAAAATTTCTAGGCAGGTGCACCTTTCCATCAATGGAGTCTGAAACTGGTGTGAGAAACAATGGGGTTGCGGTTTGCACATCCTTTTTTACCTAATGAGTTTTTCTTGGTGATTTTCAGAAGTGGTGCTCAGAGAGACTTCACCTTGGAAAGAAAATCCTATCTTCTCTCCGAATGGGGCGTTCATCTTTGGAAATGGAATGCTCACTTCGATCTAGCCATGGTTAGATTCGAGATCTCGCATGCCTAGATTCGGCTTTACTCTTTGCCCAGCGAATACTGGAGCCCTAATACCCTAAAAAAACTTGTTCAAGTCTAGGCAAGGTTTCTCGCATTGACCATGTCACCTTTGAAGGGTACTATGTCTTCTTTCTCCCGAGTCTCTGTCCTTCTGGACTCATCTTTCCCTCTTCAGGATTTTATCGAGATATATTCCCCCAGTGATAGGTGGACTCAAAAAGTGGAATACGAGTCGATCTCCAAGACCTTTTCGGTGTAAACAGCAAGGGCACTTTCAAGCATGCTGGCCGCTCCTTCCTGCCTCACGTTCAGCTCCCTGTTCCTCGGTTGCCCCCAGTGCACATCGGATGCTCCCCCTACCCCTCCTACTGCCCTCCATTTCTTCAATCCTAGTGTTCTTGGGCCCCCTCCCCAGTGCACGGCTTCTACTTCTACACCGTCTACCCCTCTCCCGACACTATCTCCTTAGTTAGAGAAACGACTTCGGTTGTGAAAGAGTCTTCTCATATTCTCTCCCTGTTCCATGAAGGCATTGTCTCAGGTCATGGCCTCGACTCCACCTCTTTGAAAAAATGGGTCGAGTGATCGGGACATGTTTGTCAATGAAGACCTCTCGAAGTGGCCCCCTACGGTCTCGAGCTGGTTCAGATCCGGAGGAGTATCATAAACTCATCCCTTCCGAGGGGGCACTTCTTCCCACCCCTCCTATTTTCAAGGTGGATTGCGGCCCCAAATTTCTAGTGGGCAGACCTTCTATGGCCACTCTATCCCAGAAAGAGATCGCGGCAGGTAAGCAGCTGCAACTTAAGTCTTTTTTCCTCCCGTCCAGTAGAAGAGGCCAGTCCTCTTCGAAGAAGCCATGAAGATTTTGTCATGGAATGTTCGGGGCCTGCATGCCCCGAACAAACAATGATTGCTAAAGTGCTACATCAAGGAATTTCTTTTCGATATTTGCATGATTCAAGAAACTAAGATGTCCAGCGAGGCTGTCTCACGAGGCTAGTTTCATTCATGTAAAGGGTGGGAAGGCTCCTTCGTGTCTTCTTTGGGTGCTTCGGAGGTCGGGCCTACAATGGAAATCAAGCTCGTGCCTCTTAATTCTTGTCTCCTCCGGTCTTTGGTTTCCAATGGGATGAAGTCAAAATCAAGCACACGGAGGTTTCCTTCCTACTGCTCTGCAATGTTTATGGTCCCTCCTCTCCTATTAGTAAACGTGAGCTCTGGGACAAGTTGTCTGAGGTTCTAAGCTCACCCTCTAAAGGTAATCCTTGTGGGTGACTTCAACGCCTCCCTCTCCGAGAAAGATAAGCGTGGTGGGCTTCAATGGCAGCCATGCTCTCGGTGGATTTCATCACCTTTGTGGTGGCACCATCTTTTTGACGTTGAACCTAGCTTCGGTTGGTTTTCTTGGAACAATCGCCGCACCGGATTTTGTAACTTGGTCGTTCGACTCGATCGGTTCTTGGTGTCAGAAGATTGGCTCCAACAAAACTTTCTCTTTCCAACTCGGTCCTCCCCCTCTCCGGATTGGATCGCTTCCCTATTTCCCTAAGCATTCGGTTCGATATGCCGCCACGTCACTCCCCCTTTAAGTTTGAATCTATGTGGATGCAAGATGCCTCTTTAAGGGATCTAGTCAAGTCCTGGTGGAGCTCTTTTTTGGTCAAAGGCACCAAGATGTATATCCTCTCTAGAAAACTCTTTCTACTTAAATGCAAGTTGCAGGAATGGAACATCTCCACCTTCAAGAACATTTTTCGTGAAAAGGAACACATGGAAATGGATCTCAAGTCCCTGAATGAGCAAGTCCTCCTCAGTGGTATGGACCAGGTTAGCTATTCCAGAGAAAAATCCCTCCTTAATGAATTGGGTACCCTTTTACTCAAAGAAGAATCTTTCTGGTGTCAAAAATCATGGGAGAATTGGCTGAAGGATGGGGCAAAAATACCAAGTTTTTCCACGCCTCAGTGAAAGCAAGAAGGAATCTCAGTTACATCTCCTCCCTGAAGCGTGATGACAATTCGGTGGTCGTCACTCAAGATCTCATCAAAATCAAAGCAGTCTCTTATTTCCAGAAGTTCTCAATGAGGAGTTGTGCTCTTCCTGAATGCTCAAAACCCTCTCTTTGCAAAGATCCGACTTATGATTTTGGCGGAGGATAATGTCAAGTCTCTCTCCCTTTCTTGCGAGAGGATATCAGGTGTATTGCTTTCTCTATGGACAGGGAAAAGGCGCTGGGGCCCGATGGCTTCACGACTACCTTCTACCAAGACTTTTGGAATGTCGTCGGGGAAGACGTCTAGCTCGCAGTCGAGGAATCACGGCGCTCTAGGAAAATTCTTGGCAACATTAACCATACCTTCATTTTTCTTTTCCCTAAATCTTCCCCTGTTGATAAGCTCGATGACTTCCGTCCCATCTCCCTTTGCAATGTTGCCTACAAAATCATTTCCAAAGCCCTTTCCTCATGCCTTGAGCCCCCTCCTCAACAAGTTGATCACCCCGAAACAAAGTGGTTTCATCCCTGGAAGGTCCATCTCGGAAGGCATCATCATTTCTCATGAGCTCATGCATTCCCTACATCACTCTTCCCGACCGGGCATGCTTGTCAAGTTGGATTTCAGTAAGGCCTATGATAGGATTAACTGGCATTTCTTGCTCAGCTCCCTTCAAAGAATGGGCTTCTCGCTTCACTTTTGCAATTGGATTTTTAACTGTATCTCTTCTGCTCACTTTTACATGTGCTTGTCAATGGGTGGTAGAATGTTTCTTCAGCAGTAGCGGGGGTCCAGCAAGGGGATCCTTTATCCTCCTTCCTCTTTCTCATGGTTGCAGAAGCTCTGAGTCGGTCCATCAAATCTTGCCTCACCTCGGGTTCGCTTGTTGGGCTGCGTATCACCTCCTCTCTGCCTCCTCTCTCCCATCTGCAATTCACGGATGATACCTTCCTTTTCAGCGCAGCCACCCTACAGGAAGTTGTATCCTGGACAATATTTTGTCCTCATACTTCGCATGCTCTTGCTGGTCGGGTAATCAATTTTAGAAAATTTACCATTTTCTTTTTCAATATTCCCCAGTCTTCAACGTCTCCTGCGGGATGCTCTCGATTTGAAGTTGGTGTCCTCCCTCAGAAGTATCTGGGCATCCCCCTTTTCCTCGGTAAAGGCTGGTCCTCTTTGTGGGATGACTTGGTGAGCTCGGTATCTCGGCGGCTACAATCCTAGAAAGGAAAATGGTTATCATTCACCAGGCGTGTTCTCCTTATCAAATTGGTACTCAGTGCCATGCCCATCTATATGCTCTCGGTATTGTCCTTTCTAAAATGGTTGTGTGTAAGTTGGAAAAGTTGTTCAGAACTTTCCTCTTGCAGAGGCATCAACGAAGATCGTAAATTCCATCTGGTTAATTGGGAGTCCCTCAAAAAACCAAAAGAGTATGGAGGCTTGGGTATCATGGATCTAACATTTCAGAAACCTGGCATTGGGGCCAAATTGGTTTGGAACTTTATTACCGACCTCTGCAAAGCTTTCAATCAAGTCCTCTCTCACAAGTACTTGGCGGCCGAGAGACTAGATCATTTACTTTCATGCGTTGACCTTCCCAAAGGGTCCCATATCTGGAACTTCTTGCGAAATTTGCTACTCGCTCATCGCCAACTCGGTCTCGCGGTTCATCAACAATGGAGCCTCCACCAACTTTTGGGAGGATTGTTGGAATGGCCATATGCCGCTTAATCTCAACCCCTCTCTCAATAGGATCATGCATCTCTCTAAGCTTTTTTCGGGGTGATGCGGTGTCCTACTACGGCTTCCTAAATCCTGATGGCTCCCCCACTTGGGTTTGGAAGGATGTCACCTCCTGGGGCCTCTAAAGCCGAAGCATTGGCCTTTCTTCAAGCTCTTTCTTCTCGCGTGTTTCCCACTCAGAACTTGAGGATAGATTAATTTGGCTTGGGCCTCCTCGAGAAGTTACTCGGTCAAAGCCGGCTACTCTCGCCTCTCCTCCCTTAACGGGGCTCTTTCTCTGGTTCTCATGTGTGATAGAATACTATTTTCTTCCCAAAGTGGCTCATTTTGGTTGGTTGGTATTACAAGGGAAAATTCTCACTCAGCTCCGAAGGCATTCTTGGGGCTACGCTAGTCCCTCCAAATGTGTGCTCTGCAACGATGCGGAGGAGGACGCGGATCACCTTCTCCTCTTTTCCCGTTTTCTCACTTGGGGTGGTCTTGGCTTCTCAATAAGCTTAACCTCGCATGGGTCCATGGAAAAAGCATCAAAGACACCCTCCTGAGCTGGCCTACTAAGGGCAAACAAAGCTCCCTTAGCTCTATCTGGGCCATCGCTCCCTTCTTCCTTCTTTGGCATCTTTGGTGGGAACGTAATCTTCACCTCTTTTGGGATCAGCCCTCTGATATGCAAAGTTTCCTTAACAAGCTCAAGATTGCTATTTCTGAGAATGTGAGCCTCCATAGTATGACCAACCCAACCTTCTCATCCAGAGATGCCGCCATCAGAGACTCTTGGCCTCTAATTAAAATCCCATCTCTGGGTTCCCGGGTCAAGCACGGTCTCAATGTTTTGACAAAGGCTTTGATTCACAAAACCATGGATGGAAACCACCGCCCCCTGGCTTCCTCAAACTCAATTTCGATGGTGCATCCAGGGGAAATCTGGGAAAATCTAGGGCTAGGTGCATCCTTTGAAATGACAGGGGCTTGCTATCTTATGCCAGTTCCTTCCTGCTTCCAAATGGCACTTGTAATCATGTCGAGGCCAAGGCCCTTCTGGAAGGTGTTAAGCTCACA
Source organism: Taxus wallichiana var. yunnanensis (assembly GCA_018340775.1). NCBI lineage: Eukaryota > Viridiplantae > Streptophyta > Pinopsida > Cupressales > Taxaceae > Taxus > Taxus wallichiana. Next base: position 645,535,482 of record CM031234.1, on the reverse strand, counting down.
GTTAGTCAAGGTGCGACTCTTTATGCATTGAGGGTGACTTAAGTCGTCATCCAAGCCGTCATCAAAGGCAAACAGAATGTTTGGCGGATTAGGCACGTGCATCAATAACATCTTGTTCTAGTTAAGAAAAGTACCTTTGGTGCATCTCTCACACATTTCGTGAGGTGAACTCATCCATCGATCATCTCACTAATCATGCTATTGATAGTCCCTCTTCTGCTAAAATCTCTCACGAATCATCCACATGGTATGGATTGGATGACCTTATCTCTCGAGGCGGTGAGGATTCCAAGCGCACTATTCGCGTAGGGTCTTTCTATTTTTACCTATTTCTTTTGGTTCGGCCCCTTGTTCTTCCATATTTCCACCTCCGCCTCATAATGACATTCATCGGGTTCCCCTTCGTCTCTCTCCGTAGGTCTGAATCGCAAGTTGCTTCGGTGGACGTAATCGATCGGTATAGGCTCTCACATGTTTTCCAATACAATTCGCACTTGGAAGCCGAGGCCATTGAATGCATCCTTGGGGACGTCTACCGCTCTCCCTCCCACCGCCATGCACCTTCCCCGACATTGCTTCCACTTTCATCTCCTTCGCCTACCGCTTCACCTCGTTCGTGAGGAGGTGTTGCTCATTGTAGAGGATCTTATTTACTCGGCGCATTACATTGGCCTCTACGAAAGTCTTGGAATATTTTTCAATGCCGGATCCTATGCTTTGGGTTGAGGAAGTCGACGAGTGGGTGCTCGGGTCGGGTTGTGGGATTCGGTGGCTATGCGGGTAATCTAGGGATCTGCTCCACCTTGCAGAAAGCGTGGACTTGTTGTTTTTCCGCGGTCATTTGGACCACCTTGCTACCCGAGGTTGATATCAACGCCACTCAATTCCCTATTCACTTAGGGTATTGACCATCTCAATGAGTGTGTGCAACGGGCCTCGTGGATTTTCTTTTCCTCCCTGTGCACCACCTCCTCCCGCTAAGGTGCTCCTTCTTTGGCACCCATGCAAAGGATTGCTGGTGCATTTGTGTTCCTAAGCTTATTTGGCTTGTTGTCCCTCCCCTTTGCTCTTCTCCCTCTTTCGGGTCCCCCTCTTCCTCGGATTTTTTCCTCTTCTTATTTCTCTCCTCTCACGCTCTCTTCTATTCCTATCCTTTTCTTCTTATTTCCCGTCCTCTTTGTTTGGGTGGGATCCTTACTCCTCCGGTTCATAGCTCCGGTCAAATCGTTTACTATATAAAAAAAAACTATCCCCTATCTCATATTTCATATCATGTTCCTAAATCTTATGGCTACATCAATTTTCTAGTAACATTTAGGCATGTTACCATGCTTATGTCATTCATTGTGGCTTCTTCAGTCAAAGGTTGTGACATGCTCTCGGGTATTCATTGGCTCAGTGTTGTTTAGGATATCATTTCCTTGAATCACTTGTGTCTAAATTTCATTCACAAAAGCAAGTAATCACCATAAAATGTGTCACAACCTCATCTTGAGGTTTCCATTGCACTCTGTAGAGTAGTTAGGTCCTAGTACCTCTCATATCTAAAAAGTAATATGCTCCTATCTCTCCTATCTACACATGACCTATTCGGTCTCATCAATCCACTAGTCCATCCCATCAATCTAGGTCCACCACTAGGACGAATCCTTCACATAGGTATACATCACCTCCTTAGATGATCCTTTAGATAGATATACATTACCTCCTTGGTCTCCTTCACATAAGTGTTCATTTCCTCCTAGGTCTCATGCACATAGGTCTCATTCACTGATACATCATCTGTCTCATACATCACCGATCTCAGAGCATGGTCACACGCCTTTATCTCCATAAGCATTGGGTGGAGGACCCTTACCCTTCACTTTTTTTGATAACTTATTCATTATCATATAATTGGGGGCATCATGTTTACTTCCCCCCCCTTATCATTATCAGGTGTCTCGCATTTCTACTTTGCGCACTCTGCACTTCACATCTAGTCTTTCACACACATCTTACATATCTTGATACATTCATATCGTCATTACCCTATGACGCACTCTTGTGCTATGGTTCACACTTGACTATTGAGGGCATACTACATCCATGAACCTCACATCATACACACGACACATTTCACACTCTATGTATTCACGACACATCTCTTGAGCAACATATTTTCACACATTACACTACCCGATGACACACTCTAGTTCCACGGTTCATACTCGACTACTGAGGGGATAAATCTACAATGAACCTCACTACACTCACTCACACTCTACGCTCCATGCTTCATTGATCATATCTATCTAGCGTACACAATCAAACCATTTCTCGATGACACACTCTTGTTTTATGGTTCATTCTTAACTAATGAGGGGGCATTTATAAATTAACCTCATCTCATACACATCCATACACATTCACACAGGGGGCACGTTGCACCTATCACATTCAATTTGTAAGCCATTCCATCTCACTCATTCACAACATATTGCATATCTTATTTGCACATACTATTGCTTGCTTATACTTGTTACATGTACACTTTGTTTCACATGTTAGACAAATACTTTGTATGTCATTATCTTTTCTATATACATATGTGCATTCACTTGTTCTCTAGTTGTGAATGTAGTCTTTACAAATATATTTACATGCAACATGGATGCTTGGAACTGTACCTCTTACCAAAGTCCACTTTGAGACTTCTAGGGGCATATACTTTCATACACACTACAAGTGTTATTGTTTCATTTATACTACTTCCTATCTTTACTAGCACACTACTCTATCGATATATACACATATTAACATAATTTTTATCTTTTTAACATGCTAACGAGTGCTTCATGTGCAACATTTTCCTTGTAGGAACTATTTACTACCATGGTTGTATGATACTTTGCTTGTTACTATTTACTATTGTTTTCTATTGTTTGCGGGCTTTGCCCTATGTTTTGTTTGTTCATTGCTTGTATGTTTTTGGCCACTTAGGCCTTGATTTTCATGCGACATTGTGAGTGATGTCCCATATTTGAAACCTACTTTTCACGGTCTACATTTTATTTTTGCTTGCTAAGTTACACATTGTCTTCCATATGTGTATTTGTCTTGTTTGCACTAACATATGTTTCCAGCCACTTTGTTTGCATGTGCCTTTATTTTTAGCAAGCACATTACCTCCCCCTACAGGTATAAGTTTCAACACAATTTCTGGTCCTCTCCTTTGGGCCACATCCTCCTAGCGACGTCACATGCACCCCAAATGAGGGGACATACATTGGGTGAATCATTCACCCCATACAAATGTACAAAGCCACGACATAGCACATAATCGAAAAAATTTATAAACACAAAACGACCCAGATTCTGATTTGTTCCTCCGTACAACATAGATGCTAGCACCCATATACAAACATGAGCACATGTGTGCTCCGACCTTTCTTGGGTTCCTATGACCAGGGGAAGTTACAATCACTTTCTCATATCAACGCATTTTTTTAGCATTTTATAAAGTAATTTTATTAGTATAGGCAAAATCCTCCATCAATCAAAATACATTCTATCTTTTTTTTCTTCTCTTTCTTCTTGGATCGAACTTGATCGAACTAGAAAAAGTAGGATCACACCATCTGCAGTGGTGTATAATTTTCGAGGAAGTAGTCAGGGATGGAGAATAACACTAGACCTTTCTCCCCAACACTTCTTCTATTATGACGTGAGATCACCCAAAAACTCGCACTTGGCGTGAGATCACCCAAAAACTCATTCTTGGCATGAGATCACCCATAAAACAAGTTCTTATGCAGTGTTTTAGGACACTTTCTATCCTTTTCACTCGTCATGGATCAAGTGCACATGTTCCTTTTACTTATTTTTCACATTTTTACACATTTTTTACATATTTGGATCAAATTTTTCATATACACATATTTGACTACTCTTTTGCTCTTCTTTTGCATGTTCTGTCCTTAATACGCAACAAGAAGCAACCCCACATCATCAAGAATGAGCGACAACGACAACAGGTACAAACATGACACAATTCATATGCTTCACCCCTAGGGTCACTTTCTCTTCCTTAGCTTCCATACTTCATTTTTATCACTCCACACTTTTTCTTGTCTCCTCAACACGCTTTTGTCATCAATCTATATGGTTATCAGGTACACATCTCTTATCTAATTTATGTTATTGAGTATTCACTCAACAACATAAAGTGGGGAAAATGTAGACACTAAATCATGCACTTGGGTACATTTCTAGGTCTTAATCACATACCACTATTCATATGATTCCTAAGCGAGAAAAATAGCAATTGACAATTGTATTTGGCCTCTTTCTTGTATTTCTTGTTTTTTTGGTCTTACACACCTCACATCCTAGCCGTTATATCACTTATTTATTTTTCTTGACTCTAGACACCCGCGCCTAGCTGGGGACGCCAACACCAGAGCCCTCGTCCCCCCTAGGCACCCCAACCTCTTTGTATCTTACTCACCCATTTTGGGCCTCTTTTATATTTTGGGAATCTTGTTTTCTTATAGGTCATCCTTTTAGTTGTCAATTGTGAAATTAAACAAAGGAATCATATACATACAAAGCTATGTGACTCTAATAAAGGAAAATGCTCTAAGCATCTATTATCATCACCTAAGGTTGCATCTAAAGGCATTCTAAGAGAATCAAAGCATCCATCTAGCTATCACTCAAGGGACAAGAGACTACATTTTTTTGCATACACTTCATAGGGGAAGCTCATTTTGACATCCACACATCTATCTACATTGTTATATCTAGTTATTGCTCGTTATTTGGTGCATCTTGCACAAGAGCTTCCTAGGGCACGATTCTACACACATGCACACATAACTACATGGAGTCTAAGATGTAGTGCAACGCTTGGTCATAAGTTCACTCTGTCGGGTGACCGTCGGGGTCAATCCGACTCCCCATTTGCATCTTTTTCTTTTTAGGATTTGATATGTTTTGGGTTTTTGCAGGAGATCATTTATTTTGCAGGTTATAGATGAATTTTGTGGACATGGTGTGACTTATAGGTGACCAACAACAAAGGTTAGCGACATTGGTACGACACAAGAAGAATTTGTTTCCGACCATTTTCACAATCATAGGCACCTAACTAATGAGGCCTCCATCACTAGGCATTCGTGACCAAGCCCAAGAGCCCTGGTCCATCTCATTCCGACAATTATGTAAATTTCTAAGTGTGGTTGCAATGCAGATTCCTCCTCTGTTCAATAGTCTTCCGAGTCCATCATACGTTGGGATCAATTGTGAAATCAATTAAGTCTTCTATTCCCTCTCTTGCACCTAGGGTTTCATTTTTATCTATCTTATTGCTTAGGTCAAATCTATGCTTTATTGTTTATTTATCATATGTTACTCTACAATTAGGATTTCAAAAAAATCTATATTTGTTAAATCACCCACAACCCACTAAAGTTTGTTTTGTAGGATTTTTTAGCTATCTTGGGTTTTGAAGATCAAATATCCTTGGTTGAAGTTCACCTAGTTATTCTTAGAAGCCATGATGAAGTCTGTAAAAGTGATTTATATGAGTCATGAAGGAGTGTATAACTCGGGGGGCTTGTAAGACGAGTAGATGATAAACGGGTAGGATGACATGAAAACTTGTGAAGATGTCTCAAGACTTAGAATGAAGGTTGACGGCTTGTAGGTTTTTGAGTTCTTGGTACTTTGAGTCATGGTGTAATGTTTCAAAGGAGCATCAAGGTGGTTGATGAAGATTTTAGAAGATGACCACAAGGTATGTTTGATGTTTGATCATTTTAGTTCCAATCATGACATTTGTGTTGCAATGAAAGGGTGTATAAAGACCCAACATATGGTAGACAATTATGTGTGTGTCAAGAAAGTTGTGTCATGCTTCTATGGAGACCTAGCAGGTAGATAGTAAATTTGAAGTAGCGAGAAGTACAAACTTATGTGTGATACTACTATGAAAAAGGCATGACAAATTGAAGAATATATGTTTTGAGACATATATTGGTCTGTATTACTTGTGAAACAAGGTTAAATGCTTCATGTGCTTTCAAATTGAATTATGATGTTTATACAGTCTTAAGTTAAGTAGGAGGTATAGATGATTCATGAAGATAGGGGAGCCTATCGGGTTCCTAGGACCTGGTGCATGGTTATACTTAGTTTTGTACCTAATACACGTTTGTGTGTGGAGATTTGTCCTTTAATGCACTATCATGTAAAGATTTATGGTCCATGAGTTTCAAGAAGGCATGAAGGTTGGCGCAGGCGAGCTCAAGAGAAGTAAGTTTGATCTCGGGGAGCCAATTATGCTCGAGAATAAGATGATCAAGGTATGTACTTTTGTCATTTTCTTACATAGATATGTGCTTCAAGAATGTGCCTACATATTAGAAATTTGTTTGATAGTTTGGATAATTTTTGACTCTATGAGTTGGTTTAAGTGATGTTAGAGATTTCAAAGTGTCAGGGAGTTGAGCGAGAGCTCTATGAGAAGGTATATTGTGCTTAGAAGCTTTAATGTCATTAGAAAAAGTTGAAGCAAGTTGTCAAGTTAAGAAGGGTTGTTGAATATTGACAATGAAGTATTTAGGAGTCGGGGAGTTGTGTAGGTGTATCCAACTCCATGAGCGGGTTAAAAGGTCTTAGATGGTATGTAAGGTCTTGAAAACATGTATGAATACTTGTTGGTGTTTGGTGATAGAGGTAGAAGAGTTGGTGGTGTTTGAAAGATGATGACAAATTTGCTTTGGAAGGTCTAAGTCATATTTGTTCTCAGCTCGGAAGGAATTTCTTTGAAGACATGCATTTGTTAAGGGGAGTTGTGGTGCTCAAATGAGTCAAATCAAAGATGAAGAGGTCAAATGGACCTTGTTTCTTTTGGTTGATGTTTCCAACCAAGTGGTGAGCCTATTGTGATGTCATAAGGAGCACAAGATGTTGCAAGTATGTCTCTTTTTCATTTATGTCAAAATGGGGAGAATGAGTTGATGGAATGTGAGTACCTTAGGGGGAGAATGAGCTAGTTGTGTTTCAATCAATGGGTTTGTCATCAATGACAAAGGGGAGATTGTTGGTAGTATGTTTTCATTAATGTAAAAATATTGATGTTATAGGTGTTTTCATTGATGTCTGAGGTATCATTGATGTCAAATGAGGTAAGAAGCATAAGTAATGTCTTGATTGGTCTAGTTGAGTTGGTTGATGCAATGGCATGGTTCTTGAGATGGTGCGAGTGTCTTGCAAAGGTATTTATGATGTTGTTGAGGTGTCATGAAGTTTGTAAGACTCTTGTAGGATGGAAAGAGTGTTGATGTCATGAAAAATTCAGTTTGGTTGGTGCAAGCATGTTCAAGTGCCTTAGTTAGGAGGCTAGTCAGCAGGATGAGGTATGACATGATGGATTACATGTATGTATGAGTTGATTAAGCTTGGTGAGATCATGTGGAGCATTTGGATGATGTGTTAGGACACTCATAAGTTGTCTTAGAGTGTTGATTAGGGTTAGTCATATTTTTAGGTCTGCATTGGACCTATTCTTAAGCCCTAGGTGTCCAAACAAGATTGGTGAGAGAGATTTCAGCATGAATATGAAAAGGTGAGACTTTGGAAGGTGTACCAGGTTTTTCTTGAGGTTTGGTCCACGTTTCAGGTCTTTTTTGTAATTATGAGCAAGATTTTGTGTTTTTTCCTTACGAGTTCTTAGAAAGTGAAAAACCTAGCTCGAGGTGATGTGTTTGATGTTCATTGGCACATGTGAAGTCAGCATGGGAGGATGATCTCTTCAAGGTAGTTTAGGAAGGGTCCTAAGATGACATTCCAAGCATTAGTTCATATTTTAAGGGACGAGCTTTATGAACAATCGTTAAGAAGCTAATGAGGTCTAAAATCCTTCTTAACCCCTAGTTTGAAAAGTGATGGAGAAGATATTGAGTATACATACCTAGAATAGATTGTTTGATCAAGTTTGATTATTGGAGGTTGAAGAGGACTCTTCAAATTTTCTCTAGGTGCAATTTAGGTGTCATGATTATGTGTGGACCCCACTCAAAAATGTAAGTTTATGAAGAAGTTTTGTTTTCTCTCAAGTTAGTACACTAGACCTATTGACTAAATTGGTGTTTGAGGAAGTTGGGAAGCTTTTATAAATGTCCATGGTGGTTTCAAATCATGGTTTGATCCCTTTGGAGGTCTTTGGAGGCCTATCTTGCAAGACTGGTTTTAGGGCAGCTTTGGGCAGCTTCAAGTGACCTGGTTGTAGAGTTGTTTTATTGGTGCTTTAGTCTGATTTTTGGTATTATGAACATTTGGAGATGACCACGAGGTCATGATTTTCCATTGATATATCACATTTGTGCATATTTGAGGTGATTTTATGAGGTTTTGGTTTCAATATTTGAAGACTAGTTTTGTAGGTCATAGACCTAGTGAGGTTGGTTGCTCCAAATGATGGTATCATTACATGAGTTGATGGTGCGGAGAGAGGTATAGATGCTTGTTGAAGGTAGTGGTCTTAGAAAACATTTATAAGGGGTTATTGATGCTTGGTGAAGGTGTTGGTTGGCTCAAGAAGGTCAATATTGGGGAGAGGACAATTTTAGTGTATTAGGCCTTCTTGTGTCCTAATGAGAGATTTGGGTATGAAGATGATATTTCCGACCTATATGGTCCTTTGTATGATGTTTATAGGATGTTCTTAAGTTTTTTTAAGGTTATTTTCCTTATGATGGCCGACCTAGATGTATTAGGTGCTTGAGTCATGTATAAAAGCACATTATAAGGTTTATTTGAGATGTTGAGAGGGTATGGAAAAGTGCGAGCTAGAGGGTTGATTGAAGAGGTAAAGAAGGTCTTTGTGACCATCAAGAGAGGGCAGAGAGAAGATGATGTGATATTCTATAGAGTGATCAGATGTTGGAGAGATAGGTCATTTGGCCTAATCAACTTGATGGAGAAGTGTTTGAGCGAGTTAGCCTAGAGAAGATTTGGAGAAGAAAGAAGGAAAGAGAGCTTCATAACTTGTCATCATCAGTTGTTGGTGCAACATTTTAGAGGTGAAAAACAAATCAGGTGGCTTTAGTTGGTGTTGATTCATCTAAGGGGTTTGTGCCTCCTTGTAGGGTTGGTGGTCTACTAAATCTAGGGGTTGGTGCTCCTTGTGGGGTTGGTGGTCTACTAAATCTAGGGGTTGGTGCTCCTTGTGGGGTTGGTGTCTCACTAAACTCGGGGTTGGTGCTCCTTTTTGAGTTGGTGCTTGACTAAATTTGAATCATTGTAATAATAAAACATTGTTTCATTTGGTTTTCTTCCCCTTGATGGTTTCCCACTTATATCTTGTGTTCATGTGTTGATGTGTTCTCATTTTCTCATGTTTGGTTATGGTTCTTGAATGCATGGTTAATGGTTAATGGTTAGTGGTTAATGGTTAAGTTGATGAATGGTTAATGAATGGCTAAAGTGAATGTGAAAGAATGTTTTAATGCCCATTGATTCACCCCTAGTGGTTGTGCTTCCAAAAAGATGATGTCATCCCAATCTATGAGTTCCCAAAATGCTATCTGGATGAACACCGCCATAAAATTGGGATTTCATCTCTAGTTCCTTGGTGTAGAGATTAGAAATGGTCAACTATCACTCCTTTTGCCAAGACAAACCCCAAAGTACTTATAATTTACTTATGACACATGAAATTCTTGTGGATTCATTGAATCACCAGTGGAATCTTAAATCCTCCCATCAATTCTTGGTGAGAATATTTGACAAATTATGGAAAATTCTCACTGAGCCTAAGAAAGCTCAATTCCTCTGGTGCATTCTTTACCAAGGCATACTAGTTGGGAACAATTAAAACATATGAAAATTACAAATCCTATATGTTCGACCTACCACCAACATGAAACCATCAAGCACTTGTTTTGGTTTTCCCTTTGTGTGGTATTGGATTCACTCCTTGTTTCAACCTTTTCTTCCATAGCCTTTTTCCTGGAAAATGGTCCTACACTGGGACTCAACCATGTTTCCTACGAAATACAACTAAATTTGGAAACTATTTAGGGTCGATATTCTTTTTCAAAACGGAAAGATTTGAATTGTGTTATTTTTAATCATACATGCATATGGACAAATTATTTTTTGCTTCTAACAAACGCATTGCAAACGTGTTACTCTAGATCCAGGTTCAACAGAGAAAGTCTACTTGAGGGTGGAGTACCTCCAAACGCTTATAGACCATGGGGGCAACACATCTTGCACGATTAACCATGAATCGCGGATCATTCGCGACAACCTCCCCCTCGGAGTTGAGGGTGAAGTCTTCCACATTGTCACTTTTAGAGCGAGATGTAGGAGTTACGATCCTAAGTCTTGGCCTCCCTTTCATGTGGGTAATAGGAGGTGGAGCTTTGGCCGCTTAGGTGGCGATGGGACTAGTGATAGTGCTCATGGTACCGGGGGCGGTAGCGGATGGGATACCCCCATGGTGGTGATGGTAGTGGTGGTTCGCGGTGACACTTGGAATGCCACCCCTTTTGGCAAATTCCCTCGCCTTGCTTTGGCCATTTCTCCGGTGAGAGGACAAGGACGAGGGTCAAGATGGGCGGGAAGGCGTCCTAGACTAGGAGCCCACTTGGTTTCTTTGGGTGGGGTGGCAAGTCCGATAGTCCTCCACCTCCTCCTCCATCAACCACTATGTTTGCGGTTGTTGCTTATTTTCTTTGTGTTATTTGTTTATTGCTCCTTTTTTATTGAAATATCTTTGTTGAAATGAACTCTTTGTAAATTGACATGACCCACATGCCGGTCTATCTTGATGTTATTTGATTGATTTAGAATTTCCGAATGTGCTACCATACCACCCATCTTTTTTTGTATGATTAACCCTATATTATTATTTTTTGTATTAATATAGAACTTTTCAACTAATATATATTTTTAAATTTCCTATTAATGGCATTTGAATTGATTTGGGAAGGCTTCCGTCCCCAAGGCAGTTTGTGCATGATGTTGCCCGATGCTTAACGACCCATCTATATGGACGGCAATTCAATGCGGAAAACCTGAGGACTGACGGACTGCTCGATATATAGATAAAACTGGAGGGTCGGTCATCTCGATAGCGGGCATCGTAACTTCCGCCCCAAATAATATTTTCTTCCTGCACTCCTTCCGCATCCAAATGCTTTATATTCGACTCATACATCTTTTGCCATCCATTGCAAACAGGAACAAAAAAGAGAAAAGATTTCTCTGTGTTTGCAGTAACAGCAATGGCAGCAACCTCCGCACCCACTTCTTCACTCTTCTCGCAAATAACAGCGAGAAAGATCGGCCTCGCTGCCTCCCATCACCCTCAAAATGTTACAGTAAGAGCATCATCTGTAAGTAAACATTCTTCATAAATAGATTTCTAGCCCTGTTCTTGTTCTTGTTTTTCGATTGAAGGATAAACATTGAGATTTTTAGTGTTTGTACCAGTATATTAATTTAATCTTCTTCGCATTAATGTAAAACGACTGATGTATTCTTAAGATTAGAATCCAGCTTTATTATAAAAATGGATTATCAGGGCATCTATTATCTAATGGTGAAGAATTTGTGTTTTTGAAAGAGAGGTCATACTTTCAATTCCGTGGAAGGGTAGGATATGTACGCTTCATATTTGAAGTATAGTTAAGTGCCCGTGTAAACTGCGCTTATAACCCATCTACCAACCCACAGGAAAAAGGGAACAATCTATCCCTCATGTGTGTTTACAAGGTTGACTGGTCAACCAACCAATAGGATGGTTACTACTTTTTAAGTTTTCATTGTTTGACCAGTCAACCTTACAAACATATGTAATGTTTACCATGAAGAAAGACATTGTAGACTATAAAATCAATTATTATAGTACCTATGATTTATTGAATTTTGGTGTATTGTAAATGTAGAGACTGTCCCAGTTCAATGGAGGAAGAATATGCCTGAAACCCCGAGTAGAAGCAAAGAAGAAAACGTGGGAAACTAGCGCCATTGGGTCTCTGAGAATCTTTGCCATTGCTGTAAGAAATTTCTCTAAATTTAGTGATTGTAAATATTTTTGTTATTATTAGCAAGGTTTGACATGGTTTTTGAAAACACTACAGGCTCTGCCGGAAACACTGGAAACAGTGCAGGATGTGATTGCGAAGCAGTTGTCGGTGGAGGCAGAGACTGTGAAGCCCGACACCAAGTTTGCCGATCTCGGAGCCGACTCGTTGGACACTGTAAATAATTCTAATTCCCAATTCCAAATTTATTTTGATTAGATCGTTGCCGCTTCGTTTAGCATTGATTTTGTAATATGATGGAATGGAATGAATTCAGGTGGAGATAATGATGGCGTTGGAGGAGAAATTCGAGATATCGATAGGAGAGGGAGGAGCAGAAAACATCGCCACCGTTCAAGACGCTGCGAATCTCATTGAGAAGGTCAAAACCGAGGCTGCTTAATTCACGCCAAATTATCTCAGATTCACATATTCATTTTCTTCATGTTTTTCTCGTTGAATTATTCCTGGGCAACGCCAAATTTGTGACAATCTGTCGCGGAAATTTTTATAATCACGTTAAATGGTCTTCGGCCGAGGCTATTAATAAAATTATGAGTTTTGTTTTTCCTACATGGTGTATGATATTTTCTTGTATAAATAAGGATTTTAGAGTTTAAAAGTAATTTTATGATGTATTCGAGTTATATTTAATTTGATGTAATAAGGCATGTATTTAAAAATAAGTGAATGGTTTTTTTAGAATGACATTACATATAAAAATAAGGAAGAGCAACTAAAGAGAAATAAATACGAAACAAAAACATCAAATCAATGTCTTATAAGTATATTAAATGTCTTATTAATTGTTATGTATTTTTTTTTTCTTTTTTCCATTTTTGTCTTTTGAAATCAGTTTTTGAATTTTTGTTATTGTTCATCCCTCGAACCTCAATTGATCCTCCCTTCCCAATTTAAACAGAGGGAAGTCTCTTTCTTCTATGAGCATCTCTTCTTTTTCTTCTTTAGACATCATATTCTTATACAAATCTTACTAATTTGTCATATTAACTCTTTCAAGTAAAGTTATTTGGGCTAAAATGTTTGGTCAAAAAAATTAAATAATGTTATAAAAACTTATTAAGAAAGGAAATTTTTGTTTCAAGTTTAATAAAAAAATATTAGAATTATTAAAAATCACCTATTTCCAAATGACTATTATAAATCACTATTAATATAATAATATTTATCCCTTTTTAATAATAATCATAAAACAACAAGACCCACTTAACACACTTATTGTGAGTCCCCTTACCTTATAATTAAAAAATCATCCTAAATATCTAAAACTTTAAATTCTTATTAATATAATGCAAACCTTAAACTTAAATAAAAAGATGTACCAATGAAATTACTCCATTTCAAAATATGATTGAAACTCCAATAAATCAACATATGCTAACCACATACCTCAAAGACATATCAAAGACACCTTGTATATATCATACATATATGTTGGTACTAACAAAAATAACATTTCAAGTTATGCTAAGAGATTCATCTAACCTTTATTGGGGATTTTTTAACAAATTAAAGAGCATAAGTAAATCACAATAATATTAATTGTGTAACTAGTATCAAAAGACAACAAATTATAATGGAGAAAAAGAGGGGTAAGGAAAAAATCAGAGTTTAAATACCGCCTCTACCTTTTGTCATATCAATGAGGATCATTTCTGGAAGGTCAAATGTTTCGTTTCTCCACACGGATAAAACATAAATCATAAATAAAAGAAAAATAGAGCCATCATTACATAATATAATTATTTTATAGAATCAAAGACATGAAAGGTATGGATATATATAGGTGGAATACAAAGATTTCTGATTTTTCCTTTTAAAGATAGTTTATAAAAAATGTTTGAGTTCAAAACTAAATTGATTTTGATATTATATTGGTAATATGGTTAATTTTAGGTAGTGACATTAAAACAAATAAATTTTGTCAAATATATATAACATGTGTCATAATTTATATAGTTATAAGTGTATTACACATACATTATACATCATTGTGTCTATTGTTATATATGTATTACATGTATAATTATACATTTTAATTATATTACATGTATATATGTATGTAATTACATGTATATATGTATGTAATTACATGCATAATCATGTGTACACATGTTTTTAATTAAGTTGTGCTACTCAAGAGTACAAACAATTAAATAACATCAACTTTTTTAATTTTTGATATGAATAGTGATAGTCCCTTATGGATTGTCAATATTTATGGCCTCTTTAATGTAACGTGCTTTGAATCCAAGTGGAATCAAATTGAATAAATACTAGAGGACAACTCAAGGTAGGGGTTAAATTTGACGGCCACCTATGTTTGTCAAACAATTTTTAGGTGACAGCAAATTTTAAATCTTGCCCTTCAAAAATACAAAATAGTGTTATTTTTATGATGTTAATAAAATATATAAAATATTATTTTATATATATTTAACTATTTCAAATATATTTTTGTATAATTTACCTATAAATCTATATAAAAAATAACGGCCACCCTTAAAATTTGCAAGTCACATGTGACGGTTTTTCCAAATATTTGCAAGTATTTTATGGCTAAAATCATGAAAAACATCTAAATGACCGTCAAATTTAACCCCGACTCAAGTTTTACATAGATTTGGAGAGGAGACTTAAATGATGTTAGATATTTATTTAATATATGTTGTGAAAGTCAAATACTCAATAGATCTAGATCTTTTTTGAACAAGTTTATTCAACAATATAACCTTATTGATAGTTCGAAACACAATTTATAACTTGACTTCCTCCTCATAACTACAATAGATCCTTTAGAAAAATATACTTGTATCCTCAATTGCAAGTGTCACTCTTCCAAACTACAAAAGGAAGGCTTTCATAGTAAGAATTTGTCAACTTCCTCAAGAAATCCACCTTTCGAAGGAGTATGTTGTGGCTATGATTCTCATGTCCCTACAAACATCAATAGCATAAACAATTTAACAATCTTAATTTCTAATTTGTTCTTCTAGTTTACTGTAAGGACTTAATAGACTAACCTTTAATTGATAAGGAGGACTTAAAACATGAAGTTTGATTGCTTTTCCAAATCTAGGGTTCTCCAATCTTGAAGTATTGATTTGTTAATTCATTAATTGACCGACAATATTCGTAAGCCCTTTCTTAGTTTCACTAGTTCCCTAATCCCACCATTTTTCACTTCTTCATCTCTATCATTTCCTTCCTTTATGCCATACCCTATCATTCTTCTCGATGTGATTAATTTTTTTTTTTTTGATTGAGAAGGAAGAATCGACTAAAACATATATATATAGTTAGCTCCTTATATTGTTGAATAACAAATTATATTTTGATTTGAAATTAACCACCTTTCATATCCGCAATATCGTGTCATTATATAACATTGTGAAGTGACAATTCGATATAAATAGAAAAGCAAACTATATTAAGAAAAATTATATTATTTATTTTACAATGAAATAGCATGTATATTATTAAAAATAAAATAGTACAACTATTCACAAAAAAAGGTTTGTGGTATGGAAGCATGCCACAAAAAGTCAAATTAGCTCAAAGACATATGGTGTTAGACTAGCCCAAGGTGTAGGAACACATTAGAAAAATATCAACATGAACTTCAAAAATGTATAGTTATTTAAGTAGTAGTCATAAACAAAGCAAAAGGGGGAGGGTATATATGTTTTTGCTTGCCCAACCACCACCCTGGAAGGTCTTTCCTACTAGGAATGGGTTTTGTATACACCATATTTTTACGCTTACTAGTCATTTCTTTTGTGCAAGGGTTGTTAATGTGTTCTCCTCTTGAGGGGTGACTTAAGGGGCACTGGTAGGATTGGCATGTGTTCGAACTTGGTCATGTAGGATAGACCACAACATTTGAAAGATGTCACTATTACGCCTTAGTTACCCTACCCTTGCCTCATTTCTTCCCTTTGTTCACACATTACACCCATTATGTCTACTTATCCCATTGTGTTTACTTATTTCTTCTTGTTACATGCCATTATTCTTGTTTTTAGTCACTTAGACCTTCATCATTCATCTTTGTTTATCTCATGTCCTCCATTCCTCATGTTTTACACCTCTTGACCTTAGAGTTCCCTCAAGAGTCGACACCATCACCCATGGGCGATGGTGTCTATTTTGGTTTTTCCATAGCCGACGCCATCACCCATGGGCGATGGCGTCAAATATATATGCTTGACATTTCTCTTTATAAACCATCACTTCTCAACATTTATACAAATAAAATAGTCACTCTTGCTTGCATTATTTTGCACTTATTTATTGCCTTAGAGTCTTGTAGCTTACCTCTTTTATGTTTGGATCACCATAGTGAGTTAGGACTAAATATCTTCTTGTTGTGTTTTACTTTTCTCCACCCATAGTGATTCTCTCTTGGTGTTGTTGTCTTTGGGGAGGATTATGCATCAACGGTCACACACATGCTACATGTAAGTATTTCTAACCCTCTTTAGTCTTTTATTTTGTATGTGTATGTTGTATGTTGGTCATTCATTGTTATAAATTAGAGTAGATGTATGTTTTCTTTGATCTATTGCATTGTCTTATTATATTATGCCCCTTGCTTTATCCACCTCTTGGTTACTCTTATTTATGAATCCTAGTAGGATACATATCTTTATCTTGGTTGTAGGTCTTAGAAACCTATATTTATCCTAGGGTTAGGGTCACTATCCTATAGAATTACAACAATAACACTCCCTAAGCACCTTTGTATCTACATAGTGTGACCAGTTTTAGATCGGATCCCTACATTTGAAGAACCTAGTTGAGAACCTATATTTTACCTATCATATGCTCTAGTGATCCCGACATGAATCTTACTCTTCTCTCAATTAGGTCGATTCACTATTTTCTTATTTTTCCTACTTTTTATACGTCATCGGCCCCTATGGAGAACATTATTACATGATCGATCCTATCTAAACTTTAATCAATCCTTTTGAATGCCATCGGCCCTTGTGTAAACTTGTTGCAGACGGTTGATCCCTTTTAGAATTCCCTCTTTTTCATAGTTAATCCCTCCTTCATGCCATTGACCACGATGCAAAGTTTTTGCACAACCAATCTGTCAAAAAAATATTTCCAATTCAAGCATTTTTATTTCATTATGTAGTATTTACTTGGTCATCTAATTA
The DNA here is from genome assembly GCA_018340775.1 of Taxus wallichiana var. yunnanensis. Classification (NCBI taxonomy): domain Eukaryota; kingdom Viridiplantae; phylum Streptophyta; class Pinopsida; order Cupressales; family Taxaceae; genus Taxus; species Taxus wallichiana. The sequence continues at coordinate 645,518,213 of CM031234.1, read as the reverse complement.
CATCCTCACTTGAGCCATCTCTATGTAACCTTACTAACTCTCATAATGATGGCCTTGTTAAGTTAGTCCCTCATTACACTAATTGTCTTGCCATAGGATTCGATGTTAGATATAACAGAGCCTCCACCTCGAAATAAACAAATAGTATCCATAATCCAGAACCCTAACTTTGAAACTAAAGAAGAAGGGAAACATGAGGATGTCCTTGAATCGATTATACCCTTCTACACAAAAACTTATGTAATAATTTCCTGAATATGTAGGAGAGTCACTGAAATACTATACAAACGTATTGAGGATTATTTTTCTCAAAAGTTGGATGCATATATCAACCATATTGAGCCTCCTTTAAATGGGGCAAATCATGATCCAATCAATGAAACCAATGTTCCTTCCAATATTGATTCTACCCAACTTATCATGTAACACATTGATTGTTAAAGCCAACAACATACTATAAGCTGCAAATAATTTTTTACAAAATCAAACTAATCTAGCTTAGCTTGTTAGTTGACCTCAAATGGTCTCTTGGGGCACGAAAAACCAAGGTCATCCCCTCTTCCGATTGGACCCAATGGAGATCCCATTGCACAACCTTCCACCCGTAATAAGACCATTCAATCCAATCAAAGAGATCCTTTCGCTCCTTACATTACTTTCATGGAAATTGGAGACGCCACTCCTTCCATCACTTACGATGGTTCTACCAACCCCGCTCTCTATATCAAGGCCTTTAGAAATCTCTACAAAGATTGGGTCAAAACCAATTCTTATGCTGCCACCAAACTTTTAGCTAAGACACTTGCATAGGAATTGGTTTTGACCCAATCAACTACATTGTCTAGATGAGGAGCTTGGTGACCACTCTAGTCAATGAATTTTAGTACCATGATCTTCCTGAAAACAACATTAACGCTTTCATCAATTGCAAACAAATGGACAACGAATCTGCCCAAGCTTTCATCAAATGTTGGAAAATCTTATCCACTACTGACCAAGCATAACATGCCCAATAAAAGTTTGTTCTAGCTATTCTTTAGAGCACTTGAACCTTGCCTTCAATACAAGGTTAGGTCCTTCTACCTCTTTGGAAGAAGAATTCGAACAAGCCCAACACCAAGATTACCTCATGAAATAATTTGAAAAGCCTTCTCCAAAGTAACATACACCCAAGAACATTCAAGTCCTCATGCATCCTAGAAACAAGAATGCCACTAATGACGGAGTCACAAATACTCTTCCTCAAGGAACTTCCAATATGAATATTTATAACATTGATCAATCTACCACCAAATCAAAAGGAAACTTTATACTCCCCTCTCATATTGACTGTCACCAACCTCTATCCAAGGAAGAGTTACGACGATGTCGACCTTGACCATTCACTATGGTAAATCCTTCTCAACCCCTTCATCAATGGCATGACGAAAGAAAATTTTTTGTTGGCATGCCGGTGGGGCCATTCACATGATAAGTGTTGTTCCCTTCGATCCTTTTCATATACCTTCCTCCTTGGAAACAACTTTGATCATGAGTTTGTTACTTGAGAAAGGATAGATGAAGCTATCAAGACACATTATAAATCCCAATAGCATGATCGACATGAAGCAATTCATCAAGCTAATGAATGTCTTGAAATCTACAATGACCCACTTCGATAACTCCAAATATAAAAAACCCAACAAGTTGTTCTTGTTGTAGATAACAATGGGTTGCCAATGTTTTTCATACCTCATATCCCTCTACTAGTGCATTTGTAGAAAACACCGTTCATATGGATAGTACCAAGTGTATTATCACAATTATAGAACCATCTTATCCTTATTCATCCCAAAACAAACCCTATGAGTTCATCTATCTATAATGTCCCCTTTCCTACGCCAAAGCCTAAGGGCCAAATTTTAGTCTTAGCCTTGGTCATACCCAAGGGCTAAAGACTCTAGAGACTATTGGGTATAGATGAATTCTTACCACATTGATTTTTTTGTTATATTTTGTCGTTGACATTAAGTTGGGCGACTTGGTGGTAATAATTGTTATATTTTGTCTTTGAGGGGGGGACTCATAGTACTTTATTATTCTATTTATTTGTTGTGGTTACTTATGGTACTTTATTATTCTATTTCTTCGTTGGGTTCACTTAAGTCACTTTTAGTCCCACATGGGGCTCCCAACTTGGAAAAAGGTAATGAAAAGTTATAAAAGGAGGTTTGGGGGAGTGATAGATTCATTCTTGCATACATAATTATTTTCCTTCATGTCCAACTGTTGCTTGCAAATTTACAACTTGTGGAGTGAAATCCCACAAGAACCCTAGCTTCGATGGTGAGAGATCCATCCCTAGCTAGCAGGGCATTCTTCGCTAGTGAGAGATCTACCCTAGCTTGTCATTTTGGAGTTGTTTTCAGGGTTGATTTACAGAGGATATTTTCAAAGGTTTCAGAGGAAGGGTTTTGAGGGTTTTGGAGACATTTTGTGGAGGAAATAAAAGGGTTTTCAGATCAGATTTACAGTCGCGATAAGAACAAGGTTTGGCATCATTTCTAGAGGATTTCTAAAGGGTTTTGACCATCTTCCAAAGGGGGCGACTTGTTTTGGAGATTGCAGCCCTTATTTGGGAGGTTTCGGGTTACCATTTTCAGATCTAAAATTGGGGTTTCATTCTCCATATTAGTATATGTAATTTCCAAAATTTCATAATTTTATAGTGCTTATTGGAGAAGTTATGAATTTTTGAAGTTTTACCCATGTTTAGGGCTTTCTATAATTTTATGGCTGCATTATATTATTCCAAAAATTCCAAAAATAGTTTTCTTATGTTCTTTATAATATTAGCAAGCTCTCCTAAAAATTTCAAATGATTTGAGTGGGTCTTTTGAGAGATATTAATTTTCTTCAATTCGTTGCCTTGGTTTGTTAAAAATCAGCAAAAATCAGAATTTGTGTTTGTTTGCAATTTTATATTTTTGGGTGCATTTTTAAGTGGTATCCCATAAGGGATATTTCACTATCCATGTTCTTCACATTTAAAATGTCGTGAACAAGCTTTTGTTCTGATTCCTCAAACCACGTGAACACCATCGGCCCATGTGTAAACTCCTCTGCATGGTCGATCATGTCGCAGCTAAGAATGTTGACGCCATTGACCCCTATGGAAACACATCTCCCATGGCCAATCTCGGATAATTTCCAATGAAACTCAAAATCTAGAATTTCCTGCAAGCACCCTTTCTTGAGTAACTCGTTTAGAGTGACCCTCCCAAGGTTCGAGACTATTACATAACCCAACCCCGAAGATTGGGACCCTCTCATAAAAATTTCTCACCTTTAGATTGATTCCAAGGGTTTCTCCTTGTACTTTATAGATTGATCCTAGGGGTGTGAACTTAACACATTGATAGGAAGATGACACGAGTGCATGCATGCGATGAGTCCATGGTCACCCTAGAAGGATATTATAACACAAGGGGAAATTGAAGACCATGAGTTTGACTCAAACATCATGAGGAGGCACAATGATAGGGAGCCAAATATAACCCATATGAGGTATATGTTTACGATCGTGCCCCGACATGTGCTCCTAGGTGAATTTTAAATTGTCGATAAAGTAACTGAGTGTTTTGATAAAGTCGAAAGAAGCGACACAACTGCCACAACCTTTGTCTACGAGGGCTCTTTTGACCTTGGTGTAGCCAAACTGACCGAGATAAAGAGCGAAGGTATGTCTACACGAAATAGAAGTTCATTAGGGATCATGGAATCGAGATGGAGGTGAATCCACGAGTAGTAAGTCAAAAGATTAGTTGAAATAGACAATTCTTCACATTAACACATGATGCTCTCATTCAAACCATGTAGGGCAAGTTGTTGCCCAAAAGTGGGTGGAAAAAGAATGGTATAGCGAAGATTGCTAACATAAGATGCTCATGATGTTGGGGTAAGGTACAAATTGGCACATGTACCCCTTAGTTATATTGGTTTATTATATTGGGTTGAATAAGTAACATATGGAATTAGATATACAAGTAATGGGTCGACCTACATTGGGATTAGGGATGCACATCCATTAATAGTAAAAAGGTCTATATATAAAAAGATGAATAACATTGTGAAGAATTTCAATGAAGTGAAGAGTCTTCTATTTATAAGAGGATATTAGAGGTGTCCCCTCAGGCGACATTCTTATATTGGGAGATCTTGTGGATTTATTATGAAACCTTGATTTTTTTATTATTGTGAATAACTGAGTTATCCCTTTACTCTAGAGAGAATGTTTTAATGCTACAAAATAGTTTCTATTGAAATATAGTCTAGCCAAGATCAAAAGAAAATAGAGGCATAGCTCACATATGTAGACACGTGATAGAGAGAGGGAGGGTATTAGAATGTAAGGCTTATTTATAAGGATGTCATTCATTATTTAACTAAAAGATGGTTGTAACGGATTGTAACTATATCAATCTGTTTTGTAAATACTTCATTCCTAATATAATGACAAACACACTATCTCCATAGTGTGTAATTTACCTTATCTTTATTTCTTCCTTGTGCACGTCTTCCAACATTGGTACCAAAGCAAGATGCGGGAGGATTTTGAGAAGAGGAAAGATAAAGACTGCAAAATCGTGAGTTTCATATAGCTACGATTATATACTAATTTGAGGATTGCAAAAGTCATAGAATATATCGGTCGACATTACGGCCAAGGTTTTTTCTAGCATTTTCAACTCATTTTCGTGGCATCTTTCCCGAAGAATGCTGAAGATTTTGTGCTAGGGAATGAAAAGTATAACCATGAAAATAAATACAAATGTGGCTCGAAAAGAAATCATGGGGGCTTAAAAGCGAGGTCGAGGAGCAAGTACAAATCAAGAGCACCATCATATAATTTATATAGTCATGAATAACAAGTGTAGTCATAAATTTACAAATGCAATTTTAAGGAGCAAGGACAAATCAAGAGCACCATCATGCAATTTATACAATCGTGAATAACAAATTGCGATCATAAATTTACTGATTGTGTTTTTCAAGAGAAAATAGAGTTTTAAGTGAATACGAACTAGGGCACGTTTTTGTTTGGGCAGTTCTATTCTTCCAATATATCGGGAATGAAACATAGGCATCACATTGCAGCAACAAAGGCCTAGTATTTTTCTCTATGTACTCATTTCGGTAATACACAATTGTATCGATTTTATTAAATGCAAATTCTTATAGAAAAATATTATGGTCTAAATTTTCATACATGGAAAGTAAAAATGCAAATGCAACTTACGAATAAAAATTTGTGGGGCATAGTAAATGAGAAAGAAAGAGCACCCACTAGATGTAAGGAAGGTAGTGAGGACAACGATGAATACATAATATAAAGATGCTCTAAACTTTGAAGTCAAGAAATGATATAGGGTAGATGAAGCTAGTACGGATGGTTGATCAAATTGTTCAAGATCGTGGATCTTGGGAATTATACCCTCACGAGGTCACGAGACAACTCAATGGAGCTTATGGATGGCTCAATATGGATGGTTGTCCGATAATTCGGGAGATCTCGTGATTCAAAGTTCGGGAGGTGGAATTTGGGAACTCGTGAATTCAACTTGAGAGCTACACCTTTACAAAGGTCACGAAGCGGAGTTGATGGAGCCCTACCGAGTCAAAGCACCGCTTTCAAAGTGAAAGCCTCTAAAGATTACATAGTTTTGTTTGGCTCTAACTTTGTTAAATCTGTTCATTTTTGCTTTATGTAAGATAAGCCTTAAGAGGAGGTATTAAAATGGAAGGAATATTTATAAGGACATAAAGCATATCCTACATAAAGCTTATCCTATATCAACCAGATTATAACTATATCAACCATTTTGTAGCTACTTTATAATGATAGATAGACACACTATCTCCATAGTGTATAATTTGTCTTCTCTTTATTTCTCCTCTTGTGGACGTCTTCCAACAAGGAAGAGGAGAATGACAAATTATTTCAATGTATATGAACTCTTTAATCTACTCTTCTCAAATACATGAAAGGAAGAGAATATATATGTGAGGTAATACTTGACCAATATCTCTCACTGACCACTTTTAATAGTCAATTTAGTATTGTGTGTAACCATAGGTAATATAGGATGGCATTTTCTTGCCAATCCGTTAAGTATTCTAAGCCTAGAATAAAAAAAGACAAGTAGGAATTGGAAATTCCTAAATTACCTTAATGTGCAATTAGGAAATTGCACCAATTTCTTCTATTTCAAGCAAATATATTCTAAAATGCTTGTGGTAATTAAGTGTTTCAACTATCGTTATTGCAAAGCAAAAAGTTGGTGGAATAAGTTACGTATAAGAAATATGATTTTTCTTGGGAAGAAATGGAATATGTTTTTTTGGCTAGATGAAATGTTAAAGAAAAATGAAAAGGAAGAAAATAATGTTGATGTTAGTATTGATGATAAAGAGGAAAAGAATGTAGATGATGATTGAGAAAATATATATAATGAAGTTGAGGGTACAAATGATGTAGGAGAGGTAGAGGATCATGTTGAGGAAAGAAAGATGAAGGATAAGAGTTAAAATGGTTTTCTCCGAAGGAAACAACTTCAATATTTCAATTTAATGGAGAAATGCAAAAGGGGATAATTGTGTGTGTAAACTTTAGGGACAAGTGTAACTTCTCATGGCTCAATATCTACATATTCAAGCAAAGAATACCAAGGAATCTCATTTGAAGGGTAAGAAGATTCAAAGTTTTGGAAGTATTGAAAACCCCATGGAAAAATATGTTTTGAATTTAAAGTTTTAAGTTTTGGATATCAATGGCTTTGATATTGTTCTTAGATACTCTTGGTTGGACACTAGGAACAATCAATATTTATGTGCAAAAGAAGCTCATAGAGCTTTAATACAAAAGAAAGGAGTTCACCTTGTAGGATATTACACTTAGCAAAAAACAAAGACAAACCAACGTAGAGCATGAAGATGAATATGAAGAAACATAAGGAAGATTTAGAAGAAAAACAAAAATGAAAAAAAAAAAACAAAAAACAAAAAAACAAATAATACATCTAATCAAGAAAAAGATGGTAGAAATGGAGAGTCGAAGAAAAGGTTGATAAGGGCGAGGATGTTGAGGTTGAGGCATATCAACACCCACATCATTGTGAGAGGTGAAAATCATGGAGGCATATTAGGGAGTGTTATAATAACAATCGTCATGGTTATATGTGGAATCAAAAGAATAATTATTATGTTGTACATGGAAATCAAATGAGCAAGTAAATATGAAACATTAAATCATAGGAATAATCACTACACTCTCCGAATGCAAACATAGAAGGAACAACTATGGCCATAGATGGAATCAAAATAGTACAACTTTATCATAAATAAAGTTCATAGTTATCATCCACCAAGGTCACATATAGGTGCTTGGATTATTTGAACATGGTGGTGTTGGTCGTCAAATAGGACTTCACGAAGAGCAGCAAGTGAGGGGACAAGAACAAATCTCACCACTACAACTGTCGTTCCCAATATCGGGGACAGTGAAGTTCGCCATCTTGACTTTAGTGATTTTTGGTCAAGGATGACAGACACAAACCCTACGCCAATGGCACAGATGATTCATGACAGCGGTTTGGCTTTCACTGGTGGTTTCCCAATCTCTGTGTAATGTGCAGATACAGTGCTTTCATGCGGAGCTCATTTCAACCCTGATTCGAGCGAATTGACCAATATACACGTGGCAGAGACATAGCCGAGGCATTGAAGAGATTCAGGCAGCAGATTTTGAAATCAGTGGGTCCCTCCCAGTCATAAGCTCCTGTCTTCTTCTCCTTATTCTTCTCTTCTCTTCCAATTATTTCTCTCGGATTTATCAGTAATAAGTCGAGGTATCGATTGGAAATCCTTAACTAATCTTTAGCTAAAAGAAGTAGTTACCGAGAGTAACTAAATCAAACTATATAATGGCCTCTCCTCGCCATTTTGAAGGGGGAAGAACTTGGCTTATTTTCTGAAAGTGTAAATAAATCATAAAGAAATCAATACAGAAGGGCTTTTCATTCTTCGTCTATCTGATCTCTTTTATCCCTAAGCTTTTCATTTAATCTTGTTAAGATCATTTGTCTATATTATATTAAGAAGCTTTGTATTTCTTGAGATGTTATTGATAGAACTTTGTGTCTTTCAAATTTCATCTTATTAGTATGATACAAATGATCTTGTTTCAATTCATTGTACCTTCGCATGCATAAAGAATTACTCTGTCATCTATAATTCTAAATGGTGCCTTTCTGCTCGTTCTCATTTTCTCATTCCTCAGTCCTTTTGTAATTGATGATCCTTATAGAAAACACTTTCGTAAATATCCAAGTTCCACAAGAAAATCATGTTTTGTATATGTGTAAATAGGTTCGTTTCTGAATAAGGGAACCTCTCCCATTAAAGAGGAGGGACTTCTTGTCCCCTGACTGTTGCTCTTCGTGAAGTCCTATTTGACGACCAACAGTTTTTGGCGACTCCGCTGGGGAAATCATATTCCAGTTCTGTAATTATTGATCATCCTTTGATCTGGTGACTCCGCTTTACTCGAGGGAGAAGGGCCCTTGGTATTGAAGATTCTCAGTTTCAGCTTTTGGAGCAAAAAGGTTTTCCTTTCCCTTCAACAAGAAATAGAAAGACTCGTTCAACAAGTACTCCACCTGTCCAAGATAGAATCCCTACGGGTGGTATTCCTTGAGTCAATCACCCCAATCTTCGAGCTTTGATTCTTCTTTGGTGTTGCAGAATTCCTTTCAAGCCATTTTCCAAGAATGGCGGTACCATTGCCTCGAGGTCATGTGTCGGGCCCTTGCCCTCCTCGCCTTTGCATGAATTACCTGAGGTAAGGAAGAACTTCCCTAAATTCAAAGGTGATGGTAAAGTGCATCCTGATGAACACATCGCAGCCTTCATAGTTGCATGTGGAGTTCTGGGAGTTGAACATGAAGATGTCTCGTAAGACTTTTCGTTGAGACTTTACAAGATAATGCTTCACGATTGGTTCTATCACCTTCCGGTCGGTGCTATCACCAGCTGGGATACAATGAGAACTAGGTTTGAAAACCGGTTCAAACCAGCAAGAAGACGTGCATGCCTTCTTTAGCCCAAATCTCTCAAATAAAGAAGGATTCAAGAGCCCATGAGAGAATTTGTGGCCCGATTCAACAGTTGATTAACAAAATTGCCAAATACTCGACAGTAGATCAGATTCAAAAATATTTTTCCTAAATGCTCAATCACCCGAAGTTAGCTATGCACTAAGAAGGGCTAATCTCGCAACATCGGGTCAAGATCAAACTCTTCTTTGTTAGTGTCAAGATGATTTAATCATGTCGGGAAGTTGAGAGAGACCCTTCTAAATCTAAATCTATTTCTTCCTCCTCTTCCACCCCTGGACCTAATACCGATCCATTGGTACAAAAACTTGCAAATGATCTCATTGCCATTAAGAAACAATCGCTCAAAGATGCTCCCTATGCAGACGCTCCAAAGAGGAATTTTCAGCCCGTAAATCGTTTTCTCGCTGCTCAAACAAGGCTAGCGCTTGAAGGACCTCCTATTAAAGTTCCCATCAATGCAACCTGTGAAGTTGAGGAACCTGAAGATGAAGAGGTTAATGAAGATTGCGAGGAATTTGTTGAAGAGGTTGATGATGAAGCAGATGAACTTGAGGGATCTCGAGTTAATTTCTTCACCACTGAGGGCATTGATGATGAGGATGATTATGATGAAATAGAAGCAGACATGAATAGCGAATCATACGCTGTCATGACTCGAGAGCAGACAAATCAGAGGGAGAAAGTGATGCAGCCCACCAAGAAATCTAAAGAACAACCGACAACTATCCCGTAATTGCAAAAAGAGGATCTCCTATCCCCGTTTCATCTACACCAAAGGTGAGTCCCATCATTCTCGCTACTAAAGTTACTTCTTTTTCACCTAAAATTGATAAACCTAAGATTTCAAATGATGATAGCCCATCCACTTCTCGGGTCTTTGATATTATTGACCACTAAAAAGCACTAAGGTTCAAATCTCGGAAGTCTGAATATTATCAAACCCATCTTAAGGCTTTTGCTAAAATGATTCACTTTGTCAATTCCCATTCTAAAACTACCTCTAAAGGCCTTTACCCACTCCTTCTTCTCGCACCACAACCTAACTGTAGCCCTGTAACCTCACCCAATGACAAAATCAAACCATTCTATGTGACACTTCTTATACCTGGCCATAAGCTCAAGAATTGTGTCATAGACTCTGGGAGCCTCGACAATGTGATGCCTCGCTAAAGTAGCTCATGCCTTAGGCTTGACTCTCACACGTACTTATGGATCTTGTTATTCTATGGAGAGTAAGGAAGTGCCCTTAGTCGGAAGAATTAAAGATGCACAAGTGGCTTTTCACGCTTTGCTCGAGAAGAAATTTTTGGCTACTATCTTAGTAGTAGATATTCCTCCTTCATACGGGATGTTGCTAGCAGAACTTCCTCGTAAGGATGTGGATGGAGAAATTCAAATGGATTGGTCACATGCACTCGTACCTGTTAATGGGCAAATGAAGAAGTTGCTGCTTGAGAAGCAATCTGAGTATATTGTACAAAAAACGGATGATCCCAAAGCACAAATACTCTATGAGGATATGGGGCATGGCAACTACATGATTATGTCTCCTGAAGAAATCCAACTCCCCAAAGTATCACCTAAAGATCCTAATGGTGTTTGGATTTTAGAGTTTGATGGAAGTTGTTCCTCGGTGGTTGGAGTGGTGTCATATTGGTGTCACTTGAAGGAAGCCTTCACCCTTTCTCATTCAAGTTGCAATTTGAAAATACCAATAATACAACAGAGTATGAGGCTCTCATTCTTGGACTACAGGTGGCAAAAGAACAAGGTGTGAAGAATCTTCTAGCTCGTGTGGATGCGAGAATTGATTGTAAAGCAAGTTAGAAACCTCTTCCAGTGAAAAATGGAAGGTGAAACATTACAGGGAATTAGGTGTGGGATTCCATTGAATTTCTTGATGCTTTCTCCATCAAGCAATACCTAGGGAGAAGAATACAGTGGCTGATTCATTATGAGCCTACTGTCACCGCTATACCTCATCCCGACTTTTCCCAAGATAAGTTCACCATGAGATGATCCATCGACCTAGTGTACCTGATAATACAAATAACTGGCAAGTTTTCAATGATGATCAACACTTGCTTTCTTTCTTAGAACTCAAAGATAATTTTGAATAGCTATACTTTGAAGGAAGTGATAACTTGCCTCGTGAAAGTGTGCCCTTTGACAAAGCAGCCACTCAAGGAGAAGAAACAGATCAGGATGGATGTATCAAACTCAAGGGAAACAAGATCCCTAAAGGATTGGTAAGTTTAGAGGAACTGTTTGATAAACACGACAGGTATGTAAAGTCTAGAGCTTCTACTGGACCTCAACAATCAGTTGAATATGACAAAATTAATATTGGGAGTTCTACTGACCCTAAGTTCGTGAACATTGGAAAATGTTGCACAACAGATGAGAGGAAGAAAGCAATTGATCTGTTAAAGAGGTATAAGGATGTTCTTGCCTACTCTTATGAAGATTTAAAAGCTTTCCAACCAAAAGAGATGCAGCATTTTATTCCTCTCAAACCCTGGAATTAAGACTTTAAAAAAAAAGAGGCAATACAATCCTAAAATAGCCGACACCATTTTTCAAGAAATACGAAGTTGTTGAAAGCCAAAATCATTTTTCCTATCCATCATTCAACATGGATTGCCAATATCACTGTTAGAAAGAAAATGGTGAGATTCATATCGTGTTGACTTCAGAATCAATCAAAGCTTCCTTGAAAGATAATTATCCTTTACCTATGATGGATCAGTCTTACAAGCAAAGAATAAGGATCTGAAATGTTGTCTATGCTTGATGGATTCTCAAGATATAATCGTGTAGAAGTTAATACTTCATATCAACACAAAACAGTTTCACTACCCCTGGGATACCTTTGCTTACAAAAGAATGTCTTTTGGGCTCATTAATGCTTGGTGCCACTTTTCGAGAGAGCTATGGATCTAGCCTTTGGAAGTTTGAAAGGGAAGTGTATTGTTGATACCTTGATGACTTGTCTGTGTATTCTAAAACAAGGGCAGATCATTTTCAGCACCTGGAGACAGTTCTGCTAAGATGTAGAGAACATGGGATCTCTTTGAATCCTAAAAAATCCGTCTTTTGTGTCACAGAGGGGAAATTATTAGGGCACATCGTCTCCAAAGATGGTATTAAAATTGATCCTGAGCGAGTTCAAGTTATTCAGCAAATTCCTCTCCCAACCAGCAAAAAGGGCGTGCACTCTTTCTTTGGTAAGATCAATTTTTTGAGAAGATTCATCCCTGATTTTGCAGAACTAACTCTGAATATCTCCCAAATGATGAAAGGCAAACAAATGTTTGGTTGGTCTTCTGAAGGGAAAGAAGCCTTTGAAGATATTAAAAGAGCCATTGCTAAAACTCCTGTTTTAGCATGTCCAGATTTTAGCAAAGATTTTATTATCTATTGCTACGCCACAGATAACACCTTGGTTGCGGTTTTGACTCAGGAAGATTCTAATGAGCACGAACTCCCAATTGCATTTATGAGCTATATTTTGAAAGATCATGAGTTAAAATATACCATGATGGAAAAACATGCTTTTGCAGTGGTTAAAGTTGTTAAGCAGTTTCGTTTTTACATTCTCAACTCTCACTCCATGGTGTTGGTACCAAATACAACTGTTAAGTCAATTCTCACACAAGCAGAATTTGGATCCAAGAGAGGGAACTGGGTGGCTAAGGTTCAAGAATATGATATTGACATCAAACCGACCAAGCTCGTCCGTGGAAAAGGCCTTTGTGAACTCATCGCCAAGAAGCTAGACATGATTACCTGGAGGATAAAATTGGTCTTCCTATGTTAAATGGGACGAATGGTATGTCGATATCGCCCATTTTCTCACCTATGGAGAATGCCCCTCTCATTTGATCGCAAAGAAAAGAGGACCTGTTAAACTAAGGTCGTCTGCAATATGTGTTGTGGGAAAACGCCTTGTTTAAACGTGGGTTAGATGGAAGGTTTTGAAATGTGTGGACAAGGAACAAAGAAAAAGCTACTCTCAGCTTTTCATGATCAAGCATGCGGAGGGCACTACTCATCAACCGTCACTACTCATAAGATACTTCGTGGAGGATATTATTGGCCTACCTTATTCAGAGATGCATCCAAGTGGGTTGATAAATGTGAGGCTTATCGACTTTCGTGGGTAGACCCAAATTGGCCTCTTTGCCTCTTAAGCCGGCTTGTAATTGAAGAACCTTTTCAACAAAGTGGGGTTTGGACTTCATTGGAACACTTAATCCCTCTTCTAGTGCTGGTCATACTCATGTATTAAGCACACATGACTATTTCACAAAATGGGTAGAAGCCATTCCAAGAAAGAGTACTACTTCAAGTGGTGTGCGTTTCATCAAAGAAACCATCTTGGTAAGGTATGGTGTACCAAACAAGATTGTGATGATAATGCTTCAATTTTTCTTCAACCGAGATGATGGATTTTTGTTATGGATATGGCATCTCTCTGGCTCACTCTTCAGATTACTATCCTCAAGGAAATGGACAAGCAGAATCCACTAATAAAAATCTGGTGACCATAATAAGGAAATTAGTCAATGAGTCTCAATGAAACTGGCACAAGAAACTCTATGATGCTCTTTGGGCAGACAGGATCACACCTAAGAGAGCCATTGGAATGTCTCCTTTTCAAGTGGTATATGGAGTAGAAGCTCAATGCCAAGAATAAGTGGAGTGCCACCTTGCATCTAATGAAGGCCATCAAGATATCGGTTTCAATGATGCTTTGATAAGAGAATAATGTACCTTCACAAATTGAATGAGGATAGATCGAAGTTCATTGATAAGATATCTCGCTCATCAACAAAAAGTTAAGGTCCTGTTTGATAAGAAAGCCAGGTTCAGAGATTTCCAAGTTGGAGACACTGTTTTGTTGTGGGATAAAAGGCATGAACCTCGTGGCAGCCATGGCAAGTTTGATTCCCTTTGGCTCTTGACCTTTCAAGATCGTGCACTTTCTTTGGTAAGAATTCTTTTACCTTGATTATATGGATGGTTCTTCTCTCCCACTTCCTTATAGTGGGCAAGACTGAAATTGTTCAAGTCATAGGTGATTAGGGAGTCCTCATGTATCTCGCATAAACGCGTTTTGTTTTTCTTTCCCTTTGTTTTGGTGTGTTGTCCTCTGTATTGGTTTGATTCGATGACTCCGTTGCCCAATGGATAAGGTACTGGTCTACTTCCCCGAGTTTGTCTAAGTTCTTACCTTGTCTCATTCCTTGAATTTATGCCAAGTCATCCCCAGAAGGAGCCAGCTGTTGTCCACTCAAAATTCCCCTGCTCTTAAGAAAGTGAAAATTTAAAATTTTGAGTTTAAGTGTTTTCTCTGTTGTACTGATAATGTGAAATGCCAAAGAAATTGAGAAATCTACGTTTTTGGGTCATTTTGTGTGTTTTTCGGGCCTGTCGGACATTTTTGTCCCGCGTGTCCCAAGTTCAATTGGGCCCTCTGTTCCCTCTGTTCTTTTCAGCCCGTCGGAACCTTTTGTCCCAAATGTCCCAAGTTCGCCTTAGGACTAATTGTTCCATTTTCGTCCGAATCGGCCGAGAGTGCCGTAGCTCACCCGAAGTTGTCGCCGTTTTTCGCGTCCCACATGCCCCACATGTCCCAAATGTCCCAAGTTCGCCCGGACCAATTGTTCCATTTTCGTCCGATTCGGCCGAGCCGCGTACTTCGCGTACTTTTGTCCCGCGTGTTCCAAGAGCATTTGTGCGTCTTTTCCCCGCTTCGCCCGAATCGGCCGAGCCGCGTACTTCGCGCTTTCGCGTCCCACATGTCCCAAATGAACCAAGTGCCATTCGTGCTAATTTTTCCCGCTCTACCCAAATATCTTGCTTATTCAATTTGGTAGGTATGTATTAAATACGCATTCATTACCTTTCTCTCTCCTAAACGGCTATATAACGAGCGAACCCCCTATGCATTTTGCACACTGCTTTCCTACTATCTTTTGCTCGAACCTTTGCAATCTAAATTCGTGCGCACGTATCCATTTTTTTCTCTCGCAATTCCTTCCCAAGTCTAGCTTGCAGCCTTCGCCTCCGAATTACTACCAACATGAAGATCAAATTTGGGGCAAGAACAAATCTCACCACTAGAGTCCGCTGCCCCGATATCGGGGGACAAGAAGTTCGCCATCTTAACTTTAGTGATTTTTGGTCGAGGATGACAGACGCAAACCCTACGCCAATGGCACAAATGATTCATGATAAGTGGTTTGGCTTTTTTGGTGGTTTCTCAATCTGCGGTAATGTGCAAATACAAGTGCTTTCATGCGGAGCTCATTTCAACCCTGATTCGAGCGAATTGACCAATATACACGTGGCAGAGACATAGCCGAGGCATTGAAGAGATTCAGGCAGTGGATTTTGAAGTCAGTGGGTCCCTCCCAGTCATAAGCACCTGTCTTCTTCTCCTTATTCTTCTCTTCTCTTCCAATTCTTTCTCTCGGATTTATTGTAATAAGTTGAGGTATTGCGATTGGCAATCCTTAACTAATCTTTAGTTAAAAGAAGTAGTTACCGAGAGTAACTAAATTGTAAACTATATAATGGCCTCTCCTCGCCATTTTGAAGGGGGAAGAACTTGGCTTATTTTCTGAAAGTGTAAATAAATCATAAAGAAATCAATACAGAAGGGCTTTTCATTCTTCGTCTATCTGATCTCTTTTATCCCTAAGCTTTTCATTTAATCTTGTTAAGATCATTTGTCTATATTATATTAAGAAGCTTTGTATTCTTACAGATGTTATTGATAGAACTTTGTGTCTTTCAAATTTCATCTTATTAGTATGATACAAATGATCTTGTTTCAATTCATTGTACCTTCGCATGCACAAAGAATTACTCTGTCATCTATAATTTTAAATGGTGCCTTTCGCTCGCTCTTGTTTTCTCATTCCTCTCCTTTTGTAATTGATGATCCTTATAGAAAACACTTTCGTAAATATCCAAGTTCCACAAGAAAATCATGTTTTGTATATGTGTAAATAGGTTCGTTTTGAATAAGGAACCTCTCCCATTAAAGAGGAGGGACTTCTTGTCCCACGACTATTGCTCTTCGTGAAATCCTATTTGACGACCAACAGTGGCAAGTGTGCAATTGTTTAAAGCACACTCATTATTTGATTTCTTCTCATGGTTTGGGATAAAACCTGTCAATAAGGGATGACATATTATATACCTAGATACATTACATTATGATATATATGGGTTGATGGAGATACCTATATGCAGCACACACGCCCCTTCGTTATATTAGCTTAATGTAATGTCAAATAGGTAACTTTGGGGAATTAGTTATATTAGCTCATGAGTTGGCCTACATTGGGATTAGGGATTATCCATTCGTTAAGAGTAATGGAGGTCTATGTAAACAAGATGAATATCATCATGAAATATGTGACTGAAGTCTTTTCAATTTGGTAGAAAGATATATTGGGAATGTCTCCTTGAAGTGGCATTTCCATATTGGGAGATCTTGTAATGTTATTCCTTCCTTAGGAGTATTGTATGGTGTTGCCCTAATGAGTATTTATTCCATCATGGATTTGTTTTATGCTACTTAAAACTTGATTAAAGACTAGTGTTTGCAGCATGAGAAAGTGCAAATTGAAACTTGAATATGCCCACCTTGAAAAATATTGATGCCGAAATGAACAATAGAATGCTCATGAAACAAACTGAATCAGTGGCTGGTGAGATTCTCACAGCTGAAGATGTTGAAATCAAATCTTAATTTCTGAATGTTTTGCATATTAGGGCATCTTCGCGATATATATCTTGTGTTTTATCTTCATCAACTATATTCAAAGATTTAATGTTTCAACTTGAATATGCCCACCTTGAAAAATATTGATGCCAAAATGAACAAGAGAACAGTAGAATGCTCACAAAACAAACTGAATAAATGGTGGTTGAGATTTTCACAGCTGAAGATGTTGAAATTAAATCTTAATTTCTGAATGTTTTGCACATTAGGGTATCTTCGCCAATAAATATCATGTTTAATCCTCATCAACTACATTCAAAGATTTATTGTTTCAACTTTTGTTCATGCTCTTCCACTCAAGTGTGATATCAAACTTACATAATCAAACTATGGAAAAGCCATGACACTATAACGATGATTTGATGACTCCATGTTACAAATCAAAATATTGAAGCCACCATCAAAGGAACTGTAGCGAATACATGTTTAGTGAAAGTTGGATGATTGATAACAGTTCAAGCTTCACTATCTTTTTTTGGTAGGTTACAACGAATGTTGATAGGTAGCCATAACCAGAGGAGTAAACATTTGACAGTCGATTATTGTAATTTTCCCAAAATACAGTGCACCTTTACAAAAAGGAGCATCTTTATTGGACAGCTATTTCAGATACGTAGAACCACCACCAATAGGCATTAACCATTGATTAAATAGGACTTTTGCTAACATCTGAGACTACTAATATATATAGTGCAGACATTATGGACAAAGTTAAGCAGTTTCTTTTAAAAGGCAATAAATAGGATTCATCTCCTGTAATATTTACAAGAACTGATAGCATGGAAAATAATTCCAAATGCATGCAAGCTTCTTCAACGAGATTAAATTTTTAAATTGGTACGTGTCATAACTCAAAAGAATTTAAGACTTCTTGTATCTTCCCACCAGTGAAAAAAAAACAGCATACTAATATCAACGTGAAGCAACAAACATGCCAGGAGAAGCAGCAAAACAACATGGAAAGTATTTGACATTTGCATGAATCCAGTTTATTTCCTTAATATGAATATTGTAAAATCAACAGGATTGACCAAAAACATCAGAGACCTTGTAAATGGTTGAGAGGATCCCGATTGAAAAAACACATTGAATGTTCTAATTGAGGGAGTTTCTTACAACCAGAAGCAGCAACACCAATAACAGTGCAAGAAGTTTATATTTGCTGTTCAACTTGCAAAAAGTCAAGATAACTGAAATTCGACACATGCTATCTATTTTGCTTGAGGGTGGCCAGTAACATATTTGATGACATCGGCACATGATGTCATCTTATCCGCTTCACTATTGGGAATATCTATGGCAAATTCTTCCTCCATTTCCATCATAATTTCCACTGTATCCAGCATGTCCAGACTAAGATCTTTCTCAAAATGAGCTGATGGTCCAACCTGCACGGTATAGAAATGTCAGACACTCGATCAAACAAGAGAGCTGGAAAAATAATTTTCTGAGCACAAAACATATATTGCTTGAGGTTTGCTATGCTCCAAGCAAATGAAACGATATGAACTTTAACATATCTTTATGCATCCCATCAAAAGGATAAGCTGCACGAAATATTCAAAGAATCACAATTATATATGCCAGAATATTGGGCATTAAACAGTTTAGTCATGGTTGAAGCATGACTATTCTGAACTAAAATATAGCACTTATTCATGAGAGAATAAGTACAAATGCTAAGATTTTAAAGTGCTATAATCTGACATCACATTGCTCCATCCGACAGAGATAGGAGATCAAAAAAGTGCTACAACCTATCTGATTAGCAATGTATTATATGTATACAGATTATATTTGTGTAAAATGTTACCAATAAAACATCAATAAAATACTGCCGAAAACCTCGACATTATGAGAGGAACTTCAGGAATATGCACAACATCTTGCATTCAAAACAAAAATACATTTAAGCAACTACATTGAAAAGAGCAAAATAATGACAATCAAAAAGACGATCAATTTCCTTGAGAGTTCTTATGTTTCCAGAGTCCATGAAATTGCAAACTGGTTTCTGGATAAACTGTGTGAGGATATGGTCTTACCTGATGATGAATCATGGGTGGTGATTCAAAACACGTCGAGATTGAAAATCCTCAAACAGGTTATCCAGAAACCAGTTTGCAATCAATTTCCTGTTTCTATGATAGACAATAATATTGATGAGAAACTCAGTATAATGATTCAGGAGCTATGAGACAATTGACACTTTTGAAAAAATGCTTTTTCTCTTTACACATGATTAAAAACAAGACAAATAGGTTGTGCAAGGATACAACAGAGTTCATCCAATCAAATGCCAATGAACAAAGAGAAGGTTCATTGAAATGTTGAGAATGTTAAAGATGTAACGTGTATGTACCAGGACTGAAAAAGAACCAACAATACATATAAGAGATAGCAAATTTCCACAGTTGATATGAATGATAAAGATTTGTTTCTGGAAAAAAGCTGTGTAAATTTAATTATCATCGACATTTCGGATCAAACCACATGATCCATCATCAGGATGAGAAAACAGATCCCTGATGATGGATCATGTGGTTTGATCCGAAATGTCGATGATGATTAAACTTGCACAGTTTTTTCCAGAAACAAAGCTTTATCAACTATACATATGCCAAATTCTGAAGCAGCATTTCAAAGTTGAATCCAATTAAGATAAGCTCTAAGAAACAGAAAGATGGATAGCAGCAGGACAATAAGCATTGGAGGGTAGACAAAAGACCATATGCATGTTTCACATTGGAGGTAAGGACATCTCAACTACCGGAATTCTTCAATCCTGGCTAGACCTAATATGGTATCAAGAGTACAAAAATACTTTCAAAGAATCTTGTATGCTATGGGATACACCCCATTGTATCCCTCTGTATCTGGTATGGATACAGCCTTCAGGTATGGACATGGCATGGATATGTATCTGATGCATCAAATTTTGTCATATCCAGATGTGGCTTGGGTACTTACTCCTTACAGTGTGCGCGTTGTCATTTATTTGTAA
The DNA here is from genome assembly GCA_018340775.1 of Taxus wallichiana var. yunnanensis. Classification (NCBI taxonomy): domain Eukaryota; kingdom Viridiplantae; phylum Streptophyta; class Pinopsida; order Cupressales; family Taxaceae; genus Taxus; species Taxus wallichiana. The sequence continues at coordinate 645,498,253 of CM031234.1, read as the reverse complement.
TATGCATGCTCGGATGAGTGATGAAATTATAATGAAGCAATTCACACATTTTGAACATACATCTCCTCTTTAATCCTAATGATGGATCATGCAATGTGATCTGATACATTGACTCTAAGCCTTCTACACCTTTGTTTCCAGAAGACGTCAAACTCTTGTAGTCTGTGTTAAAAATATACAACATGATTTTGAAGCTGCTTATATAATTCACACAAATTTCTAAAAATTAACTGTTAGGACTTCAGGTTATTACACCGTGGCATTTTAAATACATAGATAAATAAAGTTTGATAGGGATTAGGATGTCCAAAGGGATTAGCGGAAGGTGTCAATTCTGTAAATCATAAATAATAGGATCACATACTAGCTTATGTAATGCATAAATTCTTGTAATGTTTCAATAAAAGGTATATCCCAATAGATCAAATATTTCCCACATTTGGTATTAGAGCGGGAAAGCGAGAGTTGAAATTTTCCAAAGCTCATGAAAATTGATGGAAGTTATTTGGTATCAGGGTGGGATAGTGAGAGCTATAATTTTCCAAAGCTTGTGAAAATTGATGAAAGCTGACCCGTGAGTAGTGCACTTACAAGGTGTACAAAGCAAAAGAGGAGCATATAACAAAAGCTTGAATAAAGGAAATCCTCTTTTGCTGTAAAAGGGTTTGCAAGTGTTTGTAGCTTTGTAAGTTTTCAATGAGCATTTTCTGTTTTTAAATTGTTTTTTTAATCTCTACAACATAAAGCTGGGTGCAGCTTGTAAGTTGTACGAGTTAAAGGAAGAAGTGTGGAATCCACCAGAAGTTTTCAAGCAGAGGCAGAAGCGCCTCATATGAAAGTATTGTTGTGTTAATAAATAACCAAAAAGGGAGATTAATATATTGAAGCGCCTTATGTTGCTATGTTAATACATATTGCAGAAGAAGAGAGAGGCTATAGGTGCATATATTGAAAGCGTGTTAAGTGTAGAAAGGAAGTGTCCAGCAAGGAAGCACATGGCAAACATAAAAAGACTTGCAGCATTGTCCTACTAGTTTTTGTTTTGTTTAAACTGCATATATAGGAGCATCCAGCAAAAAACAACGCATTTTCAGCTGCAATTATGTGAGTGACAGAAAAGAAGCAATGATAGAAAAGTGTTGAAGGAGGCAGCTTGAACAACAATATGCAGTATTGGAATCTAAAGTAATAAAGGTGCCACAGTAATAAGGAGTGAGGATGCAGCAAAATGAAGCAGCAGATCTCATTGGAAATGGCATAAACATGATGACACTGAAGCAAAATAAGCCTAATTCTGTGTGTGAGGCATTGCAAGATCGGAGCAGAAACGCTTCTGTAAAAAAGCAGCAATATTTTAGCTTAAAGTTTTTATATAGTTTGATTTCATATAAATTTAGGGTTGAATTTTATTATCGTTAAACATTTTTTAAAATTATTTAGTTAGACTTCAGGAAAAAAATAAAATGAAAAATTCAGGCCAAGGAGTCGGACTCTGTTGATTGTGTATCTAATAGCCCAGGAGGAGTTTTGTAATGAACATCTGCCCACAAGAGAAGTACACTGTACAACATCCATTCAAAGTCTTTCGCTATGATGGAATTAGTTGTTTTTTTATTAAAGGGTTGTGGTCCTGAGGATCAAGTTAATTCAATAATTTTTTATCTGTTGGGAGTTTTTCAACGATTTTTGCCAGTGAGAAAAATGACATTATTAAGCACCCTATAAGTGGGTTTAGCTAGACCTCTTACAATGTGTTAGTTTTAATTGTTTTCCTATAAAATGATCCTTTAAAAATATAACAATTTGTCTTTTTCAAACCCTTAAAAGTTTGCTATTGTAAAAGGATGCATTTTTGGGGGTACCCAACATCCCTATAAACCATAGTTACCTAAGTCTCGGGGACAAGGGGACAAAGGGATGAGGTTTTTGGGACGGCAAATAATTTCCCATTTTGTGGACGGTAGGAGGACAGCTATTAAAATAATATCTAAAAATTAGTATTTTAATATTTTAATTGTATTCAATGAAATTTTAGGACTAAACTGTGTTTAATGTAATTTAGGCACTTTGAAGATCATAATTTAATGTTCTTGGTAAAAATAACAGCATTTTAAAAGTAAAAACATCAGAAAACTTTTGAATGATTTTTAAAAGTTAGGAGGGGTCCCCGAGTCCCTGAAACATTCGCGACATGCGAGACATCACCAAAATCTGGGGACGCATCCCCGCATAACACTGTTATAAACCTTTCTGATTATGGGGATCCCTTCTCCATGGAAGCACTACCTGTTCCTATTGCCAGTAACTATGAAAAGTTTGCCAGAAGCATTGGAGAGCTCCACAAAATGTTGTGGTTCACAGAACCATCTAGATCGACCTGACCAAGTTCCTACAGAGGATGGAGGAATATTTCCACTCTTGAGTTTGTGGCTCACTCGAAGACTGGATTATTGCTATAGTGACAAGCCAGTACTAAAAGAATTATAAAGCTGAAGATGGTGATACGTACTCTGCTGCACACAAAATATTTGTGGATCAGTGAAGAGCAACTCCTAATGAAGCATAGTGAGGTTGAGTCCCACTACTATTATTTTTAGTTGTTGAGGTGAATCCCAAACCCATCTGAGAAGCAACTGAGGTGAGGCCCAGTCCCACTACTATGTCTAGCAAATAGTTGACTGTGTCCCTATTCGTACAGTTTGTTATTTTGTGGACAGTTGTGTGTCTCCTTATTCGCACAGGTATATGTGTTATGGATTATTGAGTGTATCCATGTTCATATAAGTGTGACAGTTGAATGCTTTCTTATTTACACACATATGGACTATAGAGTGTCTTAGTCCATATTTATTTGATGTTTCTTGATGAACAATGAGTATGTCCCCATTCATTTACTGTTTGTAAGTGTTGTCCCTATTTGTATGTAACTGCAACTGTGCTTGGTGAATGGTAGAGTATGTCCCCATTCATATATATTGTTTGGTGAGGCCACTTCCCGCTGAGGAGGTGTGGCAAAGCCATTCCCACTACTGTTTGTAAGTATGTTGAAATATGTGTATGTCCCAGTTCACATACAAAGTATATTCTCTCCGAATGTGCAAAGTTATGTTGTAATAAGGAGAGAACTTTAAGAATTTAGGTTATTACAACATAGTATTTTTAAATACATGGTTAAATAAAGTTTGTTAGGGGTTAGTCTATCCTATGAGATTGTTCTTAGAATAAAATTTTGTTGAGGTGGGCAGAGAGATTAATGCAAGGTATTGAGATTATAAATTCTAGATAATAGGATCACAAACTAACCTATGTAATGTATAAATTCCTATGATGTTTCAATACAAGATACCTGATAGGATCAAATATTTATACGAGCTTATGCCTAAGCTGATTTTAAATGATGTATTGGTGATAGAAATGAAAATTCTATTTTCTTTTGATGAAGCTATAGAAAGTTTCAAATTTTAACAAGCCATTTCCGAGTTGACTCGCATCTTGGCTTGTTTAGACACTGTTAAGTTCAACATATGACTCTATTACGTGGTTGGACATCTTGCTACAATCGTATGATACTTGTATACTTCAAGTTTCATTGTTATTAAGTTTTCTCCACAGGACGTAATCCAACCATCCAGGCTAAGAAAGAACAAATAAACCTTAAAGATTGGTCAACTGTTCCATATCAAACTTAAGAATCAACCTAATAACTTTCTCTTTCTACCCTTCCAAAGTCTCCACAATTGAACAAACAATATTTAATCAGTTTTGCAATTGCAAGTGAATTTGAATAATGCATATTCTTTCAATTCACACCAATGGCAACTGTAATAAATTCACTAAATTTTGTTGTCGACTCCAATAGGAGAGAATTTGACCCTAACAATCTTCAAGACTTAAGAGTGTAATGTTTTCTATTGCTGCCACAGTTTTTCCAGGAATAAAAAACATTGGTTGTTCATCAGCAGCATTAAAAAAATGGCTATTTAAATGCAAGAACCTTTGGGATGCTGCAAGAGGCAGTTTCAAAGCTGCCTAAACTGTCATGCAGGTTATAAGGGACACTAAACATGATAGATTCTCTCAAAATGCAAGACAGAAGCAAAAGCAAATTTTCTGAACAACTCTATAAATAGCACCACCATATTGACTGTATGCGTATCACTGAATCTGTCTCTTCAGGTAGCCAAAATATAGATTTGAGTTTTTTTAAATACTAAAGAGTTGCTGATTCAGACATAATTCATCTGGGACATGTTTTCCAACCAGACACCTTAATGGGATCACATATAGGATGGATCCCGCATAAATCCAACATGAAAAAATCTTTCACGAAAAACACATTAAGAGGTACTGTTGGAGAAGGGGCGGAAGAAATAATACATTGGAAGAGAAACTAAAACCCAAAAGCATGCCCCTAAGATAACAAAAGAACCTTTGTTGACCCTCAAATAAATGAAGATCACCGGTCCCTAAGAACTCATTTATGGGGAAACCCTCTAAGTACTGTCACTATAAGTCTATCCATATTGAAATATCTAAATTTCAACAAGCCCTTCAAACCTTAATTTCGACAATCTAATGCATCCGCACCATCCAAGTACACAACATTCACTCACCCATGTTTCTGGTTACTCAGGCAATATATGACTTTGGGAGTAGTCCCGGTGATGTTTGTAAGAAGAGGAAAAATGATTTGTTATGATCCTGAAAAGATCACAGTTGACATAAACTATGTAATGGTTTACTAGTTTGTGCAATTCATAGGGACTGGACTAGAGCCAATATTGCACAGAAGAGGATAGATTGCTTTATTAGATATTCATATTAATTACTGGTTAGAAATTTGGAATACTTAAATTATATTGAAATGGGCATATGATTCCAGCATACACACATAACACAGATAATTCCCTAAACTATCGTCTCTTTATTCGTATATAACTCAATAAGCACATCACAAGTCTCTACTATACTCTATCTTATACAGGCATTTACAATATTACTCCGTATGCATCATTACACTCATACACTCTTTTGCCATGCTCTATTCTCTCTGCAGAGTCTTACCTGATCCTAATCCTACTTTGTGGAATAAATACTGATACATACATTACGTTCTATGACGAGACATGTTTATTAATCATGCTTATAGTGCTTTCAGTCTTCACTGTTTCCACAATGAGTCGTTAGGTACCGCACAGGTCTAGGAAGGAAATACTTTGTATCCCCTTGTTGAATCTGCCAATGGTGTCCTAGTACTATCTGGATCTTCCACACTATTGACTATGAAATCTAATCCCATGAAGAACTCTGCCAACATCATCCCCAAACTTATCTCTTGTCTCGTCCTCGAGAAAACCTAGATGAAGAACCCTGCCATGTGCCTTAGAAACATTTTCATCATATTTTACTCTCTATTTGTCCAGTTCAAGTCAACAAGAAAACCATCAACAGCACAGGAACTTAGAAATCTGGCATAAGGTATTTTAAGTTTGCCTTTGGTCAACTTGCCCAACTGAATTTTTGTGATGGTAAGCTCGTGCTTACAAAAGTTGATTCTACCAAAAATCTAACCCTTTAGGGGAGAACTTTGTTGTACTCAATGGTCGGCATCTTCTCAAGACTTTTCCATGAGATGAGTTGTGATGTTGCCTTTTCCTCTTGTTATAGTAACCCTGCATTCTCCATGGCAATGGCAACAATTGTGGAAGGTGCCTCCTTGCCTTCCAATGCTTCATGGTATGTTTCAAGTTCTGTAGCCACTGCCTTCATTTTCCCCATTTTTATTGCTTACTAGGGTACCCTACTCGCCCATTTCATTTATCATCTGGGCTGGCTCTATATGTTGTTTCCTATATTTACTCCCCAGATCTATCAACCTTTTTCATTCTGCTCCTGTTGGATCCTTCTTCACATCGTACTCATTTGATGCTTTAGTCAATTCTACCGCCAAATCATCAAGTTCTTTCTTGTGTTTTTGGGTTGCTACTGACCATACTATTGAGAAGGCAAAATATATTGTTGCATCACTAGTTGCTTCCTTTAACTGCTTCAACTGTACGTCCAATTTTTCCCTCCATTTTGTGCTCTATTTCTTAAGTCGTATAATCTGTGTTTTTACAATATTCCATCGCTTTATCTCTTATTTGTTGCTCCCTTTCCGCCATTGGCTTTATGTGGTCCAAGAAGTTCCAGACTATTTCTTCTAGTGTTTTTCCATCAGCCAATCCTTATCAAGCTCATATTGCAGTCTTTCCACCAAGATCATTCTAATACTCTTTGCATTGCCTCCTCTAGATGGACACATCTCTGCATTCAGTCTCTTTTCGCACTATCATACAAGATATCTCCTAATTTATTCTTTTAGATAGGCGTTAGTCACTCCAAACAGACTTTTGAGCCTTTCCGTATTGGTCCCACTATTCCTTGGCGTAATAGTACCTGTGTTTTCCTCTAGGCGAGAACCACCTTGATCTTGTTCAGGGTCTCCTGGTGTAACATTGTGGGTACCACCAACATGTCCCACAGATGTTGGTGCTTTTGTGCTCCCCTTGCCTCTGCTTTTCCTTTGCATGCACTATCCTCTGCCAATTTCTTCTACTCTTCTTTAGTGTCCTATCTTCCTCGGCTTTCATATCCCGTTCTTTATTTCTTTGTTCAATTTCCCCAGGTGTCTACCCGTGTCTTTCTTCTTATACGGTGGATTTTTGTTTGTCCTGCAATGTTATTTTTCTACATATCTGCCTCTTTTTTCTTCCACTCAGATTTTGCTTGCATTTTTTGCTTCTTTCATTCGGCATCTAATTATTAATTTTTCTCCTCCTCATCCTTAGTTTTTAGTTTTCCAATTGCATCCACATCTCTCTTCCTTCATTCCTACAGAGCTGCTTTTAGTTCTTTGAGATTCCTCTCCTTTTCCCTATTTTCTTTTTCTAACTATTCTTAGGCCAACAACGTGGCCGTCATAGTCTCTTGTTGAATCCTTTGTCTCTGTGCCTCTAATTGGTTTTTTATTTCTTCCTGCCACTTCTAAATACTTTTGCTTGATTTGTTCCAAGGCCTTTTCTTGATCACTTGTCTTCCGGAAGGCATCTCTTGGGTTGCTTGCTTCGTAGCTCTTCCTCTTGTAGTTTTCTTAGTTTTTCTACTTCTTTTCCTGAGAAAAATTGCCTCTGCCACTATTATTTCTAATTCTATTTCCTACGTTTTCCATGTTGGCTTCTTGAGCTTCCATTATCATGTTAAGGATGCCTTGTTGTAGCATATCAACTATGTCTTCGTAGGTAAATGACGCTATTGTGATGTAGCCCATTATTGCCTTTACTATTTTCATTTTCCATGTTGAGTTTGTTGTTTGAATCTCTTGGCAACCTGAGCCACTCCTTATTTTTCCTTGCATTGTTGTATCAAAAGATTCAGCCTCCTCTATCACTTTGTCCAAGTCCTACCCTTTGGACCATCTGGGCTGCTCATGTTCTTCTACCTCCTTGCCTTGATTTTTCTCTTCCTCCTCGTCTTGTTGTTTGATTGTTGTTTCTATTTTATAAACTGTTGCCTTATTCCTACTTTGGTTTTTGGGTTTCTTCTTTGGTCTTTCCTCCGCATGCAGTTTTTCCATTGGGTGAGTCTTGTGTCGCTTTCCTTGGCTCATCTTTGGCAATATTCTGCCAACCTCTCCCATTACTTTTTCCTCTATATCCAAGTTCTTTGTGATCTAGAACGATCCTTCTACCCTTTTACTTTCCATTTTTGTTTTGATGTATATGACAGTGTTCCGATTGTTTCCATCTGCTCCATGTTTAGGGCCTCCTTTGTAGCCGAAGATCAAACCTCAAAGGTCTGTGGTTCTTTTCATTTTGGGTTATTCCTCAAACTTATATTTTGTTGCATCTCCAATGTCCTTCTCTCGAGTTGTTCTTGCTCTGCAGTATCATTTTTATCTCTACAGGCTGTTGATTTCTATGACTACCGATGGAACATTGTTTGGTCTCCTCACCCTATTTCCTCTTGCTCTGCATTAAACGGTTCCACTTGCCCTCCTTGTATCTCCCACCTCCGCAGTGTGAAATAATTCATCCTTGGAGTTACTAGTTGTGTTGGGTCAATAGGCAGTGAGGTACCTGCTCATCAGTCACTTCATATGGCAGTGGAGTAGCGTTTGTTATGCGCAATGTGAGAAGGCGAGCATAGAGGAACTTTATGACCACCCCAAACATTACCTCGTCCTTATACTTGCCAACTGCCTGCTTGGATATTTTGGATCCCTCAATTACCAGTCTCTTTATTCTTTCTCCTCAATGCACCAACCCATTTATTTGTTCAACTAGTTAGACAATCTCCATGTGTGTTTTTACTTATTCTCCTATGATTTTATCTCCTGCCCATGGTTGATGAGGAAGATTTTTACCAACAAGATGATATTTATGAGCCAATAATTGAGGAACATGACAGCGATACCTCAGAGCAAGAGCAAGAAAAAGAGGATAATGAACTTGAAAAATTGGCCAATGATGTCCAAATGCCGGCAACTATGATGCAGAGACTGGCGTCCCAGGAAAAATGAAGAGGGATCTAAACATCCTCCCCAAAGAAGAGGATATAAGAGAGGCAAAGGAAGACAACCCAGTCACCATTACATTCCTCCATCCATGAGGCCTGATCCAAAACCCATTCATTTTGAGAATGCATTCAAAGCAAACAAAAATGAATCAGAAACAAGTTTATTTATCTTCCTCAAGAATAAAGTGAAAAAGAGGCACCAAAAAACCCTTTGCCGATGAAATTCAGAGAGATAATGGCAAGAAATGATAGTTTCATTGAATATTTTGAAGATTTTGGAGAAGAAGAAGACATGTTTCAGGATGGATCAAGGTTGCAACATTAATCCTGAAGAAGAATCGCTTGAAGCAAAGGAAGAACAATATGAAGAAGACATCAAAGGAAATGAGATAGAAGTTCCTCCTATCCAAGATCCTTCTAAATGTAGATTGGTATGTACTTCAATTCCTGTTACAGAAGAACTAAGACCGGTTTATCCTACTCAATTAATAAATGGAAGATTTTTCCAATTTATTTCTGTTGAAATAGTTGGTAAAATGGTAGATGCCCAGGTAGACACGGGAGCATTCCTTTCTTTTGCTAAAGGTTGAGTTATATAAATTGGGAAAAGTTGAATAAAAAATAGTAACACAAATCTATAGGTGTCCAAAAGAATGTATTTGTCAGTAACATATTTAAGCACCAAGAACCTATGATCATTCATGTCAAGACATTTCATTGCGACTTTTCCATGCATAATAATATGAGTATAGATGTCTTGTTAGGAGGTGTATTTATCGACTCTTACTCATATGACATTTCGTTGTAACTTTTTCATTCATAATAATATGCCTATAGATGTTTTGTTAGGAGGAGCATTTATCCACTCTTACTCCTCATTTGGTAGTACATTGAAACATATTTTGTTTACATTAAAAGGAGAAAGAATCAAAATCCCAAGATTAGTCCATGCCTCTAAGCAATATTTAAAATCCTTGATACAAATCCTGTATATCTTGTCCTAGATGAAAATAAAAAATTAGGGCAGGAGATTAGACAAAATATTTGCTTCGATAATCCTAAGAAATTCTGGTAGAACGGTATGCCAGAAATGGAGACTACAATAAAAGATGGGAAACAAATGAGAATAGGTAAGAAGTTTTCCATTCCAGCATGTGACTATGAGAATATGGAAAAAAACAGTAAAAAGAATTAGCAGAGGCTAAATTTATTGAACCATCAACCTCACCATATTGTTGTTATACATTCATGGTCAACAAACACTCTGAACAAGAGAAGGAAAAAAAGAGAATGGTTATTGATAATAGGCCTCTCAATGCTTTTATAGAGCCTTACCCATATCCAATTGCTGACAAATCCTATCTTCTTCAAAAGATAGCCGGATATAAATATTGTATCTAGTTTGATTGTAAATCCAGATTTTATCAAATTAAGGTCGAGAAATCTGAGAGACCTAAAACTCTGTTTAGTTATCCATTTGTGCACTACTAGTGGATAGTAATGTCATTTGGGTTGAATACTCCAGTATACTTTCAAATTCATATGGATAAAATCTTTCAAGGAACTTCAGATTTCTTGGGTGTATATATATATAGATGATATTCTTTTATTCAGTGAGACTCTAAAATAACATCATAAACATCTTAGAAGATTTAATGAGATTGCAAAACAGGTGGGAATGGTCTTATCCATCACTAAATTACAGCTATGCCAACAAAGTTGTAACTTCCTTGGAATGGAAGTAGAAAATGCAAAGTTGAAGGTCCAACCACATATCAAAGAAAAGGTGTTAGAATTTCTTGAAACTATGGATATATCAAAATTACAAGCTTTTCTTGGCTTGTTAAATTATGTAAATAGTTTCTAACCATATTCAAGAAATGATTGTGCACTACTTTAGGATCTTCTCAAGAAAAACACCAAATTTATGTGGACATAAAAGCACAGCCAATGTGTCTGAACTATCAAAAGAAAGGTTAATTCTCTCTCTGCTTTGAATGTGCCTAAATCAGATAATTACGTGTTGTATACAAATGCTTTTGATGTTGCTTGGGGTGGAGTGCTTTGTTGTATTGAAAATTCTATTGAATATATTTGTGAGTTTGCAGGTGGTGTCTTCACAGATGAAGTTCGAAAATGGATACCCTCGTATAAAAGAATATAAGTTGTAAAAAAATGTTAAGAAAAAATCATTAAAATTAATGCATTTGAAAACTTTCATCATTAGGACTTATTGCACTAGGTTCTTGACCTTTAAGAAAAATGACCATGGAAGAAAAGATGGTAAGGGAAAATATTGCCGATGGCAAGATTATTTCAAGTGGTTTAACTATTATGTTGAGTATATTACAAGAAAGGAGAATATTGTAGTTGATTGGGTTAGCCGTAATCCTACCTCTACACTGATGTATCAGCGTAACCAGCCAAATCTTAGAATCAATTTAACCCAAATTAAGAACAAATTCTCAGATATGACTTTCTTCATCCAAGAACAAATTCTAAGAAAACCAGCAACAATACGATATACAAGATTTTTCCAAGTAGTCTCTACTGATTTACAAATGTCAAGAACTACACATGTAACTGTTTGCCCACATAGGAGACTAGAAGGGAAAATTACTATTCTTGGGCTTAATAATGAATTGGTACTAAAGACAATTTGTTGATTTGATCCAAAGACCTAACTGGACATAGCATATAAAAATTAGAACCGATCTCAGCACATTCCTGTACCGTCTTGTTGAGTATCTTGGACCCCATCTCATACAAGAACAACATTCCCATGGCATTGTCATACATACCATCATAAGAAGAAGATTAGAATGGGAATCCTATTTTCATGTCATTCCAAGATATGACAGTGACAATCCTAATAAGTACAGGAACATACGCCACACATATCACATCAGATGTCTATTTGCTCTATCAATCAAGACAACTTACTCTCAGACACGGAAGCATTGTTGGACCTATTTGTCATATCAACATCATCCTCATCAGGCTCCAATACCACCATATTTTTATAATAATGGGAATTTACTTTTGGGCTTGATAAGACAATAGGCAAGATAAAACAAATATTACGGCCAACAATATATTTACTTTTGAGTTGTAAAGGATGAAAAGATAGACACCGCCAAGGTAGGTCTAGCATAACCTTTTTTCTCCTATAAATATAGATTTGAAGAGTTCTTTAATTCATGGGAAGTTCACATTTAGTCAACTAATAGTCTTGACTCCTTGAGTACTAGGGTCTTGAAAAAGTTGAATACTCTCTTCTTGTGCTACAAGCGATCTAGAATATCATGAAGTTAATCTCTTTTGTAAACAAAGCCTTGTAATTTGTTATTTATATAATAGTGAACCTGTAGCCATTCGGGCACAACCTCCGTCGCTGGTTTAAACCAGTAAGTTTGTATGACTGATCCTAAATTATTATCAAAGCTAGTTACTGTCAAAATTTTGTCAAAACATTTATGAGTAAATTCTTGACATATCTTGTTGCTTTGAATCAAGCCAAATCCTTTTGAGAGCATTAATATGTTATACCCCTTTTATTTTTGTCTGGTCATATCAAAGGAAACCAAGTTGATCTCACAGATTCAGATTTTTGTGTTGAAAAGAAAACTCCCATGGCAGAATTTCTTAAGGCTACACAGGACTCTTCTCCATTTGAGATTATCAATGAGGTTGAAGTTGAATGTTTCTGTGAAGAGCTACAACAAGGAGTGAATCATTCCATTTTTGAACAAAGAGAATATTCTACATAATTTCTTAAGGTTGCACAAGACTCTTCTGCATTTGAGACTATCAATGAGACTGAAGCTGAATGTTTCTATGAAGATCCACAGCAAGGAGTGAATCATTCCAGTTTCGAACATGGACAATCTCCTACTACAATTCCTCAGATTGAAACAACAGAAGAAGTTCTTCCAGGTTCGATATTAATTTTACTCCTGCTCTTAAAGCCAGCAATGTCTATAAGTTGTCTAGCCTCAAAAATGAAAATGTCTTTAATAAAGCACTGTATAAGACTACTTTCAAATTTTTGTGAATCCTCATATTAAGTCACTAGAAATTGTTTTGGAATACAAACCTAGTAACGCTTATCAAACGAAACTATTACCACTTCTTCTCCAATCTGAGATAGATTACATACGCAGCCACGAAGATGTCAACTTTGTTCATTTTGGTCTTATCGTAGTTCATATGAAGCCACTAATACCTAGAAAAAGCATGTATCTTACATAGCCCTTTGTGACCAAAGAGAGACCACCTTCAAGCATGCTTGCCAATTATCCTCCTTATCACACTTGAATGATGACCACATTTGCTATGAGTTTTATCCTAATCTTTATGTCGGTGCTAGAGACAAAGGCTGCAAGGAAGTCAAACATGGATCAATAGATTGTTGGGGAATGTTTTCATTTATTTATGGTATAATTATGTTTGGTCCTTTTAAGTATGCTTATGTAAATATTGAAGTCTTGCATTTCGTGACCAATACAAATCATCCACAAATATTAGAAGACCTTCCATATGCCAAAATACTTAGTGATATTGTTCAACTCCAAAAGGGAGTCATAGACTCTATAAAAGTTCCCATTGAATGGAAATTAGACTGGATTAAAAATGTAGCTCAAAAATTATAGCGAAGGGAAAAGCCAGTCCATAGAATAGAAGGAAATACTGTCCATATCCTGTCTAGATCTTTATCCCAATCTCCAAGATTTGATTCCCCTAGATCCAATTTTTCCTCATCATTCAAAAGATCTCAAGGTAGCACTCATAGAGGAAATTTATTTGTTCAATTTGAAGAAGAAAAGGTCAATGAAGGTTCCAAACCTTTTCCTGCCACTACTCTATTTTCTCTTCCTAGGAAAATACCCTAGAAATAGAACCACTTTTTATAAAGCTGGACAATGGCCCCCATACAGAGGTCATTACAAACAAAATGAAGGCCAAATAGCATATTTTTCTTGTGCCTTCCAACCAGTAGCAGCAGATGATAAAGAGCCCTCATCTAACTTTAAACATAGAAATTATGTTGCTTGATATAATTCACATTTCTCAAAAAAACGATGACCTATGCTGAGATGTACAAATTACTTGGCAAAGTCAGGGACAAGTTTCTGTTATATCTGATTATTTAAAAGCCATTAAGAAATCTACATACCATGTTTCTAAACTAGTCGAGTTTGTAGAGTTTTTAGAAGTACATGTAATGACGTACATCACATGTCAGAAAAATCTCTTAACATGTTACACAAGCTTGGTGATCATCTGAATCTTGTTGATAATAAATCGTGTAGTAGAGAATAGTTCAGATTGGCTTGAACAGGGGGAAAAGAAATAAAGGATTTTCAAAGAAATAACGAAAAAAAAGGGAAAATTGATCAAGCAGTTCATGCAATCGAACAAGCAAGTATAACCCAAACTCTTGGTTCTATAGACTTTGGTCCAATGTTCATAGCTGCCATTGCAGAGCATAGGGATCTAGTTACAGGAAGAGAAAGCACAGCCAGTAACTCAGAGGAGAAAAATAAATAAGAACACAAATAATGGAACAGAGAAATAATATTTGTCTCTGATGTCTCCACCATCCGAGAGACTCATTAAATAGAGAATGTACTAGTTGTTTAACATCCCTAGATAATAGGAATATCTAACTAGGAGATAACAAACCCTCCAAAAGGGTAGTGGAGAGGATCTCAACAAGTTCGGGAGTTTTAACAAACTCTTAATAAAACAAATAATGACTATTTGCTCAACATGAGCTTATTAGGTGTAAATAATTATTTACACCAACACCCTCCCATAAGCGAATGCTAGGGAGCAAAAGAAAGAAGGGTCCCAGCTACTAGGCCTGATAAGGTACCCGATACAATACTAGAAAAGAAGGAAGGAAGGACTATACAAGCTCCCCCAAGGACAACTTCCTTCACCCCAAGCTTGTCTTGCAACTCCAAATAGCGAGGGAAGCCAAGGGTTTAGTGAAGATATCTGCGAGCTAGTCAGCCGTAGGAACTGAACTCCATCTGAACAACCCCATCCTGAATCAACTGTCGAATGAAGTGCATGTGGATCTCTATATGCTTCGTGCACTGATGCTCAACAGGATTACATGCAATGTGAATAGCACTTTGGTTATCACACCAAAGAATGGAAGGAGACTCTTGTGAAAAACCAAACTCACCAAGAATCTAACGAAGCCAAAGAACCTCCTGCCCTGTTGTCACAACACCTCGATACTCGGCCTCAGTGGATGATAATGCAATGGTATTCTTCTTTTTACAAGACCAAGCAACTGGACAGAACCAAGATGAAAAAAATAGCCAGATGTGGATTTGCAAGTATCGCGACATCCACCCCAATCAGAATCTGTAAAGCCCTCAATACTGGGAACAATATGAGGTGTGTAATGAATACCAAAACTCAAAGTCCCCCGAAGATATCTCAAGATCCGCTTGGTTGCTTCCCAATGACTCTCATGAGGCTCATGTGAAAACCGAGAGACAAGATTAACAACAAAGGTGATATCGGGACGAGTATGAGTGAGATACAAAAGGCTCCCAACCAACTATCTATACAAAGTGGGATCTACTAGTTTAGACTTACATGCAGCAAGTCAATTCAATACCTGACTCGTAAGGTGTGGGAGATGGCTTGCAATCAGCCATATGAAATCTCTGAAGCAAATCTATAGCATACTTCTTTTGACAAATGGAGATACCCTCAGCAGACTGTTGAACCTGTAGGCCAAGAAAGTAGTGCAACAATCCCATATCTGTCATATCAAATTCTGCTTTCAATTTGTGTTTAATGTCCTGTGTTAGAGAATTTGAACTACTAGTAATGAGGAGATCATCAACATACAATACCAATATAGCAAATTCATCATCAGTCTTCAAGACATAAATTGTATGATCGGTTTTACAACGATGAAAACCAATAGACAAGAGGAAAGCATCCATCCTCTCATACCAAGCCCGAGGGGCTTGTTTGAGACCATAGAGTGAACGCCGAAGTCTACAAACCAGTGAAGAGTCATGCACGAACCCCGAGGTTGCTCCATATAAATCTCCTCATGGAGATCACCATGCAAAAAAGCACTCTTCACATCCATCTGATGTACTGACCATCGATGAGAAGCAACAAGAGAGAGAACAAGGCGAACAGAATCCATCTTTGCGACAGGAGCAAAAGTTTCAGAGTAATCCACTCCTTCAACTTGAGAATACCCCTTGGCGACAAGACGTGCCTTGTATTTTTCAACCGATCCATCAGCTGCATATTTGGTCTTATAGACCCATTTACATCGTACAAGCTTTCTTCCTTTAGGAAGAGGAACCAACTCCCAAGTATTATTCTTCACAAGTGAAGAATACTCATCTTGCATTGTTGAATCCCATTTTGGTTGTCAGATGCTTGTGAAAAAAGAACAGGATCATTAGAAATAGCTTGGCTCATAAGAGCCATACAGAATAGGGCCGATGATCGACAACACCAGAAGTCTCAACTCTAGTACGTCGTAGATCTCGTGAATCACCCGCCAAATCACCTGCTACAGCCAATGTAGATCTCAACCATTTAGGAGCAGGAGCAACAGGAGTAGGAGCAGGTGCAAAAGCAATAGGAGGAGCGGGAGTGACAGGAGCAGGCATGGGAGCAACATCAAGGGGCCCATCAAAATCATCATCAGTGGCAGGAGCAGGAGGCAATAATGGAGAAGGAAGAACTACTATATGATCCAAGGGAGCCTCGGTCTCATCAACTCGAACATCCCACCAAAACACAACATCTTTGGTAGTGGGATCGAAGAGGCGATATGCCTTCACATGCTCACAATGACCAACAAAGATAAGTTCTTTGCTTTTCTTCTCCATGGTTTTCCGAGTGTCATCAGGAACAAAGGCCCAAGCCTTGCATCCGAAAACCTGGAATTTTGATACGTCAGAGTTTTTCACCCGACCATGCCTCCTCAGGAGTAACCCCTTGCACTGCTTTATGTGGCATTCTGTTTTGAATATGGTTTGCTGATTGACTACTCCGCCAGTAATCGAGGTGCCATGTTCTTGGACTGAACCATGCAATTTGCCATTTCCTTGAGTGTTTTGTTCTTTCGTTCAACAACTCCATTTTGCTGAGGGGTGTGAGGAACAATATATTGGTGCACAATTCCATGATTAACACAAAAAGCAGCAAATGCATTACTTTCATATTCCCCCCATTATCCATGCGGAGTATTTTAATACAATGTCCAGATTGTTTCTCTACAATAGCTTTAAAAACTTTGAAATGTTCTAGGACATCACTTTTGTATTTTAGAAAGTACACCCAAGTTTTCCTAGTAAAATCATCTATGAATGTGAGTACATACTTAGCACCAGAAAATGATCTATGAGGGAAAGAAGTAAGATCACTATGTACCAATTCAAGACGAGCCTGAGCTCTTTTTGCTTGTCCTTTTGGAAAAGGATCCAAGTGTTGCTTACCCAACATACAACCGGGGCAGACACCATCATGTGATTTTACCTTTGGAAGTCCTGTGACCATATTCTGTGAAGAGAGCTGCTGCAGATATCTGTAATTGAGGTGTCCAAACCTCTCATGCCACAATTTGCTCAGAGAATCAGCATGAGCAATTAGTGAAGATCCTGCAGAGTTATCAAAGCTCTCAAATACATACAAACGTGAACATGAATCCATAGTTCCTATAGCTACAATATCATCATGATCATGAAGTTCCTTGATTACAACCTTATCTGGTGAGAATTCAACAGTTCTACCATCACCAGAATTACAGATTTGATATATGGAAAGCAAATTGTTAGACATATGGGGAACATAAAGAACATCATTTAGATGCCCATTTGGCATATTTACTGTACCAGAACCCAATACATCTACAGAAGTAGAATTGCCCACCGAAATATGTGAAGTGCTGCAAGCTAGAAACAGAAGTCAACAAATCCCTGCAATATGTAATATGATGAGAAGCCCCTGAGTCAAGGATCCACTTGTCTTGCAAAGGAGAAGAAGCTCTAGCAGAAAGAGCCTTACCCTTGCCAGCATTGGAAGCAGATGAAGGTGATGGAACTGTGATCTTGTGTTGTTTTAAAGCCTTTTCTAATGCTTCCAGTTTTAAAAAACATCTGGATTCTGGATGATTTTTCCCCACAAAAGGAACAAGGATCAAACACCCGCTTCTGAAATGGTTTCTTATTTTTGCCATTATTTTGTGGTTTAGAAGTGTCAATAGAAGGTTTAGAAACCATATTGTGAGAAAATACAAGCTTATCATAGCTTTTCTTGGGCTTGTTTTTCCAATTTTTCTTAGGAGAACTGGCCACAAGAGCATGATTCGTTGTAGGCATAACATCCAGAGAAATTAATTTTGCTTGTTCTCGTGAGAGACGTTCGCAAAACTGCTCAAATGAAGGCATTGTAAACTGTGTGCCTAGTGCATCCATAGTAGAAAAGAAAGTTGATGTAAATACAAAAATGGACCCTTTAGTTTAGTTAGGATCGTGTATATGCATTCGTCATCTTTTTAGTTCTACCACCTACTTTCAACTGACTGCGAATCTCTTTAAATTTTGACAGAAATTCTTCTATGGAAGGAAAATTTGAAGGCGATAAAGAGTTTAATTCATGATCTAGTTGAATTAATTTGAACTCGTTTATCTTGCCAAACAAAGATTCAAATTTTTCCCATACCTCTTTTGGAGTCGTGGCCACGGAAATGTGAAACTGGAGGTTATCCGCTACATTCAACGCGATCAATCTGAGAGCTTCATCTTGCTTGCATGCATACAGATACTTATCCTTTTCCGTGGTGAAAGTGGGAACAGTGTCATCAAATACTCGCCATAAACCACGAGACTGTAATAACTGCTACATCTTCGGTTTCTAGGCATGGTAATTCATCGAGTTTAGAGGCTCGAACAACCGTAGATCCCGGTGTGAGCAGAAGACGAGGATGATATAAAGGCTCTCGACATGGTATAAAAGGATCAATTTGTGCCTGGTATATGCCTAGTGTGTGAGGCTAAAAAAAAAAAAAACTCTTTCAAGGTGAACACCAAGACCACCGGCACCAAGCTAGTAAGCCACAAAGAAGAGTGGGAAGGCAGTCAAATAGTCCAAAAAATGGACAATATGGAGAGGTCGAGCATCCAATGGATAGCAAGGAAAACCAATAAGACTGCATGTAGTCCAGAACCAAGTCGCCAAACCACCAAAACACGCAAGAACCAAAAGAACAATAGGTGAACACCAAAGTCTGAGCCGGGAATGCAAAAATCGTCACCAAAGAGGTCTGATGCAGGCATCTAAGCACATGCAATGCTGAAGATATGCATTGGTCTCTCCACTAGCATACGTTCACGCACATGCCCGAGCAAAGAGAGAAACAAAGCGGTAGGTAAAACAATCCACGTGCTTAGACCATAGAAAGTGGCCACCACACCACAATTGTATCCTCGTTTGTTCTTGGGGTTTTCACAACCGATCAAAACGAATCAACACTAAATAAAATACGTCCATACAATACAATTCACTGCAATTTCTCCGCCGCCAAATTACTAGAGCTTCAAATCCATTTTTCTCATGGCTAACAGGTATACCATTATTCTGATGCAAACAAGTCAAAACCATGCAACTCGTACATTCATGGATTTTGATTCAGTCAGTCTAGCTATGGATGGTATTTGTGGATTATATGAATGGAAATTGAAGGAATTGAACCCTGCCATACAGAATATTACATATGACATTGAAGATCTCTACAGCTTCATTGATGGTCTAGCAGACCTGAGCACACTTGTGTTGGATCACTCATTACAAGCTTATCTGTCGAATGACTGCAAGTGGATTAAACAACAACTTATGAAGCACTTGAAGAAACTTGCTGCAGGCTGAGAATAGTATGCAGGCCGTGAGTAAATAGCACGAGCCAAAGAGGAAAAATGACCACGTGCTCGCAGGAATGAAGCTTTGATGGATCTGAAGCTTTGACTCTCGCCTCCTTTTCAAATACACATAAACCACAAATCAGCAAAGAAAGCCGCATCCAACCATGAAAAACATGAGCAGCAACAAAATGCGCAGTTTCCAAACTGGACAGTAGCAATAGTCACAAAAAAACCACGCAGCAAATAAGAAAACCGGAGAATATCAATTATGAGAAAATAGAGGTCGACTTCAACTCTCCTGCAACGATTGCTCTGATACCATGAAAAGTGGAGCATAGGGATCTAGTTACAGGAAGAGAAAGCACAGCCAGTAACTCAGAGGAGAAAAATAAATAAGAACACAAATAATGGAACAGAGAAATAATATTTGTCTCTGATGTCTCCACCATCCGGGAGACTCATTAAACAGAGAATGTACTAGTTGTTTAACATCCCTAGATAATAGGAATATCTAACTAGGAGATAACAAACCCTCCAAAAGGGGAGTGGAGAGGATCTCAACAAGTTCCAAGAGTTTTAACAAACTCTTAATAAAACAAATAATGACTATTTGCTCAACATGAGCTTATTAGGTGTAAATAATTATTTACACCAACAGCCATATCAGCCAAAGAGGGAAAATCAAGTTCAAAACCAGGATCATCTTTTATGCAAAGGTATCAAGTATCTATTCAACCATGGTACTTAAATATAGACGACCAGCTTAATCCACTGGATGAAATAACATCATGGTGCAATTATATGCAAACTATCAGCCTAGCTTTGGAATAGAATCAAAAACTATGTTTGTTACAAGATATCTGTGGGATATAGTCCTCAAGTGGTGGACTAGTATGTTGCAACAAATGCAATATGCCCACATCTATGTGAAACAGATCCAATGAGGACTCTCTTTCGAATTCTAATCAATGAATTTGTACCTCTACAAGGTAACCAAGAAACCAAAGCTAATAAATGGTTGGCCAAAATGCAATTATGTGACCTTTCTCAATTTGAAAAGTTTGCTATCCAATTTCGAAAGCTAGCATATGAAGGTCATTCCCATATTTCAGATGTTCTCAAAATGAATTTTCTTGATGCTCTACCTTACAATCTAGTTAATAGAGTTCTAAAATATATTGATGTTAAAAGAATAAATGTTATTGTTGTCTTTGACTAATATTATTGACTTTGCTCATCAGCAAGCCATACACCTAACATCCAAAACCAAAGCAATACAAATGCTTTCTAAGCTTCAAGCCGCCCATGCTGCCACAATGTTTTCATAAACCAATCCCTTTGGTTGCTGACCCTTTGTGTCAGCAAACCCGAAATGCCCAACAAACATATCACTTCCAACCATTGCTCTTTTCGATGTCGCCATTCTTATGCTCCACGACGCCAATTTCTCCACCACCGAAAAGTTCCTAGTAAGCAAACATCTATAGTCATCTGCTATATCTGCAATAAACCTGACCATACTGTTCCTCAACGTTCTTGTAAAAACCAGCCTTGAAGGATTTTTGTGAAGTACATAACTAAGATAATTAAGAGAGATATGTGGCAGTATTCATGCTTACCTTTCTTAATCTTCTTGGTGTTTTCATTAAACTCCAACAACACCTCAAACAGATTGTACTTCAAGCATGTGGTAACCCTATCACACGCTACCTGGGTGCTCTTGGCAGTTGCAGAGACTTCCCTGTAGGAATGATAGACCTTTCAAGTAACGGCCTTTATTGCATATCTCAATGGTATTTTCTGTATTGCAGAGATGGAAATCGCCCTATTGTTTGTTATTTATCCCCCAATCTTGCCACATCTTTTGTATTTATGCTCCCCTTTTTGTCCCTTTTGTGCACCTTCAATCATCATTCATGTCACTCTTACTTGTACCGTTGGTGTTATTTGATAGGCTTGCTCTAGAAATAGGACCCCATCATGTAGTCTACTTAATAGGATCGAAATCGTTTTATCTACAAGTTGGAAGAATGGGAATCTGCTCCAAACATCCAACTTCATTTGCAGTAAGATCTTTGCATTAGGTTTCCATTCAATTGGTTGTGTCTGTGTATTTGCAACATTTGTAGTCAATCCTCCTCCATTAGTGTGGTTGATTTCTGCCACCTCCAAGTGTATATACTTCTGAGTGCCCTATTAATGAGCTAATTTGAAAGGAATCGCCGAAAATGCTTCCTCAAGGTCCAGGAGAAACGATTTTAATATTTGTTTCTTGTATTTGGGCTTCGTGTGATCTCTGTCACTGATACTATTGTCAGTATCTCCATTTTTCTTCCTTGAATCTGGATTCCTTACTCATTTTCTCTATTTCACTGTTGGATCTCCTATTTAGTTTCTAATTTCCCCTTTTGACACCATATTTTCTCCCTTCTTTCTCTGCAACTCTCTTGTTTCCTTTTTAACTCTTGTTTCTCTTTCTAGGTCTAAGTTCTCTCTTCTGCAAGATTGTTTGTGAGTGTGAATTGTGTGCCCTAGCTTCTACTTCTAGTTTAACTTCTTGTTTTTGTTTTCTTGAATGAATTTATTGATTTCTCTACAATTTCAACTTTTACTTTTTTCTCAGCCTACACACCATCTACTTGTGTGCTTAGTTGTTCATCTCACCCCAATCTAAATAGTATATTTTTATTTGCCTCCAAAATTAAATGTTCACTTTCCCTATGTGTCCTTATTTCTATGCATTTTAGTTTGAATTTTATTCCTAATTAGGAAAGCATTCTTTCATGTTTTTTTTTCCTACCTTGCCAAATATTTGAATTGCCAATTTTTAGCTAACACTCAAAAAAAAATTCATTTTCTTTTTGTCAATTCATGGCTTTTCATGTTTTTTTTCTTTTTGTCAATTCATGGCTTTTCATGTTTTCTATTTCTTTTCCCAAAACTGTTTTGTTTATTTTCTATTTCTTTTCCCAGAACTGTTTTGTTTATTTTCTATTTTTTCATGAAATAGTTTATTGTCGGTTTCCCCTTTTTCCCCAAAATTATATATGTTCTATTTATTTCAATTGTTTCACTATGTTTTTCCCAAAACTGTTTTGTTTATTTTCTATTATTTCATGAAAGAGTTTATTGTTGGTTTTCCTCCTTTTTCCAAAATATATTATTTTTAATTATTTTGGTCTTTTTTACCCCCGAAAATTGCCTTCTGTGTTTTATTTATTTATTTTTAATTGGTCCTATTTTCTACTATGCAGCAATGGAAGCTTTTAGCCTTGCATCATTGACAAATCCATTTGTTCCTTCTCCTACCAATGTCTTCAATTTAAACACCCCTCAAGGCAATATCCTTGCTACCATGTAGGATCTCAACTACCAATTTTTTTAGCTTTCCTAGTTTTTAATACTTACCATCATATAGTAATACTTTATCTCATTTCCTTAATTTGTGTTTACAGTGTCTATTATGCCACACTTTTTGTCTTCTTTTTCTTGTGATTGATTATATGCGGCAATAAATATCCTTATCAAATGTCTCTAGTTCAATCAATCTTTCCAGTAGTGATTATTCTTCATTCAAACTGAATGCTACTGCCATCCTTAAACCCGGTATTATAAATTCCATGGGAACTAAAACTTCAAGTCCGTAGAATATCTGGAAAAGAGAATACTTGGTCAATCTTTTGTAGGTCATACGGTATGCCCAAGTACGGAACGTATTTTAAGGTCCCAGACTATGATGTCTTAAGTTACAGATTCATCAATACTTTCTCTAACACCTTATTGAACACTTCCACAACCTCGTTTGTATGTGGATGGTATGGCATGCTTTGGTTTGATTTACAAGGAAGTGCTTCGATAGATCTTCAATTGTTTCATTCACGAAGTGCTTTCCTTGGTCACTTGTAATACAATCTTTTGTCGGTATTGCTTCCACCCATCATGTTAAATATTTTGTACCCATTATAATGAATCTGGCTTGAGTTTTCCTTGTTGCAGGCTTGTTGGGCCCTATAAAATCTATCGTCCATTTTTCATACGGCGCTAATGTCAGAACTGGTCTTAACGACATCTCATCTCATGCGTTAGGCTTTCTAGCTCTTTCGCATATATTGCATGCCCTTGCATACAAATGTGTGTCATTAATAGGGTTGGCCACCACAATCCTACCAACAGTATTTTCTGTGAAGTTACAACGTTGGGGTTATGTCCTCCTGTCACTCCATTGTTCGCCTCCCTTCAAAAAAATTTCCCTTTCATGTCACAATAACATTCGTCTTAGAATTTCATCACTCCCTTTCTTGTGCAACATTCCTTCAATCAAGGTAAATGGGAAATCCTAAATCAGTAAAATCTCTTTTCTCCATTTTGTTGTATCCCTCTAGAAATTCTCGTTGCTAAAAACTGCTCTATCTCCTACATTACTTTGAGTACTATTTATAACTCTATAAAGACATGCTCTTGGGAACTCATCCTCAATGGGTCCCTTGTCTTCCCCATTTCTATGTAGGACAGGTAGGCTGGACCATTGTTCAGCTTCCCTGGTTTTACCGCTATTATAAATTCAAATCCTTGAAATAGCATCAACCATCTGCAAATTCTCCCTTGTATCACTAGTTGGTTTATCAAATATTTTAGTGGCTCGTGGTTTGTGTAAAATTTGCATTGGGCTTAGCAATAGGAACAGTATTGGCACAACCTAGGTGACAAATGGATCACCCTCTCTCATTTGCAAATCGGAAGTTGGCCAAGGCATAAGCAAATTACACAGTCAAAAGAGAGGCCCTAGCAATGATATATGCACTATAGAAATTTAGATGTTACTTGCTAGCCACTCCATTCATGTATCCTAACAAAATTCTCACTTTTTTTGTATTTTTAGTATCAGCAAGTTTATAATTATAGATGATTCAACGGACCTACTAACAGTCCTTTACATATTATGTGTCCCAGTAATGTCCTGAATGGCGTCACAAACAAACATATTTTAGATTGAGCAATATTTGCAACATTCTACACCTACTCTACTATCCTATATAGATATGGGGGCCCATAAGCCCAATGGCATCAATTAATCAGTGATGAGTGGGGCGGGTGTCCATAGAGCTATCGCTCACCCAGAGTATAGTTATAGAGAGTCAACCCTATCTAGCCAATCATTGAGGTATTCCTCAAGGGAATCATGTATGAAATATTTAAAGGCATTGACCGTTATTTATTTTTATTATGGGTAAACGCTTTTGACCAGACATAAGAACTAGGTACACGAGGGTTTAAGGAAAGGCCGACAGCCAATTACAACAAACATCAGAAGATGGACATGAAAAACACAACCAAGGACCATAGCCAGGAACAAAGGCCTATCGAGGCCCAAGCTGAAACAAAGCTGACTACAGAAAGTTGGGTCAACAGTCAAACAGAAAACAAACTGCAATCAATAAAGCAGATTTAAAGTAGCCAAAAATAGCAGATACAACAGTCAAATTACCCATTATGTTTCTTATGTCTGCCTTTCCACTTGTGTTGGAACTCATCTTGTTTGAGAGTTGCAAGATTTGAGAATGTATTTTTGCATTTCAAGCTTCTAAGATAATATCCAGGGCTTCGAATACTTCAGATTGTTCTTCTAAACTTGTACGATCTTCAATCTGCTCGTGGTTGACTAGAAGTGATCCATGGAGGGTTTTTGGTCCAATTACTACCGTCTTAGGAGGAGCCAGCTGATCAATACTCTGTAATTGAATTGTGGGAACTTGGAAGGATCCCCTGTTGATCCCTGGGATGAGATTCTTCCATCTTTTGAATTGGTTCTTTGTGGACTTCCCCAGTCAGCTGAGAGATATCTGACCATTCACTGATGTTTTTGTCTTTGGACTCCCACCCATTGTTGGCGTTGGTGCATTTCCTCTTAAGGTGACCTGTTTGATGACATTTGTTGCATCGGATGCTAATATTTTCACAATCAAGCACTTGAATCCATTTGCCCTCGTGGTTATGTCTCCACAGGCTTGCACATTGCCACGTGTAGCCTCATCTATCCCTAAAAACTATTTTCTATCCTGCTTCTATGCAGGTCCCATCTTGAGACTTCTCATGTGCCTCTATATTACCCTGCATTGCATCTTCAACTTCATCTTTGGCATTTGGTCCTTTTGACTTTTGGCTCCACAATACATGATTCTTTAGTTACCATCGGTGGTAACTTTGGCCATTAGAGACATGTAGTTGACTTTTTAGATTCATTTGAAAATTCAATTATTGATTGAGTCTCTACTTGACCTCATCCAATTGGTAATTGATGTTGGTCATATGAACCTGGATGTTTTGGACACTATAATCAAGTTGACTCTATGATCTAATGAAGGAAACATCATGTCTAAAGTCCCACCTAATCATAACTCCGGTACATCTTTGTAAGGAGTTTTTCCTAGTGGGTATGAACTTTTCCACCAGCCTCTAGTTTTTGGGCTTGTCATGTCAAGGCTTGACATGGTAGAATTTGATTTTCACCTTTGACCAAGTTTAACTGAACGATTTCAGACTCAACTCGTCCTTAAATTAGAAAATTCACAGAATAGACCCCTAATGAATTTTTGTGAGCTTTCCAAATATGTAAAGAAATCGGAATAAATCTAAAACATCAAGGCCTGTAGAAAGAATTTATGAAAAACACCAAAGTCGCAATAGTTTTCTTAAAAACAAATCACAAAACCTTGACATTTTCCTATAGCTTCTTTAAATGCATTTGCAACTTTTCAAAAAAAATGTAGAAAAATTCGCTATGGTTTGCGAGGTATAGGAAATTCTTCCAAACTAAATATTTACCACCACTATTGACCAAATCGATACCATGCATCTACCAACAAAACCGCGAGGGCATTGGACTTCCATGCAAGAGCTACTCGAAGACATGATGTGTGTGGGCTTCTCACCAAGGTTCTTAGTTAGCACGGATGGCAGAATCATTTTATTGGCAACATCAAGATCACAAACATTAGTGAAACGAAGATTTACCAACTTTCAAATTGTGTTCATCAGACCAACTTGTGTTTGCATCAAGTTGTGATATGATATGGCTCCTTTGGGCCTTATTCTTCATTTAATATTTGCAAAGCGTTTAATTTTTGTATGAATAGGATATAGTGGGCCAATTATTAAGTAGATGGTTGACTGTGTCGATAAACACATCACCATACTCGAAAAAAGCAATTTAGAGAAATCCCGCGAGGAATTGGTCTAAGGTGCAGTTGTGCGGTTGTAAGGAGTGCTGCAACTATAGATCCATATTGAAGTCAGGGAAAGGCTGGTGTGATTGAATCACTTGGGGTAACATTACAGTGTTGAATTATAAGCATGTGGGCATCGTGTGGGTTGTAATAACCCAATCCTGGCAGAGTGTGTGAGGTTGAGTGTGTAATATCTCATGTTGAATAAAAGATATTGTTGTTGCAGATTTTCCGTTGCATAACTTTGTTAAGGTTGCACGGCCTAAGGCATCCCTTCATTGGGTACCCTAACTGCAAATGCATCATTTGGTATCAAAGCAAGACACGACTATGGGATGAGAAAGCAAGGATCTAAAGTTCTCCATCTTTGCAAGGTGAGTAGAGAACATGGTGAAGCAAGTGGTGTGATCTGCATAGGTTTGCAAGGAGGTCTAGCAATAGATCTAAGGTTGTGAAAAGACAAGATGTCACCGAGAAGAGTACGGCAAAGAGGCACACAAGTCAATAATGTCGCCAGAAGACTTGATGAGATCACGGAAATGTTCCAGAAAATGCAGATTAGATTGATTCCAATAGAGGAAGACAGAAGAAGAGGATTTGTCTTGAGGGATGATGTAAGTGATGTGGAAGAGGAAACACAAGAAGTGACTAAAGGTGGATTGAAAGAAGCAGGTCCAACACCTGAGCATCTTGATGATGGTGAAGAAAGACTTCTCAAAGCCATGTCCAAGATTGGAAGGAGTGCAAATGGAGGTTCCTTATTTTTTTGGGACACTGAACACAGAAGAGTTAATTGATTGGCTAATAAAAATGGAAGAATATTCTAAGTTTGATGAAATTGTGACCAAGCCCAAGGTGAAGACCACACAGACCAAGTTGAAAGTTCATGCGGCATTGTGGTGGAAGGAAGTTCAACTAGAGTTTGATAGGAAGGGTAAAGACAAGACCGCCCAATGGGAGCAGATGGTTGCAAGTTGAAAGGGAAATCTTTTCCTAGTGATTACTAGTTGGTCTTATTGAAAAAATTGCAGAATTTGCGACAAAATGAGTTAAGTGTGAAAGAGTATGTAAAAGAGTTCAACAAGATCCCAATTCAGGTTGATCATAACGAAATGGATCAAGTGACAGTACTGTGGTATATCAATGGACTACAGTGGGTGATCCAAGATGGGATCAGCATAGTGAAGATGCAAATGGTCGAAGAAGCGTACCAATATGCAGTGAGAGTGGCGGAGAAAGTGGTGTGCAGGCAAAATGCTAGGAAGGCCAAGTAAAAGACCATGAGTGGTAGAGATCCGGAGGTGCAAGTAAGTGAGGAAGACACAAGCAATGCGCAAGGAGAGCGAAGTAGAGGAAGAACCACTTTTGTGAGAGGAAAAGGGAGAGGAGGAAGAGTCAGTAGTACATGTTTTCGGTGTGGCAAGGTAGGACATCGAACTTTCAAGTGTCCACATGCACATACGAATGACGAGAAAATAAAAGATGTGATTGCGCATATCACGCAAGTTGAGGAAGAACGTGTGGCATCGGTTCATCCAATAGATGAGCCTGAGGAAGGTGACACATTGCTTCTGGTGAGAATAATATTGAAGGTTGCGGGAGAGAAAGAGGAGTTAAGTGAGAAAGGCAACATATTTTCCAAACAAGATGCAAGAAAAGAGGTAAATTTTTCATAGTAGTGGTTGATAGCAAAAGCACGAACGATTTGGTGTCTACAGAGATAGTGCGGATGTTGGGATTGGAGTGCAAACTACATCTAGATCCTTAAAAAGTGACTTGGTTGGTAGAGGGACAAGTTGGCGTTGTGAGATAGCAATTTGAAGAGGAAATTAAGAGTGGCTGGTTCGCAGATATCTTATCGGTGGGTGCATGTCATGTTTTGTTGGGAAGACCATGTGACAATTTGACCAGGAGATGTTATATGATGAGAGAGCTAGTATAGTGAAAGTACAGAAAGATGGACAAAGTCACATTCTAAAAACTTATGGCGCACCAAAGTCATTTGATTATGCGCAAGGCAGACCAGAAAATGCGGGATGAAAGCGGAGTGTTCAAAGTTCTGCAACAATGCATTGCGCTAAGAAGAGTAAACATAACATGTACAGAGCTTAGCACTGCGGCAAAGAAAGAGGGTGCTGAGGAGAGGATTTTCTGGCACAAAGCCCACGCGTAGAGATGTGATGTTACACAAGAGGAGATGTGGAAAGAAAAGAGACACCCTGCACAAACAAATGAGGTCATCTTGAAGAGGACAAGGACAAGGGTGCAGAATAGTAGGAACCTTATAGGAGGACAAGGTCAGTTTTCCCAACCAAGACAAACAGTTGGAAGAGGAGTACGTATTGGCATGCAAGTACGCCAAGACCTTACCAAAAGGTTGGAAGGTGGTTCTACCACTCAGCCCACATGTGTGAGCACCTAGCTAACACATTTTCTTACCCGTGGTGAATGAAGCAGGAGCATCCCGATTCATGTGCAATCTTTCATCAACCAAAAGCATGTTAGATTAGGAAAATAAGCTAAGTCTAGCAGTGGGAAAAATATGATTTTGCACAGGATTTGTTCCTTTGGTTTACACAAGTCTTTTTTTGAGCAAAGCGTCTCTATGTAGCTTGCGCAGCACACATGTGTTGTGTTGTTCTTCTGCAGCTGTTTGAGTAGATTTTTGTGTTTGTACATATTTTTGTGCAAGCATCAGAAAAGTTACCCAGAAAGACCCGCGAAATTGCCCTAATCACGGAGTAATATTCAAAAAATGGCATATGTCTATATCATATGTCACAGAGCAAAAATGGTAAGTTCATGGGTAGAAGATCTTGCACAAGCAATGAGCACTTAGGATAAGTTCATGGCTAGAAGTTCTTGCATAAACAACGGGCACTTAGGGTAAGCTCATGGCTGGAAGTTCTTGCATAAACAACGGGCACTTAAAAATAAAAAATAAAAACAGTGCACATGTGACTGAAAGATGGCACAAACCGGGAAACCCTTCAAAACATGTACAACAATCCATAGTGTATTTTCAGGGGCTTGCATCAAAAGGGGGACTCATCTTGATACTACGCATCTACCTACAAAACCGTGAGAGCACTGGACTTCCACACAAAAGATACTCGAAAACATGGTGTGAGTGGCCTTCTCGCAAAATAGTGCACAAGGTTTTGAGTTGGTGAAAATAAAGAAATCATCTGATTGCTAGCATTGAGATCACAAACGGGAGCTGACAAAAATTAACCTATTTTCAAATTGTGTTCGTTGAACCAACTAGTATTTGCATCAAATTGTGCTATGATATGATTCCTTTGGGCCTTATTCTTTATTTAATATTTGCAACTCATTTAATCTTTGTATGGGTGAGAATGTAGTGGGCATAATATTGAGAACGGTTGATTATGTCTCTATATAAATTATAAACACATGACCATACTTAAGAAAGGCAATTCAAAGAAATCCCATGAGGAATTATCCTAAGGTGTGGTTGTAAGGAGTACTGTAATTATAGATCTGTGAGCAGATCTGGGAAGGGCTAGTGGGACTGAATCATTTGGGGCAACACTAGTGTTGAATTGAAGCCTGCGAGCATCCTGTATTGTAATAAGCCAAAGTTAGCAGTGTGTGTGACATTGAATGTGTAATGTCTTGTTGTTGAATAAAAGATATTGTTGTTGCTGTAAATTTTCGGCTGTGTAACTTTGTTAAGGCTGCAGGGTCTAAGGCATCCTTCATTGGGACCCCTAACCAAGACTGCTTCAACATGGCAAGAGGAAGGAGACTACTCCTCATCACCAAAGGCACGGTTCAAACGGACTGGGTTGGGGTCGCTGGACAAAGACACAATAAAATCCTTCCACTTTCCTATGAGAAAGTTTGCACTCACAAAAACCAAAACCATATGTATAAAACCAACTTGAATGCTCTGTGCAAAGCAGCATTGTCTATGCAAGCATCTTTGATAGGTTCCACTAAATTTAAGAGAACAAGGGGGCGGGGGAGCACCAGACCTGAATCCAAGTTTTCCGGATTGGCAAGAATCACCGCAAATTCTAGGAAATGTAAGAGGCAATGGGAGCAGGGACAGCATAGCATAAAAGTTAAAACAACAAATTCCACAATCAGGAGAAATCTATCACTTAACATTGCCATTAAAAACTTAAAAGAAACATCAAATAAATCATAACATACAAACATCAAACTGGAGAAATATTCAATAGGCACGTCATTGATTTTCTACCTTCTGTTAAGCCCTCTTTTTTTTTTTTTCTTAATTTTCGTTTTTGTGGACTCATCATACAAACCAAAAAGTGTCCACAGTCCCCCCAACAGACCTGAGGGCAAGCCAACCATTCCCTTGAAAAGAGATTGTGAAGAAATACAGTCATCCCCACCTCATCCCTGTGCCATAAAAAGCATGGAAATACAATCCCACTGCCAAGGGTGCCACCCGTTGGAGCAAAAGATTTTTGAAGACAGGAAAGACCAAGAACAAACAAAGGATAGTTTCTAAGAAAGCAAGCAACAAAGTAGCTTTGAAAGAGGATGATGTACAAGAACTTCATTTCAGATGATAGTAATTCATAGGGTCCTTTCAAGGGATTGCCAGTTCAATCATTTTCTTGGCTGCAGTGTTGGAGTCATATGCATTGTGATTTGATATATCCAGCAGTTACCTCTAGTGCATTACCATAAAAATTGGATGAGAATGCAAGAGCACACATTTTACAGGTTATCAGGCACAAAATAACACTCATGATTTTGATAATAGAGTAGTGTTCAAATGGTTAATGTGTGGTGCTTGCAAGCAAGCACTTATAGTCAAATATCTTCTGGAACTGTTGAGTGATCTTTTTATTTCAAGCTGGTGAGGCTTGGGGTTCACCCACTAACACATTCCTATTGAGACAACCAACTTCAAATCTGAGCAGTGGAAAAATTCTCCAGCAGCAGATATGCAGCAGCCTTTAGAGATATATGTGATCCAGAATAAGATGAACATGGAATTATACCTAATCGCAAGGGATTTTTTTCTGAACCGATTGGGGTCAGCTTGGAAGGTCACGGCAAGAAGACAAAATATGAATCTCAATAATGACAATGTACAGAGATTTTCATTGTGTGGTTACTGCAGCTTACCCTGCATTCATTTTCCAATCTAAAACTCGACACATAGATCAAATCTTATTTTCCTACTATTATCTGTATGTCCCACATGAGTCTGCTACTAAATTCTCCATAGATCCGACAATAATGGCTTGAGATTATGCAATAAAGCATCCCTATTCAAAACCTGAGAACAATTGGCATGCCCTACGAAAGGAGTGCCCAACAAAAAAACGAATTCAATATGTACTGGCTCAAACCTCTGTCCTATCCTAAAACTAAGGAAACTCTCTGCACTACGCAGCTACAGTAATAGGTTTGGCTTGAAAGAGACCCGGACACAGAATTTACTAAACACTAATGAATATTTAGACAAACAAGATTATGCCTGTGTGAATGCCTGAAATGATGTGATTTTAATAAGGGTTTAGATAAGAATTGAATTACCTAGACCTATTAGATGAAAACCTCAGTTGGACCAAACCAACATTCAATTCGAACCCACTTAACCAATGCAATACCAGAAATAGTATGTGCAGCTTTTTGGAATGTTATGCATACATTGCAAGTAATCATAATCTCAATTGAATTCAATTAAAAACAATAATTGAACATTTGCCCAAATGGGCTGCAATGAATCCCGGCAACATGTCATACCTTTGAAGGATCAACTTGAGGGCAAGATTTGAAGACTTGAAGCACTCGATCGGTGGCCTCCTGCTTGTCTAAATAAGTTGCAGGGGAGTATGCCACTTGGGTGTACTGCCTTCTCCCCAAAAAGCCCCTCGCCAATGACTCTACGTGCACATTCCTTGAGTTACATTCTGTGGAATCTAGGCTTCCAACATACTTGGGCGAATCAGTACTCGTACATTTCCTTGTAAATAGCCGTGACCGCCATGCCAGTGCTCGAACTCCAGGCCTAACCGCCTGCATTTTCGCTCGGATTCAACTCTTCTTTCCTAAGTCTCCCTTCGTGAGGTTTACAAAGGAGAGAGGACAAACCTCGCAAATTAAATAAGAAGTCCTCAAAACGACTAGGTATACGATACGTTGGGTAAATATGACAAATTACAATGGAATTAAGTCATATTAGTTTATGGAAGGAGGGAGGAGCATCTCCTCACACGAGTTCACACAATTTATATGGACAAGATAAAAGGTATTTTTTTTTTATTTTGATTCTTCCACATTATGTTGTTATTAGATTTGACTGAAAAAATAACAATGTAATTGTTATCTTTTCTATCAAACAAATTGTCTTTAGTATTTTGTTAAAATGAATAGGTGTTGTATCTAATCAAAAATATATGTGTGGGTGGATGGTGAAACATGTGGATTGTTATGTAGATGTCATGGGGTCAAGGTTCGGTGACACAAACATTTTTTTGTGTAGGTTCACGGCGTTATTGTGAACATACGTGATGGATAGGGACCACAAGTAAGGAGAGCGGCCAAGAAAACTTAAGAAACTCGTTTCGTTAGGATTTTGCATGTGAGTGTTTTGTCATGTTGTCTTGTCAAGCTTTATTGTTAGTCTATATCGTTATCGTAGGATTTTTAATATTTTGTACTATTATCATTTTGGGGTAGTACCTGACCTTTAAATATGGACCTCAACCAATTAGTTGTAACTTTGGTTGTAGAAGGTGGTGAGAATGGCACTCAAGTGATTTCAAAAAGTTGTTCTAAAAGTCTATAACGAGCTAATATGTCAATAGCTCCTCAATCGCGCATGGGTGATGCAATGGAGATGTTTATATGAGAAGTTAGGAGTGGAAGCCAAAAGAAGACAATGTGGAAAGGAAACGGGTGCGAGGGGAGAGATAGGAACAACCTTGTCGCATATTCAAAAGTTCATAAAGCAATGATACATTGCAAAGCAATAAGTCGTTCTTCTTCTTTTTGGTTTTGACATATGTCTTGAGACATTTTAGAGTGTCGTTAGAATGAGTTTTAGGGTTGAATGTGAAGGTCATTAAGAGAACAAACTCTAGAGATTCTTGTGAGAGTAAGGCCTTATCATTTTATACGTCCAATATCTATTTTGTTTTGGGAAATGTTAGGCTTTAAGCCTTACGATTGTCAAAGCCCATACCTTTTTAGAGCTAGTTGATATCAATTGCCTCATGAAATAGGTGGGAGAGGAAAATGGTATTACAAGTTGGCAGAAAGCATAACCTTTTGGCCCTTACAGATAAGAAATATTGTTTGCAATTAATATCGAGTAATGAAAAGCATATATTTCTTCTAGAGACAAAAATGCATCTATTTTGGGCATGAGGGCTTGTCATTATGAAGTGAATCTTGTGATATGGAGATGGACACCTACTAATTTTCTATACCTTGTGATTTTTCACAATGGTCGCATTTGTAATCACTTGTGTTTTTTCAATGGTATTTGTGATCATTAAATCACGCACTTACTATGTACATCTAGCCTCTAAATACTTCATTTATATGCATGATTCCTAAACAAGAGAACTACTCATTAACACCTCTTTACTTTGCTTTGACATTTCTTTTATCCTTTTCATCTTTATTGCTTGTTGTTTCTAATTGACAACTTACAATTTTACATATCGAGTTGATATCCTACTCAACTCTGATTTCATTGTATGACCTTTAGAGTACCATGTACGGGGACCGTCCTTTAGGGATAGGAGCACCTGGCCCATTTGGGTGTTTATGTCCTCCTTATCTCTTTTTTGATATTTCAAATGTTAGTTTTTTCTTATCTTCTTTTATCACTCTTGGTTGGCCTTTCACTTGTTAATGACGAAACTTAAGCAAAGGAATAATATATATACATGTCTTATTTAACCTCATTAGAGAGGCAAGCATTCAAGAGGCACATACTATTACAAGGAGCTAATGGTTTCTAGCTATTACACCAAGGATTTCATACCTCCTTTGCATAGGAGGGTTTATTTTGAATTCCATACCACACATTTGCATTTGGGACAAAGTAGTTGTAGCCCACTATCTCTTTGTGCAACTAACACTAGGGCATCCTAGCTAAGGGACGTTATTCTAATCACACACACAAGAACTACATAGAGTCTAAAATGTAGTGCAACGCTCAATGATAATCACATCAAGGTGACCATCGAGATCAATCGACTCAAACATATGCATTTTTTATCCCTCTAATGTGTGCTTGAGTATTGTGCAGATAGCTAGGGTTTATTTTACAGGTACATGAATGACACAACAAATATGACATGAATTACACCAAATAAGGTGGGACATTGAGCGACACAAAAAGAACCAAATCTTGAGCCATTCCATGACGCCTTGACTCCTAGATCGGACACTAGCACTCCTGGGCACTTACGTCTATCAATTTCTAGATTACTGAGTTCGAAACAAAGTTTGACCCCAGAATCTTCCCTTTCATATCACTCTCCGATCTAGAATCGGTGCATACCAACAGATACAAGTTGAGTCATTCTACAAACCCTATTTATCACTCTTGCTTATATTTCCTTTATTTGATCTTACTTATTTCTTGTTTTATTTATTTGATCAATAGTTTCCTTACTTAGATTTAAATTTTATTAAATCATTCGGTGAAGCCGATCTCTTACATGCCCATTATTGGATCTTTCATGGCTTCTCGTGCCTTTGATTCCAATGCTTCCCCATTCTATACCCAGATTCAACTTTGTAATCTCCTTGTTAAATGTGTCCTAGTTGATCCTGGATCTGGTCTTAATGTATGCAATCTTTTTGTCTCCATCAAATATGACTTTTTGTTACTCATCTCTATCCATCTACTCTTTGTATTTGTGGATTTGATAATACACCTAAGCAAGTGTTGGGTACAATATCCCTTCCCTTTACCATGGAATCTTGCACTCTTGATGTTCTATGTCACGTTATGCTTCATGATGTTCCTTATACTATCATTCTAGGCCATCCTTGGTTACATATTATGCATACACTTCTTTCTACCCATGTCATAACACACAATGCCATTGTTACACCTTCTTCCATGGATATTGCTATAGTAGATTCCACACCTCATGTTACTACTCCTTGTGATATTCCTCTCATACATGATGCTCATGACAGTACCTACATTGCACATCCTTCTCCTCTTGGGATGCACCCTAGTGCTACTAATTTACATGATAAAATTTCTATTAGCACCCATGATACTCCTCCCATTATATCTCACTCTCGATGCACTTTTATTGATCATATGCTTAGTGCTTCCAATGTTACATCTCTCTCCGCACCTTCCTCATCACAAGTTAGAGCACCATATGTTGATTTTACAATGATTCCTAATGCTCTCACTTTCCATGATCCTATGCATGATTTATTTATTATGGCCACACCTTATCTTGTTACATTCATGAGGGTTATTCACTCCCCTCTTTCTACATTTTTTTCTATGATCACGGGGTCTAATTCATACTTTGCTTTATTGCTTTTAATCTTCCCAAATTGCACCTATTACTTGCCATTGCTACTGATGAGCCTCCTAACATTACATATGTTACATATCTTTTGACTCACATCTTGATCCTTATGTTTGCACTTACTCCTTCCATTATTGCCAACGAGCCCAAAGTTACATATATTTTATTTTCTCCTAATGGACACACTTTTATTGCTTATATACTTTTAACTTATGTCATTGGAATCTTAGACTCTATAGGGTTTCCCCTCATTACATTTTCATCATTCTCTGGTATTTCTTACGCTTCTCAATGTTGTTAGTGGAGTATATTCATTTTCCTTTCATTTATTTATTTACTTGGAGCTTTCCTCCACTCGTGGGATATGCGTCCTTAGGTGTACGCTTGACCACACTATTTTAGCTAATGGTAATTACTACCTGTAATGAAATTACTTGTATAAATATGAATATCAACAGCAATAGAACACCAAAGAACATAAGATTGTAGATAAATGATAGCAATATGCAAGTAGAATAGCTTAGCCACTTTGAGGGGGCAACCTCCAAACCATACAATAAGACTCAAATGCTTAATATGATGATTAACTACTCCTCACTACCACCTATATATATCAATCCTATGTTATGGCCAACACCAAGGCTGACCTACTAAACATATGAAATCATAAATGAATAACATATGACAAGAAGAGATATTATGTAAGCCACAAGTCGGCACTACATATCCAATATAAGCTATAGGACTAAGGGCATAACATGCCCCTCCCCTTCAAAGCGTCATCATCCCCAATGTTAGGAAGCCTTGGATGTTGTTGCCAGACAAACATTTCATCATCCCATGATGCATCCTCAATATTCATATTATTTTTAGTATTTGATTTCACTCAAAGGCTATGTGTGATGGCACTTCATTGAGTGCAAGTCGAACGCTCACTCAAAGCGCGCACAACTACCGAGATCCCACCTTTGTGATGCTTGACATGAAGTTAACATGCATGTTCATCATGATATTTATCCATGAAACCATTCAAACATAATCATCCAATCATATTATATTGGAAACACATATAATAAAGAGAGATAACAATTTAAACAATGACCAAGATCAACTGAGCCATTAGATCACCATATTCAAACATTTCAACAATTATAATCCATCCACAATTATCCATCATAAAGTAGAATTCATTACTTAGTGGAAGTTGAATACATAATAATCATTGTACTAATAATACCTTTGGACCATTCGCTTGAAGTGTCAAACCCTAGATTTTCCTCATCAGTTATCTCAAAATCAGGCTTGTCCATATAAGTCTGCATGCTCCATGACAACATATTCCTCAGGTTCATGGTTGCACCCTCTGGGTTGATCACTTCCCAGCCATAAAGATTCTTTTTCGCCATTCTTGAGCTTTGAAATCATGCATGTAACACCTTAGATTGATCATCAAAGTAATTGACTTAGGTGTGTGCATGACCTCATCCTTCTTCCTCCTTCTACACTGTGCGCCATCCTAAAAGTATGTGTTTCTCCTCACGAGTACGTGCACTTGTTCCATTCGCCGCCCGACACTTCATTCCTTGTCGATGCTCTATCTCCCTTACCTTCCTCTTCTCCCTCGGGATGTTCTCTATGCACTTCATGTACCTTGTGTACCCTCTGCATCATGCACGTCACTCACCCCCCTTGTTCTCTTCTTCTTCCACATCATGGATTAGAGCTTTCCATTCTTCTATTTCCTTCTCCCAGTTGAGCTCCTCTACTAATTCTTCCTCATCAGTGTTACCTTTACACACCAGCCTTTATCTCCTCTTCTTTTTCTTTTCTAAGCTCAACTTAGGTGGAGTGACTAGTGGTGATTTCTTCACAGGTTCCGTAGTCCCTGCGCCACTATCTCATTCCTCCCACGTTCTCTTCAACTTGTTTCTATGATTTGATCAAGCATGACGTTATCTTATTTTTCTTCCTCTTCCTTAGTCTTTTCTTCTTCTTCCTACCTGGGAGGAGTGGCCTCGTGCGCTTGCCTTGTCCCATCTGTTTGTCTTCCTTTTGATGGTTACGGGATCTTGATTTATCCTTGATATACTTTCCCTTGACTAACCTTGGATTCAATTATATAAAAACCTTTGTTGCTTCCTCATTCCCGATGGCCAAGGTGGTGGAATTGATGTTGATATCATAGTCTCTATATGTTTTCTTCCTAGGGTACACATATGTCTTCTTGCAGCAACGTAAGGTAGTCACAATCTACCTTATCAACATCAAATATGATCATGTGCACGTCTAAGAACATATTCACATATGCCTAATAGTATTGCGTTGTAAAATCATAGGGAAACTTACACCACATGCTTTTCTCACTAGTCTTCAAGCAAAAAGCTTAGAGGCAAAAGTGCTTAGTAAACCGCAAACTCAACTTTCCCCTTCAAAACTATGGTCAACTCACTTGGAATGTGCCACTAATGCTTGAATACTTCACGCATTCACCTATATCACCTATCTACTCATAACTTATAAGCATTTTATATTATGTCGTAGGGTGTACTCTATAAATCTCTTTGTGGGAGATTTATTCTCAAGAGGGTACTTCCACATCTTGTCACTTGGGCCATCAGAACCCCAATTTACGAGAAAACCAATGAAAGGAGGATTTCTCCCTAAGTGATCTTATCACCAGTGTGCACTTCTTCTATAATCCCTTCTACAATAAAGGCAACATTGTTGTACACAATCCCTTTGACCATTTTCTTCACAATGTAGAGCCATCTCTTATTCACTAAGCGTCCAACTCTTTTGTGTTCACAACTTTGAAACCATAATCACGGTGACTCTCAAGACTAGGTCGGAAAGATTGACTATGTACGTCACGTAACCACCTCTTTAATACTTTAGCTTTACGATAATGGTCTCTACTCCCATTTCGTCATCCATGTCTATCTCTATCTTTGTGCCTAAGTTGCACAATCTAGTTTCTCTTCCAATCATCTACTCGGTAATGTGCATCCTTCTTCCCAAAAATAAAAGAAATCTTCGTGGATGCGCGACATTAGCCATTGGTACAACCTCTCGGGTTTTCCAAAGTAAGGTAGCTCATATTGTTGTAGAACTTCCATGCCATCTAATACTGGTAACCCTTATCATCCTAAATTAGCTTTCCATCCGTCATCCTCTCATTAGTCTTTTGTATCAATTCATTTTCTATCGCACGCTTGTTTGAGTCCAAACATGATGGTTATAGTCACTCACTTTACACTTTCTAATATGGAACTCCCGGATATATCCTATGATAATGTCCTCTGAATATTACATTTTGAAAATTGTTCTTTTGGTGCTTCTTCGAATTCAATCTCTATTTCTTTTTTCTTTCATTTCCCCTTAGTCGGCATCGCAAATGCCCCATGCAGGTGCCATATTATTATTTGCACAAGGTTCTAACTTCTCCTCTAAAACTCTCATGCCCTAGGTACCTAAAATCCTTCTGATCAACTACCCGCACCAAATAGATTGTTTCTGATCTCCTTACCTGCTCTCACTCCTTAGTCTTCTTTAATCAAATTTGTGCCCTAATTCCAACTCTATGTACCTATGGTTGAAGAACCTTATAAACCCTACCTCACAACCCTCCACGCCTATTCCACGCTTCAACTTCCTTTCAAAGGATCTCCCAACAGGTCGTTTTCTTACTCGGTCTGAAGGCTACTTGATTCTTCAAGTTCTCGTGTAATTTCACACAAGTTCACACTCTTCAAATTCACAAGGTAAGGTGAAAATAAACTCACTTTGGTCCCCCTTTTATAGATATCCAATTTTTAATCACATTAATTATTCCTCACCTACAACCGTACTACAACTTTAACTATGTTTTTACTTTTTCTACACTTTTTCTACTTTCTTTCACGCACCGCATCATAACCTTACAGCACGCTTACTACTTCTAAGCCATAGACATCCCCTGTGCACACTTTCCTATACCGCAACATCTCTTTCCTCTGCGCTTTATATTAAGTAGTCCATCTTGTTGCACGGCTCGCGTTTACTTTGTGCAACCTCTTTTCATGTGGTCTCGAATCCTAGCAGATTCTTTCATCACTCTAAGCTTTATGGAAAATTTTCCTTTGATTTCACAAACCTTTCCAACAACATCCCACCTTTCAACTATCACGTGTACATCTGCTTTAACTTTCTCATGCACTTGTCCCCGGCTCACTCCACACTAAAATTATGCGTGGTCCTTTGCACATGAACTCAATAGATAGTAATCAGCTTCACATTGCACAAGCGCACTTATTATAAAATAACAAGAAAAGTAAAATATACAAAACAAGAAAGAGAAACCTAATCTAAATGACAATAATGCCTTATTACAAACACCAAGTGCAACATGGTGTCATCTAGCACCTATAATTAACATGCACTTGATTCAAGTATCTTGGTTACTACAAAATGTCCCAACCAATGCACCTTCAACTTCCCTAGGTGGCGTGCAAACTTGGAGTCATAGAGAAGGACCATCTTCCCAACTTCAAATGACTTGCTCTTGATGTGCCTATTGTGTCATGCCTTCTAGCTCACCT
The DNA here is from genome assembly GCA_018340775.1 of Taxus wallichiana var. yunnanensis. NCBI lineage: Eukaryota > Viridiplantae > Streptophyta > Pinopsida > Cupressales > Taxaceae > Taxus > Taxus wallichiana. The sequence goes on along the minus strand of CM031234.1, from coordinate 645,457,454 downwards.
TCTCGGTTTTCTGGCTCGAATGCGTAATGACGTGTCACTCATCTAACTACATTATTTTTTCAACGTGCTCTTCTATAGACTTTTGATCTAACAATCCATTTGTGCGTGCATATACACAGGATGGTTTCAAGAATTCCACTAGTGGTACCGCCTCGTGTCAAAGACCAACTAAAAGGGTATGGCCTTATTCAATCTTTTATATGTGGTCTTGTAAGCCCAAAGTACAACTAACACTTTATCATCCCAATCCTTTCTTCCAACATCACAAATATTCGTAAGAGTTTGTCCCAAAATCTTGTTGAAAGATTCTCTGATTACCATTAACTTGAGGGTGATAAGGGGTAGTTTTATGGTGTGTCACCATAAACTCTTCCAACAAAATTATGATTGTCTCATTTAAGAAATGAGTTCCTCTATCATTGGTCAAGCTTAATGGATAGTCATACTTGCTAATGATATTTTCCTAAAGGAACCTTACTGTTGTGGCCATAGTATAATGCTTTATAGGTGCCACCTTTTCCCTGGTCGAGATAATATGTATAGGTAATGATATAGCATGCTCCGTCCTGTACATGGGTGGTACAATAGGTCCTACAAAGTCAATAGCCCACTTCTCAAAAGGTTTTGCACTCGTTATAGGTCTCGGGATTTTCATCCATACTTCCGAGCTTCCAACTCGTTGACAATGATCACATGCTTTAAGGAACACCTTAGTATCCATGTACAAAGTCTCCCACCAAAGGTCAGCATAAGGATCTTGCATGTAGTGGCATTTGATGCATAGTGTCCTCCTAAAATGCCTCCACAAGCTTCCTCCATGATGGATTCATGCTCATGCTCAAGCACACACCAACGCAAGACTTCATCTCTACCCATTTTGTACAAGTCCCCTCTAATCATTTGATTAGGCATTGCACTAATAGTAAGTTGCTTCTTCTCCAGGACTTCATCCCTTTTTATGCAAGTCCGGTCATGCAAAAAATATTGCCATGTCTTCCAAATCTACATACGCACAATTTAACTGAACAATGCGCATCAAGCATAGTGTCCTCAATGTTGTGCACATCGCCGCTAGAATTGATTATTGATAAGTGATTTGGCCCTAAATTACTCTTGTCTAGTTTTACAACAAATTTGTAAAATTAAACTCTGAAAAATAAGTATCCACTGTAGATACGCCCTTGCAAAACAATTTTGTTGACTAAATATTTCAATGTCATATGATTTGTATAAAAGATGAATGGAGTGGCTATAGTATTGTCGAAATTCATGAAGCGCATAAATCATAAATAGTGCCTCACGTTCGGTTGTAGTATAATTTTTCTCTGCTGGTATCAACTTCCTACTCACAAATCATATAAGATGGTTAATATTACCTTCTCTAGGTTACACCAAGCTTGCATTAATCATCGTGCCGAAGCATAAACATGTACATGAATGGGTTCATTCCATGAAGGAAGCACAAGATCGATGTAGTAGTGAGATTCTCCTTCAATGTCTCAAACATGTGTTGTTGCGTGTCACCCCAAAGAAGTTTCCTTTGGCTTTGAGCATTTCTTCAACTGGAGTAGTAATCTTTGCATATCCTTTTATAAAATTCTTGTAGTAACCCGTATGCCACAAAAATCTATGCACTTCACTTTGATAGGTAGGATTTTCTAAACCCAAAATCATAGTTATCTTGGTTGGGTCTACTAATAATCCTTCTGTTTCACCTGATTTCTTAATTTTTTGAGAAGTACTTGACGAAACAGATAAGGTAAAGGTGGTAAGAGGAATACTTGGTTCGAGATGGTTGAAGGTTGTATGCGCGCGTATTTGAATCCTGAGTCGAAGTGATTGTAAGACCTTCCTTTTGGCTAGGAGGAACTACCTGTATAAGAATCAAAGCAAGACCACCAAAAAGAGTTAAACAATATATGCGGTGGACTACCTAAAGAAGTCTTAGATCACGGAAGTGTGATACTTCCTAGATGAGTGTCATCCACTTATTTAAAACAATTCAATGTTGAAAATAAAGTAAATATGGTCCTATTGTAGTTTAATATGATTTAGGCATCTCATACAAACGCAATAGGCTAGATCTAATCTAACAGGCTAGGCTAGAAGGAGATCCAGGGAGGTAAAGTCTTATCACACAGTGCGAGTGATTAGGGTATGATTCTGGACAAACTGGGTCAATAGGTAAGGTGTTTTAGTATTTTGTTCTGGGTCAAGGCAGGGAACACAGAGACCGATGTCGGTCTGAGGGTAACCGGTGACGGTTAGGGAGAACCGATGGCGGTTAGGTCAGGGGCTGGTGGACTCACACAGTCCGGGTTTTAAAGGTTTTTAGGCAAGGATGGAGTTGGTAGAAGGTGTTGGGTGATCACAGAGGGGGTGTAAATATGAGATAAGCCAATGAAATAGATTGGAGGAGAATACTTACTCTTCTGTGAGGTACAGATCCGAAGAAGGATGAAGAGGTTGTGGTGTTAGGGAATGTTGGGTAGAAAGTTTATTATTGTGCCAATGAACCTGGTTGTCTTGGCTGATCACAAATTAATCTTGGCTTTGCTATTGCGTATGAAAACATCAAAATTCGCGATAAGGAAATCGATGCCGAAGGTTTAACCATGAACGATCAACAACCAACCCATATTACAGAGCTGTAAATGGGTCTAAATAGGCATTTGGTCCATCCCGGTATAACCGGCATCGGTTTAGGGGAACCGACATCGGTTTAGGGTGAACTAACGTCGGTTTGGGGAGATATCTTGGGTTGTTCAAAAGGTTGCTTAAGAAGTTGTTCCGCTCCTTGATAAGGGTCTCTTCTTTTCTCGGGACAAAAAAATTACCTTAGGAGGCTTTTAATGAGAGGTGAGGGGATGGGTGAAATGTTAGGTTTGTTTTGGAGTGAGCTTAAGGTTTATGTTAATAGGTCAAATGATGGGGTGGTTAGGTGAAGTGTATTTAATAAAGGTGCTTTTATTAAATAGGTGTGTGAGGGTAGTGAATTAATTTAATGTAGATAATTAAATTAATATGTGTGTGGGTAAAAGGTCATTGACTTAATTAAAATAATTAAATTAATGTGTATGGAGGTAAATGGTGTTAATTTAATTAAAGTAATTAAATTAACATGTGTGGGGTGCGGAGGTAGGTGATTATAGGGCTGTGGTAGGGGACCAAGGTAATTACGACACGATTTTGGTGTCTACATTTTGCCCCTTCTTGTTGCGTAGCTTGTATTGGTAAGCGACGTGAACAAGAATAGAGTGTGGTTGCCCCAAGTGGGAATGAGGGTGATCCCCCTCAAACCAGGAACTGATGAGGTGACAAGGTGAATCAGCGAGGGGTTTGATAAAAGTAGGTGTGAAGAAGGATAGGTGAAAAATGGGGAAAGGAATAAAGGGCAAATCAGGCATATAGGTAAACAGGTAAACGAGCCAAGGTCAAAGGTAGTGGCAGTTGAACACACGCACACGTATAAACTGTGACATGGTACCACATTGAAGAGTAGGAAAACTCTACATTGTCTAAGGTCGATAGGTTTATCCAAACAAGGGTGAAGTGAATCCGGTAACCAAGGTATATGATAAGGTCCGAAAGCACAACGTAGGTTAGGTGCGGGAGCGGTTAGGTATGTTTCGGTACATCAAAGGTAGGGTCAGGATAAACGGTCATGGAAATAGGCAAGGTAAGGTCATTAGGTCAAACAACACAGGTAACAGTGCGGCAAGGTATAGCAAGCACATTGGGTCAAAGGTCACATACAGTTTTTCGGGTCCAGGTAGATAGGTCACAGCACAGAGGAAGGCCGAGGTAGGGGTAAGATAATAAGGCTTCAATAGCTAATGAGAGATGGGTGATGAAAGTGGAGGGCTAGAGGGGAAGGTAAAGTGGGCCAGGTAGGTGTAAGTGAGGCAAAAGAAAGGGGAGGGAAGCAAAATTAGGTAAATGGGAGGGAAATGACTATCAGGGTAACCGACATCGGTCGGGATGAACCGGTGGACAAGTCGAGAGAAGCTGATGGCGGTTGACGAGGGCACATGATGTCGGTGGTCAAGGGTAAACCGTCGGTGGCGAGGGGGGGAGGTATAAAAAGTGAAAAACCCGCATTTGAAAATTCATTTTTGCATTTTGGAAAAGGAGAAAAGGACAGGAAGAGAGAGAAGAGGAAGAGGACAAAAGAGAGCATCAGAGAGCTTGGTTGGCGAGCCACGTAGGTAGGATTGGTTGAGTGGGAGGTGGGGCCAGGAGATCAGGTGGAGTAAGTTGATTGGTGTGGAGATTCGGTGGTGATTGGAGGATGGCGAGAGGCCGGCGAGGATCGGGAGGAGACATAGTCTCGAGGGAGCATTCCTCGACATAGATGGGGAGATGATTGCCCTGATGTGGACCGGCCTACGTGCCGAGTCATTTTGGTGTGTATTATATATGAGACCGGCTGCGTGCAAAGATATTTTGTATTTATTTTTTGTACATGATGATACCGGCTACGAGAGCCGAAGATATTTGTGTTGATTCATTCATTCTTTGTGTATATATGAGACCGGCTGCGTGCGTGCGATGACATTTCAGTATTGTATATCGGCTGCATCTTGACATTTTTTTGAGATGATGGCCATGATGAGACAAACATGGATTTTGAGATACACAATTATTGATTTATATGATGAGATTCATGGTATTTGGTGATGTGTTGATGTGTTTTATGAGATATTGGTTTATGGCTTGTGTTAGATGAGATATGGATTTGTTACTTTGTATTAGATGAGATATGGGTTTTTGGTACTTTATATTAGATGAGATATGGGTTTGTTGGTTTGATATGGATGGAAATTAGGTGAGTTAGGCATGATGGAGTCGAGTCGGTTTAGACATGGATCGAGTTAGGTTAGTTTAGGCATGGATTGGGTCGGTTTAGGCATGGATTGAGTCAGGTTGGTTTAGGCATGGATTGAGTCAAGTTGGTTTAGGCATGGATCGAGTCAAGTCGGTTTAGGCATGGATTGAGTCAGTCGGTGTTTAGGCATGGATCGAGTCAGGTCGGTTTAGGCATGGATTGATTCAGGTCGGTTTAGGCATGGATGAGTCGGTGATAGTCATGGATGTTCATTTCGGTATTTTGTAACAAATGACAATATAAATGCATGAGATAGTGTAAAATGTGAAAAATGTTGGTTATGTATGGTTATGTCGAGGTTATGTGGTATATGGTTTTTTGAGATGAATGAACAGGAAATTAGGTTAGGGTGAGGAAAATGGTTAGGGTAAAGAGTGGCCGAGCTAACCTTCCAGGCCTCATGCCCTGGAAGTGCCTACCATAGTCCCGGTGAAAAGGGACCTCAGACCGATGTAGTTCTCCCATAAGCTAGGGAAGAATATGAGAAGATAGAAGAATAGGTAGTGAGGTGGATAGTTAGGTTGGGTTTGAGGTCATAGGTATGATTGGGTCAAGGTTGATTAGGTTAGGTGGAATATAGGTAGATAGGTATGGGTGATTTTAGGTCGATAGGTAGTGTTGATTCCAGGTCATAGGTATAATTAGGTTGAGGGCATTGATGTTGGGGTTGAGAATAGGTAGATAGGTAAAGGTGATTTTATGTTGATTGAGGTGGAAGAAGAAAATCCCAAAAGATAGGTGTTGAGGCTCTAGTCCTATATAGGAAGATCAAAAGGTAATGAAGGAGAGAAAATATAAGAGGGGGTAAGAAAGCCACCAAATTGGCAAGGATCAAAATGTATGAAACACACCTATACGAGATAGGCTAGTGAATGCAAGACCCTAAAGACATTGCATGCTTGATTCCTCTAAAGGTGAAGAATAGTCACAAAATCACCAAATTTCATAGGTTCAGTAGGTCCCTTGAGGCAGTATGAGGTGAAAAGACAGTGGGTAGGGAGGTGAAGGTAAGTGGGTCATAAAATAAAATAAAAAATGCCATGGGCAATAGAGCCAAGCTCACAATAGGCAAGTTCATAATGAAAAAAGTTTATTTTTTCTGTTTCTTTTTCTTTTTACTTTTTAGATAGACCGATCGATGCGGGAAGTCTATATGGGATGAATATATGGCTCCTTGAGGTCTTTCGAGAAGCTGATCGATGATGGGAAGCTTTTGAATTTTGATTTTGAGAAAATAGTCTCTTTTTGGAAAGACTATGTAGAGAGTTGTGAGCTTTTTATAGATGTCCTTCGAGGAGCAGTCTACTTATAGAACAATTGAAGGCGAAGATGTCCTTTTGAGGGATTCATCTTTTATATTGGAAGTTTGACTCAAGGAGTTGATCCCTTATATTGGAAGATGTCCTTCTGAGGGATTCATCTTTCTGTTTTTTTTTTTGGCTTTTAAGTCATGGACAAGACTATAACAAAGCATTTGGTTCTTGTTGAGAAGGCAAGGGTAAATGACCATGGGATCTCATCTAAAGAAGATGAAAAGTATCCATGAGAATCATGCCATGTGCAAAGCCAGTGGTGCACATATTTTAAGAGAAGGCCAAAAGGGTGATGGGTAATCACATGATTCTTGTTTAGTCGTTGGAGGTGAGGTGTGGAAAAGGAAAAGGTAAATGGTGCTCAAGGGACGAGCATGAATTAGATAAATAGTAATGTAGGACTAGAAGTCAATAGTAGAATGGTCGAAGATGCAAGGCATTGAGGGGCTCAGGTTCGGGCTTACCATCAAGTGAAGATAAGCGATAAGCACCTGATCCATAGTCATGGGTCACGATGTATGGTCCAAGCCAATTAGGAGCAAATTTGCCCTGTTTTCTTTTTTCTGCTTTGGTTATGTGTTGATTTTCCTTGAGGACGAGATCACCGACCTTGAAGGTGTGTTCATGGACACGTTTATCATAGGCACGCTTGATGCGTTTTGGTAGACTTGAAGATGATCGAGGGCATGAAGACGACATTCATCTAATAACTCAAGTTGTGCTAAATAGTCTTGGCAAAAGTCATCATCAATGAGCATATCTTGAAGGGAGATACGAAGAGACAGGATCGGACTTTGAGAGGCAAAACAGCCTCAGTACCATGGTAGACCAGAGAAAAGGGAGTGGCAGCGGTGGAGGTGTGAATACTAGTACGGTAGGCCCAGAGGACGAAAGGAATGTGCGTATGCCAATCCTTCCCAGTATCGTTCACTACTTTCATGAGAATTTTGTTGAGGGTTTTGTTGGTGGATTCAGCTTGGCCATTGGTTTGTGGGTAATATGGTGAGGAGAAGCTAAGCTGGATACTGAAAGTGTCACAAAGCTTCTGTAGAGTTTTGTTTTTGAATTGTTTTCCGTTATCAGTGATAAGGTGATGTGGAACACCGAAGTGACAAATAATGTGATGATTGATGAACTCACATATTTTCTTAGTTTTAGTGGAGATGAGGGGTACAGCTTCAACCCATTTGGTGTAATATTCGGTAGCGGTGATGATCCATTGATGTCTTAGAGAAGAGTGAGGATTGATCTCTCCGACAAGATCCAAACCCCATTGAGAGAAGGGCCAAAGGTCACGAGTGACCTATAAGGAATGACTGGGTGTATGATGAAGGTTGGAATGTTGTTGACATTTCACACAACGCTTAACGTAGTCACAACAATCATGATTGAGGGTTGGCCAGTAATAGCCTAGGCGAAGGATGCATTTAGCAATAGCAAGGCCACTGAAGTGACCTCCACATATGCCATCGTGAACTTCTTTAATGGTATAGGGGATTTTAGAGCTAGTAAGGCAGCGTAAGAGAATACCATCAAAGCCTCGTTTATAGAGAAGGCCACCCATGACGACATAATGAGAGGCCTTTTTGAGAAAGGTGCGTTTTCCATTACGTGTGAGATCAAGAGGCAATATAGAAAGGGAAAGGTAGTCTGCCAACTGCTTATACCAAAGGTCTTTGGTGTTTAGGGAGGCAGTTCAGATGAGGTTGACATAACAAGATTTATAAGAAGGTCTCAGTATGCGTTTTATGGTAACAAAGATGTCTGAATCACAAGTGAAGCAGGTATTTGGGAAGTGAGGCGGGCCATGATATCCATAATAAACAGGCCATGATATCCACAAATTTATTGGTGGATCGCGGAACGGTTTGAATTTTATAGCGGTCAAAGGTGGTCAACATGATGCCAACATAACGTTTGTATTCTTGAAGTATTTCATTATGACACTGATAAACACCATTGACTTGGTTTACTACCAGTTGAGAATCACCAAAGATATTAATGGATCTGACATCTAAGGCATAGGTAGTCATGAGACCCAATACGAGTGCTTCGTATTTGGTGACATTGTTGGTGCACTCGAAGTCGAGTTTGAATGATAAAGGCATGGGTTCACCATCAAGAGGAATGAGGATAACACTGCACCACCCCCATGTTGACATTTGGAACCATCGAAGAATAAGGTCATTTGGTATGGGTCATCATCCAAAGAGAGGTTAGCAATGGATTTGTCAGGGAAATCAAAGTTCGAAGATTGATTCCCAGAAAGAGGTGCATCAGTGAGTTGGTCAGCAATGGCCTGGCCCTTGATAGATTTTTGGTGGATGAATTCTAGGTCTAGGTCAACAAGGAGCATGAGCCAATGTGCGACATGTTGATTTTGGTAAGGTTTAGCATACATAAAGTGCAAGGGGTCAGTGTTGGTTACGACATAGGTTTTATGGTTGAGTAGGTAGTGGTGAAGTTTGGTGGCAACAAAAACTAAGGCTAAGCAAAGTTTTTCAGGGTGAGTGTATCGGGTTTCATAGTCCAGAAGGGTATGGCTTATGTAATAAACCACATGCTCCCTATGTTGTTCATCACGATGAGTGAGCATGGCTCCTAGAGAGTGATTGGTAGCTGAGATGTATAGGTAGAAGGGTTGGTCGTCTTTAGGTGGAATAAGTATGGGTGGTTGGAGAAGGTATTGCTTTAAGGCCTCAAAAGCTTTATGGTAGTCATCATCCCATTTAAAAGAGACATCCTTTTTGAAGAGGTGATGAAATGGTTGACAAAGGTCAGAGAGTTGGGAAATAAATCGACGAATAGATTGTAGTTTACCTTGCAGGCTACGAAGTTGTTTAAGGTTAGTGGGTGGAGGCATTTCGAGGATGGCCTTGACTTTTAGAGGTCAACTTGATACCATGGAGGAAACAATAAATCTCAGGAGCTTTCTGAGAGAAGCTGCAAAGACACACTTTTTAGGCTGAAGGCGGACACAATATTTAATGAGGTGGTCAAAGATGGTTTCGAGGATGGCGAGGTGCTCGGTGTGACATTTAGATTTGGCCAAGAGATCATCCACGTAATCTTCCAATATGCGATGCATGATATCATGGAAGATGTAAGTCATAGCCCACTGATAGGTGGCACCAGTGTTTTTAAGGCCAAACAACATGACTCGATAGTAGAAGGTCCCCTAAGGGGTAATGAATGTGGTTTTGTGTTGATCCTCTGGGGCGAGCAAGATTTGGTTATAACCCGAGAAACCATCCATAAGTGATAGCATCTCATGGCCAATGGTAAGGTCAACCAATTGGTCAATTCCAGGTAGAGGAAAGTCATCTTTTGGGCAAGGCAAGGTTGAGATCACGAAATTGGTGCAAATGTGAAGTCCCCCTGTCACCTTAGTGACAGGGACGATGTTAGAAATCCATTGGGGGTAATCGATGGGTAAGATGAAGGAAACTGAGAGAAGGCGTTGGAGTTCTTCTTTGACAAGAAGAGCAATGCGAGGGTGCATTTTCCTCAACTTTTGTTTTACGGGTTTGGCATCGGGGATGGTCACAATGTTGTGGACCATGATAGTGGGATCAATGCCAGGCATGTCAGCATAGGACCAAGCAAAATCATGGCTAAGATTTTTAAGAAAAGAAGTTAGGGATTCCTATTCAGCAGCATCCAGAGATTGGCCAATCTTGAGAATGTGGGGGTCATCCTGAGTGTGGATGTTGACTTCGATAGTCGATTCATTCAACATTGTTTATGTCTCAGAAGGTAACGACCGGTGAATATAAGAGTCTTCAGCACCAAGGTAAGTGAGTATGGACTCATCATCTGGCATTGAATGACATTAATAGAAGGAGTATCTCCCCTATCATGTCAGGATACAAGAAAGGAAGAGAGGAAGGAGCCTCGCCATCGCGGTGATAGGTTAGAGGTCCCAAGGAAATGGTATTTATGGAAAAAAGGTAGGAGGGATAGATTTAGGATCTATCGACTCCGTCGGTGAGGGGTGGTGAAGGTAGGGTAGGTGAAGAAGGTGGAGAGGGTTGATGTCTTTAATGAGTTCAATACGGGTTTTTTGGTAGGTAGTTTGCAAAACCGATTCCACTACGATCATTGTGTTTACGCATGGTACATGAAATAATGGTGTGACGACCTTATTCGTAAAGGCCAAAGTGAAACCCTTTAGGCAGGCACATCGGTGTAGGAAAGTGTGAGCAAACAAAGTGGCGGTTGGTAAGCGGCGAAGGTCGGCCGAAAAGGTTGGGTTTGTGATGGTGGTTTGGGTGTGTAAGTGGAAATGTCAAGTCCCCCATAGGTAAGATGGGTACGGAGATGGGGAGGACCATAAAGGAGATGCTCGCCTATGTGGTGATCATAGTGAGGATGTTGGTGAAGGTTTCCATATTCTTGTGGAGTAAGGAATGTATTGACATTGTACAGGTGATACTCCCCATAGTGAGGCATTGAAAAACACCTTCTAAGGGATCAGTGGTTGATATATTGGTGGCTGGAATGGAGGAAGTGTTAGAAGTTAGATCGGTAAAGGTGTTGATTAGTTGGGAAGATGATGTGTGACTGGTAGAAGTGACATCGGCGGTGGGAATAGAATATTTGGGCGAAGGTGAGGTGGGAAAGACGTTGGTGAATGAGGTCATGTGTGAAGAAGATGTAAAGAGGAGGTAGACACCTTTTAGAGTACAAGGACATCATTGGGCTAATAAAGCATGTTGTAGGTCTTAAAGGTGATGGGTTAGCTGGAATGGTATAGGAACACCCTTCATGTTCGAACTTTACACACCGGTGTAAAGTAGAAGGAACACAACCCATGGCATGAATCCAGGGTCTTTTGAGCAAAAAAATTGTACTAAAACTCTCCTTCAAAATGTAGAATAGCTCAAGAATAGTATGAGGACCCCCACATGAACATGGAGGATGATAGTGAGTGTAGAGGTGATAAGCGTCATTGAACGCGCACAACATGACCTAGATGTTTATGCATGCGGTTGGTGGTAGGCACATTTGTTCGAATGCGTGAGAGGAGATGATGTTAATGCTAGCGCCCCCATCAATCATAATGCATCGAATGTGTATATTATCGATATGGATGGAGATGAAAAGTGCGGGATCTAGGTCATCGGTTTGGTGGGGGACAATCTCCTCCTCTGAGAAGCTAAGGGAGGCCACTTGGTGGGCAAGGTGAGGTGGGGATGAAGGTGGTAATTTGGTGAGAGAGGCTACATGATGGGGTGTGATGATGGAGGCTACGGGTGTGGGGTCATTAGGTAAAACCTCAATAGATTGAAGGACCTCCATGAGGGCTTAATGATGAGACTCTGAGGTTTGGATGAGGTCGTATAAGGACATTTTCAAGGGAGATTGGTGTAGTTGTTTGAGCATGGTGTGATGTGTGATGCCATTAGAGATGGGGTATGTGGGGCCATAGATAGTTATCTTAGGTATGGGTGTGGATGGTATGTTGGGTATAGGATTGGTTGGTGGGTCAGTTGCTTTTTCTTTTCCCTTTTGTGCACGTGTAGTGACGTGTATCATGTTGATTTGAGGGAAGTTAGCAAATGGAGAAGGTGTAGGATAAGTGGTATAATGACATGAAGGGAAAAAACCTAGTGGAGGAGAAAAGCCCTGTGAGGTCAGCTGGGTGCAATGACATTTAGGTGGTGGCGTGGCAAGTTCTCTTATGCGAACCATGTTAATTTCAAATTTTGGGGTGGCTCTATGAGCTGTGAGGGTGGAGGTTGTGGTATAAGTGTAGGAGGAAGGTGTGAAGAAGGTGGTGAGGGTGAAATAGGTTCATCATCTAGGAGGTCATCGTCATCAAAATTGGGGTCAGAAGGACATAATTGAATGAGGGCAGCCTTTAGACCTTTACAGTTCTCAACATCATGTCCTGACACATGATGGTAAGCGTAAATTTTAGTATCATCAAACCCTTCTAGTTTAGGTTTGAGAGGGTCGTAAGGTCGAAGAGGAGGAGAGGGTGATAGTAGAGCTTTGGGAGGTTAGCCAAGATGGTGGCATATGATCCCACCAAGTGGATCACAAATGCAAAGTAAAAGTAGGTTTGGTTGGAAGATTGGGGTTGTGTGGTGGTAGTTGAGGTAATGTAGTCTTGGATTTTGGTTGTAATTTCTTTGGTGTAGGCGTAGTAATAGAAAGAGGGTAGGTTTAACCACCTTTTGGAAATTAATGATTTTTTCGATTTTTGGTGCATTTTCTAGGTAGAGGTGTAGGGGAGCATGTGTGATGTAGATGGCAAGGTAGATGGTGGGGAGAAGATGAGTGACCCCAAGGGGACAATTGAGGTGTAGCGGTAGGTGTTGGTCGAGGTCGAGAGGGGGGAGGTACAAGTGAGGTGGAAGAAAATGTCATAGGTATTGAAGGAGGTATAGAAGATAATGGTGGTATAGGAGGCAAAGAACGTTATAGATGGTGATGAAGGACGCAAGGTTCACCTAGGTAGAGCTGAAGTTGTGGTAAAGGGGTCGAGGAATTTTAGGTTTACCCCTGGAGATAGTAGATTTTGTTAAAGTAGAGGGGTGAGGACCCAAGATAGATGGTAGGGGTGAAGGTGATAAAGGTGTAGTTGGTGAGGGTGGTGCATGTGGATGAGAAGGTTGGGTTTTCATTTGGGTTGAGGGATTGGTTCAATAGGTATATGGGGAGATGTGGTCAATTGTATCCTGATGGGAGGATGTGCAAGGTTTGATGTAGGTGTGACCCCTAGGACACTAATGGGTTTAGATAAAAGAGATGGCATTGGAATATGTTGGCTAGTAGGTAGAGAGGTGGGTATAGATGAGGATGACATCGTAGAAGATGTATCAAGAGTTATGTTCATGTGTGGTTTGGGTTGTTGAAACATCTTGGATAAATGGTAGAGGTGTCTAGTGGAAGATGATTGCATTTGGGTCGAGACCGGGAGTAATAGACACCCCCAAAGTAGAGACCTATCAACATAATCAGCCAAACATGAGAATGGCACTATGGTAGATGAGGTAGATGTGGCGTGAGTGGGTATTCCCGTAAAATGTGTCTGAGAAACAAGGAATTCACTGGCTTCGGCCTCTGTAGGTAGGAGAGCCGAAAGTAAGTTCGTATGATCTTGGGTAGCCATTGGGGAATGGTCACCGAGTGGTAACGGCAAATCTATTGGGTCCTGAATAGGTGGAGAAGATGATGGGTACTCCTCTATGGGTGGAGGAGGTACAATTGGTAAAGTGGTCCATTGGGCAGGGAAGCTGAAGGGGAAATGATATCAGTGGTAACGAGAGACTCCTCCACGGAGTGTACAGGGAGGTGAAGGGTTTTCCTCTATGGGTAGAGGAATGACTAAAGTAGGTTCTTGTGTGGGTATAGGATTTTGGGCTAGGATTTCCTTGATAGAGGGGATAGGAGATAATTGGGATTCAAGTGATAAGTCGGTAAAGATAACATGTACCTCACGTGTATTACTTTCATTGTGCGAGGCATTACCAGTTTGATCATTTGATGGGGAATGATTAGGGAATGGTTTCTTGAAGATATGAAGGTCTTGATTGGTAGGTGCATTAGGGTTATCAGGACTAACTCGCCACTTTCGAGCATTCCTTGAACAATGTTTTTAAAGGTGATACAATTACTATCACTGTGGCCATTTACACGGTGATAGTTATAGTAGTCATTTTCCTTATACCAACCTGGTATAGGGCGAGAGGGGTCAAAACTAGTATGTGGTTTAATAGGTGGAAGGGTGATGGCATTAGCTTTAATAAGCTTTTCTAAAATAGATGAATATGGTTCCCCAATTGAGGTGTATTTATTTTGTTCTCATTTGAATTGGAATGCTTGGACTGGTGACAGATTGGATGAAGGTTTAGCATGATTGGATGGATGGGAAGGGCCAGCCTTAAGTACCACTACGTTGGTGGTTCCCTTGGCTTTGGAATAACTTATCTGAGGTTTCGAGGAAGAGGAAGTATCATGTGTCTTAAACGAGGAGTTCTTGTTTCACAATTGTATCTTCTTCTCTTCGATGGCACGAATTTCAAGCTTACGTGCCATGGTGAAAGCCTCATTGAATGTTTGAAAGGTTTGCACTTGTAAGGTAGGTGAGATATGTCTAGCACAAGCTCGCGTGAAGAGCTCTATGAGTTTAGTTTGCGGTAATTGAAAAGTGAGTTGGTTGATTAGGCTACGCCAACGAGTGACAAAATTTGTGATAGATTCATCGTCATATTGACACGTGGAATAAAGATCGGTCATGGTAACCTTCTTGACGATGTTAATCGAAAAGTGATCCAAGAAGGCTTGGGCTATTTGGTTGAATGAAAAGATGGAATGTCTAGGTAATCCACTATACCAGTCTAATCTTTGGACTAATTAGGGACATGGGAAAGGTTTGCAAAAGCAAGATCATCATCATGGGCAATTAAGTAACACCCATGTTTGAAAGATCACAAATGTTGTTGCGGGTCTTCTTTACTATTAAAGTGGTTAAACTTAGGCATCTCCCAGTGTATGGGATATGGGTGAATGGGAATGGATGGGTGAATAGGTTCATTACAAATCTCGTCATAGGTGAGAGAATTGTGGGAGCTGGAAATAGATGCTTCTAATGTCTACATCTTATCCATCATTAACTTGATAAAGTCATTGTTAGGTTGTGAAGATTGGGTACCCCCTAGAGTGAAAGGAGGTTGTTATGGGACATATGAAGAATAGGACATCCCAGAATATGGTGGTGTTGAATAAGGAGGTGGAAATTGAGAGACAGACATAGAGGGTATATGTCTGGACTGAATGACCAATGAAATAGGTGGCGGCTGGTAGTAGGTATGTGAGGGCGGGACACTCGTAGTGACCCTAGTAGAGATGGGAGGTAGAGATTGGGGAATAGAAAGAACAATGTTTTGAAATGGGGTAGAGGTTACCAACACCAAGGGTGGTAGTGTTGCGACTGGTATATATGAGACAATAGGTGTGGATGATGTTATGCTTTGGGTGGTGGATGAAGGTATGGTGGAAACTACGGGCACGGTGGAGGTGGCAGAATGCGGCGGTCAAAGCTGGCATGGGACCTATATGTGACACAACTGGGGATAAAACGGGTGAGGTCACCATGGTAGGAGGTGGAGTCGGGGTGGAAGCGATCATTATGGATGGAGAGAAGGACACAGGCATGTCGTAGATCAATTGACCGAGGCATCTCAAGTGGAGGCATGGGTGAGGTAGTGGCTCAAAGCAGTGGATTCTGATCCAGGAGTTGTGCAAACTCCATGTCACTTGTAGGAATGGTGATGGGTTGATTGGGGTCCATGGATGATGAGATGGAAGGTGGTGAAGGACTAGGTGATGAAGGGATAGGTGGTGAAGAGCTAGGTGGTGAAGGGCTAGGTGGAAGTAGTAGTTGACTAGCGTGAAATGTGAGGCCATTCGCCTGACTACGGGTCAGCACCATGAGGGTAGGAACTGATTTGGCAAGATTGTATTATGTCTGACTGACACAAAACACAACAGAACTAGGGAAATAATCAATGGTAAGTGAATTAGGTCAGCTGGTGAACTGTAAAACAACACAGGGTGATCGATGCCGGTTTGGGTAAACCGATGCCGGTTAGGCTTAACCGGTGCCAGTTATTGTGAGAAACTAACAATTTGTTAAATGATGGTCCCAGACTGACAATTTTCACATAGGATGAGATGTAAGGTGACTATGATTGAAGTAACAATGATATGAAAGGTGACAGGAGCCTTTTACAGCTCAGAAAGTGAAATAGGTGTCCTTTGGATGGGTATCCAAGAAGACTTCAGACCAATCGGTTAGGTTAAACCGATGCCGGTTAAAGATAACCGTAGCCGGTTACTGTGAAATTGAGACAGAGAATAAGAAAAGTGGTTGTTATTTAAAATTTTGGTGTTGAATCAAACCCAAAAGTCTGAGAATGATGTAAATGTGGTCCAGGCACACTCAGACGGAGTCAGAATACACCAACTATGATTGGGAGTGTGCAAGGAAAGATAAAAAGGATGATCGAAAGCTCTCACCTCAAAACACAAATCAAGCAGAACACTAAGAAAGAACGTTCCTAGAGTGCCTATTTTATTATGTTTGTTGAGCTTTATGCTATTTGTATGGACTGACTATTATGAATAGAACAATAGAATTTCTTGGTGAGGAAGGCTTCCTACGAAGAAAGAATTCTAAAGGGTGAGGTTTCAGGAATGTTATGGTGGGGGCGGGCTTCGCTCTGAAGTATGACTGACTAGACGAGAAGCGGTGAGTAGGTGCCCCTATATCGTGATGTGTGATCACCTACAACTTCTTCCAAGTAGGATGTTGTTTAAGAATATATGTATTTTGAAATTTTTGTGTGGTTTGGTAAGACTCAGAGAAAGAGAAAAGGATAGAAGTGCTTTTCTACGATTCGTTAGTCAACCATCAGCTAGTCATGACTTCCAGCGTATAGGTTGCCCTTAATTAATGTGAGCTAATGAGTTAAATCAGAATGTAGTGCACTTGTTTTAAACCCAAATCGAAAGTATGATATTCGATGATAGCAATAGATGAACAGGAAGAGGGATGCTCTTTCACTAAAATGTAGAAAACAAGAATAAGAAGGTTCGTTTTAAATACACCAAAAGAAATGTGTCTTTCGGAGCAAGGAGAAAGAAGAGAATGTTAGCAAGGAGAAAGTATTAATGTGAATGTTATTAGAAGAGAAACAAACACACACAAATTTTCACCTAGGCATGAAGAAAGATGCGAGGAACCCCGAATGGGTTCCATTGACAGGTGTTCAAAATGTTTCACACTGATTTCTTAATTTTTTGAGAAGTACTTGACAAAATAGATAAGGTAAAGGTGGTAAGAGGAATACAGTTTGAGATGGTTGAAGGTTATATGCACGTATCCGAATCCTGAGTCGAAGTGATTGTAAGACCTTCCTTTTGGTTAGAATGAACTACCTGTATAAGAATCAAAGCAAGACCACCAAAAAGAGTTAAACAATATATGCAATGGACTGCCTAGCAAGTGCTAGATCCTGGAAGTGTGATACTTCCTAGATGTCTGTCAATCCATTGTTTAAAACAATTCAATGCTGAAAATAAAGTAAATATGGTCCTACTTGTAGTTTAATATGATTTAGGCATCTCATACAAATGCAATAGGCTAGATCTAATCTAACAGGCTAGGCTAGAAGGAGATCCAGGGAGGTAAAGTACTGTCACGGGCGCAGGTACAGGTCAGGGTATGATTCTGGACAAACTGGGTCAATAGGTAAGGTGTTTTAGTATTTTGTTATAGGTCAAGGTAGGGAACACAGAGACCGATGTCGGTTTGAGTAAGCCGGTGTGGTTAGGGAGTGATGGTTAGGTCTAGGGTGGTGGACTCACATGAGTCCGGGTTTTAAGGTTTTAGGCAAGGATGGAGTTGGTAGAAGGTGTTGGGTGATCACAGAGGGGGTGTAAATATGAGATAAGCCAATGAAAAGATTAGAGGAGAATACTTACTCTTACGTGAGTGCGAGATCCGAAGAAGGATGAAGAGGTTGCGGTGTTGGGGAATGTTGGGTAGAAAGTTTTACTGTTGTGCCAGTGAACCTGGTTGTCTTGGCTGATCACAAATTAATCCGGCTTTGTTGTTGTGTAAATGCGAAAACATCAAAATTCATGATAAGGAAATCCGATGCGAAGGTTTAACCATGAACGATCAACAACCAACCCGTATTACAGAGTTGTAAATGGGTCTAAATAGGCATTTGGTCCATCCTAGTATACCGGCGTCGGTTTAGGGGAACCGACATCGGTTTAGGGTGAACCGACGTCGGTTTGGGGAGATATCTCGGGTTGTTCAAAAGGTTGCCTAGGAAGTTGTTCTGCTCCTTGATAAGGGTCTCTTCTTTTCTCGGGATGAAAAACCGACCTTAGGAGGCTTTTAATGAGAGGTGAGGGGATGGGTGTAATGTTAGGTTTGTTTTGGGTACTGGCTTAGGGTTTAGGTTAATGGGTCAAATGATGGGGGTGGTTAGGTGAAGTGTATTTAATAAAGGTGATTTTATTAAATAGGTGTGTGAGGGTAGTGAATTAATTTAATGTAGATAATTAAATTAATATGTGTGTGGGTAAAAGGTCATTGACTTAATTAAAATAATTAAATTAATGTGTATGGAGGTAAATGGTGTTAATTTAATTAAAGTAATTAAATTAACATGTGTGGGGTGCAGGAGGTAGGTGATTATAGGGCTGTGGTAGGGGACCAAGGTAATTATACCACAAAAATCTATGCACTTCACTTTAATAGGTAGGCTTTTCTAAACCCAAAATCACAGCTATCTTGGTTGGGTCTACCAATAATCCTTCCTTGCAAATGATGTGCCCAAACAAAGTTCCAAAAGGTGTAACAAAGATACACTTCTTAATATTAAGAGAGATGCTCAACTCATATCGTCACAGTGATCTTTGACTAGTTCATAGACAATCCAGTCATCTAAATATACCTGCAATAACTTATGAATGAAGTCATGAAAGCTTTGTATAATAATGTGTGAGAATACTTTGGTGTATTTATTTTACCCAAAAGGCATAATAGTGTACGCAAAACTTCCCCATTCAGTGATGAATGTGGTATTTTCCTAGTCTTTGCATGCAATACACACTTGATGATAGCTTGAGATCCCATCATGAAAGAATATATTTTGCACCCTGCGAATCCTTGAGGATCTCTTCTATGAATGGTGTAGGAAAAGGATATGTAACACATGATGCATTAAGCTCTCGATAATCTACACAAATCTTGATCGCCCATCTTCCTTACTATTGATGATCCCGAGACTTAAGCATTTTATCAATTTCTTCCTTGGCCTACACTCGTAAGTTTGGATTAATCTTATAAGGCCTCTTTCGAACCGAGACACACACCTTCTTTCAACTTAATCTTCATTTCTCCTAATGAGGGATGCACTCCTTTCAACTCATGGTAACCTCGCAGGGAACAAATCTTGGAAGTCATACAAGAGATCAATAATATTTGATACCTCTTATTACGACCATAATTGCCAACAATGGCCTCATTGAGGAGCATCCTCAATACCAATGTGTACCTTCTTTGTCTTCATCAAAACATGGTACATGTGTGCCTTTTCATTTGCAGTGTCCATTACTTCGTGCGCACCTTTTGTATGGATAATCTCCAAATTATTTACCTTGTCATCATCAATGAGATACACCATCTTACCCTTTTCTTTCTCCTTCTAGGCATGATCTATATATATCTCCTTTGTTTCTTCATTATCCAGGTGCGCCTTAGAATCAGGTTCACTAAGTAACTCAAGCATGAGATTTTCTGCTTTCACGTTATCCCCTAATGTGATGCACTTCATGATCTACAAATTTTCATGGACTAGAGGTTTATTAGAAAAATAATCAAATGTATGTACCATACCTTCAGTCATATCTCCCCAGCTTGCAGTCTCTTGTTTGAGCTCAAGCATGCACATGTCATGTGCGTGCATACTTGCATAAGGTGGAATTGAACTTATGCACACATAGGAATGGTGGTAAAACCTTTAGGCCTTGCGTCCATTTCCTCTCACAATTATGAATGTATACCAAAGGAGGAGTCTTCTCATCATACTCATAGATATGTGTAGGTGCATTGCTTGAGTGAACTTTGTTGAAAAGGCCATTCTCACTTCTTACCAAACCCAACAAGTTATCCCTCATGTGTCACCCACTAGCGTGATGTTGTTTTACGTAAAGTATAAACTAACATGTTCCTTCGATCACCTTCATTCTTTCAGTGTTCCTCCATGGTGCGTAAGAAAGACTCGGGATTTTATTCACCAGTATACATAGGTAACTGAATTCTTCCCATGTGCCTAACCATACACAGTCTAATCATTCTAGTTACTTTCCCCTTCATCTTGTGCCCAACCATTTCATACGTGTCATGGGCCCAATTATCACAAGCAATACTTATGGTGTCACAAATTGACTATGCATCTTCCCATTGAAGCATGCCTTCCTTGGATGGTTCCACGGTCTTGAGATCTTGCACAGTGCACACATAAATTTTATTCAAATCTTCTTCACTTAAGGGCTCACCATAATGTGTAGCTCTTGCCTCATCCATATGTATAATCATTCGCTCATCCTTATTCTCAAAACTAATGTATCCATTATTGAAATGCAAGTCTACATTATTTTCATAACACCAGGGTCACTCAAGTAATCTTTGGAAAGTTTATGCCTTCATGCAAGCTCTAATACCTAAAAGTCTCTAGTAAACTTGGCTCCCTAGATTATAATGGAAACATCCTTCAACACCCCAATATGCATAGACCTAGTTTTGTTTCCTATATACAACAAATTTGAAGATGGTTGTAAGGTTGGTCTCCCCATTTGATTCCATGCATCCATAGTCAACACATTCACCTCGGTGCATGTATCTATCAAAATATTGCTTACCAACCACCCATTAATTACTACATCCAACGTGATTTATTTGTCATACTCATGGTTCTATGGTGGCAAGTTTGCATGTAGTATATCATTTACTCGTGCTCAAATCAACGCGTGAGACCTTTTCATCATGCAACCAATCCCTAATAGTGGGATGATAATATCTTGGTGCAACATCTTACATACTTCTTTGCATCATCCATGTCCTCTTGAGGGAACTCCACATTATTTGCATGTTCTCTCTCGCGTGCTTATTACTTTAAGCATTATATTTCACCCTGAAGATCTCTAATGAATCACATAGTATTTTGATAGCCTTCCTTCGATGAGAACCATCGGATACGACATGTATTATTTTTTATCTCATGATGAGTGGTTTGGCCTTAAGAGGCTCGTGTGCGTGCATGCTTTTTAAGCGTGTGTGGAAATCAATACATGAGGTTGTAACTCAAGATCATGCATCTTCTTTAGCATCCATTGATCAGTCTTCTTTGCATGATGTACCTTGATCATCCTCGCACCTTTATCCTTCTTATGTCCTTGCACATGTACTCATAAAGGTCAAGGCAATCCTCAACCTTATGTTGCTTTCCATAATAGGCACATACTATATTTTGGGGACAATCATGCTAGTAATGATTTAGGGACCCATAATTATAACAAGTCCCATGAAGAAACCTACTTTACCACCTCTGACCTCTACTTTACATATCCTTCAAAATCCACCTCCT
This sequence comes from Taxus wallichiana var. yunnanensis, assembly GCA_018340775.1. Taxonomy (NCBI): domain Eukaryota; kingdom Viridiplantae; phylum Streptophyta; class Pinopsida; order Cupressales; family Taxaceae; genus Taxus; species Taxus wallichiana. The sequence continues at coordinate 645,436,077 of CM031234.1, read as the reverse complement.
CTATTTTACGTTCTTCAAAAGTTTTAAGAATTTTTACTTGAGAGTCACTTGTCACCAGTAGTGGTGCCTTATCTGAGTCTCCATGCCTCATGAATTTGATCTATCAACCAACAATCCTTTGTATCATGAGTGTGCATGTCAAAGATCTTATAGTACATATATACATTCTTCATAGTCACGTGCTTCAAGAGAGGACAATTCCGAACATCATGGTCCTTGTGGAAAATCTCACAAGACTATTACAATGAGCACATTGTCTGTGCAAGTGGGAAACTATCCTTGGTATGTCCTTCAACCTCACAATCAGTGCACCATATACCACTGCGTGTTTCATGTGTGAAAAAGGCGAAGAGCTTCTCTAATTGCTTTGATTGTTGTTATACGCACTTCCAAGAATGGGCTCACTATAGTATTAGTACTTCTGTTGCTTTGGTGCGCAAAGATACTTCCAAGGCCTCGCGTGGGTTTGTATATGTCTTATGAGATAAAGCTCTTTAGAATAGAGTCAACAATCTTGAATGAACCCTTTGTGCATGTTGACTTGGATGAATATCATAAGACAATTTGGACAACAAAGTCTTAAAATGCATGTCATACTCTCTCACACTTTTAGATAAACCCTATTTGATATCTTTGAGTGCGTTGATGCTTTGTTGGTCAAACTTCAGAATGTGAAACTCATCCAAAATGTAGTGCACAACGTATTATAGTCCACCGTAGTCTGACGTGGGTTGTACTTCTATACCCAACTATGTGCATGCCCTTGAAACATAGTGGAAAATTGGCTTTCCTTTCTATTTGAAGTTGTAATTCCTTTAGCATGCCATATTAATTCACACTTATGCATGTGTTCTATTTCATCTTCTATACCTTTATACTCTAACAAGTTATGTGACATCTCGAAATATACTTGAGGTGGTGTGGTTGTTGAGGTGTGAGGCTGATTTAGGCGGTGGTACATTTGTTGTGGTGGTGGACCTTTCCCTGAATTAGGACCAGATCTAGGTCCTCCTTGATGCTCCCTCCTGTGGTAGCTATTGCCCAATCCCTTTGATCCTCCCACGCCTCTTCTTTGGGCTGAGCCTTGTCGACAAACTTTCTTATGTCCCAGTTGTAGTACTAAACTAGACACCCATTATACGTGTTCTGGCACCTATAAAAGTTCTTCTAATGGTTTTGCACCAATACTCGCCTTGTTGATGCTCCTAAAAACAAACTTGTAAGAGTACTCCTCAACACTTGGCACTCATTGATGTGTCATTGTCATGGGCGCATTACTAGTTTGATGTACTTCCTTATCCAATACAAAATGATAACTATCTATATCTTCTGATTACCTTCTCTATTTTATCCTTCAACTACATTTGGATCTAGAACACCTAAGCACAAGGGCTAGGTAGCTAGGTTGAGTCAGATGTGTGCCCACGGTTCTCATTCTCTCCTTTGACACGCTCTCATCCTGAAGCTGATGGGGAATATCTACTATTCTTTCCCAAGGTCAAGAGGACATGATGTTGTGGCTCCTCACCTTCCACGGGAGATGAAAACCTTTGCGAGCCATCATTCTTCTTGACTGGAACGCTGCTTCAATTTCCCTCTCTCGCACTTCATTATACTTGAGCCATCTTTCTTCTCTCTACTATCTTCCACCAGGGCCACCATCCTTCTCCACACCTACTCCTACCCCTGCGTGTGGTGGGGATTTAGCTAGCCATAGGAAATATCTCCAAATCTAGTTCTACTATCAAGATATTGATCGCTAAGGGTATCACACACAAGTAAGATCCTATAGGTGTCACATAAAAACTTAAACCTAGTTTCTTCTAGACAACGATGCATGGTAATTGTGTACTCTAACATATATTTATGCAACACACCTTGCCCACCAAGGTGATCTATATCCCTAGTCCACTCCTATCTGCATCAAAGAGAGTCTGGTAATATTCTTGAGTCCAAATCTTGGCTTAGGCGATAATTTACATGTTTGATGCATATCGTTGCCAACCATTGGTACAATTCTACTAGAAAGAAGCTAAAGAACGTCTCATATAGTTCATGATAAAGATTATCCTCCACCCACTTTCATTCATTGAAATATGGTCCAATGTTATACCTCTGTGTAAACTTATCTTGTTCGTCTTCTACCCAACTTTCAATGTTCTCCAAAGATAGTCGATATACGCCCTCTGCATGCAACATCTTGCGTGACAACTTAGAAATAGGTCCCGACAATGGAACCAAAATGTAGTATTTTATTTCATTCAAAGGTTACGTTGGAAATTCATGCAGTAAGTCTAAACGCTCACCCAAAGCACGTGCAGCTACTGAAGTCCACCTTTGTGATGTTTGACAAGAAGTTAGCATGCATGTTCATCATGATATTTATCCACGAAATTATTCAAACATAATCATCTAATCATATTATATTGGAAACACGTATAATAAAGAGAGATAACACTTTAAACAATGAACAAGATCAACTAAGACATTAGATCACCATATTCAGACATGTCAATAATTAGAATCCATTCACAATTATCCATCATAAAGTAGAATTCATTACTTAATGGAAGTTGAATACGTAGTGATCATTGTACTAGTGCCTTTGGACCATGCACGCAAGAGTGCCAAACCCTATATCTATAACATAACAACATGTCTTCGCTAGAACATAAATAGACTACTTACAACAATGACATACAATAAGTATATATAGGGGTGGGATTTTCCCTTCACCGCCCATGCACTCTCCTAATAATAGGCGTGCTCTCGGAATAACCTGCATGTTTTCATTCCTAAAAATATCCATGCGTAAAAGCTTGCATACTTTTATAGTGATAACTAATAATAGACTGATCATAAATATAAAAATTTCTTTAATCCTATTAATAGCCTCCACCAAACGTGCTCTGCATGTGCTTTTTCTTGGCTTGCTTGATTCGTACAAGTCTATTTTTAGCTCATTTCTATAAAATCAGCTAAATCCTACTTTATTTCTTGTATGTGAAAAATCCCCTCACTACCTTGTTCAACATCCACACCCCATACTTCTCATATTCCTCTATGTGCACATGTTCATGTGCATAAGCCTTATGTGTTTATTTTGTACTTAGTCAATTTTCCCAACCAACATTCTTCCACTTGATCATGTAATCAATAATGACTCTAGTCCTCAATCTTTTGAGGTGTGTCGAATAATACCTTCGGGTTCCAATACGATTATTCCTTCCTCATCTAGTTCGGGAAGCATTGACTAGGTGTAAATTTGCTTCCCAATAACTTTATTCAAGCAAAAACATGGAATCTGGATGCATTTTACTTCGGAGGGAGCTCTAGCTTTATATGCCACACTACCAATTTTTGCAATACTCGTTAAGGTCCATTGTATTTAGGAGAAAGATTATTATCATTGTTTTTATTTTAATGGTAATGCTTATATGGTTGAATCTGTACAAAAATAAAGTCACCCTCTTCAAAGTGTCGCTCACTACGATGTTGATTAGCCTATTGCTTCATGTGGTTTTATGCCCTTGCCAAATTCTCTCTAAGACTATAGAGTACCTTATGTTGGTGCTGAATGTGATCTTCGATTGCTCTCACCTTCGGTTTGACCTTCAAGCTAGAGATGGGTGATGGAGGATGGTACCACAAAGTGATAGAAATGGAGAATTTTTGGAGGAGGTATGAAATGAAGTATTATACCACCATTCTGCAAGTGGAAACCATTGCACCCAACGTTCTTGTTTATCTGAAGTAAAACATCGAAGATATCTCTCCAAACATTTATTTACCACCTCAATTTTCCCATCTGATTGGGGATGATAAGATGAACTCTAGACCTAATTGGGTACCCAAACAAGAGAAAAAATTAGTACAAAAATTTCTTGTAAATATCGGATCACGATCACTTACTATAATTTTGGGTGTGCCATGGAGCTTTTGAACCGTGTCCATAAATGAGATGGCAACTGTACTAGCTGTGAAAGGATGAGCCATGGCACAAAAATGAACATACTTGGTAAGTCTATCCACCACAACCATGATGACGCTTTTCCCTTCTGATTTAGGCAATCTTGTGATGAAATCCATTGATACCTCTTCCCATCTCTCATTAGGAATAGACAAGGGTGGAGGAGACCTGGTGTCTTAATGTTCTCACCCTTATTGTATTGACACATAAAACATTCTGCCAATTTTTTTGAACATCTCCTTTCAACCCCTCCCAAAATAAATCTTGCTTAACTCTATGATAAGTTTTCAAGAACCCAGAATGGCCACCTAGTGGAGAAGAATGGATCTCTGAAAGAACATGGTGTTTAAGTGTAGATTTCTTACACAAATATAACCTATCTTTGTACCACAATGTATCCCCCTTCCATATAAATTGTTCTGATATGGTTGGATCTGTTTGGAGATTCTGAATGAGAGTATGGGTTGTTGCATATTTCTACCATTCTTCCCTTGCTTGATCTACCCAATCTACCTTTAGTATAGAGATGACACATAACAATGCTTCGTGGACTCATCCCTCCTAGATAGAGCATCAACGACCACATTTTCCTTCCCTTTCTTATAAATAATCTCAAAGTCATACCCCAACATCTTAGTGACCCATTTTTGTTGCTCTTGAAGATAGTCATTGCTCCAAGAAGTATTTCAAACTATCATGATCAATTTTTACCTTGAAGTGTCTACCCATCAAGTATGGTTTCCATTTTTGACTACATGTAATATTGCCATCATTTCCTTTTCATAGTGGGCTTCAAAAAAATCTTTCCTTTTAGTTGCCAACTCTCAAATGTTATGAAGGTGTTTCTTGCATGAGTACTACTCCGATCCCATTTCTTGAAGCATCACATTCAACTATGAAGGTCTTGGAGAAATATGGGGTTTCCAATACTGGAGTGGTGCACATTGCCACCTTCAAATTTTCAAATGCCCTAAAATCTTCCTCATTCCAATGAAAGGAGTATTTCTTGAATAATTTTGTCATTGGTGCTGCTATATTGCCATAGTTTTTTATAAATTTGTGATAGTACTGTGAGACCTAAGAAACCTCGTAAATTCTTAAGGGTTCTTGGGACTTCCCATTCCACCATGGCCTAGATCTTGTGAGGGTCCACCTTAACACCTTCATTAGAGACAATATGGCCCAAGTATTCCACTTCTTGTACCCCAAAAGAACACTTTGAAGGCTTGACATATAGTTGATGTTTCTCTAGGGCTTCCAATATTGTATTGACATGTTGTAAATGTTTCTCCCAGGATTTGTTGTAGATGAGGATATCATCAAAAAATACCAAGACAAAATTCCATAGGAATGGTCTAAATATTGAATTCATCAAACTCGAAATGTGGATGGTGCATTAGTAAGACCAAAAGGCATCACTAGGAATTCATAATGCCCTTGATGAGTTCTGAAGGATGTCTTATGAATATATTATTTCTTTACTCTAATTTGGTGATACCCAGAACACAAATCTAGTTTTGTAAAATAAAGTGCACCATGCAACTCATCTAATAAATTATCAATGAGAAATAGGAAACTTATCTTTGATAGATTACTTGTTAATTTCTCTATAGTCTAGACACATGCACCATATTCCATCCTTGCAATGTACTATCATCACTAGAGAAGAATAATCACTCTGATTGTGACGAATAATACCCATTTCCAACATTTCCTCCACCATCTTCTTGATCTCACTCTTTTGCACATATGGGTATCTATAAGGCCTGATGTTGGGGGGTTAGATTCCTAGAATTAAATAAATGGAATGATCATGATCTATTTTAGGAGGCAATCCTCTAAGATCCTCAAAGATAACTGCATGTTGATCAATAACCTTTTGAAGATCAGGATGCACTACCATCATTAGTGGTTGAACTTCCATGGAGAACAATTGTGCTACAAATCCTTGACCCCTTTTTAAGAATCTTCTGCATTTGGTGAGAACTAACCACCTGAGGAGTTTTTTCCTATAGTCCTCAAAGTTTAAATTGTTTACCCTCAGAATGAAAGTGCACAAAAATTCCTATAAATTTAGATCTATGGTGCCCAAAGTTATGAGCCACCGAACACTTTAGACAATATCATTTACGCCATGGGAATGAAAAACATCGTATATTCCAACGTGTATTCACTCAAACATAAGTATGATTTAATGGCATTTACGAACATTGGTGTGCCACCATCTACAATCATTACTTGAAATTCGGGTGTTGGGTAGATGAAAAATTTGCTGATTTCGCCAACTTATGATTGATGAAATTATGTGTGCTCCCCAAATCAATTAATATTGTCACCTTTTGATTCTTAAGATAACCCACAACTTGAAGGGTTTGTGGAGTGCTAATACCTATTAGAGCATGGCATGAAATAGTGGGTTGGGAATCTTGATTCTCCCTCTAATTTTTCCAATTCCTCGCTTGATGTTTCCTCATATTATTCCTCATCACTAGTCCCCTGCAATGTAAAATAATTTTTCCTTTGCAAATTTATGACTTGGTCCATATTTGTTGTCACAATTAAAACATGACCCTTTTGCTCTTTTTTCTTCAATTTTTTGAGGTGTCGGTTGAACCGGCCAATGGTACAATGGAGGCAAGGTGATATGATCTTTGATGTTAGTGAAGATTTGTCTTTTGCTGGAATTTTTTTCCTTTACTATATGCACCATGATAATAGAATTAGAAACCTTGAGTGGATTAAACATGCACACCTCATGCTCAATGTGGTCCTTAAGGCCCCAAGAAATAGGTCATTGAGATACTCTTTAGTAATATCCTCCACACACAAGGAGCGATTTTGCAATTCTTTGGACATATTCCTTTACTAAATCTGTTTGTCGTAACTTTTTGATTGGTTGAAGTAATTCTCTTACACTAGAACTATAATGTAATTGAGTATCTTCACTTAGACCATTCTTCTGCCTTTGAGCACATAACCAATGATATCAGATGAATTGTTTAGGTTCTAGATATAAGGATTTCATGGTCACCTTTTGTCCCGATGGGATCTGATGGAGATCAAAGAAATTCTCCATTTGGGTAATCCAATTGAGTGGATCCTTTCCATCAAATTTATGCATTTCCACTTTTAGAATAATGCCCCACCATTGGTGAGGATATCCACCTGAATGTGTAGAGGCTCCTCCTTGATTGGAGTGATTTGGACTTGTGTGAGTATTGCTAGAGGAACCCATATGTATGGAATTGGGATTTTTTTTGAAAGAGTAAACAACAAATCCTACTTCATTGTTTGAAAATATGTCGAAGTTCACCCCTAAGGCTACCTTTCAGATGAAGAAGCTCATTATTGAGGTCATCCTTACTCACCATATTATTTACCCTTTCTTGAAGTTGGATGACTACCTTAGATACTCCGAACTAGAAGATTCTAAATCCATATCTTCCTTATTTGGGGTCATTCTTGGAGTTGTTTAACCTTTCCCTTGGCCTCAAGTTGATCTACCGGTCATGATGTAGGGTTTGGACTTGGGGTAGACAGAATAGGGAAAAACTTTAGGGTTTGCGGTTTCCTAAATTTATGGCCATAGAGGAAATCTTAAAGAAAAACCATAGCTAATTTTTGGAAAGCTTTCCAAAAATATAAGAAACTTAGAAAAATTCCAAAAATTACACCCTAGGTAGCCAATTTATGAAAAAACCATAAAACTGTTATAACTTTTGCAAAACAACTCAAAAATAAGGAATTTTGAATTTTGAATTTGGAAAATTTTACTACTATACGGTAGCACGTTCACCAAAATTTTACAGGACCTAAATTTTTTTGAATATAATTTTGCCTTCATGTTTCCGCCAAGGGCCGACTGATGTTAGTATATTCACCTTCATGTTATAACATTCTAATATATATATAGGATTAATTCACCATAGTATAGTCCTATTTTTTACATTATAAGCATGTGAAAATCTGAAAGTATAAGACCACAAGCCAAAGGATTAGGAAAAAGTGAAAGAATCAAGAGGTAAGTGAAAAAAAGAACTTTTTCTAGTATACTGGCAAGGTTATTTTGTGTTGATGGATGACAAAAATTTATATGCAAGTGTTATTATGTCAACAATAAATATATATGATGATCATGACATGGACGGATGACAATGAAATGATATATGTGTTACCAAATGAACAATATATATGTGTTACCATTGTAAAATATATATATATAATGAATGTAATAATATATATATGTGTTAATATTAAATGGTAATAATATATATATATGTGTTACCGACATGTAAATAATATATATATGTTACCGATATAATATATATATTGTTGTAACATATAATAATATATTTTATCGGTAATAACAATTAACTCGTATTACTGTTTGATAGTAGTAGTATTTTTTGCATTGTCCCGCATATTGCTTTTTTGTTCGAGTGCTCGGTTGTGTTTCATCCATCATTCTTAAGTTGTGTTGGCTTACGTTTGGATAAAGCTTTGTTTCCATCAGTATTTGAAAGTTCTATGTTTTTGTCACATGTGTAGACTTCAAAATCATCCATTTGATGGCCCTTGTTACAAATGAGAAAATAACTCAAGGAAAAAGAAAATGCAATATGGACATTTCAAAATATTTTAGTCAGCCAAAAGTAACCCTAGTGGAAAGAGGTAAGAAAACCAATTTCTACTATGATAATGTTACTTTATTTTTTTGATTTACTTAGGGAAGCTATAAGCAAACCAATTTCTCTCAAATGTAGAAAACCCTAGCAATGACCTTACTCCAGATGAAATTTCCAATCACCAGAGTAATACAATTCAAATTGACAAGTATTGATAATCCCATTTCCCATCCAAATCAAACTTTTGATAAACATTCTAGAAACTCACATCAGAAAATGTAAGAGTGGGAAGTGGACTATAGGAAGGACTTATAAATTTGAATGGTCAACCAAATATCCATTCATTGAACCTATTGAACTGAAAATAATATTGATACTCCTACATAATGTAGATGTACTATATGTAGTTGGAAACTTGGCAGAGACCAAAAATGCAATTGAAGTTGGACACAATAGAGAAGCATTGTGGGAAGGTATATGAGTCTAAAAATCAAGATGATGGAACAATTATAAAAACAACTAGATGGAAAACTGAGGAAGATTGTTTGCATATGAGATATGTTATGTAGAATATGATAATCATCATAAAAATCTTCAGGACCTAGTTGAGAAAGGTGGAACTATAAAGGATAGATTTGAAAAAGCTACTGACGTAAGTCTTCAGAGAAAAACTCATTCAATTCAGAACAATATTTCACATTTTAAAAAGGGCAGACCAATTTCAGATCTCATTGATTATAAGACATTGTTTCAATCTAATGGATTTCCAAATATACCAACAACACATTGGTCAGATACCAGTGCATGGGAGATGAAAAAGTGTATGGGAGAAATAGAAATCACTGATTTGAGAGAGAAGGTAAAAAATGCAAATTTTATCACTTTGTCGATTGATGAGGTCACAACAATAGATAATACATCTTGGGTGTGCATGCATGTCTACACTTTTAGTTTTAAGTAACCATTTAGGGAAAATCATCTACTAAATATGCACAAAATGATGGAGAACTACAATGTTGAGAACATCTACAAACTTGTTATTAAAAATTTGAAGGAAATACTGGTATGGATGATCATTCAATCTCTGCAAAGCTGATTTGTGTAGGAGCTGATGGTGCATTTTCATATCATGCAAGGTCACAAAACTGGACTTTGTATTCATCTACAAACAAGAGTATCCCCTTACATGATACCTATTCACTGTATGGCTCATCGAATGAATTTGGCTTACAAGATTGTAAGTAATTTTGAAAATGTTGCTAAGGTGGAGGAGTTGATATGAGACTTGCATTCATATATGTCAAGTAGTCCTAAAATATTTCTAGAGTTTCAGAGATTTTTGTTGGAATAACAAATGGTAAAAAATTGCTAAAAGATGTTGACACGAGATGGATATCATTGTATGAACCAACTTGCAGGATTTTTGAGGAATACAGTCCTTACAGGTATATGTTCAAGCATCAAAGACAAGTGGACAAGGCTAAAGATATTTTGTATCGCTTGACATATTTAGAGACATTATTAACTTTATGTGGTATTTTCCAATGCTAAAGGAAATAAACAACTTGGTGAAACATGCTCAGAAAGATCCATATACATTGTTGATTTTCTAAAATTAAAGAGACAAGTATGTATGATTTTAGATACCTTGTATATCACCCAAGACTGGATTCAAAAGCCAATTTTTAGCAGCTTCAAGGTTTTGACAGACACCAAAGATCCAAACAACTATTTAAAGTTCAATATCAGTGGTCATCTTTGTATTTTATTGATGGGAAAAATATTAAAATGCACACTTTATACAAAGATCCTTATGTAGTAGGTTCTGAACTTGAGGAAGTACCTGTCACGAGCTATGTCTTTTTGATGTTGTAGTTTCTGATGTATGTAAAAAATTGATGAAAATATCTAAAACATTATCTTCTGAGATCATAGAGCATTTTAAAAATAGTGATCTGCTGGAGGCCATGGGAGTTGTAAATCCCATTTTTTGGAACCCAATGATTGATGAAGAACAAAGAGCTACAAACTTTGGGAAATCCATGACTGCACTTATGGAGTAGTTTTACAAATCTTCACATGTTGATGGAGGGGAATTAAATGGTATATTGGATAGAAAATTACTCATATCCCTAGTCACAACATTTTGGATTTACAATGTCTGATCAATATAAGTCTATATTGTTGACCCAACAGAAATGGGAGTTGTCACTCTATTGTGGAGAAAGATGCATCAGAGTAGCATTTTGAGAGAGAATATAAGTGAATACTTCAAACTATATGAACTCATACAGACAATGATTCTTGGGTTTATTGAAGATGAAAGGGTATTTAGTGCACTTACATTTGTGAAATCAAAACTTTCACAACAGATTGGACAAGAATTTGGAAACTTGTTTGAGAATCTATGTTTCAAGATATAGGTGGACACATTTCCATTTGAAAGAGCACTAGCTACATGGACATCTCTTGCAGAGTGCAAGAGTTGTTAATCAAATAGAGAACAATGAAGTCTCTAATAATGGTGAAATTGACTTGGACTCTACTAGACAAGATACTGCAATAGATATAAGAAGTGATGAAGGACCATCCAGGATAGGGTTGTTTCAGCTACCAGACAGTTGATTGTATTCATTTTCTGAAATATATTAATATATTGTTACTCGATATTTTTTTCATTTACATATATTGTGCATATAATGTTTGGAAAATTTTTTTAATCCCTTCTATATTTTTAATAATGTTTGCAAATAACAGATGGTAGATAGTTCATATTTTTATGCAATATTATATATGCAAACTAGATGATGTAATAAAATTAAAGTTCATTACTAATAAAGCATGTTCAATATTTGATTTCTCACTATCACAATTCCACAAGAACAATTGTTCACAAAAATATTATAATCCATATATGATATATAACATCGTGATTATTAGGATTAATAAAAAACATAGCAATCTACGACTACATCCCATCATGATTATTGGAGATAATATTTACATTATGAATCAAGATTAAACTATCAAGATCAAAAGCAACATGCACATTCAAGACACAAGTTTAAATTTTTGAGTTCATACATATTTGAAACTAAATTGAACAATGTAAATCTAGATTCCATAATCCATGTGTATTATTCATCAACTATTTCACATAAAGATAATAAACCATTTCACATGAGACTCTGAGAGAAATAAAAAGATCAACAATTTCACATAAAGATAATGTTTTCAAATTCCAATTGTCAAACATTGAATACATCAATAGTAACATAGTTTAAAGTTTTAATAGAAGTTAATTGGACCCTTGTCCTTGAATAGATTCAACAACACCTACAACATTTGAACTATCTTGGATTACACTAGACTCTACTAATTCTTTTGCAGCAACATTAATATTTTCTAAATTTTCTCTATCTTCATGAGTTCTGCATCTCCTGCCGAAAGGATAGAAGGATCCTCATCATTTTTTTCTTCAGAAGAATTTCTAGATCCAGTTTATGCTCCTTGATAATCCTCCGCAAATGTATTTTCTTCTTGTTTAACAGAACAAGTTTTTCTTTAAAAACAATAGCCCCATGGACACTCTCTCTCACTTTTTTAAGGTGCTCATTTAACACTTGCACCTCTTTGTCTTCAAAGTATGGTATTTTGACTACAATTAAAAAATACCATAATTAGTATTTAGAATAAGATAAAGGATAACTATATATTTATCTAACAATCTACAAAAAATAGAACTTACCACCATGGCCAAGTCTTTTTTCTGCATTAGCAATAGTGACAAGGTTCTTGTCACGACTCCACTTGTTGTAGTAACTGCACCTCAACATTCAAATTAGCCAATTTTTCAACATTATTGTCAAAACTTCATCCCTGTTGTAAACATTATCGGTGACTGCACTTCCTTGTTGTGCTTGAGAAAGTATAGTGTCAATCAATCACCAATGGTTGATTTTTAACCAATGAATAAATTTTTTTCTCTATTTTCAAAATTATGATATCTATCATTGATTTCTTTTATCGAGATTTTTCACTTTGATCTCCCACATTTTCAGCTCCTTAAGATCAGAAATAAAATTCTCCATGACAAGGGTTGTAGTATTATCCAACACAAGGATGTCAAGTGAAAATATGGTCTTTGCATCATCATCCATTTTTTCTTGACCAGTTGGGGAAGGAGGATCTAAAGAGCCCTACCGCCTGCCCTTTTCTTATGAAGAAGATTGTGCATCAGATCCTCGACATGTCTCCTTGATGCTACCATGTCAAAATAGATGTCAAACCTGAGATACTCCTCATCCATTTCTATATTATTTAAAACAGAAGTGCCTGGCACTCGGCATGCCATCAACTATAAAATTGGGGAACTTAGATGTTGTGAAATTTTGAGTTTCCCTACTCGTAGTCATTCTAGGGTTAGGGAGCACAAGCCTTTTCCCCTACCATAAGTAGTGAAGGAGGCAGAAGGGGAGGTCAGACTGATGTACTCCTTTGTGCGTGTTGAGATGGATTCAGAGTAGAGAAGGTGGTTTTGCAACATGGATGAGGGATCAATTTCAGATTGCAAAAGATCTATGAGCATCAATACTTTAACAATATCAGATTCAGTAATTAGTATGTTGAAAATTTAAAATTAAGAAGACAAACAAGTGAACAATAAGAACTTCAAATTAATAAGATTGAAATCAATAGAGATTTCTTTACATTGTGAACTTTTTTTGTAATCAACAAACTATGGCACTAGGTGGAAGGGTGGTGGTGGCACTGGCATAGCACAAAAATCTTGAATTTAACAAAAACCAATTAAAAAGAATGATAAATTTGTAAAAGCAATTCAAAAGACTAATATAAATAAAGTTTAAGTCACTATTTATTGGTTGCTTTGTACTACCAAAACTTGAAGGGCTGGGTGATTATATGGTGGTGGTGCAGACTGATACTCTTCATGTTCTTCTCAGGTATGTATGTTGTGTGTTGCACCACCACCAGTGTGAGCAGACACTCTCGGAGTCATCGATGCAGATATGTCGGAAAAAGGTTACACATTAGGATAACAAAATTAGAAATATGTCATTGTCAAGAATCAAAGATTCAGATTATCATTAGTCTGTAAAATAATATCATAAAATTGAAACGATTGTGTAGTATGTAAAACATAAAACCTGGATTTTCCTTTACATCATGATTAGAAGTAGAAGTGTTCTCTCTCCTTCTCTAGGACCGGGCCGAGTGAGAGGAATCCAAGGAACCACACATCCATTTTTCTGGTCTCAACTCTGCCAAAGAGTCATCGAGACATGGTGACATGGTGACATTGTTGTCTCTAGAGCCCTCAAGCCCAACAGGGTTATGTGAGTGAACTTCCACATGATGATGTTCCAGTGTTTCACTTGCTTTTACTGTTCATAACACAATTATAGATTACATATTTATAAGAATTAATTTAACAATGATTTTTTTTTTGAAAGGAATCAAGATTAAATGATTTTAAAACAAAATACTCACCAACTGTTCATTTGTAGTGGAATTCCATGTTTATCCATCTTCTCGTGAAGAGAAGTTGGAATAGTTGTGGATTTGAGTCCATAAAAACCCTCATAATAGAAAGAAAGAACATAACAAGAAGAACAAATAATAATTGCAGAAGGATTCAATTTGGCTTTTTCAAGTTCAAAATGAATCTTTGATGCAAGATATGAGCACCAATCGAATCTAACTCCGGAAAGGTTTGAAGAAGGTAGTACATTGCCCACTGAGGAATGTCAGTGTATCTTCCTGTAGAATGATACGAGACTGGAAAAATTCCACCATGGCTAGGAGAAAGGGGTCTTTGATAGATTGAGAGTTAATGCCTCTTTTGGCTGGAGTATTAACCTCAGCCTCAACAGAGAGATTGTAATGAGACTCTAAAAATTTCTTTTGCTCATAAAAAAGAACAACTTTGGTGCTTACAGGCATTATGTTTTCATGGGGTAAGCTGTTAGATGTTTAATATCTTTAGGTGTTATTTTGATGTGAAATTGGTGGGATGGTAATTGAACTGTGAAAGTGTCATCAAAGTATTATACACTTGCATTAAATTATTTAATAATTTGTGGTGTCTCGATATTGGGGCATGTAAATAAGTCCATAGAAGCTTGACTTAGGAATCCAATCGGATTGGCTGATTATTTTCAGGTTTTGAGAGTAGTTGTATCAACTAGGGATATAAAATGTTTTGGTAAGGCATAGGAAGTTGGTTTAATGGTCTTTTTTCTTGGGGCCATTATTCCTGAACGTTGATTGCTTGAAAAAAGAAGAGGTTGGAAAATGGAAGATAAAGATACTATATATGAGCCTTGAGGGTCGTAGAACAAATCGTGTGGTAGGTGGCATTGGTTACTATCTAATACTAGAAGACTGGAAGTGGATGAGAAGGTTGGAACTCTCTGAAAAAATCTATCTCTGAGAAACATGCATGTGAAAATGGGACAAAATGAATGGGGAAGGGTATATATATAGGAAAGGAAAGTGTATTAAATATGGGGAGTGGAAGAAACATGGCGTATTAAATGCCGGAAAAACCATATACATTAGACTTTAACTCATTGTTATAAAATGAATTCCCTAATTACATAAATGATTACACATTATATTCTGGTGACAACTTCCTTTATATCTAGTATCTCATTTGTCACACAAAAATCCTACAAAGTCTTCTCTCATACATAAATTACAATAATCTTGAGAGTGACACAATTATTTATGACATTGAATTAAAAATAAAGACCAAATTTAGAGCTACAAACCTAGGTAATCGAAGGGACCAAGATATCCTATCCAAAATATGGTTTTCTCGAATGCAGAAGGTGAAGCCAAATTTGGCAAGTCGGAAGATGGTTGATGGATAAGAAACTTCATCAATTCATACACAATTGCAGAACTTTCCAAAACTAGAAATCAATGGAATTTAGAATTGAGAGAACTAATGAGAGATTGGGAAAGAATAGAGATGGATTAATCAAAGTGTTCAACCAAATATAAAACAACATGTGACACTCCAATTATAGTATGCATAAAATCCAAAGGCCCCAATTTAATCCAATAAGAAGTAAAGAAAATTTGAGACCATTAGAGAGGCCCCAAAGTGTAGAAGTAAGAAATCTAGAGGACTAATAAGTGATAGAGGATAAACATGCTCGCTAAGTAACTATCATAAAATACTCAATAATTCCACCCAAAAATGATAATGGCATGAAACCCTCTACAAATAATTTCCAATACATACAACCATTCTTCAATTTGAGCTCCTAGTCAAAATTATAAGCAAAAACTAGAGATCTACAACACTACTTGCTATATTAAAAGTGTGTAAAAATTAACTTTACAACTATAGTAAATTTTACCTTTCGCTAACTTAGCCAATTGTCACCATCTAGGAATTCCAAACCACTCTCAAGCCTCCTTTATATTTCTTTATTTTCCTAGTGCATATGCTTCTAAATGCTATGATCTCACGGGATTACACCACATGGTAAAATCTAGGAGATTCTCCCCTAGACTCAATAGCCTAAATTCCATTTCTCTTCTATTTCCTATGGGGTCCGAGGTGCATTAGATTACTATTCATGTCACAATTTAGGGGTTTAAAGCTTTGGGAAATCTCTCCAACCTTATTCAAATTTTATTTAATTTCTAAAACCTTGAGGGTACAAGATTGCACGATGAGGCATAATCTAGGAGTCCGTGCCATGAAGTACTTTCTAAATTTTATACCAACTCCTTAACTCTTCTTCAAACATCAAGCTCATAATATCTTACAACCTAGCATGATATAGGAGCCCCTCTAATCCTTCTTCTTGACTTAGAAAATTTAATACTTTAATCAAAAGGAAGTCCTTGTCACACTAAGCCCTTCACTTAATTCCACATTAATATGAAATTGTTTCAATATATAAACACTATATGTACTCTCATTTCCACATATTTGGGTTAAACATTAAGGAAAAATAGGACTTGGTGACTTCAAACATAGTTATGAATTCACTTATGGATTAAATTAAAAACACTAAGGAATTTCCATGCTCGTGATTGTTCAAACCCATTTGTAAAAATCATAAAAGGACCAAAATTCATCCCAAGGCCCCAAAATTTAACTATAAGGCTTCAAAAATATCACAGGACATTTTGGCCTCTAATATTAACTTTTGTTGTTGGATGGGTACCCCTTATGGGTACTTAGACATCCCAACCCAAACCTCATTTGAAGTAGACTAATGTCTCCAAAAGATGAAGATCACTACCTAAATAATTATACATTGTTAAGGTAAACCAAATACTCTCTAATTCAACCTGTTCATCCAAAATTATACGTAATCCTTAGAATCTCGGCTATGATAAGCACTTGTTTAAAAATAAAAACAAAAGAAAATATACACCATGTATAATGCAAACAATGTCCTAATCTCATTCAATAAATTCATTCAAATGAATGGAGAAGTATGAACCCTTTCATATCAATGTGAAGTGGCCTCTCATTAAACTACAAAAGAAAGAAACCAATAAACCATGTGAAAATATAAAATTTAGAAGACCTCTCAAGCAAAGTTCAAAACATGGGTCACTATGATAATCCCAAGGATGTCCTTCAAATGTTGAATCCCAAGCATTTGAATAAACAACATCTTTGTGAATTTCAAGCAAGTAACCATTATTTAGCTACAAGTTTGAAGTGTTTTCAACTAATGGATTACTACAAATGACATTTCCCAACAACTCGGACATGAAAACTACATTAGAGGTCAAAATAGTGGGCTTATACAATCTAAAATTTGGGCGTCACACCTACTATCACAAATGGAGTCATAATTATTCATTACACTAGATTTCTTTAAAAATTCATCACTAAGTTACAATATCAAAACAAGACTGGTTGTTCCAATAAACCACCTTCAACAAATGTGTATTCAAGTTTAGGTTTAGTAACACACACTTTCGAAATCATCAATGTTCTCATCAAAATAAAAGAGCTCATACTTAGGTGAAACAAAGAATCATCATAGTTTTGAGAGTGCATGTGTTGATTTAGTAAGTGAAAAGAACTTCATTCATTGTCATAATATAATTTTTATATTCAATAGGGAAACTATGTGTTAGTGCTCCACATGTGTGTGTAAATAATAATTACATTGGTAATTATTATGGTAAGTTAGTAATCGGTTATAAATTGTTATATTAAACAACTATAACAAATATGTGGTTGTGTGAGTTTAACCACTCATGTAAATAGTGTTTGGGAGAGAGATTCGTGGAAGATTAATTATAAGCTACATCCTAAATTGTAGAAATGCTATTCCTATATAATTGTATGGTTTGTATTATGAGTATTAATGAGAAAATTATTGTTCTGTTAAACTTGGGTCAATTTGATCCAAATTTTTCATTTGGTATAGAGAAAAGTTAATTCTTGTGATTTTCAAAATGATATGTTGAGTCATGAAGGGGCATTTCTAGTTATCTAACGTCCTGAATTATGTCAATCCAATTTTTTTGCCATGCAGGCATTCCAAACCCTTGACCAATCAATTAGTCATGCGTCCTTATTCTGATATAGCTTTGCGTCAATTTATTCATCTTTTCCCATAGTCGACCATCTCTTCCATCTGCATTTCTTGAGTTTCAGGCAATATCAATCTTCTTGGATGCTTTGTAATTTGTGGATCTGTTGTCTCCATGTATTAGTCTTTATATACTTTCTCTGTCACTTATACTTCTCCTATTGCTGCACACATCGAGTTTATAATCTATACAATTGAGAGTATTCGCAAGCTATTATAAGTCTTGCATTCTTCACCACGCATCTGCCATGAAAAAATATACAAGGCTCCAAAATTACGTTGCATTGGCCGATCTCCTGACATATTAAAGTAGAAGCGTGAGACTTGTCAAAACCAACGTGTAGAATAAAGATCTTATCTGGTATCTGCACACGTATTAAACAATTTGAAGGTGGAAGGGCGTACTGCTATAAGAAGTGCATGGATATGATGAGGAACAATTATACCTGTGGGCAATAAAGAAAAATGATTGCAAATTACGCACAACCTTCTGCAACATGTTAGTTCTATGCTCAAGTTATCTCTGGTAGATTCATTTTTGGTGACTTTGTTCACATCTTGGCTCAGATTCTATGAATTTGGTGAACTCCTCTCACTGATCGATCTCAAACATGGCTCCCTCCATCGATATTATCTCCAACACAAGACAACATCACGAGCTCAGATCTCCTCTCAGTGGCTTGACTTTATTATTGGTATTGAAAGCATCACCTTTCTATGATTTTTATAGTCTTTGCATTGACTGAGTTTTTTATGTCGTGACAAGTAGGTTAATTTGGGTCTTTAGAATTAAGTTCCATGTTTAGCTTTGGAGTTCGTTAAGTTTTTTTTACTAGTTTGTTTTTTTGATAATTGGTAAAAGGAGGGTTTTGGCAAGGGTCCTACCTTGTTACAAAAAGGATCTACAATTCCGATATAACCATATAATTTTCATGAGTCAAACTAAATCACACATCAAAAACAACTGGAGCATAGATCATAAAACCAGCCCAAAACCGGTCAAAAACTATTCATAAATAATCTAGAACCAACATAAAACCAAACAAAATGCAATAACAGAGACACAAAGAAAAAAAAATGATCAACTATGATTGAAAATCTAAGTAGAGAGTTGTTTTGTCCCTCTTTTCTATTTCCTTCTTCATGTACTAGTTTTTTATTATTGTCTAGTTTGATTTTATCACATAGTCTATGTGATTAAATATTTTTGTATGTCAAAATTGAATATGTTTTCCTTTCAATTTAGAAATAATAAATTGGGATTAAACAATGTCATTTAAGGGTTGAAGTCTTGTGTCTATAGTCATTATGTCTAAGACATGTATAGTACATCATTAGTTAATGTCGAGTTGTCTAAATGCTTTAAGTGTTGTTGAAAATGAAAATATCATTTTTTTAGCATTCTCAATGTTCATTATCAATTTTAATCACTCCCTAAATGTCATAATCAAATGTGCTTAGTATTTCAATATTAGTCAAAAAATTTATAAAAAGAGTCAAAGTAAAAAGGGTCTTTATAAAAATACAAAAATTGCCTTGAGACACATTTTTGGTGGAATCCGACATTCGAGATTAATCGGTAAGATTTATGATCAAATTCGCTAAGCTAGTAGTATCATTCATCGGAGGACAAAGGAAAATGAAGGTTAGAGGTCAATCATCAACCTCTCATCAATCACCAACTATGGGACCACATCAAAGTTTGGTGGCACATTTTGGTTTACTTGTGTGTTTGCTTCGAGTTATGTATAGTGTGTTACGGATTTATAGTGTTCTTGTTTGAATAAGTGGAAATTTCAAATTGAGGGGGAAGATATTAACAATGTTCCATTTCCATTTTTGTGTATGACCAATAAACTTTCCTATGTTATTCCCTAAGGTAAGATGTGATGAGAGATGATAATAGTACTTGGCACATCATGATGTGGTTGTTGGTAATCCACTTGTAAAACCATCATTTGTGGTTTGTGGTAAACCACTTGTAAAACCACCACTCTTGGTTGTTGGTAAACCATTTGCAAAACCATCATCTTTTGGTTTGTGGTACTCCACTTGTAAAACCACCATTTTTGGTTTGTGGTCAACCATTTGTAAAACCATCAGTAGGGTTTGTGATTATCTTGTGAAAATCACCAGATCATGAGCAAGTGCAAGTACAAGGCAGGTTTTCCCCATGTTCACACTAAGGGTGGGAATGTTAGGGAAACTATGTGTTAGTGCTCCACATGTGTGTGTAAATAATAATTACATTGGTAATTATTATGATAAGTTAATGTCTGTTATAAGTTGTTATATTAAACAACTATAACAAATATGTGGTTGTGTGAGTTTAACCACTCACATAAATAGTGTTTAGGAGAGAGATTTGTGGAGGAGTAGTTATAAACTAAATTCTAAATTGTAGGAATGTTATTCCTATATAATTGTATGGATTATATTATGAGTATCAATGATAAAATTATAAATCTATTGAACTTGGTATAATCTAATCCAAATTTGTCACACGAAGGAATGATTTGGGAGGAATTATTTTCACAAAATAGAGGAAAAAATTCACCATAATATGATGACCATACAAATTTTCATCTTTCACCCCCTATTCATTCCCTTCTCCCGTGGGAATTAAAAACTTCCATTCTCAAATATCTTAATGGGGACCAAATCAACATCATCATATTCTTATAAATAACCATGAATAGAGAAACTGTAACTTCATTTTTGTCAAGTATAACTAGCTAATTTGTTATAAAAAAAGAACATGAAACCCACTTAAATATGATACACACTCATTACACAAGTCATATCCAATATATGCATTTTCTAATTGAACAACATCCTCATTATGTAAATAATCATCAAAAGCATGTTGATGATTTAATCTAATTGGAATTAAACATTATTTGAGTAACTTACATGTACTAAATGATATTCAGATGATTACATACATCAATATGCAAGTAATAAGCATTCATGGATGCAAACCATAAGAAAATGAGAGAGGGATGATGACTTAGTTGATTCTCGAATAACTTGGGAGTGATTGAGACCGTGTATCTACTGGAACATGTTAGAAATAGTGTCAAAATGGCTCACCGAGGGTTGAAAACCTAGGAATGTAAGGGGAGAAGCACCCAGGAGGGAAGGAGCGTCCCAGGACATTAATGACTGATTTGGGCACCTATGTGTGCTAAAATTATCATGTTATAATCCTTTATGATTTAGAAGAATTTCAACGTTACTTTCACTTTATATTTGATGTTAGGTCATCGGTTGCACCTGTAACTTGAAAAAAAAATGACTACTGTACATGCCCACAAACTGTTAGGTTGTGGAGTAAAATAGATACACTTGCATTACAAAGCGACTAAAAACACGAGAACTAACATCAGTTATGAAGGGACCGACATCGGTCACCTATGGACCGTATCGGTAGGAAATTATGAAACCGTCACCGGTTAGGGATAAGCGACATTGGTTACCTGTGCGTGAGTTTTTAATTTAACTCACGAGAATTAGATCTATATTTAGTATTAAAGAAGATCTATTGATTATAATTACATGGCTAAGTGCCCTAAGTTTGTCTAAGCTTATATAAGATAGAAAACTAGGGTTAGAACATAAGGATAGAGGAAGAATGTTAATTCTCCTTGGTTGAAGATGATGAAGAAGAAAAAGAAGAAAAAGGTTGCATGAAGACAAAGCTTCAATGGAGAGAAGCTGGATAAAAGGAAATAATAGGTACATCTGAATGGTGAGAAGGTGGTTATGTCTTCTTTTGTATTTCCTTTGTATTGTCTTATCTAAATGTAATGGCTTGCATAGTATGCAAAGCACATAGTCTTTCATCTTGTAGATCCACAGGTTGTTGTGAGATCTTGTATTGTAGATCCACAGGTTGTTGTGAGATCTTGTATTATAGATCCATGAGATCATATTGTATTATTGATCCATAGGAATCTAGTATTGTAGCTCGTTAGAGAGCTTATGGATAAAAATAGTATCTAGATATTATAGAGGAGGTTGTCTTCATGTTTTCACGGAGTTGATGCAATGAGATAAAGGACAAACTTACTTCTTGGTGCATAGTTATAGTTGCACATATAGTAGACCCATGTTAGAGGTCTTGTTGCAGATCCATAGAGATCTTGGTAGCGAGTTCATAGATGTAGTAGTTCTGGTTATGTGAGATCTCTTTGGTAGTGGTTTGGAGACACAATTGTAGTGCACTCATGGAGATCCGTTTAGAGATCTGGAGGAGAGGAGATACTCTTGGAGAGATGCATTGTACTCTTGTATTGAAGAGTTGGTTTGTACTCTTGTTGTATTATATATATATATATATATATATATATATATATATATATGAGATCTCTATCTTTGGTGGACGTAGCCCACATTAGGTGAACCATGGTACACGTTATGTTATGCGTGTGTACTTTTGTTTTGATTTGGATTATTCTAGTTTATACTTCCATTTCTGTAGATTTTGGGAATTTTTAGATCTTGTGTGCATGATTGGGTTTGTTATTGAATCATAGCACTATTCCGTAGTCTCGAATTCCCAACAATTGGTATCAGAGCTTGGTTAGATTTTAGAGCAAAGATTTGCTTCATTTTGTTACTAGTATTATTGAAAAATGTATGAGAGCAAGATTTTATTTTTCCTAATGTGTAAATCATAGGGAGAGATTTAATCTAAAGTGGATAAATCTCAAGTGGTATTTGGAAAAGTAAGGTTCTTGGAGAATACGATGAACAAGTTTGATTAGGTGGCAACCGAGCGTTAGCAGGTGACCATGGTCGGTTATAAGGTAAGTGTGATCGGTTAGAGGGTGATCGTCATTGGTTAGAGGGGGTGACCGTGGTTGGTTACTGAGGTGACCATGGTTGGTTATAGGGAAACTTGGTTTTAAATAGAAAATCACAGATCTAAAGATTTTTATAAGATGCAGTGAATGTATCTTTTTTATTGAGGTGTCCCTGGTTATTGGAGGCACAAACATGATTATCAAATTACAGATCCGGTTTATAGAGGTATGGTTTTGTTACCTTGGTATTGCAGTGCTTGTATTATTTTGGTTACACATGCATGTTTGGGATTGCAGATCTAAGTATGAGATAGAGGAGTAGTTATGCATCCTTTGGTGCAGTTAGATGCATGGGCTTTGTTAGAGAAGCATAATATAGTAGCACAGAATAAAGATATGGTTTCCATCGAGAGATGCATGTTCTTGATTGAAGATGATGTTGAGTATCTTGGTCTTTGGTAAGGTGATGTGTTTCATCTTAGTGTAATTTATTTACATGTATTATTGCTGTTAAGTTTTTGTACAATATTTGGGTGCTTCTTGAAATGACTAGCTCAACATAACTATCGGCTTTGGTCGGAGTAGGCACTTGGTTTGGTGACCTATGCAAATTTGTGGCGTTGTGTTCATTATAGTAACACCAACGTTGGTCGGAGTAACCGACATCGGTCACATAGGGTAACTAGGTATTGGTCAATGAACCATGGTTGGTCCCTTTGACAACAAGTTTACACATGGTTTCTTACAATAGAAGAGGGCATGGATGGTTCAGTGTCTTGTTTTGAGGATCAAGTTTCTTGCACAATGTGTATAAGCTAGAAACAATGCAAATCACTTCAATGTTTGGATCAAAAAGAGGATAGAGTTGGCTTGGTTAGTCCAGTGAGACTTTGAGTTAGGTATCTCTATATGATTCATGTTTTATTTCTTTCATTTGGAGCAACTGATATTATGTTTGGATTGTGTGCACAAATAAAATTTGCACCATGGATATTTGGTGAGCTTGAATTTTATTTCCGGGATATGTTGGAATCTTGAGGACAAGGATATCTAGTCTAAGGATGGGATCCTCAATGAAAAGTCATGTTTAGACATAGTTGCAATAATGAAAGATGTTGAGTACACATGATGAAAAGAAGTTGATTCACCTACTTCACAAGAAGTCCAAACTTTTGTGATGTAGAAGTATTCTTTGATAAGAAGGGAATCAATTTATATTTTCTTTCATTTGTTTTATTCTTTGATAAGTGGGAGCAAGCCATGCTTATTGACATTGTAGGTTGGACATATATGCACATACAGAGTGAGAGGAGTATGCTACATTTTTGTGTGGTATGAGGCACAAGTTGGTTTTGAGGGCGATCCACGAATTTTACGGTATTTTGAGTTTATTGGTTTGTGATGTCACTTCTAGTTTATTTTGTGGTGTGTGGATATTTCTTAGGGAAGGCAGTTGATGGTTGATTCAACTAGTTTTAGATGATAAAGAAAATTTTAGATTTTGAAGGGTGTAGAGGAGAAAATATGCTAGTTACAGAGACCGGTGTCGGTTAGACCACGGTCATTTGGTAACTATGGTCGGTCAGGAAGTGACCGGGGTTAGTTAGGAAACCGTGGTCAGTTTGGTCACAGAGTTTGACAACAATGTTTATTTACCATTTTTAGATGGTGCCCTTGTTTTTCTTTCATCTTGGTTGGTTTGTGCAGTATGTTGATGACATGTATGTTGGTATTTGCACTTGGTATTAGTTGCATGGTTTAGCATGGTTGTTTGTTATTGACATTGATGAGCACATGATTCATATTTGGCTTTGGAGTTAGTCATTGGAAGACTTGGAGTTTACGGAGAGTCCGGAGATATGGATAGATGTATATGGTAAGTTTATACATGTGGATAGATTCTATTTTATGAGTCTATGATGATGTAAATATTTTTTTTGCACATGGATGCCTATGAGCATGGTTCGGATGCTTTGGAGCATGAATAGGGGACGTTTGTATTTCCTCTTGATTACTATGTTACTCCATGGGAGATGTTATCTATAGATGATTGTCTTTTGACATGCCAATTGTTTATACGGGGTTGGATTTGTAGATTGCAGTGTTTGGATTCTTTGAGTTATGCAGGTGTTTGTGGATTGATCACCCACTGGTTGCATGTAGAACTCATTTGGGTTATCTTACCCAAGATCTTGTTTATTTCTTACACTTATTCCAGTTTGACTTGTCTTTGGTCAGTTGCATTGGTAGTAGCATGAAGACATGGATAGATGGTTGGAGAACATGGTTGGTTTTATTACAGGTATGACTATGGATGTGATAGAGGCTCATACTTCAGTTTGAGTGGGAGATCTTACAGGTGTGTTAGTCATGATGGATTATTGCATGAGGAGCTTGGTTGGCTTGATTTCTTGATACCAATAATTGGTATGGTGTTATGATTCAGTGGGAGCTTGAGGCTTGGTGTCACAGATCAGTTGTAGCTTCATGCAGGTTTGGTAAGTCATGGTTTTTCTTCTTGGTTTTAGAAGATGGTTTGATCTTCCTGGTTTTATTTTTGAGAGAATTTTTGAAGGAAAGTATAGATGGTATTCATGGTGTGTAGAGGATGGTGATGTACATGTATAGGTACATAGGATTAAAAATTTATCTCCAAGTGGGACATTGTTAGGTTGTTGAGCAAAATAACTTCATTGGAGCATACATTACAAAGTGATCTGGAAAACATAGTAACCAACATCGTTATGAAGGGACCGACATCGATCACCTATGACCGAATCGGTCGGATGAAAGTAGAACTGTCATCGGTTAGGATAACCGACATCGATTACTTATGCATGAGTGTTTTATTTAACTCATGGGAATTAGATCTACATTTAGTATTAAAGCATATATATTGATTGTAATTACATGACTAAGTGCCCTAAGTTTTTCTAAACTTATATAAGCTAGAAAACTAGGGTTAAAACATAAGGATAGAGGAAGAATGTTAATTCTCCTTGGTTGAAGATGAAGAAGAAGAAAAAGAAGACAAATCTTCAATGGAGAGAAGCTGGACAAAAGGAAATATGGGTACATTTGAATGGTGAGAAGGTGGTTATGTATTCTTCTTATATTTCCTTTGTATTGTATTGTCTAAATGTAATGGCTTGCATAGTATGCAAAACACATAGTATTTCATCTTGTAGATCCATTGGTTGTTGTGAGATATTATATTGTATATCCACAGGTTGTTGTGAGATCTTGTATTGTAGATCCATGAGATCATATTGTATTGTTGATCCATAGGAATCTAGTATTGTAGCTCGTTGGAGAGCTTGTGGATATATATAGTATCCAGATATTGTAGAGGAGGTTGTCTTAATGTTTGCACATGTTGATGCAGTGAGATGGAGGAAAAACTTACTTCTTGGTGCACAATTATAGTTATACATATGGTAGACCCATGTGAGAGGTCTTGTTGCAGATCCACATAGAACTTGGTAGCAGTTTAGAGATGTAGTAGTTCCCGGTTATGTGAGATTGTCTGTGGTGGTTTTGAGGGACAATTGTAGTGCACTCATGGAGATCTGTTTAAATATCTCGAGGAGAGGAGATAATCTTGGAGAGATGTATTGTACTATTGTATTGAAGAGTTGGTTTGTACTCTTGTTATATAATACACACACACACACATGAGATCTCTATATTTGGTGGACATAGCCCACATTAGATGAACCATGGAACATGTTGTGTTATGTGTGTGTAATTTTGTTTTGATGTGGATTATTCTAGTTTATACTTCCACCGTCTTGTAGATTTTGGGGATTTGTTTAGATCCTGTTTGCATGATTGGGGTTGTTATTGTGTTTGCTAAAATTATCATGTTATAATACTTTATGACTTGGAAGAATTTCACCGTTACTTTCTCTTTATCACTTTGATCTCGATATTAGGTCATCGAGTTGCACATGTAACTTGTAAAAAAATGACTACCTACACATGCCCATAAACCACATCAAATCTAATAAAAAATATGTAAAATGTGGAGTCATACTGACCTCGATGGTCACTCAAGAGTGAAATTATGAGCAAGTGTTTCACTACATCTCAGAATCCATGTAGTTCTTCACGTGCACACGTGCGTGTGTTCGTGTCCTAGGTTTCCCTTGTGTAAGTTACACGATGATAGCGAGATAGATCTAGATTATCCCGAATATGTAAAATATGTGTGATGGAATATAATAAACTCCCCTCCTATGTAGTGTATGTAGATCAATGTAGCCCTTGACCCTTGTATGGATGTGCTATATATGTACTTTATAATGCTCTTGTTCCTTTTTAAAAGCTTAGGTGGTGATAGATAATTCATATAGTGTTGGGCCCTTTATTTAGAAGAACTAACCAAGTATATATATGATTCCCTTGTTTGAATTTCTAATTGACAATTGAAAGGCCAACCCAAAGTGTTAAAAGGTGAATAAGAAGTGAAAAGGACCCAAAAGAGTAAGAAGAAGAAAGAGAGGGACATGAGAGGGACATGATGCTTGGGTGCTTCGTCCTAGTTGGGTGTTAGTGTGTTTAAGGCCATCCAAAAATTAAATTAGTCAAGTCTTTGACAAAATGTAAGATGTGTAAAGTCAATAAAGTGGAAGAGATAAAACAACCAAAAGGATAAAAGGAGTATTAAACCACCAATTTTCTTGATTAGGAATCATGTATACATTAGTATGTTTAAGACCTCGAAATGTACCGACATGCATAGATTTTGTGTCTACATTTGCCCCCACTTTATGTTGTTGAGTGAATACTCAATAGCATAAAGTAGATAGAAGATGCATACCTTGTAATCTAGAGAGGAGTGTATCCGATAGCGTGTCGAGTGGACAAGTAGCCATGTGAAGCGTGACAACTAGGAAAAAGTGGTAGACCCTAGGGTGAATCATATGCATAGTAGCATGATGTTGGAGCTTGTGCTTGTTGATGTGAGCTAATTTTTATTGCTTTTAAGGACATACCTACAAAATAAGAGTAAAAGAGTAGTCAAAGTCCCATATATGAAAAATCAAAGTAATGTATGTATAAGTAAGTAAAAAGTGTGTAAAAGTAGTAGTTAAGGAAAGAGTGCACTGATTGTATGAGAGAGTATATGATAAAAATTTATTCTGTTTGTCTTGGAGATGTTTTCAAATGGGTTAGGAGTGATCATTTCCCAACTAAAAAGTGTCGAGCCATGAATTTGAGCATCCTTCCGCCAAGGATGAGGTTTTTGGGAAATCTCATGCCAAGAGTGAGGTTTTTGGGCGATCTCATGTCAAGGATGCATTTTTTGGGTGATCTCATGCTAAGTATGAGGTTTATGGGTGATATTACACCAAGGATGAGTTTTTTGGGTGATCTCATGCCAAGGATGAGTATTTTGGGTGATCTCACGCTAAGGATGAGTTTTTGGGTGATCTCACACCAAGAGAAGAGTGTTGGGGAGAGAGGTATATTTTTCTCTCCATCCATAACATGTATAAAATGATAAGTGCCATTATAGATTGGCATGTCCCAATTTGCAAGAAAATTTTAACCGAATTGTAACTAAAGCGTAACTAAATTGTAACCAAATTGATGAAATTCCTAATCTGTAGATCCATACTTTAACTTCTTTGAAAGCGTGTTGAACTAAAAACTTTCTATTTTTACCCCAGGACACAAGCACCTAGGTGGGACACAAGCACCCATCGTTCTTTGTATGATACTAGGATGCTAGTGTATGCTCTATGTTTTTGGTCCAAGTATAATTATGGATCAATATGTAATTGTTTGCCTTTTCTAATATTCTGTATTGTCTTTGTTATATTTTGGAGTTATGTTATCTTTGGAAGGGTGATTTATTCACCCAATAGTTTCCCCCATCATTTGGGGTGAATGTAATGATGTAGGAGGAGGTAAAAAAATGAGAGGACCTAAAACTGATATACATATCGTAGATGGGATACCATAGGGGGTAGGGGATGTGAATTTTAGAAACTAAGGCACATACAAACAATATAGGCTATCAAACAAATGTTAGTGTAAAAGAGCTAGGATACAATAAAATACTATGTATGTAGTAAGTAACGATGAAGACAAGAGGTACCCAAAAATTAAATTACATATATGGGACATCGCTCACAATGTCACAAGAAAATCAGGTCTAAAACAGCCATAAGCAGACAATGATCAAGCATGACATAGGGCATAACCCAAAAATAATAGCAAACAATAGTCAACAAGTAATAAAAGAAAACCATGGTGTATAAAATCCTGTAAGGAAAATACTACACATGAAGCACCCATTAGCATTTTAGAAAGATAAATAGTATGTCAAAGCATGTATAGAGAAAAAAAAGAAAGTGATAGTGACAAGAAGTAGTAAATATTGTAACAATAGGACATGTGATGTGTAGTAGGAGAGTAGAAAGTTATATTCCCTAGGAGCCTCGGTGGGACTGGTAAAGAGTAGTGTCGAGCATCATGCATCATGTAAGAATCTATAAAATTCCTACATTCACCTTAAGATACCATGTAAATGTGCATGTGTGTATATAAAAATATAATGACATATTAAGTATCCAACTAGCATAGGAAACAAAGTGAAACATGTAAATAATGTAAGCTAACAAGAGTAAATACATCCAAGATAGGTAGACATTGTATGAATGTGATGGTTTACTATGATATACAAGATTTATAGATGAGGGGAGTCATGTTACCCCTCTAGCGGATGTGGGTGACGTGAGGTTCATCAAGGAATTGTGCCCTCAACAATCAAGTATAAACCGTAGAAAAGAGTGCATCATCAAGTAGTGAGGTAGAGTATGTAGTAACAACATTGTGTTGTATAGATAGGAAGAAGTAATGTTATAAGAATAAAGTGAGGAGGGGGGAAGTATGATGCCCCCAAGTGTGTATATCAAGAGCTACTGGAAAATAGATGTGATTATTGTGAGCAAGAATAACCAGAGTATGTATAGTGAACGAAAGGATGTATACCATATAAAGTAGTATATGTATCATGAATAGAAGGATCCATAAGTAAGTAGGAGGAGAAAAACGTGTATGGAGTGGCATAGGAGTGGAAAGGGAAGCCACAAACATATATATATGTATTGTGTACTCATAGTTTAGTTAAGAGAAAGTTCTGCTATAAAGATTGAATTGAAGAGCAAAGCAAAAGTAAGGTATAAGTGTGTATGTGAGTAGTATGGATAAGAAAACGCTGATTAGAACATGTGACTATGAGGGGGAGTACGATGCCTCCAAGTGTACAAGTGATGGATATCTATCTTATGATGGTAGAGATACCATGCCGTGGTGGTGGATGTTAAAATGTGTCCCAGTCATTGACATAGACATTACTTGGATTGGAAGGAGGAATTATAAGTTTAATTTTAGGAGGTTGGTGAGGTATCTCATCTTGTGGTGTGGTAATTGGTTGTTCTTCCTTTGATGGTTTGGCCTTAGATGTGTTGGGGTTAGCACACCGGTTGTACAAATAATATATCATATCTAAGCATACATGTAAATAAAAGCGGATATTATACCAGAAGAAATATACAAACCAAGAGACATAAATCAACACCAGATTTAACGTGGTTCACCCAGTGTGGGCTATGTCCACCAAGAAATAAGCCAATCTATTATCCAAAGCTTTGACAAGATATAGAATGAAGATTTATAATCTTCCACACCTCTCAGATGTTCATTACTTTCTTCCTTCAAGCTTTTTCTTCATCACCAAGAATTCTCTCTCTCACCAACTTTTGCAAGTTCTTTCTAATTCTTGTTAATCATCCTTACTTCTTACTTCTAAACCCTAGATTTTATGTTTATATAGTCATTTATAGACTTAGGGCACTTAGCCATGTAATTACAATCAATAGAAATACTTTAATGCTAAAAATAGATCTAATTCCCGAGAGTTAATTAAAACATCCTCACACAGGTAATCGATGCGTTATCCCTAACCGATGTTGGTTCTTTCCTTGCTTGACCGATGATGGTCCTTCCTGACCGATGCTGGTCTTGGGTGACCGATGTTGGTTCCACTTTGACCGATGAAGGTTATTGTATTTTCCAACAAGTTTCCATTACATGCTAAACTAAAGTAATTGAGCTCCATAACTCAACAATATCCCACTTGGAGATTAATTACTACACCATACCTATACAACATCATTCTTGGATCCTTCCTTAGCTTTGTTTCTTCCTCTTCAAGTCTCAAACTTGAAGACCAACATAAGTGGAGTGTAGCTCCAACTTCTCCTTTGCTAATGGCTTTGTTAGCATATCGTAGGGTTCTTACTCGTATGAATCTTTTCCAAATTCAACTTTCCATCCTCCAATACTTGTCATATGAAGTGATACCTCAACTGAATGTGTTTCATTCTCAAATGAAACACTGAGTTCTTTGCCAAATGAATTTCAATCACTATCATTGAACAATTTACAATCACCTTTCTCCTTTCCCAACTCTTCCATGAACCTACTCATCCATATCATCTCCTTGCTAGCCTTTGTAGCTACAACATACTCTGCCTCTATAGTAGACAAAGCCACAACCTTCTGCAATCTTCAAAATCTAGCTAACTGTCACCGTCCCACCTACTATGAAAATATATCCAGTAGTGCTCCTTCTACCATCTAGATCTCCAGCCATATCCGAATCAACATAGCCATGTAATGAAATATCCGAACCTCCATAGCATAACTGCATGCTAGATGTCCCTTTCAAATATATGAGTATCCATTGGACTGCTTTTCAATGCTCTTTACCTGGATTAGCCATATATCTACTCACCATTCCCCTTTGCACCCTGTGCAATGTTTGGTCTAGTACAAACCATAGCATACATGAGACTCCCAACTGCTGAAGCATATGGAACTTGTGTCATGTATTTGACCTCCTCATGTGATGATGGACACTGATCTTTGCTCAATTTGAAGTGTCCAACCATAGGTGTACTAATAGGTTTAACATTCTACATATTGAACCTTTCTAACACCTTGTAGATATAATCCTCCTGAGACAAATACAATTTCTTGTTTTTCCTGTCTCTGTGTATTTACATGCCAAGGATTCTTTTTGCAGCTCCTAAATCCTTCATATCAAATGTGTGAGCTAGCTTTCTCTTAAGCTCACCAATGTCTTGCATACTAGATCCTGTAATAAGCATATCATCCACATACAATAACAAAATAATATAGCTCCCATTTTCAAGCCTCTTGAAATAAACACAATGGTTAGATTCACATCTCAAGTAACCATGCTCATGCATAAAACTATCAAACTTCATGTACCATTGCCTTGGAGCTTGCTTGAGCCCATATAAACTCTTTTTCAACCTACACACTAATTTCTCCTTACCTTTGACTTCATACCCAAGTGCTGATGCATATAAATTTCTTCATCCAAATCACCATGAAGAAAAGTCATCTTCACATCTAGTTGCTCTAAATGTAAATCTTCTACTACAACTAAGCTCAATATAGTATGAATAGAAGTCATCTTAACAACATGAGAAAATATTTCACCAAAGTCAATACTTACTTTTTTGTGCAAATCCCTTTACTACAAGCCTTGCCTTGTATCTTTTCTGTCCACCCTCTTCTTCCTTGATCCTATAAACCCACTTGTTCTACAATGTTCTCTTACTGCTAACAACTTAACCAAATCCCAAGTCTGGTTTTGTTCCAAGGAGTCCATCTCCTCATCCATGCCATGCTCCCCTTTGGATGTGAGTCTTATCCTGCATTGCTTCTTCAAATCTCTCTGGTTCACCATTATTAGTCAATAATAAATAAAATAGAGAAGGTGTAAATCTTTCTGGAGGTTTACTTACCCTTTGTGACCTTCTCACAGGAGTTTGGGGTACGGAGGCTCAATCTGGACCTCTTGGACATTCCTATCCAAATTTGATAGTGACCGACATCGGTCACCTCTAACCGACGTCGGTTCTACTAATAGATGCTAGTTTAGATCTTCTATAACCGATATCGATTCGTCTTGACCCACTGGTTTTGGTTAGGGGTCAATCGACACCGATTATTGTGTAACCCTGTTGGTAATTCTTTTAAATATGAGAGTTCATTTTCATTCACAAACTTCTCAACCGGTTCATCCTTGGGTACCAAAATTTGATCCTGTACATTCTCTTTTCATTCCATTCAACATCACGACTCCTAATAATTTTAGAATTCTCTAAATCCAAAAATGGAAACCGAAATCACCAGATCCATAACCAATGAAAGTGCATCTCTTGGATTTTGCATCCAACTTTTTCTATTTTCTTATCAACATGCACAAAAGCTTCGAACCAAAAACTTTAAAAAAGAAAGATCTACCTCTTTTCCGGTCCAAGCTTCCTGGTATTCCTCCATCTAGTGAACTTAAAGGCCCACGGTTAATCAAATAAATTATTGTATCAACTGCTTCTGCCCAAAATTGTAAGGGCAATCCAAAATGTATCCTCATACTTCTAGCATGTTCCATGATTGTCCTATTCATTCTTTCTGCAACACCATTCTCCTATGGTGTTCTTGGAACCATTTTTTCTACGTATCCCATTCACTAAACAATAATCATTAAAATCCTTGCTACAATATTCACCACCATTGTCAAATCTAAGGCACTTTAACTTAGAATTTGATTCATTCTCAACAAGGGCTTTCCATCTTTTAAAAGTCTCAAAAACATCAGATTTACATTTAATACAATAAACCCATACCTTTCTTATATCATCATCAATGAAAGTAACATAATACTGGGATCCTCCATGAGAAGCTACCTGAGTTGGTCCCCACACATATGAGTGTACAAGCTCTAATTTATGCTCCTTCTTAGTTGCCCCAACTTTGAGAAATATCACTCTCTTTTGCTTTCCAAAGATATAATGCTCATAGAAATCAAGATCTAAATATTTCAAATATGATAACTTACCCTTAGCCTTTAAGATCTGCATTCCTTTTTGACTCATATGACCCAACTGATTATGCCACATGCATGCATCTAAATCTAAAGTAGATAATGCAGAAAAGGAATCAATAATATAGGTAGATAAATATAACATTCCTACCTTCTTACCTCTTGCCACAACAAAAGCACCCTTGGTGACTTTCCAAGAGTCTCTGTAAAAATAACCATGCAACCAGATTCACCTAGTTGCCCTAGAAATAAGATTCCTCCTGAGGCTTGGCACATGCCTCACATCTTTCAATACCCATGTATTTCCATTTATGTAATTTTAGATGAACTTCCCCTTTACCAGTAATACTGCAAGGTTCATCATCACCCAAATAAACATGCCCGAAATTTCCCTTGACATAATTTTGAAATAACCCTTATTAGGGGTTGCATGGAAAGAAGCTCCTGAATCTAAAACCCATGATTCAATTCTACTATCTAAAGAAAGAATAAGAGCATCTTGCATTACCTCTGATGTAGCAAGATTTGCTTCTTTACCTTTGTCTGGTTGTTGGTTCTCTTTATCCTTTGACCAACAATCTTTCTTTGCATGTCCTTTCTTTCCACATTTCCAAAAAGTAATTCCCTTAACTTTTGGATTTAGATCTACTATCCCTTGACTTTGATTTCCCATTACTCTTACTCTTGGATCTCTCCTTCTACTTGCCCCTGCTTTCTACATTCAAAGCATTTCTAGATGATGATTCCTCTGTACTCTTCCTATGAATTTCTTCATTCAAGATTATACTAACCACATCATCAAACTTCAAAACATTATTAGCAAATGTTGTATTACTAACAACCATTACCAAGTTATCCCAACTATCAAGCAAAGAACATAAGAGTAAAATTATTTTACCTCATCATCAAATGGTATTGCAATTGATTTTAACTGATTTACAATAGATCGGAAATAATTCAAATGACTAGATGTAGATCCACCTTCATGCATCTTAGAACTAAATAGTTTCTTCATCAAATAAAATTTATTTGAAGCACTAGGTTTTTCATATAAATTAGCAAGAGATTTCATTAACTCTACCGTAGAAGCCGCTTCTGTAATATTGGAAGCCACGGATGTTGTCAGGCTCAATCTTATAGATCCCAAAGCCTTTCTGTCAAGAATCTTCCATTCTTCATCAGTCATCTTCGTAGGTCTAGACTTCTCATCCAACGGTAAATACAAATATCTTTGATACAGATAATCCTCAATCTACATCTTCCATAATTGATAATTTCGACCGTCAAATTTCTCTACCTTGTATTTGTTTTCTTCTACCATTGTTATAGCTCCCACTCAATCAGAAAACCCTCTGTGAGTAAATATGTCAACACACAAAACCCTCAAACAAAGCTTTGATACCAATTGTTGGGGTTAGCACATCGTTGTACAATAATATATCAGATCTAAGCATACATGCAAATAAAAGTAGATATTATACGTAAGAAATATACAAACCAAGAGACATATTTCAACACCAGATTTAACGTGGTTCACCCAAAGTGTGGTCTACGTCCACCAAGAAAACAAGCCAATCTATTATCCAAAGATTTGACATGATATACAATGAAGATTTATAATCTTCCACACCTCTAGATGTTCAGTACTTTCTTTCTTCAAGATTTTGCTTCATCACCAAGAATTCTCTCTCTAACCAAATTTTGCAAGTTATTTATAATTCTTGTTAATCATCCTTACTTATTTCTTCTAAACCCTAGATTTTATGTTTATATAGTCATTTATAGACTTAGGGAACTTAGCCATGCAATTACAATCAATAGAAATACTTTAATGCTAAAAATAGATCTAATTCCTGAGAGTTAATTAAAACATCCTCGCATAGAGTAATCGATGCCGGTCCTTTCCTGCTTGACCGATGGTGATCCTTCTTGACCGATGATTGGTCCCTAGGTGACCGATCGGTTCCACCTTAACCGATGATGATGGTTATTATATTTTCCAAAAGTTTCCATTGCATGCTAAATCAAGTAATTGAGCTCCACAACTCAACAAGATGGGGCTTGTGGTGACTCTCGCATTATTGGAGAAGGAACATGAGTAACTATTTTGCGATGCTCACTATACATAGAGGAATCAAATTTGGGAACCCTTTGGGGTTTGATAATTGGAGATGAACATGTAGAAAAATGTTGTGTAACAAATGAAATAAATCCTTGATGCTCAAGTTTTCCGATTCTTCATTCTAAATCATAACAATCATTGTCATGATGTCTATTAATTCTATGATAATTACAAAACGGGTGATCTTTTTATTTTTTAAGCCGATAAGGAGGGTAGTAATGAGTAGGTGGAAAGGTGATTAACTGGTGATTGAGGAGCTAAGAGAGAATATCGTGTTGCTTAGCATTTCAATCAAAATTGAGAGGTGCTTGTTGTGGTAAGACCTTGACCTTGTTTGTATGAGCACATATAGTAGACATGGGATTAGGATAAGGTGTAGAAGAATAACTAGGATGGACATGAGAAACATCCTTGAGATGTTGGATTTCAACTTTAAGGGATGTAATCATAGTTTCCATAGCTTGAAATTTATCTTGAATTCTTTTTTTTTTTTTTAAGCTTGAATTGAATCAAAGATGGATTGATTAGTTGTGTTATCAAGACTAATAGGGGGTCAAAGATACGATTGAAAATTACACTTACTTGTGAAGGTGGTGTATCGCGAGGGAGGTATATTGTATGTATGGATTTTTTTGAGAGCATATTTACAAATTGGGTGCTTTTAAGTAAGTGATTAAAGAGACTTGAGGAATGTTAAGGGCCATGATATGAAAGAAAATCTAATTTATGAAATAAGAGCCTTATAAAGTGACCCAGAGGATAAAACCAAGGATGAAACCCTAGGAAGAACTATGCATATCAAATGTATGATAGAAAATAAATGGAAATATGAACCCTAATGCAACTAGGGTTTGGGGTTAGGGAAAGACAAATCCAATAGAATATTAAAAATAAGGATTCAAGTAATCGATCACAAGTTGGGGTTCACCAAAATGATTTAATATAATGGGAATTAAAACTTATTTCAGAGTAACTTAGTACTAAATGATATTATGATGATTACATACATCAATATGCAAGTAATAAGCATTCAAGGATGTAAAAACCTAAGAAAATGAGAGAGGGATGATGACTTAGATGATTCTGAATAACTTGGGAGTGATCGGGACTGTGTATCTGCTGGAATAGGCTGGAAACAATGTCAAAATGTCTCACTAAGGGTTTGAAAACCGGGAATGTATAGGGCATAAGCGCTTAGGAGGAAAAGAGTGACCAAAGCACTAATGATTGATCTAGGTGTATGTGTCTACTAAAATTCCTAGGTTACGATCCTTTTTGAGTCGAATATTTTCAACATTACTTGCTCTTTGTTGCTTTGGTTTCACTATTAGGTCATTGGTCACACATGTAACCTACAAAACAAATGACTACCTGTACATTCCCATAAACCACATCAAATATAATAAAAATATGTAAAATGTGGAGTCACATCGACCTCAACGATCACTCAAAGAGTGAACTTACGACCAAGCATTGTACTACATCTCAGACTCCATGTAGTTATCTGTGTGTGTGTGTTATCTGTGTGTGTGTGTGTGTGTCCATGTCCTGTGGTGTTGTGTGTATGTGTGTGTCCATGCTATGCAAGTTGATGATGATAGTGGGATAGATCTATATTGTCCCAAATATGAAAAATGTGTGTGATGGAATAGAATAAACTCCCCTCTTATGTAGTGTATGTAGATCAATTAACCCTTGAACCTTGTATGGATGTGCTAGATATGTACTTCGTAGTGTTTTTGTGACTATTTACAAGATTAGGTGGTGATAAATAATGCTTATAGTAATTGGCTCCTTCGAGAAGAAGTAACTAAGTATATATATGATTCCCTTATTTGAATTTCATAATTGAAAACTGAAAGGATGACCCAAAGTGTTAAAAGGTGACCACGCACTTGGGTACATTTCTAGGTCCTAAAAGCATACTAACATTCATATGATTCCTAAGAAAGAAAACTACTAATTGAAAACTATCTTTGGCCTCTTTTGGGTGTTTCTTATTTTCTATTTGGTCTTCCACACCCTATAACCTAGTCAAGATTTTACTGATTTATATTTTATGGCTTTAGACACAACACCCAACTAGGACAAAAGTGCCTAGGTGCTCCTATCCCCTATGGGTGCCCCTAACACTTTCTTACCTTACTCACTCCTTTTAGGTATCTTTTATATTTTGGGCATCTTTTTCACTTATGGGTAAGAATTCCGTTTTCAATTACAAAATTCAAACAAGGGAATCATATAAAATACATAGTTATATTTCCAATATGAAGGATCAAGTACTAAGCATTACTAGCATCACCTAAGATTGCATCCAAAAGGAACCTAAAGCACTCTAAAACATCCATCTAGCATCCATTCAAGGGACAAGGGCTACATCAAATCTGCATACACAACATAAGAAGGGGAAGTTCATTTTATTCCATCCACATATGTTACTCAATTGCTACATTTAAATATATCCCATTATCAAGTGAAACTTGCACAAGGGCATCCTAGGGCATGATTTATACACACAATTACCATAACTACATGGATTTTGAGATGTAGTGCAACACTTAGTCATAAGTTCACTCTTGGGGTGACCAGGGGGTCGATCTAAATCCCCATACTACATCTTTATTTTTAGGTTTGATGTGGTTTTGAGCTTGTGTAGGTGGAATTATATTTTGTAAGTTATAGGTACCTTTCGGAAATCATTGTGTGTGACTATCGGTGATCAACAAGAAGAACAAGTGAAGATATTATGACACTATAGAAATCAGTTTTTGAGTATCTACACATAGTTACATGAAGAAAAGATTCAATGCCAGCACCCCTGTCCTATCATGGGCACCTATGCCTCCGGCCTCATTCCTAAATTCTAGAATTCATTGTGAGTGGTAATGAAAATCTTCCTAACTTGTTTAACACTTTTCCTAGTTCAGATCGGTCTTATATCGTGAGGAAATCAATTAAGTCCTCTCTCCTTCTTCTTTTCTTAGGGTTTCATATTTTAAATCTTAGTTTGCTTTTCGTCATTTCCATACTTAAGCATTTATAAATTATTTGGATCAAGTAGTGACTTTTAATATATTAGATTTAATTCTATTTTTATTAAATCATTTGGTGAACCCCACTCACGATCGATATTTCAGATCCTTATTTTACACATTTCCTTTTCTTCATGGAACCTAAGGTTTCTCATATCTCTTCAATG
The DNA here is from genome assembly GCA_018340775.1 of Taxus wallichiana var. yunnanensis. Lineage (NCBI taxonomy): Eukaryota > Viridiplantae > Streptophyta > Pinopsida > Cupressales > Taxaceae > Taxus > Taxus wallichiana. Next base: position 645,396,818 of record CM031234.1, on the reverse strand, counting down.
ACTTACTTCAAATGCATCCACCTTTCAAATCTATTCTCCAAAAATCCTAGAAAATATGTACCTCCCTAACGATATGTTTCCTTCAAAAGTAAGCACCATTTTTGATCTTTTATCTCGATGACTCTATCGGTCCTAATCCTCCATCCAATCAACCCATATTAGAGTCTATCCAAGATTTACATTCTTTATTTAAAGATGAAATTCAAGCTATGGAAATAATGATTACGTATATTAATGTTAAAATCCAACATCTCAAGGATGTTTCTTAGTGCCCATGCTCATTCTTCTTCTACATCTCATCCTACTTCTATGTCTTCTACATGTGCTCATATCAATGGAACTCAAATCTTACCGCTACCAATACCTATAAAGTTTGATTAAAATTCTAAGCAACATGATATTCTTCCTGATCTCGTAAATCATCAATTGATCAACTTGTCATCTAGTTATTACTATCCTCCTTATCAACTTGCAAAATACCAAGGTCACCCATATTGTAATTATCATTGAATTAATGGACATAATGAAAATGATTTTTATGCTCTAAAATGAAAATTTTCCACTTTAAGAATCATGGTTTCATTTCATTTCTACACAAAATGTTAATCCATACTCATATCCAATTACTAAATCCCAATGGGCTCCTAAATATGATTCATCTATGTCTAATGAACATCATCCCATCATCACCCATGTTCCTTATTCACTAAGTCAAGAGTTACCTAAGCAATCTCCTCTAAAAATTAGTCCCTCCCTCCTCCTCTCAACTCTTCTACAACTTTACCAACTCCAACTAAGCAACTTCCTCCAAAATCAGTCCATCACATCCTACACTCAAGTCTTCTACAACGTTATCAATCCCACATTATCTACCACCATTCAAGGTTCCTCTCCACCCTACTCCACTTCAACGTATAATTATTTTTTTCAAACAAGATAATCCTTATATTGATTGCAAAGACACATTTCAAGCTCCGTCACCATGACATAGTCCTTCTCACATCACTCACACACACTGGGGGCATCATGCTTTCTTCCCCCTCCTAACAACATAAGTTCTCTATAAAACCTACTATCACGCTCGTGCTTCAAATTTCATCTTTCTCACTACTCATATGCATCTTGATGCACACTTGGTATCATCATTACACTATGATGCACTCTAGTTCTAAGGTTCATACTAGACCACAAAGGGTCTAAATATGAAATGAACCTCAACACATTCACTCTTCATGCTCTATGATTCATGATCTATCTTTCTAGCACACATTTCAAACCATTTCCTATAATGCACTCTAGTTCCATGGTTCATACTTGACTGCTGAGGGTATAAATCTGAAATGAACCTCACCACTTTCACATTTCACACTCGTGCCTCACAATACATCTTTCTAGCATTTATACATCACATTTTCCGATGACACACTCTTGTTCTATGGTTCATTCTTGATTGTTGAGGGTCCCTATAAATTAACATCATCCCCAACACATCTTCTAGGGGGCATGCTACTCCTATCATCTTCATATTTTACATACCACATCATCACACTCATACACAACATTTGCATATCTTGGTTGCATTTACTCTTGCTAGCTTATTATATCTACATGTTACACTTTGTTTTCCATGCTAGACAGATTCTTAGTATGTCATCATCATTTTATATATATACACATGCGTGTTCACTTGGTATTTTGTGGTGAATTCAGATCTCTTATAGGTCCTTACATGCTATAATGATGTTTGCCATCGTATTGCCTCTTACCAGTCCCATCGAGGCTCCTGGGGCATATTCTTTCTCACACATTACAAGTGCTATCATTTCATCATATACTACTTCTTATTCTTACTATCACACTACTTTACATTGATACACACATGCTTTGACATACTTTTTATCTTTCTAACATGCTAACTCGGTGCTTCATGTAGAATTTTCTTTACAAGACTATATGTGACCATGGTTGTTTTGATACATTTTTCTTGACATTGTTTTCCATTATATGCTATTGTTCATGGATATGTCCTATGTATTTGTTTGATCACTATTTTATTGTGACATTGTGAACGATGTCTCATGTTTGAAACCCACTTTTCGTGGTCTATTTTATATGCACATTTGCTTATGACATTATTTTTCTATAACATGCTTGCTTCTTTTGCTACTAACACATGTGTATAACCAATTTGTTTACATGTGCCTTGGTTTCTACCATGCACATCCCCTACCCCCTGCTAGGTATGCACTTTAGCACAAGATCAGGTCCTCTCTTTTGGGCCACACACTCATACTAATGTTCGCATGCACCCCAAAAGAGGGGGAATACTTTGGGTGAACAATCAGCCCATAAATATCTTAGAATTACAACACAACACATAGTAAAACACATAATTGACAAATGTTAGAGTTACAACACTAGCTTAGAATCAAACTTGGGTTAGAATCACAACACAAACACTAGTGCCAAAACCTAGATACAGAGCACTTGGGCGCTTGTTTCCTCTTGTGGGTGTTAATGTTTGGGGGAAACACGGTCAAATTATCGATAATCATAGTTCACATAAGCCTTTAGAGCAGTTTTACAATATCAGGCACCGACCTCATAATACAAAATACATGCAATTTCCTACAATCAATTTCAATTGAAACAATTAGTACATTTAGAACTAATTTGGGACAACATGAAAAAACATGGATGTACCATTTGTAGTGGTGCTTATCGGGAAGAGTCATGGATGAAGAGTAACACTAGACCTCTCTCCCAACACTTACTTTTTGGCATGAGTCACCAAAAACTCCACTTAGCATGTGATCACCCAAAAACTCACACTTGGCATGAGATCGCCCAAAAAAACTCACTCTTGGCATGAGATCACCTAAAAAACTCACTCTTCACAATAGTTTTAGGACACTTTTTCTATCCTTTACACTCTTCTCAATTAGGTGCACACTTTCCTTTTTACACACTTTTACATACTTATGCAAATTTTTTCATATACATGACTTTGACTACTCTTTCGCTCTTCTTTTTTATAGGTCTGTCCTTAATACACAACAAGAAGAAACCTACAACAAACATACAAATAGGTACAAGTAGTGCATACGCTTCACCCCTAGGGCCACTTTCCTTTCCTAGTCTCAATGCTTCACTTTGCATCATTCCACACTTCACTTGTCCACTCAACATGCATTTTACTGCACATTCTATAGGATCAAAAGGTACACATCTCTTATCTACTTTATGTTATCGAGTATTCACTCAACAACATAAAGTGGGGAAAATGTAGACACAAAATCATGCACTTGGGTATATTTATATGTCCTAAAAGCATACTAGCATTCATATATGATTCCTAAGCAAGAAAAATAGTAATTGATAACCATCTTTGGCCTCTTTTTCATGTTTATTATTTTCTATTTGGTCTTGCACACCCTACAGCCTAGTTGGTATTTTATTTATTTATCTTTTATGACTTCAAACACCAAAGGTGCCTATCCCATCCAAGATAGAAGTGCCCAAGTGCTCCTGTCCTCTCTGTATTCCCCCGACCCTTTCTTACCTTATTCGCTCCTTTTGGGTCTATTTTATATTTTAGGAATATTTTTCACTTATGGGTCAGCCTTCCAGCTTGTCAATTATGAAATTAAAACAAAAGAATCATATAAATACATAGTTATGTTTCCAAAATGAAGGACCAAGCACTAAACATTATTAGCATTACCTAAGCATGCTTCTAAAAGGCACCTAAAGCAATCTAAAGCATCCATCTAGAATCATTTCAAGGGACAAGGGCAACATAAACTATGAATACATAGCACATGAAGGGGAAGTTCATTCTATGCTATCCACACATCTTACTACATTGCTACATTTTAGCTACAACCCGATATCAAGTGCATCTTGCACAAGGGAATCCTTGGGTAAGATTTCTATACACACTCACCATAACTACATGGAGTATGAGATGTAGTGCAGCACACTCGATCATAAGTTTACTTTCAAGGTGACCATCGGGGTCAATTTGAATCCCTATATTGCATCTTTATTTTTAGGTTTGATGCGGTTTGTGGGATTATGTAGGTGAAATTATATTTTTTGCAGGTTACAAGTACCTTTAGAAATTATTGTGTGGCTATTAGGTGATTCAATAAGAAGAAAATTGAAGATCTTACGATACTACAGAAATTAGGTTCTGAGCATCTACACGGTCACCGATGCCGAAGTGGTCTCTAAAGCACCCAAACACCCCTATCCTATCATGGGTGCTCATGTCTGACCTCATTCCTACATTCCATAATTCATTGTGAGTGGTAAAGCGATACTCTTCCTGACTTGTTCAACACTTTTCCCATTTCATACCAGTCCCAGATCGTGAGGAAATCAACTAATTCCTATCTCCTTCTTCTTTGCTTACGATTTCATATTTTAAATCTTAGTTTACTTGTGTTGTTCCTATATTTTAGCATTTATAAATGATTTGGTTCAGTAGTGACTCTATAATATATTAGAATTAATTCTATTTTTATTAAATCAATGACCAAGAAGTTAAAAGGAACCAAAAGAGTAAGAATAATAAAGAGAGGGATAAGAGAACCCATGAGGAAAGGATCACATGAGCACTTTTGTCCTAGCTAGGTGCTAGTGTCAAGGCCATCCAAAAAGTTAAATCATTCAAGTGTCGGAGAAACTATAAGATGTGTAAAGGTAGTCAAGTGCAAGATATAAAGCAACCAAAAGGACAAAAGGAGTTGTCAACCACTAGTTTTATTTCTTAGGAATCATGTATACATTAATATGCTTTAGGACCTAGAAATGTAACCAAATGCATAGATTTTGTGTGTATAGTTGATCACCATTTACAAAACTAGTGGCAAGATGAAAAAAGGCATCATTATTTTCCATGTTAACACACTCATCACCTAACATGATGTGCATATCAACAAGGGTTTCTCGCACAAAGTGATCAATGGAATGAAATGAGTCTCCTTTTTCTATACACACACTATCCATAAAAATAAAGTATTAAATGAATTTACATTAAAAAAACCATTTTTAACATTTGAAAATACACAAAGAGAGGCTAAATTATCACATTAAAGCTCAAAAAAGGTCATCACTCTTTAATCCCCATATTAAAATCAACTACAACACAATCCTTATAAGAATATGAAACTACATTAACATCACAAGATACAAATTCATAATCATCAAAGGGATATAAACTCCAACAAATAAATCAAACTCGCAAATCAACAACATATACATGTGAATCAAAATTATTATCAATTGAATAAGGTCAAGAGGATCAAACTCAATATCAACACATCAATCAAAGGCATGGGAAATGTTTTCAAACTTTAAAGGTAAAGTGTAAGCATTGAGTAACTATCAATGGAATCTTATCTCTCAAATAAGAACTCAAGTCACCATTGAATGCATCACAATACATAACAAAAGTGTTCATTTCACTTGATCTTATGTGTTTAGGAAACATTTTCTATGCCTTCGTAAATTTAAGGTTGACATTATGATTTCTCTCACCCTACTCCTTTTCATCATTATTAAAATAAAGCATAATGAAGCAAGATTAGTCTTGTTCCCATAATTCTAACCAAATAGATGCCTAAATTTATCCAAAGAATCAATAATTTTATTTAAGATCTCATAAAACAAGTCATGAGCATCCTCATTGAGAATTTGAATAAAAATATAACGGCTACATCTCTATTATCAATCTCAAAATCATTAATTAAATTGATAAATGCTTTTAAATGTATTTCCCCTTCTTCTCTATTGCTACCATCAAACTTGAGTAAATTTTTATGATTACACTATGGAAAATATCATGAAATTCATGAAAGTGAGCTATATCAATAGGTATGTATCCATGAAAAGTGGAATAAATATGAGGAAGAGGTATATTATTATCATGAGAAGAATTTTTATTAATATTATAATGTTGATTCAAAAACATTGAACTCATAAATCCCACATACTAATTATAAACAAGATAGCTTAAGTGTTACATGAACCTATAACACATTAATAAAAGAAACCAACTCTATGTCACCACAAATACGAACTCTATAAATTCTCATTGGATGTAATAAACACTTTTGAAAAACTAGTCATCCGATCACATACACGAGATCTAGGTACAATCCCTATTAAGGATTCACCAAAAAAGTGAAAGTGGGCCAATTTTAAACTCTTTTGCCAAAATCCAAAATGCAACTGATAACCAACAATCAAATGCTCTAATGCAAGTACAAATAACACATATTTGTCTACAAGTCATACAAGGAGTCTTTGCTTTAGATTACCAAGTAAATATCAAATATGCACTAGGAATAATAAAATTGACTATAGAAATATATGGTATCTCAATATTACGGACTTAAAATGAACAAAAAAAGACTATGAAGTTAAAATGAAAGAACTAGTGAACACACAAAATGGAATGTTGAAGCCAAATTGGTAAATTCCCTAACAAAGATTCCACTTTATTGGAGCCCAAATATGCACCTTGAGGATTAGGTGAAGAGACATGCAGTGAGTCAATATAATTAGTAGAATCTCTTTACAAATTAGGTGAGACTAAAGACCAACAAATATGAGAAGGGGCTACTTTTCTATTTATTTTGGTTTTTCAAGACTAGGGGGAGACCCTAACAATTCTAACATAAAACAAACTCAAATTCACACAAAAATTTGTTTACAAGTGTAACTTTCATGACTAAGCAAACTAATTAAGTGTCAATATTAACTTAATCACATACTTGGAAAATTAAAATAAATCAAAATTGTCCTAATGCAAAAATGTAAATGTTATCTATACTGCAAGCTCTTTTCAGATGGATTTGAAAAATGTAAGTCATGTCTAACAAGTACAAATCGAAATTTACAACAAGGAAACATTTAAAGATATACATAATAAAATGGAGATCTCAAAGGGAATACTATAATAATCTTTGTGAAATTTAAAGTGATCATCTTGACTTCAACTAGTGTCTTGACCCATTGTACTAAATGTGTAAAGATTAGTAGAGGAGTCAAAATAACCATAAGAACCCCACTAATTTACACAATTGATGAAAATACCTCACAACCAAGACATATAACTAAATCACAAATGCTCTAACTACTTATTAGACTATTATAATTTAGAATCCAAAATAGGAACATGAAATTTTAATTAGTGAACTTAATGACACCATAACTCCACAAGGATTTTATAACTCTATGTTTCATGGAGTACACATCAAACTTTGACACATTGTTACCAAATGAACTGTATAATAACCAAAATGATTACACATCGTTTTTGGTGACAACTTCCTTTCTATCCACTATCTCATTTGTCACTAAGAAATCATATGGATCCTTCTCTCAAATCTTAGTTACAATACTCTAGAGTGTGAGACAATTATTTATGATATTGAACTAAAAATAGAGATCTAATTTAGACCTATAAACCTAAGAAACTAAGGGTTCAAAGAGATACCATCCCAAATATGGCCAACCAACCAAAAGGTGAATCCAAATTTGGCAAGTCAAAATATTATTGATGAAGAAGAAAATTCAATTTATACATAATTGTAAAAATTTCCAAAACTGAAAATGGAGGAAATTTAGAAAAGAGAGCCAATGAGAGATTGGGAAAAAATAGTCATGAATTATTTAAAGTGATCCACCAAAAATAAAATAAAATACAACACTCCAATTACAATTTGTAAAATTTCCAAGGGTCACAAGTTTTAATCCAATGAGAAGCAAAGAGAATTTGAGAGCATCGGAGAGGCTCTACACATGTGTAGAAGTGAGAAATCAGCGAAGGAATGAAAAGTTGTCGAGGATGTATGCGGGCCAAAGACATGTCTCAATATATTGCACTCCTAAATCATCCGTTCTACAAGGGTATCAAGGAAATGAGTAGGAAACACACATGTGCTTTGACATATAAGGGTGTAAACTTAAAGGGGCTACAATGAGTACTAGGTCACATATCTAGAGGGCAAGTAATCCCTACACTAGGTCAACCTAGGGTTTCCAAGGCCCGCGGTCAAGATAGAGGAAGGAACCCTACTGAGATATTAGTAGTTGGGTGTGGAGAAGTATAGATCAATAATAAATGAAATAAACATGCATGATGTAACTGAAATGAAAGTGATGATAACTAAGGAGCTGATAATGGCTAAGAGTACTATGCTAACTAGCATCCAAACATATATAATACTAAGCTAACATAGTACAATGAAGAAGGAAACAAACTTATCTATGAAAAATGATAAGATATGGTTAGAGCACTCACCTTGTACATGTAGGGTGGTCACTGATGCATCTATCTCTCCAGAGAAACAACACATTGAGAGAGAGTCACTATTAGGTGGAGAAGGGGAACACTGTTCCTATCCTAGACTCACTATAGGTGACCTAATAGTGAAAGCAACCATCTAAGAATAAAATTATCTAATCCAATCCAAGAAAGATGCAAGATGAACCAAGATCTAGGTGAGCAAATGTGAAGATGGTGCAAAAGAGAAAAGAAAATGGTAGTTCAAATGATATGGCTTCCTTTTCTTTTGAGTGTTAAATGAGGTGAGGGTATATATATGATTCCATCACCTGTGGGTGATGGCATCGTCCATGGGAAAATATAACACCGACACCATCGCCCACTACCGATGGTGTCAGCCAAGGGTAGTGAAAAGAGGTGATGTGTCATAAAAAAGTAAAAACAATGTTTTATAGATCATGAATGTGGATAAACAAGGTGCGAAGTGGTGAGATGCAAGAAAGAAGTTTTGAATGTGATCTACATGAGATCTAGGAGGAAAATGATAACTAGTGTAAGGAAAACTAAGGCCAAGACCAACTAGCGACAATTTATCTATGCACCGTCTCTAACCCATAATGGTTACGTGAATAACCATTCCCCATTTTTGCCATGCCCCTTAAGGCACCCGGCTCTAGAAATAGATTCATCGGTGACCCTTATTTTCATTAAGGAAATTCTTAGTAACAATTATGAAAAATAAAAGTGAAAAATTAGGTGTATACATATGCCCTAATCATTGATCACCGCATGTCACAATAATGAAACATGGGGTGGTCAACGGAAAAAGGCAGTCTATAACATTGATATGAAGAGTGAGTACTTAAAGAAATGTTGAATCTGACTAGCTAAAATGAAACATACCCACTAATGTGTACCTAATAATGTCGGTTGTCTTGCCATGTGTGGGCGTAATGCTACAAGAATCTTGAAAAAAGAAAACTCGAAAAGAAACACTAGAGGATTGTTAGTAAAATAAGACATAAATCACCTAGCTAGGGGCCCATAGGAAAAATGTCATGATATTGTAATGTTGAGATGTCGTGGGGTATATTGTCATAAAAATGAATAAAAAATCAAAGATCATCAAAACTAGTTTTGTAATAAGGTGAAATAAACAACATTAGATTATAGTCATAATGCAACAAATGACACATATGTAGAGTTCGGGAGTGAAAATGATGGTTAATTGAAGATTGAGGTTGATCGCGACCATTTTGAATAGGAATTTGAGTTTTATATAGTGATCTCAAATATTTATTTAGTTATTAATATTTTTGGAATTTAGGAAATGAGGTACAAAATTCCAAATTGGAGGTATGTTTTGACATCATGACACAAGTACAAGGTAGTGATGGAGGATGATGAAGTGGAACACGCGGTGGGGGCGTGACCACGGGCAAGTTGTCACATTTAATTTCATTGATTAGATCGGGTGATATTTAGTTATTTTATTTTTTGGAGTCGTTAACACGTCAAACTTAATAAAAATTACATCATGGGGGTAGGTTAGGATGAAATACAAGTGGGTTTAAGAGGGATTCAATTATTAGCAGGGTTCATTTTAAGACCCCTCTCGAAAAAATAGTTTAGAATGGGTGACGAATCTCCAAAATCAACTTTCGAATCAATGACAAATTTATGAAAAAATGTTTTGTGGAAAAGGCGATTTGGCAGGGCACAATTTTCTTGGATTTCACATAGTTGTAAGGGTGTTAGACGGCCATCCATTGGTTTCCATACAACCTAGGTTGGATGGAAGGAAATAGATGGCCATCTAACCCACGTTAGATGACCGTCCATCATTTTCCATACAACCTAGGTTAGGATACTGTCCAACCCAGGTTGTACGAATGATAATGGAAGGCCATCCAACTTGGGTTGGACATCCATCCATTTCTTGCTGTACAACTTGGGTTGGACAACATCCAATGGATGACCATTCAACCCAAGTTGGATGGTCATCCATTGGCCGCCACCAAACCCAAAGTTGGATGATAGCCAATAGATGACCATCCAACCCAACTTAGATGAACAACCACTCTTTGTTGGATGTCTATATTAAATCCCCCATTGCAACCCCCAGGATATGTATTATACCTCAGTGAATATTTGCACATTTTGATTAGAAACATTGGTAAAATACATACATAAGTTAATTTTTACATATAAATAGTAGGTGGACTGACCCATACAAATGACATATCGGCTGAAATTTTAGGCTTAACTAGGCGGTAGTCAATCAAGTTGAAAATTTGCCATTTCCAATTTCTTAAATCCTTAATATTTCATGAGTTTACAAACATTCGCCACTAAAATTTTCCTTGGGATTCAATTATTAGTTTGTCATTTTGTAGATTTTTAAAAGTCAAAATTTTAAAGTCATGGCCACTTTTTCGCCAAACACCATCAACCCCTTTGCAACACGAAGGCCGATGACATCGTGATCGGGAAAATGGGGAGCCATGGGCCAATGTCTTCTGTTAGAGGGTTGATGGCATAGGGGAAATTTTTCTAGGGGATGATGGTGTCTTCCAGAGAGCCGATGACATAGGGATTTGATAAGGAAAGGTTTTATGCTTTGATTTTTCACTCCAAATTGATTTTTCAGAGTTCTAATGATTGTTTGTTGTTAGTTTGTGGATGTAGGTAGAGTGCAAAATCTTCCTATGGAAGAGCATAGATGTGGTGTGGTTAAGTGTGATGATTGTTGGTTTTTTATAGGCATAGGTTTTCTAATTGCAAGGTTGGGGATTTGGGGGCATCATGCAGATGCCTAGGATATCTTCAGATATGGATTTATTAAATATGTTTTTGGCAACTTGAGAGACCAGTCCAACACCTTTCAATGGTGGACATGGTAGGAGATTGTGGAGATGGCCTTGATATTTGAGGATGTATGTGGGACTTTGGGGTTACTAATTGGTAGCACCCATAGGTATTGTGACCTGACACTTGATGTTGCAGAGTAGAGAGAATTGGCCATATGGGCTATAGGGAGCAATACATATGATGAGCATATGTTGTGTGTTTAATTTAGCGCAGTTGGTGTAGAAAGGGATTCCAAATATGCAAAATATAGTTAAGGGGATCATAATGGTACATATAGTGCGCATCACAAGGTAGATGGAGCCATCCCATTATTCTTGGTTGTAGTATGTAGAGACGTGGTTGATCATGGGGTATTGTTTAGTTGGGCACCGCCATATAGGTGCAGCTAGTACATGATCTTTATAGGGTACGATGCATAGGCCAAAGGGTCATGGGGCCCGATCTTATTAACACCTTAGATTTATGAGAGGTTCCCAATGTATAGGCTAATATAGAAACCACATGTATTAACAAAAGATGCCCGAGAGAGTATTTTAGTGGGCGTAGGGGACGACAACGAGAGTATTTTGGGTATACTCACCACTAGCACATGTGGATCCGGGTGATGAGGTATGATAGACCTACATAGAGAATGTATATTAATGGCCCAATTATCCCAAAGTAGATTTCTTGGATACCATGACAGAGGCGATGGGACATTATGTTTATTGGTTGGAGACCCACATGGTGAGGAAGGTCCCAAGACGGTTTGGGTGGCCAACGTTAGTGGTGAATCATCATTGCCATCCTACCAATGTCGTCATTCAAGAGATGCTACAAGAAAGAAGTCCAATTACCAACACTTTGAACTCGTAGGATACGAGAAATGGGTATGCCCGATAAGAGGTAACTATAGACACCTATAATTTAACCCAAGCAATTTAAATACTTAAATTGCACTAATTATCCTCTTTCCCACAAATTGACGACATATCGTCAATATAACACACTTCCTCTTCTATCACCGTTAATTAGCTACATTACACTAGTTAATTAACTCTTCTATCCAACAATGACACCAATTAACGACCTTCCGTTAATCAACTCCCCTTTCTATCTAGATTAATTAATTATTTCTAATTAATTAAGCTCCCTTTCTATCTATATTAATTAATTATTTCTAATTAATTAATCCCCCTTTCTATCTAGACTAATTAATTATTATTAATTAATTAGCTTCCTCTTCCATTAAATCAATAGATCATCATTTATTTGATTAAATCCCTCTCATAGTCTAAATCATGCTAATTATTCCTCTAAAAGCTTTTATAAGATTGCACACCTATTAATTAATCACTTTGGTTAATTAATAAATCCCTCAAACCCCATGGGTCACTAAAGGACAAACTAAACTCTCCTAAAGTTGACTCTGAACCCTTTCTAAATCCCCCTTATCCACAACTAACTCAACATCTCTATTATCCCACATACAAAGGGATGTAGAGATTCTTCTTATCCATTGGGCTATATAAAGAGCCCTCCTCCTACCTTTACACTTACACCTATTCCTTGAGAAACAAAAGTGAGCAATAGCAAATAAGCTATAGCCATTTGTCATCTTGGAGCATTCTTCATTGGAGAAGCTAGCTACTTTCATTTCTTGTATTCATCCATCCAAGTTTTGAAGTCATATGGGGATATGTCAAATGGTCTTGTAGCCATGGATTGACAAGACTCCATTCTTGAAAACCTTGGGATTCAAACATACAATCAAACCTTTGATTGCTAAGGATCTAAGTAGGTTAATTTCATTTTTAGCATTCAATAAGAGATAAAAGTTAGTTTATTTAACATATTAGCTTGAAATGTTCATGTTTAATGTAGAAATGTTGATAGGTTAGCTTTGTTTAAGCTCTTAGCATGATGATGCATAGGTTTAGTTTAGTATTGTATTGAAGCTACTAGGTGTTAGTTTCAACTTTACTTGCATTACTAACTATTTCATGCATACATATGGCACGCCGGTGGGACGGGTCCTTAGTCCCTTAGAATTCTAGCTCAAATTTTATTTTTATTTCAAGTTTTTGGCTAACCCTTGATATACACATATGGAAAATAATGTTCAATTTCTTAGGATTTTGCTAATATTCCATGTGTAGGATCTCATTTAGAGCTTTAATTCTAATGGGTTGTTGTCAATTTCGAGCTAACATACTAAAATTTGGAGTGTTTTGAGATTTTGGTGTCTTTTGCTAATATTACATGTGTGAAATAATGTTAAATTTCTTATGATTTTTGCTAACTTTGCATGTGTTGAGTCTTGTTTAGGGGTTTAATTTTGATGGGTTGTTGTCAATTTTGAGCTAACATATCAAAAATTTGACCTTTTTGAAGTTGTTTATGTTAAAATGACGTATTTTTGACATCACCCAGGAAAGGGAGTGTAGGCACCCAAACCTTGGCATGACAGTCACCCAAACCTTGGTGCAAGCACCCAAACCATGGCGCATGCACCCTAACCTTGGTGCATGCACCCAAACCTTGGTGCAGCACCATTATGTTGGCACACACACCACTGTAGTATTGTACCTTTTTGTCAAACCAGTACAGGCACCCATATGCTAGCGTAGACATCTCTTGGGTAGCGCACACACACTGTCATAGCTTTTGTACCTTCTGTTTTGCTTCCCGGGCGCGGACACACGTAAATGGGTGCGCATACACACTGAAGGGAGTGCACACATCATTATGTGTGCACAGGCATACTTCTCATTATGTTTTTTTACATAGAGGTGCGCACACGCTTAAAAGGGCACACACACACCAAAATGGGCGCGCATACACCCTTCTGAAGGGTGCACACACACAAAACTGTGTACATAACATATCTTCGGAGGTCATAACTTTTCTCCTAAACTCGAGACGAATCTATTTTTGTTGCGTTGGAAAGGTATTGAAGCGAACTACGTAATGGAAACATAAATTTGAGTTACTAAAAATTTAAGGTTTTAATTTTTTATAAAACTACTCATTTCTAACATGTCTAAACGTTTTGGAAAATTTGGTCTTTGATGTTCTAACACCTTGCAAGTTTTATTTTGAATCTAACTTCTATTTTGTAGGGTGTTTTTACATGTTTGATGGTAATTTGACTTGTTTAAAAGGTTAATGAACATTGCATGTTTAATCATGAGATTAGAGTCGTGTATGCTCTTCCCTCGCACCTTTTAGGTGATCTTGGGAATCAGAAACAATTTCTATGTATCTTTTTTGTTTTGAAAAATGCTTGTTCTTAAAAGAATGAATGTCAAAGTTTGTTAAAAAGAACAAATATTTCATTTGAACTAAGTGTTTTCCATTTTTGATTTCATAGTTGGATTCTACGTCATGTATGCTCTTCTCTTACATCTTAGGACGATCTTGAGAATCAAAAACGATGTTTTATCCTCTTTAGTATTTTTATGGAAAATTACTAATTTGTTGTGCAGACCAAAAACACTTGTCAAAGAAAGGTGGAATCGAAACAAAATCAAACTACTAATACAATTTCCATGCGTAGTTGCTAAAAGGTGTTCAAGCAAACCACATCAAATTAAACAAGATAAAAAGAACACCACATTCAAAACACTATATTTGTAGGTTTGGATAAGGGTACATCTCGTCCACTTAAAACTAGGACATAACCCCTTTGGCATAAGCCTTAAGCTACAATAATGGGGGTGGTCCTAGGAACCCCAAAGTAGTCCACGCAAGAGGGAACCTTGTGGATGAAACGGGAAGTGCTCCACACAACCTACTTGACTAGTTGTTCCTTGTGAGTTAGCATTACCGGTTGTCCATATGGAGACCCCAGTGATAGTACACGTGGATGCACTAGTTGCCCACTATGCTTGAAGGGGGTAAAGTAAAGCCGAGATACTCCCAAATTAGTCATTGTGACTTTTTGGGTAAATCAAGCTCGCTTAAGACAACTTTGTAACACCTAGTTGAGAGAGCCACCTAGGAAGATATCTTTGGCCAGGAGCCCACTTTGACCATTTCAAAGCCAATTTTGAGTTAAGAGCTATTGTTCATCACGAAACATGTGAAGTGTTACTTTTTCTTAGTTTTTCACTTGCCCTAAGGCGAGGTGAAACTCTGCCAAAGTGAGGCCAACATTTTTCAACCCCAATTGATCTAATTCCTTCAATTTGTTGATCAAAAGAAGAGTGACTACCTTTGTGTTATCAATTGATTGTTTCTACCACTTTTTTGTCCGTTTATGCCCATCCATGTTTGCGGCTGGGTTAGTTAAACATCTAAAGTGTGTGGAGACGTTTTCATATCATTGGTAGCCTTTTCAATCTTGATACCCAAGTCAAGATCATCATCATAGTTAGGATTGATTCATCACTTTAATCTCCTTTGAGGTGTTATCTTTCTTGTATCATATCGCCACAATTTTGATACTTACGTCTTGTTTCTTACAAACTCGACCTAAGTGTCTAGATTGTAATGTTATGCTACATGAATTGTAACAATTCCTTGGTATACTTTAGCCTTAGTTTGCCTTCAAACATTACCTTGATTTTGGAAAGTGTTATTGTTACCTTTGTGTGTGTCGTAATAATGTTATTTCGATACTAATACCTTACTTTTCCATAAATTTTGGTTAACGTATCTTAGTGGTATTGTTGCATCGTTCATGTTTGTAACTTCTACTTTTTTGAGATTTAGGTCTTGATTGGATCTAAACTTGCTTTTAGTATACCTTGTTTGGAAATCGTATCAACCTTTAGTTATTACTTACGTCTCATTCATTTTTGAACTTGGCATAAGTGGTGACATTTTGTTGGTCATCTTACACGTCAAACTATTGATTGATTAGACAAATTTAGGAAGTACTCCATTTGACTTATGGGTTTACCAATGACTTTGCGTGATTGTGTCTCATTTGTCACATCAATTTATCCTTTATGTTGCATCAATTGAACATTGGAAATGTCAAATGGTCTTTATGAAATTTCTAGTTGGTTGTCGTTATGCTGCCCAAATCGACATGAAACCTTATTCAATTTGAAAAAGTTTGGTCATACAATTTAGGTCTAGACCTTTGAACCCAACACATGCCAAAAATGACTGATTATCGTAAGGTCCCTTATATATATGACAACAAAGAATCGAATTTTTGGTGTTCACATCAAAAGATGCCCATCATGACCAAACCTCATTTGGTTCTTCACGCTAGAATACCCATCCGGTAACCCGCTCCCCACCTTCATCTCATAGTCGGTGGTATGGTTTGGAAACTTTTGATCTAAATTATTATTCAAGTTCCCCACCCTTCTTCTTCTTTCTAATCCAAACATTTCATCTTCTTATCAAGATTCCAATCCAAATATTTCCTCTAACTCTTCGATGATCCAAATCCAAATTTGTATTCGGATTCAAATTACTATTCAAATTCATCTAATTCGAATCCTAAGTCATGGTCCTCCCTTCTTCATAGGACTGTATTATAAGTCACCTAAACAACATTCTCCTCCTCTAAAGATTTGTGTCACCAAAAATTATCTTCATCATTCATCTAATGAAACTCCTACATCGTGGTCCTCTCTTTCTTTGCAGGACCCTTTTCATCATACATTTAATACAAATCGTATGTCTTGGTCCTCCCTTTCTCCGCAAGACCCATTTTATCAGTCACCTCAATGACATATTCTTCCTTTGAAGATATGTGCGACTCCAAATCCCTCCAATCAAACATCTTATGCAATTCTTGAATCACGGTCCTCTCTTTCTTTGCATGACCCTTGTTATAATTCATCTAATGCAATTCTTGAGTCGCGGTCTCCCCTTCTTCGTAGGACCTTCTTCATCAATCACCCCCACGAAGTCTTCCTTCTTTGAAGATTCGTGTGACTCAAAGTCCTTCTAGTCAAACGTTTGAATCGACCCATGCATTGCAATCTACATACTTTGGACTTAATCCTACTAGTTTACAAATGATATACCATCGTGTAGGTAGGTCCACACCACCTTCTTCTACTCCCAAGACATCTAGCTCCACATCTTCTTCGTCCCCCACATCATCTTCTTCTCCCCCACATCATCAAACATCTTCTAATTCTTCCCCACCAATTGGACCTATTTCTTCTAATCAACCCCTGGTGGTCGATCAACAATTCATACCGATTGATCTCTTCTAGAATGAAGAAACAATCAAGGCATTTATAGGGGCACATGAAGATATTCCTTTAGTAGATCACGAGAAAGGATTCTCTATAGACTTCGATGCGTTCACATGTGGTGAGGAAAAGGTTGATTTCTTTTATCAAGAAATGGAGGAAGAGCCTCAAATCACGCAACTTGATCCTCCTCTTATTCTTCCATCTTCAAATTCTTCATTATGTGATGAAACTCCTTAGTCTTGCATTGATCCATGGCCTATCTTCTCATCACCCAATCACTCTTTGTCTATCATAATTCCTCAATCACAATCTCTTATGGGGTTAATGCCAAATAGCCCTTCATATTCATCTAGGTGTGGGTCACCTTCTAGTAGCCCTCTCCCTATTCTATTTGTGGGGAATTTTCGAGTAGTTCACTATCTTCTATTCTTGGGGCACGCCCAACTATCCCATTGTCTTCTATGTATGGATCACCCTCGGGTAGTCCATCATCTTCTATTCTTGGGCCACATCCTAGTAGCCCATCATCTTACATCTATGGGTCATGTCCTAGTAGCCATTCTTCTTCTATTCTTGGGCCACATCTCGGTAGCCCTTTGTCTTCTATCTATGGGTCATGTCCTAGTAGCCCTTCTTCTTAGTAGCCCTTTGTCTTCTATCTATGGGTCATGTCCTAGTAGCCCTTCTTCTTCTATTCTTAGTATCCCTTCATCTTTTGTTTATGGCTTACCTCCGATAGCCCATCTTATTCAATCCTTGGACCGTATCCTTTTCATCCATTACATTCTCCTTCTACCAATGATTGTGGCAATCCCATCGTCATTTCTCATATCAATTCTAAACATCCACGTTCTTCTCCCACTTCCCAGATCGACAAGTAAAGCATTAGCTTATAAGAAACCTAGACAAGTTTTTTACCAAGCTAAGACCAAAACACCGAAGAGCTCCAAATCTCCCAATATCTCAATCTATTATAAAATTCAAAATCAAATGCGATTCCAAGATGCACACCAACATACCCATCAAGTATGGTGCAAAGTGAAAAACCTATGGATAGGGAACTCAAAATCCCACATACGAAACCCATGTTTCAAAATAAATCACGTCATTTGTTGAGTGTGAACTCACCACGATCATCGAGATCAGGGATAATATCACTCTTGATAAACAAACATGCTTAGTCTCCCTTATCAAGGAAGTCACACACATCGTTGTTGGATCCTATCATGTAGATTGACATTGCTGGTCCCAACTTTCAAAAAAAATCATAAAACAGTTCAAAAATACAAAAAAAAGAGAAAACATTAAAACATTACAAAAACAAAATCAAAGGTACAAAGATCAAACATTGCAATCAGGTATTGTGTACACATGGATGTTCTTTCTTCCCTTTCTTTCATATTCATCTGCAATTCATCTACCATTTTCATCCCTTCGATGTTATCATGGTTAGCCTATTCACATGCATTTTGTGACATTTATCTCTATGGTATCCGTTTGACCTTGGTCTTTCATCACCTTGGTAAATTAAAGAATGACTAACCTCTTAGAGATCCTATCACTATCAACATATAATAAAATTGTTGGGAAGCATTTTTGGTCGTATTTGTTGACACTATCCAATGTCATCATCACAATCAATTTCATATCCTTCCACCAAGCCATCAGTGGTTCTTAACCCTTTATCAAACAAGAGAGCTGAAATAAGTTTTCATAAAGCAAAAGAATCAAAATCAATCAATCAAAAAGCAAAAGCTAAAAGAAAAAGGAAATTGATATATAACTCTCTCTTAGGGTATTTACAATAACCTCTATCGAGGCTATGGACACTGATCGGTAGTAGAGCAATTTGTGATTAGAATCAAATGCATCTCCGTTGGGGCTATGGACGCCTAGCTGGCAAAGAGAGCAATGTATGGATCTCCTTCCACAATCCATTCACAAATCACCTTTCAAACTAAATCATTCCTACACATTGGCTAGTGTCTTCACTTTCTGTCTATCAACTCTTTCCTTCAAGAGGTAATTCATTTCCACATGCACACACAGGATCTCGATGAGTAAACAGGATTAGTATGTTACCAAGTGTTACTTTTTAGACCTTGTTTAAACTCTTGCTTTAGCGCATGTCTTGTCTCAAGATTTTTACCTTGGGATAATCACTTTTTCATCAACCAACTTCTAAATATTTTCATAGCATCCTTTGTTCTTCATAAATCATTTAGAACATCCATGTGTATAAGATGGCCTTTTTGCTATGTTTTTGGACACCTTTTTCCCCCTTTAATAAATCAAATTTCTACTTCTTTTCTCTCATGTGTTTCTTGAAAACTTACACTGGGGCATCCTTGCTCCCTCAGGATTGAACCTATTTTATATTGGCCTTGATCCCCTTCTATCTATGAATATTTTGTCTTTAAATACTCCCACCTAATTTTTGGGGCATATCGCATCTTCACTTTCTTGTATGCGTCGCATTCGCACTTGTACATCCCATCTATCGCTGGGGCATCCACGCTTCTTTGTCTTCAAGTTACATAACTTCAGAAAACTTATATAAAATCACAAAAAAATTCAAATATGTTTCGAGAAAATAAAAAAATATAAATCATCCTACAAAACATTGCTCTTTGGTTCTCACTTGAGCTTGTGTGTGACTCGCGGATCATCTTGATATACCTCCATCAAAAAAGTTGGTTTACTTACTATGTCTATACTCTGGGAACATTGAGTTACTTGGTACTATTTCATAGTGCACTTCTTTTCATAGGATCCAAGTGTCCTCCGTTATTCCCCTTGCATGTATCCTTGTTCGGGGGAACCATCTTTTAACCCTTGTCGTTAATTCACATAGGTCAGAATCAAAGTGTGATAACAAAAACATTACATTATGTTTCTCTGTTAGGTTATCTTGTTTACTTTCTTGTATTGCATTGCATTATGTATGTTACAAGGAGTTAGGCATATTTTAATTTCTCGTATTGCATTGCATTTTGTATGTTGCATGGAGTTGGTGTTTTCAACAATGGACAATTATTTGTAGTATGGATTTTCATGTCATTCTACTTTTTCTTATGCTTATATTTTTAATAAGGACCGATGATGTAGATCTTTAGCAATATGATGACAATAAAGTTGTTTCAATACACTAGATGAAAGCTTGTTCTTTTCTTTTCATCTTCATTCCTCTTCTACATCATTCTCCTATAAAACTATTCTTCTTATTCACCTGGGGCATCTTTCTCCTGCTCATTCTTCTATCCTTTCTCTCACCTTTTTCGATCATTGATTGCCTTCTTTCATCACCCCATCGACACTCGAGGGGGCATCTCTCACTTCTACTAATTTTTCTTCTACGCTTTCAAAATTTATCTGTCTATTATCTTTGAAGTGGCGTCACTTACACCACCCCAAAGAGGGGCAAATGTAGACACCTATAATTTAACCCAAGCAATTTAAATACTTAAATTGCGCTAATTATCCTCTTTCCCACAAATTGACGACATATCGTCAATATAGCACACTTCCTCTTCTATCACTGTTAATTAGCTACATTACACTAGTTAATTAACCCTTCTAATCAACAATGACATCAATTAACGAACCTTTTGTTAATCAGCTCCCCTTTCTATCTAGATTAATTAATTATTTCTAATTAATTAAGCTCCCTTTCTATCTATATTAATTACTTATTTCTAATTAATTAACCCCCTTTCTATCTAAACTAATTAAATATTATTAATTAATTAGCTTCTCTTCCATTAAATCAATAGATCATCATTTATTTTATTAAATCCCTCTCATAGTCATAAATCATGCTAATATTCCTCTAAAAAGATTTTATAAGCTTGCACACATATTAATTAATCACTTTGGTTAATTAATAAAGCCCCTCAAACCCCATGGATCACTAAAGGACAAACTAAACTCTCCTAAAGTTGACTCAACCCTTTCTAAACCCCCTTATCCACAACTAACTCAACATCTCTATTATCCCACATACAAAGGGATGTAGAGATTCTTCTATCCATTGGGCTATATAAAGAGCCCTCCTCCTACCTTTACACTTACACCTATTCCTTGAGAAACAAAATTGAGCAATAGAAAATAAGCTATAGCCATTTGTCATCTTTGAGCATTCTTCATTGAAGAAGCTAACTACTTTCATTTCTTGTATTCATCCATCCAAGTTTTGAAGTCATATGGGGATATGTCAAATGGTTTTATAGCCACGGATTGACAAACTCCATTCTTGAAAACCTTGGGATTCAAACATACAATCAAACCTTTAATTGTTAAGGATCTAAGTAGGTTCATTTCATTTTAGCATTCAATAAGAGATAGAAGGGTAAGTTTGGGGGACAAAAAGGGGGTCATAAGTGGACGTCATATTGTAAATAACAACATAATATCAACTTGTAGGGATTATTAGCAATACATACACTCAAAATTAGAAAAACTTATAGTAATATGAATCGTAGCATCCGGAATCTAGTTTCTAAAATACTAATTTTTTTAAAAATGGACAAGATTAGCTATATTAAACACTCAAAATTCAATGACTTGGTATTTTTTTTTAAAACGCCTATAAAATTATAGTCCGTTTGCCCACGATTTGGATGACCAAAAATTGATATATATTTTTATCCTTTGGTGAGAAGTTAGATGCCACTATCTATCTTGGGATGGATTTTATTTTTATTTTTTGAGTAATATTTTATTTTTATGATTTTTTTTGAAAGTGGTATGAAAACATAAAGAAAACGAGAGCACTTTTTTGCCTACCATAACTTTAAAAAATATTGAAATCAAATATTTTTTTTTTTAACATGTGTATAATTTCACCACGGTTGGGATGGTATAATTTTTATCACATTCTAATAAGTGAAACAAAATTTACATTCTTAAACCTAGACATAAACATTCACGGGAAAAAGTGTCTTAAAGACCTACTATTTGTAAAAATTTAAAATGATATTTATCCTATTCTATTCACTTTAAAATCAGTATTTCTACAAAGCTAATAGTATCCCCTACACAATGGTACCATTTTTATGACATATTTTTACTTTTTGGCATGGTTCAATGGAAGACTAAATTTAATGTTTTGCTATTTTTAATGTAAAATTCAAGATTTGATGTCCACTTAATTGTCCCCAACTTGGTGCACTTACCCGTAGTTAGTTTATTTAACATAATAGCTTGAAATGTTCATGTTTAATGTAGAAAGGTTGATAGGTTAGCTTTGTTTAAGCTCTTAGCATGATGATGCATATGTTTAGTTTAGTATTGTATTGAAGCTACTCTTTAGGTGTTAGTTTCAACTTTACTTGCATTACTAACTATTTCATGCATACGTATGGCACCAGTGGGACCGGTTGTTAGTCCCTTAGAATTCTAGCTCAAATTTTATTGTTATTTCAAGTTTTTGGCTAACCCTTGATATACACATATGGAAAATAATGTTCAATTTCTTAGGATTTTGCTAATATTCCATGTGTAGGATCTCATTTAGAGCTTTAATTTTGATGGGTTGTTGTCAATTTCAAGCTAACATACTAAAATTTGGAGTGTTTTGAGCTTTTTGGTGTCTTTTGCTAATATTACATGTGTGAAATAATGTTAAATTTCTTATGATTTTTGCTAACTTTACATGTGTTGAGTCTTGTTTAAGGATTTAATTTTGATGGGTTGTTGTCAATTTTGAGCTAACCTATCAAAAATTTGACCTTATCCTAAGTCATAACCCCTTTATCAGTTTTACCACATGTAAATATCCTTTTTACAAATGTCAAATCTACATCCAACCATCTAAAACCACCCTAAAATAAAAATTAAAGAAAGAAAAATCACATATAACTTGTTTCACAACCCCTTAACCATCATACCTCTTCCTAACGATAACAAAAAACTAAACAAATCTATTTGGAAGTGGTTTTAACCACTTTACCCTTCCAAACCCCGAAAAACCTGGATCACCGGTGATTTAGGTAATCACCAACGATTATAAATAGTAGTTTTTCTACCATCATCCAGATCCTCAATTTTGAATCTCAAGCTCATGTTTTCAATATTGTCTTTCAACATTCTCAATATCATAACTTAGCATGAAAATATCAAAGGAATAAGTTGAGCATCATTATCAATCATTTTGAAAGCCTTTCAAAGCTTATGTGGATCAGTTTTACAACATTCAATTTACAAATTGCACCAACCATCTTAGGTCATTTTCCAACAAGGTTTAAGGCTTCTTTTATCTCCATTACAACCTCTAGGTATCTCTTGTATATTTTTTTACCTCTTTTTCATCATTTTTAGTCAAAAATCAACCTGAAACGTTAATAAGAAACTTCAAACATTTAATTTTATTAAACTATCAAAAATCACATGAATCGCCAACAAATTTACCTAATCACTAGTGATTCCTATCAAAATTTACCTTTTTATCAACTTTCTCTGTTTTTATAATGTATCTCTTACCTATTTTATCAAACCTTTTGCTTCTAACATGTTTTTAAGTGTGGATCTTTGTTAGATGGTAATACTTGATTATTCACACGAAATTAAAAGCATTCACTCACTTCCAATAGTTTGATAACCTTTATATTGGGAATAATTTGACATCATTCACAAATTAAGTCTATGTGCAATCTGATTTGCTGACACTAAACAAGACATCGAAGATGAGATTGAATTCCTCCACGACATCAAACAAGAAGCTACCGACTTCTAGTACGATTACTTTGAATGCGTACATATCACATCCACACTTTCTTGGGCCACATTTAAAATAAACATGACCTATCATTTGATCTTGATTTCTAGTCATCTTCACCTGCTATTATTGCATCTATGTATCTTATATCCATTTATCATTTATCGTTTATCCATTATAATTCACTTGATTGTTTACAAGGCGAGATGACATCCTTCGAGGAAGCCCTTTGGATTCCTAGAATTGACCTTTTTTGAGTAGCTCACTTATATATCTATCTAATCCATTTTGTTTAGTGTCTTTAAGTGCATGTTTCTTCATAGACAGGAGATTGTACAAACTTTTGGATGGAGTGCAACTTCTATCAACATCGAACATCAACATCCATCATCTATGGGTATTGTTAAACCCACGTCTTCTGAGGTCATCTTGTTTTTATTATTTCACTTTGTTAAGTAGAAAGCAAAAACATATATTGAACATTTTGGAATGCCCAGTGGGACCAAGGTACCCTTCTTTCATTCATTCAAATTTCATATTTTTCACATTTAGGTTTTCTGCTCTGTAATCACTAGCGATTTGGTCAATCACTAGTGATTGTGTGAATCGCCAATGATTCAGTCAATCACCGATGATTTCTATGAATTATTTTGATTACTCAGCATTAACCTTCTAACCCCTATTTTTCTATTGTTTTCTCTTTTCTACTAACTCATTCTTTAGGTTTCTTATTTTTGGAGGATTTTGGCTTTGCTAGATAACTATATTGTTAAAAAAAAAAAAAAATTTTTAAAAATGAAGTGTTACTAAGGTGAATCCTTTTCCCTTATTTTTGATTTCCATAATGCATATTTGTTATCTTCCTCATCAAAACAAATGATTTATTTTATGATTAAAACAAACATTACATATTTCTTGATCATATAGTTTCAATTAGAAAGATTAACTGATTGCATTCACTCAATTATTCCCTCACATATAACCAAATCACATCAAATATAAAATTTACATCAAACACTCCTACCCAGGTGATAACTATTGGGATTTCATCACCCAATAGGAAACGACTTCAGTGGTCTCTCGACCAATTATAAACAATTGGTTGTCAAATAAATTGGCTAAGCATCCAACTCCTTATCTTTGTGCGAGACCATGAAGTGAGGGGTAGACCCCAATACCAGGCCCGTGCACCGCACCGACACAATATTTGAGCCTAACATAACTTTAGGTATATTAAGGATGCTTGTTGGGCCCCTAAACTATTGACTAAGTATAGAGAGGCGCATGAGTGCGCGAGGCCTAAGATGAGGGGTAGGCTCGCAAGGTAGTGTTCTATGAGGGTTTTTGAAGACCGGTGATACACGCGCCTGACATTAATAATGTCTCGGGACTTATCCATATTTGGCATATTAGGTAGGACACATGAAAAGCATGAAAGACCATCATGGAAAGGAGTGGAGAGCTTAGGCCTAGAGGAGCATGCTCCCATGGAGGACCACATTTGGACATTTGAAAATGGATCTGAAGCCTTAGAAAGGTGAGTTGGTAGTTTAAGAGGCCTATAAATACAAGCGCCCCAGGGAGAAAAAGAGAGGAGATCAAGAGAGAGCGGAGCTCGCAGCTTTGTAAAAATGTGAGGAGTTGTATTGGGTTGGGTAGATAAATATAGGAGAAGGATGCATCAAAGGGGCTTGGGATTGTAAATTTTTTTTTGAGAGCTAAGGAATGTAAATCCAGTTATGATGTATGACTTCGGTCTGCCATACTGTGATGTTCTGTAATGGATCTAATGGATGTAATGAGGTTACCAACTTATTGAATATGATCATTAATGATTTTGGTCCATACATATATCTTCTCATGGTTTGTTTCATGTATTTATGAAATGAAGTGTGAATCTTATGCATTTTTTCCTTTTATTTTGGTTCATTCCTATAATCTATTAAGTATCTTTCTATCTGGAATGAATGCATTGGTCTAGAAGATGTTCTGAGCTCTATGATGATTGCATGTCTCATTTCCACTCACTCTCCTTAAAATTTCCTATCATAGATGATGTTTCCCACTAAACTCACATAAAGGAGAGATACTGGCACCCACACGTGCCTCGGGTGAGCACCCAACACCGCTGGGTGATAGGCCGGCGTGCATGGGATTCCCTTGTTCTTTGGTGGGTGTAAAAATGACTACATCTTGGTTCCATTTTTGGGACCTCTTTTCAAAGTTGTAGTGGGAAATGGCATACATCATGATCTATGTGCAATGAGTGATGACAAAATGCCTAACTTTGGAGAGTATTGAATCATGGTTCAAGAGCACGGAGGAAGAATTTTCTCAGAGATTCAACACTGGACCTGAGTTTGATGCACGTAGATGGGTAGAAGAGAACCTCTACCATGAGTTGTATGAAATTTTTTTTTCTATTGCTTCCCTAGTAGAGTGTATGAATGGCTCTCAACATATGCATCCAGATCAAGCTGGTATTATAGATCACACGTGGACCCAAGAAGAATACAGAGGCTGCAAGATGCAGATCTGACATGGACTTGTGTTGTGGATCATTGGTGGAAAGGAGTACTAGCTAGCTACACTCTTGGAGTATGCTATTTCTACATATTCTTATCGGAAGTTGCTGAGTTTGAGTTTCTGTGGGAGCCCAGAGGATCATTTCTACATGTTATCCCTATGGAAATGAAGATCTTGATCATTACATTGAGTTTAGAGGCATTTCGATGGCCGGCTAAACCTTCCGAGCATTGGGTGAGGAAGCTAAGGTGGAGGAAGATGGAAGATATTGTGATTGAGAAAGAAAGGGAGGAGAGATGACTCAAGTATAGTGAAGCGCATGAAAGGGAGATTTCTAGACAACGTGAGGTTACAAGTGTGATGGATCTATGGAGGTAAGATGTTACGGGAAGGAGTTGAGGTTCACGTAGAGGATGTGGAACCTGAGTAGTCTGTGCTACCCCATCTTGGCAAGCATGGGAGAGAGATCCCTTTGGCTTCTAATGAGAGTTCATCACATGAGAGAGAAGAGTCATTGGCACGCATCTGAACCCACCTAGTGACCAAACCTTGGCACTTGGTTTTCCTAATCAAAGGAGTGTTGATAATGTATTGGTATCGGTGGGAAGTGAGAGATCCGTGCACCAGAGAGGTATAATTTTTCATTTGGAACTTTATGGCTGCACACTCTATTCTAGTGTTTGGAGGAATTTTTGGACAAGGAGAAAATACACAAGGCTTGGGTAACATCGCATCGGGGAGTGGCATGGGGACACACACATGTGGAATGGCATCTAATCTAGACGGTTGGGTGCATTAGTTCGGTGGGACGTTGGGGACCCTAGGCGCGACCTTCAGGCCCATTATTGGATGGCAAGAGGATCTGGAGGTGGAACTGGTGGATCGGGAGGCACAAGACCTAGTGGATCTAGTGGATCTGGAGGAGGAAACCGGAGGAAACCAAGGATCTAGACCAGGAGGACAAGGGCCTCAGCCACCTCCTCAAGTAATCTTTGAAATGTCTTTACACTTTCTAGACTACCAGGGCATAGAGGATGTTGCGGAGCATGTTCACAAGTGTGAATTGCTATGGCATGCGAAGGGGATCACAACCCCGAACGGAAGGCCAATTAGTTTGCAATGACATTGCAAGGGCATGCACATAGCTAGTATAGGAAGTATGACCCCATCGATGGTGGTAGATTACACCGCATTGAAAACACCTTCCTAGTAGAGTTCCACATCCCTGAGTTTGAGCAGAAGAGCATCAACGCCCTTAAGGAGATTCAACAGGAATGGTGGAGAGTGTGTGGGAGTATGATGCATGGTTTAAAATCTCCTATCAAAATTTTCATATGATATCACCCTTCACAACATGCTCAATGGTTTTTGGAGGGTTGATAACCCATTTAGAAGAGCTTTATCTCATAAAATTTCATAGACCCACGTGAGGCATTGGAAGCCGCCCTACGCGAAGTTGTTGGAAGTGTTGATACTAGAGTTAGCCCATTCCTGGAAGCTCAAATCACTGCTATGGCTAAGCAATTGGAAAATTTATCTGTGAACTCAACTCATGAGACTGCAGTGGAATGTGGTGTATAGATTGTGAAGTAGAGGGGCATGCCAAGGATAGTTGCCCCCGGAAGATAGTACGCACCATAGCAGTAGATTGTGAGATTTGTCATGGGGACCATGATGCAAGTAGATGTCCCTTATATTGCAGCGTGTAATTGGAAGAATGTATCTTGCTACTATAAGATCTTGCACCTCTACAACCCATGATACTAAGGATTATAGGCTTATTGATCAGATCCATGAGGCCATTGATCATGGTGTGTGCCAAACCAGCATTGCCAATAGTTCTAAGGGTGATGACCACCATTATGAGGAGCGCGAGATGGGGGCATGCATGGAAGAAGTTCTCATGGAGGATTCATGGTCATGGTAACCATGGAGGAGGAAGAAGTGAGTTCCCATGGGGAACATGTTATAATTGTGGATCTACATAAAGCATTACAAATGAGAATGTCTAGATCTATTACAATGCTCATGGTGTGGGAAAAAGCACAAGTATGAAGAGTGTCCAGAACTCTACGAGCATATGAACCAACAACACCGAGAAAGATAAGGGCACTGCTATGGTAAGCGTAAAAAGGGCTGATCCGTAATGGATGCCAAGAGTGGCATGAGTTAGAGCTAGAACTGTGTTGGTGACAATGCGTGCAGAGGCCGCATGTAAGGAGATGCCCATACCAAGGACATTGGTTTCAAGAGAGGAGGTACCACATGGAAAGTATCCAGACCCTTCCCATCAGAAAGAAGTGTACCAGAGACTATGGACGTGATTAGGAGTTTACAAGGGGAGATACAGTGTCTCAAGGAGCAATCAAGATAGGTGGGGAAGGAAGGATAACGAGGTTCCAAGAAGTGAACTGGATGAGGTCAAAGAAGTATGTAAAATGATAAGGCAAGAGAATATTATTCCCTTGCTAGGAGAATGGTTGAGGGAGAAAGTACACGCACCAAAACAGAATGAGAGACAGGTTTTACATGCAAACCTTTCCCCGCACAACCTTGAGTATGACAAGGAGATCACATTAAATGTAGTCATGGATGGATGGCTCCTTAGTAATATCCTCATTGACATAGGCGTGGAAGTGAATGTTCTTACCTTAGATGCTTGGCATCAGATGGGAAGGCCCACATTACAACCATCTTGAATGTGTTTATATATGGTGAACAAACAAAGGTAAATGCCCATCGTGTCTTAAAAAAAATGTGGCTATCACCATTTAGGGGCCAAGTTTACTAGGGACTTTGAGGTCTTGGCACTCACCGAGGTGGACAACTTCCCAGTTTGCTTGGGGCACCCATGGTGTTACAAGAACAATGTTGACATCAGGTTTAACAAAGGATATATCAGTTTTGAAAATAAGGAAGAATGGGTAATCATCCCTTTGACAGATGGGAATTCAACGCCCTACATGAGCCATTGGGAGAAGAAGTCCTTGATAGAATATACGTGTGCACTCAATCAGGGATCCTGAGATAATCCATCCCATAGAAGGAGTTATCCAATTTGAGGATGCCCAGTCTATGAGTGATACCACAAGCATAACATGTGACAATTGGGCACACGGGACCTATGAGTTGATCGGATGACATTTAAGAGGATCGGTAACCAAGGTGACAAAGGTGTGTATAGTCCTGGCACCGGGAGGAAGAAAACTACCAAGTTACTCGGGAGGGGCTAATCTGGAAGATTTCTTGTGAGAAATGGAGGCCCATTGGAGAAATGAAAAGGAAAGAAGAGAAATGCTCAATTATAACCTACTCGGAACTGTTACACGCTGGTGGGAAACACATCGGGAGAACCTCTTGGAATGGCGTGAGGTGAGAATTTCCTTCTCCATAAGGTTTTGTAGAAGCAATGCGCCCATGGCTATAAAAGACTACCATGGTAAGGAGACCACTTCCTTCCATATCCAAGCATGTGAGACAACCTGGATGGGAAGTGTAGAAGCATTACCACCTTCATTATGGGTTCACAAGTTGTACTCCACCCTGCAAGGTTGTGCACGTGCATGGTATATCCACTCAGAGATGCGTCATCAAACTAGTAATTGGCAAGAATTGGTGGTTGACCTCATTCAAACATTGAGTACCAAAGTACAAAGCCATTAGTACATAAGGCATTGCAGGTTGTCAACACCTTACAATAGGGGATAGTGTTATGGTGGAAGACATAATACAAGAGTTGCTAGGTGAACCTAGCCTGGAGGTGCGCTTTGAGGAAGAAGAAACAAAAGAGATATACAAGTTTGAGCGCATGTATAGAGAAAGAAAAGGGGAAGATGGTGTATGTTATTGATGGAGAAGAGGTGAAAACTTGGATGTTAACCACTCTGTAGGGACACGTGAGGTCATAGATAGTGTTGATGAATGGGCGTGCACCTACCATGAACCTTTAAAGACAAAGAAGGTTAACATCGGCTTAGAAGAAGAGCCTAAAGAGGCTATCATCGAGACTATTGGTCGGAGAAAGAAGTCTCTAAGATCATTGATGATCTTTACGTGAGTTTGAGGATTTATTCCACATGGGTATCATGAACTCAAAGGTGTTCACCATTCCTGGGGGAAATGAGAATTAAAGTTAAAGGAAGGTGTGCACCTAATTAGAAGAGACCATACAGATGAATCCTAACCATGTGCGTGAAGGTCAAGGAAGAAATAGATAAGATGATAGCATCAGGCATCATTGAAGTTGTTGAAGAGTTAAGTGGATAAGTCCAATGGTGATTAGTATCAAGAAGGATGGAAGGATAAGGATCTGTGTTGATTACAGGGACCTGAATGTAGTATGTATCATTGATCCTTTCCCAACCCCATTTATTGAAGAAATCTTAGAGGGAGTGGCAGGACGCGAGGTCTACTCTTTCACGAGATGGATTCTCGGGCTATCACTAGGTAAGGATTGCGAAGGAGGACCAGAGAAAGATGATTTCACCACTGAGTGGGGAATTTTTCCTATATAGTCATGCCTTTTGGGTTGAAGAATGCCTGCTGTGTTCTCATGCATTATGGTACAAGCTTTCCAGGACTTCATCCATAAATTTCTTCAAGTCTACCTGGATGATTGGATAATATATGGGTTAGTGAAGGACCATTGTGACAACTTAAGGCTGATGTTTGAAAGGTGTCGGTAGTTGAGGATATCCCTCAACATTAAGAAGTGTGTCTTTACTACCCCATTTGGAACATTATTGGGGCACATCATATGTAAGGAGGGCCTACTAGTAGATCCACAAAATTTGTAGTAATTGTGGGATTGAGGGAGCCTACTAGTCAAAGTACATGTGCATGGATTTCTTGGGCATATGGGGTACTACAAGAAGTTCATCAAGGGATATGCCAAGATCCGTGCCTTTAGAAGAGTTTCTTAGACATAAAAGTGACCTTTCATTGGGGAGAGGCGCAACAAAAGGCATTCAACACTTTGAAGGATAGGCTTGTCACCGTGCCCATCCTACATTTCCCTTCTTGGGATAAGCCTTTCCATGTTCATGTGGATGCCTCAAGAACCACCATTGGAGCAAGTACTTGCACATCCTAGTGAAGGTATTATTGATCATCCTTTGTGCTTTGCAAGTAGGAAGTTGACACTAGAGAGTAGAATTATACTACAACTGAGTGCGAGGCATTATCAATGATCTACGTGCTTCACAAGTTCAGACAATATTTACTGGCAACCCCTTTTATATTTTACATTGACCATATGGCATTGAAATATTTAGTGAACAAGCCCATTCTACAAGGGCACATATGTCGGTGGGTACTATTGTTCCAAGAATTTGAGTTCACGGTGGTTGTCAAACCAGGAAAAAGTAATTTGGACTTGATCATTTGTCTAGAATCAATTTGGGGAGGATGCACAAAGCATTGAGGATACCATGCTAGATGCACAACTATTTAGGTTGCGGTGCACGCCTCAAACTTAGAAGATATTGCAGTATTTCTCAAGATAGGTATAGCACGGAAGGGATGAAGGCATTGGATAAAAAGTGGTTAGCTATACACTCCATGCCCTACATGTTGATTAGTGGGATTTATACAAATTAGGACGTGATGAGGTTCATACCGATGTGTATCTAGAACATGAGTGCTAGCCAGCCATAGAAGAAGAGCACATGAGGTAGTGCAGTGGACACTATGCAGGTGATGCCACTGCACACAAGATATTAATGGCTGGATTATGGTGGGAGACCCTATATCAAGACTACAAGGAATATTGCAAGGTGTGTGACCATTGTCAGTGCATGGAAAACCAGGTGAAAAGAGATGAAATGCCTTTGCACCCTATTCCCAGTGTCGAGCCATTCAAAAAGTGGGCTATAGACTTCATAGGCCCTATTACACCAGCCTGCACGTAGGACTGGATCATGGTATATAATCACTTGCACATATTACTTGACAAGGTGGGTAGAAGCAACACCTACTAAGGATTGTACAACAGCTACTGCAACAAGGTTCCTATGGGAAAACATTATTACAAGGTATGGATGCCCTTTGAGTTTGACTAGTGACAGGGGTACACATTTCTTGAATGAGACAATAAGGATTCTTGTTAGCAAAATTCATGGTGGCTCATCACAAGACTACCCCTTACCATCCACAAGCAAATGGAACTGCTGAGGTGTTTAACAAAATACTTAGTCACACATTGACTAAGATTTATGATGTTGGTAGACAGGATTGGGATGAAAAAGTATCAGCCATTCTTTGGGCATATAGGACAACCTACAAGAGGTTAAATAAGGCCACACCATTTCAATTAGTGTGTTTGGCATGGAGGCTGTCCTTCCAGTTGAATTCATGTTACCTTCTCTACGTATAACATGCATGCAGGAGGATTGGAAGATGAACAAGTGTTGGAGGAAAGAATTGACAAGTTAATGCAATTGGATGAAAGATGATCACTTGCAGGTGGAGCCAGAAGACTAAAAATCAAAACAAAAGGCATGACATGATCATCACATTAAGAACAAGAAGTTTGAGGTTGGGCAGATGGTCTTACTATATGATTCAAAGTTTTGTGCCATCCTGGGAAGTTGAAGGTGCATTGGTTGGGTCCCTACATCATCTCATACATCCTTGATTCAAGCATGCCAACTGCTCACTTAGCAAGCACTGGATGGGATGAGATTTCAGGACACTTCAATGGGAGACTGAAGCCCTACTATAAATAAGTCTTCTTGGTGTTTGTAATAAGGTAATGTTGCTAGTTAGTTTAGGATTTCCTTTAGTGCATTTTCTTTTCTTGTGTTTCCCTTTCTCATTGTTGTTGTTTTGTGTTGTGCCTTGGGCGCCGGTAACCTCATTACTTTTTCAAAGGTTGTGAATGCACAAGAGGACCGCACATCATTTTAGTGTGGGGTAGAATAATGTGGAGGAAAGTGTAAAGTGTGAAGAACCAGGAAGGATTGCATTGGAAAGCCCGGTTGAATGGCCCTGTGGAAAGGAAGTGCATGGAAGGAAAGGTGAAAAAGGATGGTTGGTGTTAGGGTAAGGCTACATTGTGGATCCACATACAAAAGAGGAAAAAGTGCAAAAAAAAACATGAGGTAGGTGAGAGAAAAAATCATGATGGAAGTACCTTCGGTGCTGGTGACGCGTGCACAAGAGTCTCCTGTCAAGATGGATTGGTCATGCAAGAAGGTTGGGGAATTTCTATGCAAGGTTGGGGCACGTGAGTTAAGGCACTAAGAGTTGGGTTTTGTTGAAAAATCCACATAAAGTGTTGAAGTATGGTGGTAGGTGAAGTAGCATTTAATGCTAAAAAGTGGGAAAACTATAAATAGAAGGTCGAGCATTTCATTATTTACATTAAATATGAAGAAGGAAGAGATTTTGTGAACTAGGGTTTCTAGAGTTGATCCGTGTGAAGAAAAATTGGAAAAATTTAACCGTGAGTGACTAGTTTGGATCTGCAAACTAGGAGGGAAGTAGTTCATGGGTAGAGAGAGTGGAGAAGTGTTCATCTTGTGAAAGGGATATTCTAGTTAGGGTTTGGTAGCTAGGGCATGGGTTGGAAAGGATTTTCTTCACAAGTTGAGATCTAAGCTTGGAAAGGGTAGAGAAGTAGAGCAAGAGAAGTTGAAGTGCAAAGATAACCTACACAATGGCACCCAAGAAACCAGTTGTAACACCTAAGAAGGGAAAAGGCAAGGGCAAGGGAAAACAACAAGAAACTACCAAATACCAATGAAGAATGGTATGTAGAAATGTAGTACCCAGATGGGGTTTTTCTTGGAAAGGAGTGGGAGTCCCATTTAAGAAAAATGACAATAAGTGATTATAACCATCACACAAACATGACTAAAAAGGAAATGGCACTAGAGTTAGTGTGCCTGAAAAACAAGAGGACACCAAAAGGGTTACCCATTTATAGCGATGAAGTAAAAGTGAAGTTGGAGAAGGTGGGATTGTTGTAACTCTATGAGTTGCCCTACTTTGGGAAGCCTGAGCACCTCTATCAATGGTTGATGTCATGTACATGAAGATCACTTTCACTTTGCGGGGCACAAGATGCACATAACTCCTCAGCTGATTTCAAAATTCACAGGTCTTATCTGTGAAGGAGAAAGTATAGAGGATGACCTATGTGACAAAGAAGCCATCAAAGAAACCATCGCCACATATGCATACAAGAAGGGTCAAGGTACTTTGATATTGCAGATATCCAAGACCCAGTGATGAGAATGGCCATGCACTGGTAACCAAACTTAATGACCAAGAGAGATGGATGCAAGTGTAAACAAGTCATGGCTCAATGTTTGTAGAAGGATATCAGAAGGCACCATCTACAACTTATCCACATACATCATGGATGAGATCATCAGCAGCATGCATGAGAAGGTGACAAGATAATTTTTGGTAATGTCCTCTTGACTATTGTGTTTTTAGAGATCGGAGTGCAGATGTGGAAGATAAGTTCATTTGGGAGTACCAGAGGAAGACCCCTCACCCGCAAAGAGATTTGAAAAATACACTTGTGATAAGCATGATGACCCATTCACAAGGTGCATCTTGAGAAGTGGTATACGTGCTTGAGGAATGCATTCGGGGTAGAGTGGAGGATCCTAGAACAACTACCAATGCTCACAAAGGGAGAGGCTGAATTCACAATATACCAACACTTCTGCATTGGCAGATTTAGGTTGGTTGATGAAAACATGAGCCCTTGGTGTAAACTTCCATTTTCCTTCACCGCTCAATATTTTCAAGTAGGGGTAAACAAGTTTAAAGAGGCCAAAAGGCTAAGGTTTGACCTTAGTGAGGTGGACCAGGACCACAGGGAGATGTGCAAGATGTTGGTCTACCCCAACAAGCGTGCGTACGTGGAAAAGTACGTATCGCATGAAGTCTAGATGATGAAACCCTTGACTCTGCCCATTGTAGGGAGGTCCACAGTGCATGTATACCTTCGCATAAGGCCCAAGTTTGAGAAGGGTGCTTATCTTGAGAATGAGATATCTATACTTGAAGACCCAACAGGTAGGAAGAAGGACCACACCCAAGAAAAAGGAGATGGAAGAGGTAAAGAAAAAGGCACCAAGTGTCCAAGATACACAAATGGTGGGTGCCCGGGAACAAGCACTAGAAAAAGTACTTACACACATGCAGGAAGAGGTCCCTAGTCAGAGAGGAGGCACTAGAACAAGAAAAGCTTATCATAAGGAGAAATCACTAGAGGAGGAAGAAGAAAAGAAAAATCTCCTATACTAGAATCCCTAGTTAGGAAGAAACAGAAGGTGATAAAGGAGGCTGATTCGGAGGACACAGAGAGCTTGGAGAAATATAGGGGTGAGAGGGATGATGATGAAGAAGATGAACTTGAAGGAGACCAAGAACCACTTGTTTTCAAGCATGCATGATTCAAAAGAAGAGGGTAAGAAGAAGAAAATGAGTTCCTTTTCATATGCACGCAAGGGTAGCTAGGAGGAGGAAGGCACCCAGACATGGGAGGAAGTGAAGAGGTTGGCACGCAAGGATCAGAGAAACTCCAAGCCTCATGAAGGAGCAGATAAATGAGGTGGCAAGAAAGAGAAGCAATAAAAAATCATCGAGGCCTTGGTAGAACAAGAGTTGGAGCGCAACAGCTGAAATAGTCATGAATGAAGATAAGGAAGAGAGCGTAGGAAAAGATCATGGCAAAAGCACGGGAGGCCCTAGTCTAATGGTAATTATTCCTAAGGGCATGCATAGGAGGGAAAGCACATGGAGATCCAGAGGCAAAGAATGAGCTATATTGATGATCCAAACAAGGTGTTGTGTGTGCTTCCAAAGCATAATACCAACATATCAACTCTTGGTAATGAAGTCATTTGATGAAGAAGGTGCATACCCTGGATGAGGAAAATGCTTTCATGGGAAATTGAGTCCCACATCGATGAGCTAGAGTTTGAGGTAAGCCAAGGGGCAATAATGAAGATTCTTGAGTCAAAAGGAGACAACCCCTTGGTGAGCGCCCAACAATTTTGGATGAACAAGTCTGTAATGTGTTGAATAAGGTCTCGGTTGAACTAGAAGCCAAGTTATTCGAGAGGAATGACAAGGGTAAAATTTCTAGAGGTAGAGCTAGAAAGAGGGAAGAAGAGCTAAAAGAAAGGACCAAGAATTTAAAGCAAGAGGAGCTAATTAGTGCGTACTAAAGCGTGAACTAAGGGAAGAAAAGGAAAGGGTACATGAGGTGTTCAAGAAGGTAGAATCCATCATAGATGCCATTGTTTTGAAGCATCTAGACCTAGCACCGCCGCGCACAAAAGTATGGATCTTCCCTTGAGTGCCTTGAAGACTTAACATGCATCCTCACCATGGAGAGGAAACCTATGGCCTTAGAATCCATGGAAGAAGTGGTGCATGCCTAGAAAAGAGGACAAATTGAAGGTTGTAGCAGTCATTGTCGAGTACAACAAGGTTCTTGCTGATGTGAAAATTGCTACCCATACTGCTGAGGCTGCGTATGACAATTGCATAAATAGAGATAAAGTGGCGAGTATTCTAGTCACCACTCATGAGGTAGAGCTCAAGGAATTCCAAGAGAAGAACAAAGGAATAGAGAAGAGTGGGAGAGGATCCTAGCCGAGGTCGAGAAGAAGTCAGAAGCTATTGAAACCTTACGAGGTTCAATTAAAAATTGGCTGAAGGAGTTATACCCACAAATTACAAGAAGGATGGATGCGCTTGAGGATGTGGGCAAGGAATTGGAAGGAATGGTTGAAACAATAAACACTCGAGGAGATGGATGGGTTTTGAGGAGGTAAGCACCCTAGTTGGTGACATCTTCTGGAGAGCGCAAAATGAAGTCGATGCTTAGAACAAGTTGGAGGCCGAATTGCAAAGATATTTTCCTATCTTGTTGTAGTAATGCCAACACTTCCCCATTCTTTCTTCTTTCCTAAATTCTTCATTCCCTTATTCTTTTCCCAAGACATTAAGTCTATTGTAATTCTTTATTCTTTGAAGAAGTGTTCCCGCGGGTGGAGAACATGCATAGTGTGGGG
The DNA here is from genome assembly GCA_018340775.1 of Taxus wallichiana var. yunnanensis. Taxonomy (NCBI): domain Eukaryota; kingdom Viridiplantae; phylum Streptophyta; class Pinopsida; order Cupressales; family Taxaceae; genus Taxus; species Taxus wallichiana. The sequence continues at coordinate 645,359,216 of CM031234.1, read as the reverse complement.
TGATGTTGGGCCCTAAAATATTGACTAAGTACAGAGAGGCGCATGAGTGCAAGGCCTAAAGTTGATAGGTGGGGCAAGGAGAAGGCATGCAAGGCAGGGTTCTAGGAGGGTTTTTAAGGACCCGTGATACGCGCCTGCAGAACAAGGTCTCAAGACTTAGCCATATTTGGCATATCAGGCAGGACATGTGAAAAGCATGACCCGACTACGCATGCGGAGTGGATAAGGTGCCAGCCTGGTGACAAGTTGGCCTAGGAAGGAATATGCCCTACGATGGAAGTTTCTAGAAGACCATCATGGCAAGGAGTGGAGATCTCAGGCCTGGAGGAGCATGCTCCCATGGAGGACCACATTTGGACATTTGGCAATGGATTGAAGCCTCAGAAAGGTGAGTTGGCAGTTCAAGAGGCCTATAAATACAAGCGCCACATGAGAGAAAAGAGAGGAGATCAAGAGAGAAAAGAGGAGCTCAAGAGAGAAATGCTGCGAGGAGTTGTATTGGGTTGGGTAGATAAAATATAGGAGAAGGATGCATCAAAGGGGCTTGGGATTGTAAATTTTTTTTTGAGAGAGCTAAGGGATGTAAATCCAGTTATGATGTATGACTTCAGTCTGCCATATTGTGATGTTTTGTAATGGATCTAATGGATGTAATGAGGTTACCAACTTATTGAATATGATCATTAATGATTCTGGTCCATACATATATCTTCCTGGCTTTGTTTCATGTATGTTTATGAAATGAGTGTGAATTCTTATGCATTTTCTTTCTATTTTGGTTTAGTCTATAATTTGTTAAGTATCTTTCTATCACAATGTTCACTCATTTCCATACCCCAATCTATTCCTATTCAAAATATCCCACAACAAGCACCATCCATCCTCTTTGCTTCTTCTATACACTTCCAACAACCGCTCACTTATTCACAACCCCTTACCTATACATTTTTCCCTTCCAACATATCCCCAACCATCACAACCTCTTATTAACACATCTATTCCCATCCCCTATCAATATGTGCAACCATCACAACCCTTAGTGTCTCAATCCACTTACAATATCCCCACTAACATTCCTTATCAACAAAATATCCCTTATCAACAGAATATCCCTCACAAGAGTATCAATTATACCCACAATCCTAGCCATTTTTCATTCAATCAACCTAGCTCATCCTTACAACAACCATCACAACTAAACCCCCTTCAAGCTCTCATGAACATAATATCCAACCTTGAAGCCACTTCCTCGGGTCCTAAGAATGTGCTCTCCTATGAAAAAATCTGTAATGAGCCCATTCACCCCTCAAGTACCTTACAAAGCATATCCACCTCATTAGGAACTTCCGAAGTTTATCAAATTCTATAGTAAAGAAGATATCCCCAACAACACATTCATGCTTTCCACCATGCTTGTTATCTCATAGCCCATGACCAAGATCTAATGCTGAGGACTTTCCCCATGTCCCTTGTTAGTCCTGCCCTAGATTGGTACAATAACATCCCTCAGTACTCCCTTTTCTCATTCACACAACTCACTAACTCTTCCTAGAACACTTATCTATAAACATCACCATAAAATCACCATCAATGACCTCTATGTCGTTAAACAATTTGAAGATGAATCCATAGCCGATTTTGTTTTTGGAGGGGTATAATCAATCAATTATCCTTTTCATTACCACAAACCAAATTAATTGAATTATTTACCATGTTCATGCACTAAACACATCTCATCCACACTTCAAATCTAATCATTCTAGATGTTTGATGAAGCTTTCACCATGGCCCATAAATTAGAATTGTGAGCCCTTAAAGAAGGAAGAGTTAAACTATGACCTAAGAAGCCAAAATCAACTTTTCATCTAAATCATCCTCAATCCTGACAAGTCCAAATCATCAGCCAATGTCATAGTCATCAATCCACATCCTAAAAAAAATCCACTACCAAGCATTCTCATCCACAACGTAGTTACACACCCATCAGAGAGACCTATAGCATAGTATTTGACAAACTCCTCGCTGCTAATATGATCTCTCTTCCACCCATCCATCCCATTGACACATTTATATCTAAGCCCTCTTGGTATAGGGATAATGATTATTGTAAATACCATAGGGTTAAGGGACATGACATCAAAAGGTGTCACTCATTCCACAACATCCTTCAAGATTTTATCGATAAAGGTGAACTCCATTTAGACAATCCTGAATGCACCCCAAAACCAAAATCTTGATGTGTTTAAACAACCTTTCCGAATCACTCTCCATCCACTGATCAACCACAAGTGAACAATGTTCACATTCATCATACCATCAATACTATCAATAAGACTATACCTACCCTGAACTCTTATCTACATCCATTGGATCAACATCTACATCTACCGAATCTCAATCCAAAACCACCGAAGTCTACATCCACTAAAAACACTACTTGAATCTACACCCTCATCTTCTAAATCTACATCCACATCATCCACACCTCCTCAAGACACTTCTAAACCCACATCTGATAAAAAATTAGAAACACCCCCTAAGCCTATCATTGAAGATCAACCCTCCACATCTACTACCTCAACATCCACACCTAGCTCATCTAAGAAAACCATGAAGGGACCTCAAAAAAAACCATTGTCCAAGTCTTTAAAAGCCCCTATTATGCCTTCATAGATCAATACCACTTACGTGACCCTCAAACCTTCATCCCACCCCCTTCTAAGAAGGTCACTATCATCTCAACTCTGAAACCAACCCATCAAGCTTCTATATTGGGTCTTCATCCCTCATCTATCACACCATCTAAGAATCCTCCTCGAAAAACAAATAAATAGACCACTTCCAAGGCCGTGTCTCACCGAACATCAAATCAAAAGAACCCCTTCACCATCCACATCTACACCTAAGGGGCATTATGTGACCATCCTAGATGATCTCCTTCAAAAATCACTCATAACATTACCACCTCCTAAACTATCTGACCCTCGAGGATGGAATCCCTCTTGGTATGAATTCAATGTCTCTTGTGACTATCATAGGACACAAGGACATTCTATAGAGGACTGCAAATCCTTTCATTTAATCACTAAGAAAATTTGAAACCTAGCCGTCTTCCTTAGAACCACACAAAACCAACATCTCCACCATCATCCAAATCCAAAGAGTCCATATCCAAAATTTCTCCCTCATCAAGTTGATGTTGTTCACATAACTACCCACTCATGAAACTACAATAGTGATTCATCAGAACCAAAGAAATCCAAAATTTTTTGTAGCTATACCCCCACCTCTGAGCTAGCTACTTCATCTGACAAACCTAAAGTATCCATCTCTATAGCTCCCGAATCATCTAATCAAACCACATTATCTAAATATAAGGTTTCGATACTTGTTGCACCACCTTCATCCACCACATAGTAAAAGGTCATTATCAAATAGTTACACCAAGCTCCCATCAAGATGTCACTTTATGATCTGGTTCAAACATCACCTTCCCATAAAAAAGCCATGATTGAAGCCCTCCAATCAATATCAGTACAGCATAGATGACCCCCTCTCTTTCACAAACTTTGTAGGGGCCCTTAAAGCATCCACCACCATATCATTTGAGTCATTTGAAATACCTTCACTTAGACCAGAAGACCATGACTTACCACTCTTCATCACCACTCAAATCAATGATGTCCTCATTAAGAGGGTCATGATTGATGGAGGTAACAATTATTAACATCATATCATCCATTTCCTTTAATCAACTTAAATTACCTCACACCATCATTTCTCAAACTCCAGTGAGCCTTCAATGATACTATAGCACCACATTAGGCACCATTATCTTACCTCTTAAATTTGATGTTAAAACCTTACCAGAACTCTTCTACATCATAGAAGGAGAGTTCAATACAACATGTTATTAGGATGACCTTGGATATGCACTATGTGGTGTGTTCCTTCTACACTCCATCACCGATGCCTTAAATACAAACATGAAGGTCATACATTCACCATCCCTGAGATCCAAATCCCTTCGCCGATTGTAACATGACATATCACCCAAATGACGTTCTCATACCTAAATCTACATCTGAATCTTCTGACAAAGAATCTACTAGCATAACCATCCCTTCATCCAAACTACCAGATGACTCTTCCCTTAATGACGTTATGCAATGCCTCACACTAGGGGGAGTATCGCCTCCTCATGCTTAACTCCATACCAACACCTAAGATGTATGGTTTCCCTGACAAGCAACCCATGTATGAGCCCGATGTAGGAGATGTTATCTCCTATGGTCCCACATATCTAAAAATGAACCTCATCTATGGGGGACTCGATTCCCTTCATCTCAATCCATTGAACAACATCATGTCATGCCCTTTTCATCATATTTTCAATCTTTATATAATCAAAAATTTTTCTCGAATGTATCTTCACCATTGTTCCTAGAAAGGTTTTGGTTTTGGGTGTTATGAATAAGGAATACATGACTTAATCATCCAACATTCTCTTAAACCACATGAAAAATATGGTCTAGGATATAAAATACCCACTACCGACTCACCCAAACAAACCACGTCCATACACATCACTAAATTTGAACCATCACCATCCACCGAGTTAGATGATCCCATGGATACGATGACACCATATCCATCCCACCTAATTTTTTTAGTCAATACTATTTCCTTAGGACCTTAACTTATCAATCCAATCATGTCACCAAACAACTTCCTCTCATTTGGCCATAAATGATTGAAGAAGATTCACCCACCATCGATATCCTTCAATGTCACATGATGACCAAGACATCCTTTCTCATATGGGAGTGGAGGATCACTTCCTTCAGAAATCCCTACCACCGACACATCAACCCTTCTTAATGAATCCACCATCGACCTTAACTTAGGAACCCCCTTAAGAACCCCATATAGTTAAATTTGGTCAATCATTAAACCACAAGAACTAGATGATTTCACCACCTTCTTATCAAAATACATCCAAGCATTCACTGGCATATAATGATATGTTTGGTATCGATCCTAATATCATCATACATAACATCATCACCTATCCCAATACCAAACCCATTAAAACATAAGCTTGTAGGATGCATCCCCACATGTAGCTCTCCTTATTAAAGAAGAGTTACAACATATTTTATCTGCTAACTTCATCATACCCATGAATATCCACAATGGGTCTCTAACATCGTTCCCATAACCAAAGCCTTAGGAAAGTTACGTATATGTATTGATTTTGGGATCTCAATCTTGCATGTCCTAAAGATGATTTTCCCCTTCCAAACATCGATCAACTTGTCAACCTAACAGCTAGCCATGAAATGCTCTCCCTCATGGATGGATTTTCTGGTTATAATCAAATCCTCATCGCTACCGATGATCAACATAAAACATCCTTTATCACCCCTTGGGAACCTTACTACTAGTGTTATGCCTTTTGGTCTTAAAAACATGGAGCCACTTATCAATGTGCTATGACCTATATTTTTCATGATCTCATCCATAAAACTATGTTGAAGACTACGTTGATGATCTTTTAGGAAAATATAAATGATGCAAAGATCATCTTGTCATCCTTGAATCCATCTTTACTGCCTTATTCAATATTTCCTTCATCTTAATCCTGCAAAGTGTGTCTTTGGTGTTCTCACTGGAAAACTTTTAGGATTCATCATATCTATCTGAGGTATTGAAGTGGACCCAACCAAGGTTAAAGAAATCATCAAAATGCCTCCCCCATCCAATATTAAACAATTATATAGCCTTCAAGGTAAATTTCAATCCATTCGATGTTTTATATCAACTTTTCTGATCATTGTCAACCATTTCATCATCTTCTCCACAAGGATGTAGAATTTAAATGGGATTGATTTCGAAGGCCTTTGATGAACTTAAACATTACCTTCTATCACCACCTATGCTTACACCACCTCGTGAGGGGGAGCCATTCTATTTATACATATCTACTTCAGAACATGCCTTAGGAGCTATGTTTTCTCACCATGATAACCAAGGTCATGTGAACATGCCATATACTATATCAGTCACACACTTCATGATTATGAAACTCATTACACCAAAGCTGAAAAACTATATGTTGTGCCTTATACTTCTCCACTTCTAAACTACATCATTATCTCCTTAATCACAAGACCTATGTCATTACTAGCTTCAATCCACTTAAAACCATGCACTCTAAACCATATCACAATGACCGTATAACTCGATGGCTTATGCTTATGACTATGAGTTTGACCTTGAGTTCATATCACATAAATATATCAAGGGCCAAGCTATTGCAAATCAACTTGTTGATGCACCCCTTCCTGACAATCAACTTCCTCATGAACACTTTCCAGATGAATCAATTAACCATGTCGAAAACATGAATTCATCCCTATCAAAATGACCCTCTTCTTGATGGATCTAAATGCTCAGAAAGGGGGAGGGGCTGGTGTTGTTATCATACCTCCCTAGGGTATTCCTATTCCACTATCATTTAAACTTAACTTTGAATGCACTAATAAACATGAGCAAAGCTTTAATCATGGGCCTTACGACCGCTATTCTCCTAGGTGTTCACATCTTAGAAATCTATGGAGACTCACAACTTGTCATCATCAATCAAGTCAAAGGAGAATATCAATGTAAAAATGAAATCTTATAGAAATATAAAGTTTTTTTGATTTTCTCCTCGAAGCCTTTGATCATTATACCATCCAAACCATCCATGATCCTCTAATAATTTTTAGAGACACTATGGCCTCTTTAGGCCCTCATTCCCTTAGAAACTAAAGAATCAAAAGACAACACTAAAGTATCTATAGTCATTCAATGATTAGATCATCCCTCACATCAAAATCAACTTCCCTCTATCAATATCATGAAGATAATCCAATATACTTGTGGTATTCTCAAATCTATGATTATCTTTCTGAATCTAAAATCCCCTTGACTTATCATGAAATGCTAAATGATCATTTCTTCAACGTGCCACCCACTTTTCATCATAGGTGGTATCCTCTATAAATGTGGCTTTTGACGGTCTTTTTTAAGATGCCTTAAATCTCATGAATCAATCAAAGAAATCGAAGAAGTCCATGATGGTATTTGTGGAGGTCATTTTAGTGGAAATTTCATCACTAAACATGTCTTGCGGCTAGGGTACTACTATTGGCCTACTATCAATCAGGATTATTGTGCATACGTTAAGAAATGTCAAATTCAACTACATTTAGATCTCATCCATGTCCCTATTCAAGCATTACAACCGCTCAGGACTTATGGCCTTTTTCTCAATGGGGTTAGATCTCATTGGTACTATCAATCCTAAATCATCTCAACAACATCATTCCATTATCACAACTACTGAATATTTCACTAAATGGGTTGAAGTTATCCCTTTAACCTCAACTAAATTAGGACCTATTACCAACTTCATATATCAATACATCATATGTCATTTTAGCATTCCACATAAAATTATCACAGACAATGGAAAATATTTTAAAAACAAATAACTTAAGAAACTTTGTGACACGTTCAACATCAAACTCATCTTCTCATCACCATATTATCCTCAAGAAAATGGACAAGTTGAATCCTCTAACAAAACACTCATTAAAATCCTTATGAAAATAATAGATGACGCATAGGTAGGAATTGGCATCTCCAAATCCCATTTTACTCTTTGGGATTATCGAACTAGCATTCATACTCCTATAGGTGCTATGCCCTTTTCACTTTTCTATGGATCTGAAGGTTGTCCTACCCCTGAAGTCAAATTCCTTCACTTTGTGTATCTCTTAAAGATTTCATTCCCGATGAAGAATATCGACAAGACCACTTAGCACAACTTGAATTATTAGATGAAAAATGCCTCATGGCCCTGGAACATCATCAAGTCTATCAAGAATGTGTCAAACGAGCCTATAATAAACATGTAAAAATAATGTGACTTTAAAATTGGTGATCTTGTTCTCAAAAAAATCAAAATGTCACTACACTAGAATGGAGTAAATGTGGAAAGTTTTCCCCTAATTAGATCGGTCCATACGTCATCACTCATAAGTATGGGTGGGAGCATATCACCTTGCCTCCCTTGATGGTGAACCTGAAAAAGGAACCTTTGAATGCCTTACACTTGTGGCATTTCTATTGTTAAATGATTGATCATCATGACAATAGTTATATCCAACATCTTATCCCATCATCAACCATCCATCTTATCAGTAATGATTTGAAAGCATGTGGTTCTTTCCATCACTATCCTTAATACACCTTAAAGATGAGCACCATGGCTCTATTCATCACATATTTCACTATGGACAAGTTCCTCCTTCACAAGAACCCCAACAATCATTACATTCACCTACCTTGTACCAACTAAAAAACATGTCATGGGGCACATATGTGTAGGTCATGTACACATCTTCTCCCCTCCTTGAAATGGTCTATTAGGGTCTTTCCCTCAACTCAAAAAAAAATTCAAAAATATCTATGGATGCTCTTTATAAAAAAAAAAAAATATAATAGATTGATCCTCGAAGGAAAACTATTCAAAAATATATCAAAATCATAATATCAAAATAAAAGAATGATCCCTCGAAGGAAAGATACCATCAAAATCATAGACCGATCCCTCGAAGGATGACTATCTTGTAAAAATCAAAATAAAAAATGTAGACCATACCCTCGAAGGATGGCTACCCATGTAAAAAGGCTTCCCGCATCGATCAACCTTCAAAAAATCAAAATATCAAAAGCATCCTAGGAAAGCTTCCCACATCGATCAACTTTCCCATCAAAATCAAACTTCCCGCATCGATTAGTTTGCATCAAAAGTAAAATATGTAAAGTTGGGCATTTCTCTATGAACTTGTTGAAAAGGAGAAACCTTCTTCCTGCATTGATCTACACATACACAAACCCCTTTCATGTCTAGGAAGGTACAACCACATCATTCCATCTCTTTGATTAAGATCTTGTGTAACTACCTATTGATAATCTCATTTAATATTTATTATTAAGGCTAAAGTGTAAGTGATTTCACATTTCTATACCCATCATGTATGTATCAAATCCATATCAAAGAAATCATTTCATTTTTACTCCTATCTCATTAGTTACATTTTGATAAAAATTATCATAAAGATCACAATTTAGTCACAACACATGTAATCATCAAATCCATATTTCACATCTTTCATACCCCATTAATATACTCAACATTTTAATCATATAAATCACATTTTCCCATCATCATAATATCAATTAACATAAAAATATTTCACATTCAAAACATAAACATATCAACATACATCATCAACACATGAAAATTAAACAAGATAAATCAACAACCTCACATCATATATATATATATATATAATCAAAACATATCATCTCTATCCATTAAAATGAATATCAGGAGAACTAAAAATAAAATAGAAACTAGTTAATCTAAATAGGAGAATAAAGATGTAAAATGAAAAACAATATGGAAATTTATGAATAATTATACTAAATAAAATAAAACCCTAAATGTACAAAGATGTAAAAGGAAAAGACTTATTTGATTGCTGAGACTACATGTATGATTAGATCCGGAAGTAGAAACAATCACTCAGGGGTCCCAAAGAGGTTAGATATGGGAGATATAAATATCTTGCAATGCCTAGGAAGGTCTTGGGCACCCAGGGCACCCGGTCTCTGAATAGGTGCCCTAGTCTCTGTAAATATTCAGAATCTGGTTTTGGCAGTGTTGTAAGATGTCCTGAAATTCTCTCCGTCTATCAAAATGGATCTTCCGAACTCTGCTCCGAGTGTGTGAAATAATGCAAGATGAAGGAATGACTGTAAAAGACAAAGAAGTATCAAAACCCTAAAAATAAAATATGTAAAATGAATGGGTCGAGACTTATCTTAGCTGCCACAACAATGAGCTTACTAAACTGAGCACTGCAGTACATTTTAGACCCAAATTTAGTTTTGGTGTGTGTGTGCATGTCGTTCCCTAGGTGCTCTTGTTTTAGTCACACTTTTTGAAGTAGCAAGCAATAATAACTATAGAAAATGTAATAATATGTGTGCATGAAATAGAATAGAATCCTCCCCTATGTTGTGTGTGTTGATGTAGATCTCCTAGCCTTGATGCATGACACTATGCAAATATCCTAAATTGATACTAGTGGTTAGGAATGGGTCTATGTCGAAACATTTGTAACTATAGAATATCAAATCCAAAACATATAAATACATGGATCTAATAATCCCCACAAAATCTACATCGGTGGAAGTATAAACAGAATAATCCAAATCACACAAAATTACGGACACATAACACAAGTACCGTGGTTTACCCAATGTGGGCTACGTTAAAAAAAGATAGAGATCTCATATATATAATATAAAAAGAGATTACAAACCAAATCTTCTACACAATATTACATGTATCTCTACAAGAATATCTCCTCCTCTAGATCTCCAACCAAATCTTCCTAAGTACACTAAACCATTCCTCCATACCACCACCTGTGTCTCCTCTAGATCTCTAACTAGATCTACCTGAGTACACTACAACTCTACCTCCGAAACACCACCAGATCTAACATACCCAAGCTACCCCGCATCTCCCATTGTGCAACCAAGCTCTCTCACTGTACTGTGAATTTGTAAACAAGACCTCTAGAAGAGTCTATCAATGTGCAACCGTAACCATGCACCAAGAAGTAAGTATCTCCTCCATCACTGCATCAACCTATAAACATGAAGACAACTACCTCTACCATGCTATATTCCTATGGATCAACAATACAACATGATCTCATGGATCTACAATACAAGATCTCACAATAACCCGTGGATCTACAATAATGAGCAATAACAAGATCTCACAACAACCTGTGGATCTAACAAGAAGGAACCCTAAGTGCTTTGCATACTATGCAAGCCATTACATGAGACTAAACAATACAAAGAAAATACAAGTAGAAGATAATACCATAATCTCACCAACAATGTATTTACACTTTCCTTTTGTTCAATTTCTCTCTATGAAAGCTCCTGTCTTCATGCAATATATTTCTTCTTCTTCTTCTTCTTCATCATCCTTTCAACCAAGGATAACTCAATTCTTCTCTTTCCTCATTCCTTATGTTCTAACCCTAGTTTTCTAGCTTATATAATCTTAGAAAATTTAGGGCACCTTAGATATGCATTTATATCCTTTAAATCATCTTTAAAACAAAATCTAGATTAAATTCTGTGAGTTAAATATAAAATTTCACGCATAGGTAATCGCGCTTGATTACCCTAATCATTTAGTTACCTTGACTGTCGCGGGTTATTTTGATGCTTAACCGCGCGTCGGTTACCCTTACCAGCGCCGGCTACCCTCCGATCGGTGTCGGTTCCTATGTAAACCAACAAAATTTAAATCATGCTAATTATGAAACAATTAAGCTCCATAATCCTTAAAATGTGTGCATGAGAGAGAATAGAATCCTTGCCCTATGTTGTGTGTGTTGATACAGATATCCTAGCCTTGATGCATGGAACTATGTGGATGCAAGTGAATTAATGGATGTAACTCTAGATGGAGTGATAGAGTATGTGACACTATGACCCTTATTATGGTATTATAAATTTGTATTTATAGGGTTATCTTGTTCTAATTTCGTAACTAACCCCGACATGGATGAATAGGAAAAAAATAAGGATAAAAAACGTCTAAAGAGGCCCAAAAAGAGGTAGGAAAGAAGAAAATGGATCGGGTCGTGCAAGTGGGACCAGGTGCCCTGAGGCACTCGGTATAGGCATGGGTGCCACAATTTAGAATAAAATGACATGAAAATTGCGAAATAGGTGGATATACATAGGAAAATACGTGGGAATGATGAAATAAAATGAAAAATAAGATGGCCAAAAGGTGGGATTAATTAGTAGTTTCTTCACTTGAGAACCCTCTAAATAGTAGTACAAGACCACGCTAAATAATGCCTAAAGTGCATGATTTTGTTTCTACATTTTTCCCCCACTTTATGTTGGTGAGTAGAATGCTTGGTGACATAAAGTAGATAGAGATTCGTACCTAATATCCATGTAGAGTGTAGAAGAGACGTGCCGATGGAATAGAATCAAGTGTGGAAGGACACAAATAAAAAGTAGAGGAGCATGGATTCTAAAGATGAAAAATGTGAATAAAACGTGATGAGAGTGAACCTAGGGCGGAACGTATGTGTAGCTATTTGTTGGTCCGAAAATCATGTCGTGCGGACGAGATCTATGGATAGACAAGCCAACAAGTGTTGCGCAGGCTTAGCCCCTCTTTGAGACAAAGAAAGCGGCTGGTTTATTGCTATTTCTACTAGCAGGAACCTATGCAAGTCTCATGATTACGCCTTCGGGGTTGGGATCTCATCCCAGTAAAGTATTCCAGGCTGCGAAAAGAAAGGAATGAAAGAAGGAGAAGAGAAAGAACAGATCCGAAGGGAGAAAAGAAATGAATTCCAAAGCAGAAGGGTCAGAAGATTTATGTTTTTAGTTTGGTAGTAAACAGAGCCAAACCTACTTGCATAAATAAACAAAGCAATACTGATAAAAAAATGACGGAAAAGTAGATATGAATCCAACAGATTAAACACATACAGATCTAACGTAAGAAAGATCTAATGTATAACACAGCTATTGAGCACAAAGTCTGAATAATTGTATTACTGTTCTTTTCTGTTACAAGAAAGCTCAAAGTCTTTCTCTCCTCACTTCTATTTCTATCTGAAAAATGTTCACCCCGAATACAACAAGTATTCTCATATTTATAGAAGATGAGGGAGAGAGAAGGCAAAAAGGAGCCAACCACTTATTTACAAAGATATTTACAAAATATCTAAAAGTCATGTTGACTTTGACAACTTGGTGGATGACATCATCCCATGATGCAACATGGATGATGTCATCATTTGTGCCAACACTTTTTAGACATTTCGAAAAGAAAGTCGGAGAATAGAGAGAAGAAGAAGAAGAAGAAGAAGCTACTCATCATCATCATCCTGCGGCCGAAAAGGGGTTGCCTGTTTCTGATGCTGCTCAGGTGATGATATGTGGAACTGAGCGCGGTATTCCAAAAACTTGCTGATCATTGGCCCAAATTGATCCTGTGATGGATCCTTGTGCGTTCACCGATTGCTTGCAAGTCTCCCGTCGCCTATGAGCTTTTCCAGGAGTTTGGAATAATCTTTCTCCGCCTCGATAAGGAACCCGATGAAGTCCCTACAGGCCAGTAGGTTGTTGATAGATTCAGTGTCGAATGTGACCTCTGGCCCTGTCCCTTGAGAAGCTATCTCTTTGAAGATCCGGATAGTGTCATCAGCTGATCTCAAGGTAAGGGAAGGAGTGAGCAACCACGGATTCATGGCGAGGACAATTTTCTCCATTTGATGCATCGCATCCAGGGCCTCTTCCTTTACCTTGTCTATCTTTTCTAAAACAAATTCCAAGCTGATCTATCGATAGTCCAAAGTGGACATAGTTTTGTTGAGGGCCCTTGGATGGCCGAAGACTCCGAACTTGACCAGATCTTCGACTGAACAATCGAACATTTGTTGGAATGTCTCGTGCTGGAGTCTAGCATGTTCTAACTCTTCTGATATCGGACCCGCTAATGCTTGGAGTTCCTTATTCGCCTTCTCGATGTTTAGGTATAAACTGATATACTCGGCGATTACTCTTTCACTATCCTTGAGGATTTGGCTCCTCAAGCGAAAAACTTGACCATGCCCCGCTCACCAATCTTTGAATATTCATTGATCTTCTCTGACTGAGCTGACTCGGGAGTTTGCAAGTGGCGATTGTGGGAGGTGCACTTCCCATCTTCTGTAAGGCTTAAGCAGATACTTGTTCTGCTCCTTCAGTAGCCTTTTTTCCTCTTTCGTTTCCTGAAGCTTCTTGCAGAGTGCATCCACTGCGGAAAGAGCTTCCCCCTGGAGACTTTCTGAGGATGTCCCCATTGTGACTTGGGTCACGGTGAAATCTGTCGGAGACAGATCTTCTTTCTCTTTGAGGGGGTTGGGGTATGCTATTTCCATGACTCTCTCACCTGCAGCGCTCTTCGAGAAGCGTGTAACCGGCTTGTGCTTCTTTACTCCTTTAGCCGGAATGACCGAAAAGTCCATCGGAGCGATGGGGACTTTCCTCTTTTGTTGGCTCAGCTGCTGAGAGATCCAAGCTGGTCCTATAGAAGAAGGACCAGAGACAGAGGGGGAGGCAGCAACGGTAGAAGAGGGGAAAAACGTGGAGACACGCGGCGGCGGCATGGAAAGAATAGCCGAAGAAATGTCCACGGGAGGAAGGGGAACCGCAACTGCAGAAGACATAGGAAGGGAAGGGAGCTCGGAGATGAGGGAAGAAATGGAAGAAGACAAATCAGCGAGGGAGGAGAAGATAGATGAAGAGGCGGGGGAAAGAGTAGAAGAAGGGGCAGAGGACACAACCAAAGGAGTGGTCGCTTGAGTCACTCGAGGAGGGGAAGGAAGAGAAGAAGAAGGGATAGAAGGGACCTCTGAAGTTGTAGCGACGCCGACATCCTGGGTGGATGGGCGTATAGGACTATCCTCTGTCAATTCTTTCTCTGGCGAATCCAGAGTTATTACTTGTTCAGGCTCTGAAGGAAGAGGACTTTCAGGGGCTTCCTCCTGAATGGTGCTAGGTTCACCTTCGGCACCTTTGCCTTTCAGTAGCTTCTTTGACCTTGGAGGTGCGTTGCCCAAAGGGGAAGTTGTGAAATCTACCCCGAGGTAGATTAGTCCGTTCATGCGGCACCAATGCTCTGTTCTCCGCATAGTCTCCTTGACCCTCTCCTCAATTGTTTGAGGAGCCTTGCTTCTGTCAATGTCCGGGAAGGGCCAATCATCCCCTTCTGTGTCATTATACACTTTGTCTACTTCGTCTTCCGTGGTTTGGAAGCCTTTGGGGACAATGGCCACTCCGTATTGGATGATTTCCGTTAATGCCAAGCGAGAGTGATCCTTTCTTCTGAGTTCCACCTCATGGAGAACATCAATGTAAATATCCTCAATTTGAGGGACGTGGATCGGATCAAGCTTAGCCCTTGGCAGGCAGCTCCTAGGATCGAAGGTAGGCTGGCGGGAAGTCATGTTTCAAGTTTAGCAACTCCACTCTACGAACATTTCCTTCGCCTTGTGATAGGAGGAGCATGTGTACCTGCCCACTGTGAGGGGGAAAGGAGTTCCGCCCTTCTTCCTTTTAAGGCACTTCTCATGGTATGTGACCAGCTGCCTTGATAACTCCAGTAGAATCAGCCTTGGTCCAGCATACCTCGGTAGCCTGGTTGGCTCTCCCAAAAAGTTGATGCAGCCCTTAGATAGGTGAACGTGGGAAATTGGGTGAGCGGGGCCCCCATTTCTCTGTGATTGCCACTATGTTTTTGGTTGTCGGCTATGAGTCATGTTCGGCCTCGGTAGGCGAGATGACATGATAGAAGAATGCATCGTTAACTTTTGCGAAATGTTGGATGCTATTCTCGCCTCGGCTACCGGATAGTAATCAAATATCTTGGCTGAGGCCATACTCACCGGTTCAGCCCGGATAATCCCTTCGTGACGCTGCGGCATAGACTACATAGGAGTTCATATGGAACACTCCGTTGTGGGCGAAGCTGTTGTGACCGCTTTCGAGAGATGGTGTCTCTTGATTATTTCACCCCAGAAAAGCGATCGGGCAAATTCTTATTCATTGTTTCTAGGTACCGCAAAGCATCCACTTATGGAAATAGTGGGCATCGAAAGCCGAAGACTCGCTCGGGAAGGTGATAGAATCACCGAGTTCCTCGAGAAATCACTTCGGTGGATAGTACGAGGCCACCGGGTCACTACCTTCTTATTCTTTAGGTAGACCTCATTCATCAATTGCATGCCTGGCCCTCGTTGTCTTCCCTGAGGCCTTGATGCATTCCCTGTTGGCTAATGACCACGTAGTTCGGTGATGAGGGATGCAAACATCAACTCAAAATGATGGGCGGTGAGGTTTATGACTACCTCGCCCTTGTTGTTCTGACACATCTTGTGTCCTTGTTGAAAGATTGTGCAACTACCATCATGAACTCATTGTTCATAGCGACACAGGATTCCTCCGGCAAAGTGCGGCCGCGCCTATTAGCTTGTCCATCCATGGACTTCTTGTAACCTTCTCGAGTTCTAACCGAGAACTCATCCATGTCAATGTGACCCACCCCGAGTCACGACATCCATACTACACTCACTTTGTGATTCGGGCATTCTGACCCTTTGATATTTGTATTTCATCTCTTCTTCTGTCAGTTTAGCCTTTCCTCTTGTTTTGGTGGGTTTCTTGCTTGACGTAGACATGTGTTCTTTCGAACTCGATTGCTGATCTGCGCATGAAGACGAAGAGAGACCCAATCAAAAAGGTTGAATTAGTCATTTGATCTTCCATTGGAATGCAAGAGAGGAAGGAGTTAGAGATTATAAGGCTCAGGGCGCATGAAAAATGTATGTTACAGGCCAAATAGATAAGGCGCATAGAAAAGGAATGTTGCAGAGGTTATACTGGCGCCAAAGGCGCATGGCGCATGGAGGAAACAGGTTGCATTTTATAGAAGGGCGCACGGGAAGTGCGTGTTACATTGGGGTTCGGTGCGCCTATGGCACATGGGAAGATTGTGTAACATGGACAAATGATGCGGCAAAGGAATATGGCGTGGCGCATGGAGGGTTTACACAACATAATGTTCTACGCAATGGAGGATGCGCCCGTGCCTTGATAGCTTTATACTTGCGCGAATAAGGCTTGTGTTGCATTGAAACTGGGTGCGCCCTTTGGCGCATGGAAACATTATGCAACATGGATAAAGGGTGCGCCAAAGGCTTTTAAGGAGCGCGGGATTCAAACTTGCGGCGGGATGGCAGGGTGCGCCATTGGCGCGGATCTTGAGCATGTTGCATGGCGGGTAGGTGCGCCGAGGCCCGACTATTTTTATTGTTTACAAGCGCGCTTCAAATCTCTTCTTTATTCCTCTTCCACTTCAAAAATTACTTGGACAAGTAAGGTTTTACAAAAAAATTTTAATAGACCAAGCCAGTTACAAAACGACTCCTTTTCCAGCAGATCCGAGAAAGAGGGAGGGAGAGGAAGAGGAACAGAAGAAAACAAACAGGACAACACAGGGGGAAAGGTTTAAACATATTTCATCCAAACACAGACTAGCAGACCAAACACAGACCATGCATACCAACAGAAAGCAGATCAAACACATGAAAGCACTCAATGAAAACGAGGGAGAACCTCTTACCTCAAATATATATGAAAAATCGAAAAGCGGGTCCACAGGGCGACAACGACAGAGCAGAGCTGACAAATCCAGAGCGATCACGTGCTTTGATAAAAAGGAATGAAAATGACATGGGTGCGCACGGATATTTATAGGAAAAACCTGTCATTAATGCGCCACCAACCTTTTGAAATGGCGCATGGAAACTGCTGTCGACAGGGGAAAGCGTGCGCCGTTTGGCGCATGGAAGGAATTGACAACAGAAGAATGAGCGCGCCATTTGGCGCACCATATATGACACGAAGTTATGTGCCCTTTGGTGCACCAAAACTTGGTGTTCGCATATAGATTATGCGCCCTTTGGCGCACCGAAAAGCGTGTTAACATGGAAAACCATGCGCCAAAGGCTTTTTAAGGGCGTTTGAAACTTGGTGTTACAAGGAAAATCCATGCGCCTACCAAAAAAGGCTCAAAAAGACTAAGTTCGAAAACTAAATTTCCGGGAAGGGATTTTACGACGTTTGACGCGAAGGATCCCTAACGAGGGATCGAAACAAAATTTTTTCGGTATGGTTATCGGTAAAATTTCCCTTGTCAATTTTACGGGATAACACTATTGTAGTGTGTAGTGTACCCGCATGGTTAGTAAAGGAAAGTACTATCATGGTGTTTTTTCATTATTGTTATCGTCATCGTCGTCATTGTTTCCCCTAATTTGTTGCTTGTTTATCATACAACCAAACATGCAAGGAGAAAACAATCAAGTATTACAATATATATGCATGTAAAAATCTTTGTGTAAAATGCGCATGTATATAGAAATGTGTAAAGTATGCAAATGTAAAATACGTGAAAAGAAAAATTGTGTAAATGAAACATGTGCACCTGATCCATCTCGAGAAAATGGGTGTAGAAGGATATCTTGTAATGTCGTGATATTTTTGGGTGATCTCACGCCACCCTAGTGAAGAAGTATAGCGAGGAAATGCTCTGTGTCCTCCAACCTTTAACTGCTTCTGCTGAAATGTGTCAAGAGATCTTTGCACTTTGTCCTAGTTTTTGGGTGATCCAATGCCACTAGACGAAGTAGTGTAGGGAGGCACACCCAATGTAACCTCCAATCCTGTAACTACTCCGTAGAAATGCCAAAGGACACCATATCTGTAGAGGCCACCATGTATGGAGTTCATAGACCGGTCCGAACTCACTTTATGCATTATATTACCTTAAATATTTAATTATTTAATAAGGTAATTAGTTTATATATTGTTATATAGTTTTATAACAATATTTGTCATTTTATATCATATTGTTTATTTGTTGCATTATTGTTGCAACTATACTTGTTTGTATTTGGTTATTGCTTCCCGGATGTATTTTGGAAGCTTTTGTTATGATTTGGTTGTACTATGCTGCAACCTTTATTTTTCTACACATGGCTATTCAATTCCTATAAGAATTTCAACCTCTCTTTATTGTAATTTGATTTGGTTGATTAATATAATTCTACAGGCTTCCATCCTTGTTTTACATTTGGGTACCGTGAGAGTTTGTTAATTTGGACTGTGAGCAAAGAAGGTGTGAAAGAGAGAGCACAAGAGAGAGAGGAAGAGAAAGCATTTGGAAAAAACATTTGAAGAAATTAGAGAGCTATGTGTAGCCTCCTATTATAACTTCCCAGCCCCATCCTTGCCTCCCCATAACCTCCTATTTCATTCCAGGTGTTTGGAACACAATTTTTTTACCTTTGGTGCACCCTGCACAAGAAAAATTTTTTCACTATAGAAATATTTTTTTTAAAAAAAAATTTTTTTCCCCATTAGGGTTTTACCTCTATTAGAGTGATAATTTAGTCTGCTAGTTATTAATAGTCAGTCATTACTACCAAATTACAGAGTTACCGGAATCATTTTTTGGAGTCAAACCCATCGAGACCGAGTTATGAGCCAACATTAGTCGATGGTGAGCAATTGCAAGATCTACCTGCATGTTCATTGAAGAGCTTATCACCAAGCTCAAATAGAGTTGATTCTACTTTGGTGAGTCTAAGCCATTATAAGGTGAGTTTTTTTAGGTATTGAAGCATTAAATGGATCATTGATTGATTAAAAAAATTTGTGTGCTTTCATCTGCCGAGCCCCACCGATAGTTGTGCAACAATGTGCAAACATTGAATGCAACAATGAATCCAACAGGTCAATGACATGATTGATCCATCATATTAAGGGTGAGTTCAAGGGTACCTTTGATCATCTTTGATCAAGCCCCTTGGAAGAGTTCATGCCCCCTGCCGAAATCCAAACTCCTCCCAACAAACCTCAGCCACGTTGAGAAACCACGACCTATAAAAATAAAAACAACGGTGGTTCCAAGCATTTTGACCTACCTTCCACGCAATGTGACAACAAACACAACACAAAAACGACGTGAAAAAAAAATGAAAAGCAAAAAAATATAATCAAAAAAGTGAAATGCCAAAAAAAAAAAAAAGAGAAAAAGAAGTTTCAAAAGCATCTGAAAAAGCTAAAATCTAAACTTCCCTCTCAGCATGAAACCCCACGTGGACCTCCAAATCATCTGCCACGTGGATCCTCCTCCACGCCACGTCATTTTTAAAAAGGTTAGTCAATTTTTTTTTTTAAATCAATTGCTTCATTTCTTATGCAAAGCAGTTTATATGCATAGTTGGATAAGAAAAGCTTTGGGTGTGGGAGGTTTGGGGTTTGAACCCCACCCCAACTCATTTTTTTTAAAAACAATTTTCCATTTAGTGGAAAATTTGGAAAACCGCCAAACTTGGAGGAAAAATTTAGTGGAAAACCTAGCTAAAACCCTAGTTATCACTAAAGCTATCCCTAAAATTTTTTTAGTGAGAAAAACCCTATTTTAGGGAAAAATTTTTTTCTCCTAGACCTCTTATTTTTTCATTCCGAGCAACTTTTTTCTAAAGGAGGTATACCTAAAAATTGCATTTTCAGCTATTTTTTTTTGTAATTTTTGGCATAGAGGGTCGTATTGGGCTCTGAGAGGCCACCAGGGCCCGAAAAACAATTTTTTTGCCTGCCATTCAATTTTTTCAAATTTTTTGAATGTAATTATATACTTCAATATATTATACTAATTTGTAGGTTTGCCATAGTCAACCACAAAACATTGTAACTACTCAAAAACTAGCAGAGAATTGTAATAAAAAATAGTGAAATTTGGTTCTAAAACACTCATGAGATCCTAGATCTCATTCGTAGCGTTTGGTATATATACAATGCCTCTAGGAAGCACTTATGGGTAAAGCCATCATGACTACTACTACACTTAATGCCTAATATAGCTACAACAATAATGTCATCTGGGCATCGACCCTTTAAATCGATGGGGAGTAATAAGGACATAGTGCACACACTATGAGCCATCCCATCCATGTCTGTGAATGATTGCATGACATAAATCTAGATTGAGAAATTATCCGAGTATATAGCGAAGTTAGTTACATGCACGTATGAGGATATTTCTTTGAGCGATGTCAATAATCACACAGACCCCTTTCAGTATTGTCTTGGTACCACGTATCGAATTATTTCATTACGTTAACACCTCTTTCACGTACCATGGGTATATAGAAAGGGAGAGCTTCTTCCATGTACCATGGGTATATCGGAAGGGTGGCATATATAGAAAGGTTTGGTATATCAGAATGACGGTATATAGATTGGGAGACCTTATACCTAGAGTGATAAGAGCCTAACCCTATCAGTGATTTCTACAAAATGGGCACCAATGCCCCCAAATTTTTCTTCCAGATTCACAACTACTCAGAGGAAACAACTATGTTACATGGAAGACAAAAATCAAGACACAACTTGAGTTTGAAGAGATCTGGCCTGTTGTGAATGGTACTCTGACCAGATCAACTACTGATACAACACAACAATGATAGTTTGATAGATCAGATCAGAAGGCCAAACTCATCATCTTGTTTGGAGTGTCGATGATGTGCAACCCCACATTCGAGATGCCAAAACAACCAAAAAGAAGTGGGATAAGTTGAGCATGGTATATGAGGCCAAAAACAAGAATGTCATTTTGAATTTGTAGAGTCAATTACACACACATTGAAGTTCAAAAAAATGAGAAAATGAAGCTTTCTTAAGAAGAGTTGTAGAGTTGAGGGCTTCACTTCTAGCCCTGGGAGAAGTGGTCACTAGATGAAGCTCTCATTCCCATTGTTTTGAGAGCTCTCCCTTCTTCTTACCACATTTTTGTAACAACACTAAACTTTTCAGATACATGACAGTTAGTTTTGACAAGTTGGTAAACCTACTGCAACAAGAGGAAGCCATGCATAATAAGGATGATGAAGAGGAGCAGGCACTTTCTTCTCATCAAAAATGGAAAGGAAAAGGAAAAGGAAAACCTAATTCCTATCAAAAGTCCCAACATCAGAATCAATATCAACATCAAGGGGACAAAAACAACAAGAAGAAGAAATGTCCAATCTGTAAAAGAGGACATGAGTTGAAAGATTGTTGGTATAATACATACAAGAAAGGTTCATCAAGTAATTCTGGACCTCAACACCAACAATATCACAAGGGACATCAAACTACAATCAAGGGGCAAAAAAAGGGGAACTGGAAAAGAAGACCCCATCAATAAGGAAATATTGTTGAGCAAGAAGAACATTCAGATAATGAAGACTACTTGTACACTTGCTCGATCAAGTGAACCTTCCACGTCATCTAGTGATGTTTGGTATGTTGATTGGGAGCCACTCGACACATGACCAACCACAAAGACTAGTTTACTTCAATGAGGGACATGCCTTTGAAAAACCATGTTTCGTTGGGTGATGATTCTTCATATATATTAAGGGGATTGGGAACATTTCTCTACCCTTGGTTCATGCAATTGTAGACTATCAGATGTCTTATATGTCCTGGGTTGACTAAAAAAAATCTTTCAGTCAGTCAACTCCTAGATCACAACTTAAAAATTGACTTTGATAGTCATTCTGGCAAGAAAACATGTTTAATTTGAGACAAATCATGAGGCTCGAAAATAGTTGTAAAAGCCTCCAATGTGGGACACATGTTCAACTTGATTTTTCCACAGAGATGATCAGCACTTGTGGCTAAGAACTCTACCTCTACATAGTTGTGGCATCAGAGACTTGGTCATGTTAGTTTCAAGTATCTTGAGACACTTCACCGGTGCAATATGGTACATGGGTTACCATCTCTTTAGAAGGATACAAACAAGTGTCCTCATTGCCTAGTAGGAAAAAACACAAAGCTTCATTCCAGAAAGAGTACTTTTTGAGCTCATGGAAAGCTTGATCTGGTTCATACCGATCTTTGTGAGTCCAATGCAACCAAGTCATTCTGGATTTCAAGTACTTCATGCTTTGTGTTGATGACTATTCAAGAAAAATGTGGATTTTTGTCTTCACAAGAAAAGTGAAGCTTTTGAAACCTTCAAGAAGTTCAAAGTAGTTTGTTGAGAATAAAACTGGTCATCACATCAGAACTCTCTCCACTCAGATCGAGGGGGAATTCACCAGTGATGAGTTCAAAGACTACCTACAAAGCTCACGGGATTTTCGACAAATGCCTCCTCCACACACCGTAATGCAAAATGGTGTCATTGAGAGAAGAAATCGTACTATCATGGAAATGGTGTGATGCATGATCGATGATTCGGACTTGCAAAGACATTTGGGTAGAAGCAACAAAGAAAACTGTGTATTTGTTGAACAGAGTGCCCATAGTTTCTCTTGATGGAGTAACACCACATGAAGCATGGTCAAAGTGGAAACCATCTGTTACACACCTCAGAGTATTTGGGTGCAAAACAAGTATGCACATACCCAAGCAAAATAGAAAGAAATTGGATATGAAGTCACAAAAACTCATCTTCATTGGGTATAGTGAAGAGACTCTTGGGTATAGATTGATGGATCCAAAGACTAGGAAGTCTACACCAAGCTAGAGATGTTGAGTTCTTTGAGAAGAAGGAAGAAGAGAGTCTCCTCCTCTAGACTCACTTGATGTAGATTCTTCACCAGTTGTAAAAATTGAAGTTGATGTTCCCACAAGATGATGAAAGTGATGATGGGGATGATGGTGATGATCTGATAGAACCACGACCCATGGGAATAGTTCAACATATGCCCAAGTGGTATACTAACATGTTACGAGATGCAAGAATGGATGCTCCACCGGATACATCCACCCCTGGACCACAAACTCATAGTAAAGCAAGAGAAGAAGTAAACTTTTCTTTGATGAGTAGAGTTATTGAATTTGATGAGCCCTCTATAGTCTAGGAAGCCCTACGGTCAAAATATTGGAAAGATGCCATGGATTTGAATATCAATTAGTGATGAAAAACAACACTTGGTAACTTGTCGATCTTCCACCAGGAAGAAACCCATTGGATGTAGATGGATATTCAAAACAAAGTACAAAGTAGATGGGACAATAGACAAGTATAAATCAAGACTAGTAGTAAAAGGGGTATGCACAACTTAGAGAATCATGAATTAAACAATAACTATAATAAGATTAACCATACAAGAACCAATTATAGTCATGTTTAACACCATTATCCATCCAATATACTCCATTACATTAAAACATTGTAATACATAGAAGCTTCTTACATTACAAAAGCATCACCATAAGTCATGTCATGCGCGCATCAGATCCAACAACATAACTCTACAATAATTCACTATTCACTACTAAACTACATAGTTCATACATATTTATAGGGGTGGGGACTTTCCCTTCACCACCTACGCACTTCCCAAAATAGGTCACATGCTGATAATAGCCATGCACCTTTACATTAACATGCACACATGCAAGTGTGCTAATAATAGACATCCTATAGTTAACTGGAAGAAGTAATCCTATTATTATCTTGAACTCATGCATGGTGCTTATCAGATGCTCATTCCCAAAATAGCATTTGTGTGTCGCAAGTCTCCATCCCAATGTGTGCTCCACACGCTATCTTCCAAAAATAGCCCGCATCCATGAAAATGGCTAAGTCCCGAATCAAACTTGTCCTGGTGTGTGTTTCCTTTCCTATCCTTCCACGCCTTCAAGTATGCCTTGTTCCCATGCATGAATCCTATGTGTGTCTTCTCCTTAGAACAATATTGTCTACTCAACATTACCCCACACTAAAGTACATTTCATCCCAAAAATGGGGATTCTTTTGATGTTCCCAAAGAATAAAGAATAAGAATGGAAAGAATGTAAAGAATCACTATACAAAAGAATAGACCTTTACTCTGCAACACCTCTTCTTCAATTGGGAGGATCAACTCTAGATATTCTATTTTAATCTCAGCCTCCAATGTCTTGTCATTCATCCAACGTGGTCCTTGTCTTCTCTGGAATGTCTGTGGAAATGGCTTCCAATTCATCCTGAGTAATCTTTTCCTTTTCATTCTGTAGTACTTGGACAACATTGGCCATAATAGTCATCATTCCCTCCAGAAGATCCATCTTCTATGCTATGAGCTTCCCAATCTCATCTATTCTCTCCTTATGTGGGTCTTGGGCTGCTGCAAGGGCTTCACACTTTTGTTTCACAAGTGCCAATATTTTTATGTGTCCCAGTGTCTCATCTTTCATGGCCTTCAGAACATCATTATCTTCAACCAGAGTTTTGATCCTTATCACTACTTCTAGTGCCACACAAATATTAGAGCTTGGTGGCTTTCTTTAGTTCATCCTTTAGAGTTTGGAGCAATGCCTCATAATTTGAAATTTTCCTAACCACGGAGGCCCTTGCTCTTTTTGCTTCTTGTTCAGATCCTTTGGCATTGGCATTTGAATTGGTCCATCTTCTAGCACCAAATCAACCAATGTGCACACATAATGCATAGCAAGCCAAAGGAAACTTCTCTCAGTACCTTAGACTCAAGATGAGGTCTTTTAGAACGTAACGTAATCTCCATTTTTCTTCTACCATGCTAATGAAGGCCTCATTCTTTTTTTGTTCTAGGTCCTTTTCTCCTTTTAAAATGTTATTATTTCTAATTTTTTCCTTGTTATCTTCAAGTAGCACTCTAATGGTGGAAACCTTATCAATGTTCCTCCATGCCACCTCTGTAGATACCTTAACCAAGGCATTTCTCACCTACTCATCAGACATTAGAGTAGGCTTTACTGTATCATGTGTCTACTTTGGGGTGCCTTCTTCACTCTCCTTGATACACAAGATTCCTCACACACATCAAAATATGGCTCATCCATATGGGTCTGCATGGACCAGATAATTTTTCCTTGTGTGTGGTGGCCATGTCTAGATCCATCAGCTCCCATCCATACAATTCCTTAAGGCCTACTGTGCTCTAAAACTAGGGCATGATGATTTTTCTTGTGTCCTCAGCATAGCCCATACTTGGCACAACATATTCTTCACTTGTTCTCTTTGTTCTTGGCCCCTTAGGAACCTGAGTGCCAAGGTTTGGAGTTGGCCCTTCTTCTTCTTGAGTAGTAAGTAACATGTGTTGGGTTTGCTCTTGCACCATCTCTTCTGCTTCCTTCACCCCTTCCTCTTCATCTTTCATTTCTTCATCTCTGGGTTCCTCCACATCTTTTGGTTACACTGGGGTTCTAGGTGCACTCTCTTCAGACTCCTCACCTCCTCATTCAGCTTCAACTTTTTCTTCTCTTCTTCTCAAGTGCCTCTTTTTGAGGGGAGAGTCTAGGTGATCTTCTTATAGGTTGTGGTGTTCCCATGCCTTGGGTCTGGTTCTTCTGAATACCTTCTTAAACCGGTGCTCTTCAAGGACTTGCATCCATGTCCAAGTCCTCTTCTCCTTCTTGCGCCTGTGGTGGAGTATCTATGTGCTCACTCTCCACTTTTTCTATGGGCTGCCTCAGCCTCTATGATCCAAGCCTCCACTATCTTTGTGTTCTTTCTTCCTCTCATCTATATGTATGGTCACATAGGATTTGGAGTGGCACATTCTCCATTGTATGTTTTCCCTTAGGTGGCCCTGGGAGCATGAACTCATTCTCCACATACTTATTATTCTCTAGCCTAGGCTTGAGCTGAAGATATATGAGCATGGCTCCACTATCCCCAATAGCCAAACTTATTGGCTTCATATTTATGACATCTAAAATGAGCCTCTCAATGTAGGAAGACCGACCTAGATATACATATGTTTTTCTGAGGGTATGGTAGTCACAATCTACCTTTTTATGAAGTTTGAAGTTCAGATGCATGTGCAAAAAATATGTGAACCGAGGCTCTGAAGAAGTAGTGTTGTGAAGGCATAGGAAGTTTGCACCATGGACTCCATGTCCCATCCTTCATGGAAAAACCATGCGATGATGTAGAAATGTTGATACACCATGAACTATACTACCTTGCCTACTACCAAAGGTAGTTCCTTTGGAATGTGCCATTCCTCCTCAAACACCATGTGAAGTGGTCATACCACATTTTTCCCTTTTCTTGAATGGGCCACTCATTGATCCTTCACATAAATATTTCTCAAACCTTTTTCCATGAGGGACTTCTTCTTCTGTGGGGTATTCCCAAATTTTATTCTTTGGCCCATCGAGCACTCCAATTTCTACAAAAACAAGAGATAAGAGGATGGCACCAAAACTTATCTTTTTTCACCTGTGTGCTTCCTCAACAATGGTTTCTACAATATAGCCTGCTAAGTTGTAGATTTCTCCCTGGGACATTTTCTTTGCAACATAAAGCCACATGGTGTTTTACCTATGACCATCTCTCTTGATCATTCAACTTGGTGAGAGATGTGCGACTTCCTACACCACAGGGTACTTCCTCAATTTGTAGATGTCCATTCCACATGGACCCTTGGTATACCCCAAACTCCTTTGCTTATGGCTATAACCACTGCTTTATCAGTCAGATCACTAACAATGTCTGTCCCATGTGCCCTTCAATCTTATTAATGTCACAATTAGGGCCTGTTGTGATCCTAACCCTCCATCCGATGAAATAGAAGAAGTCCTCATGGACTCTGCTCATAAGCCATTGGTATAAAGGTTCATGTTTTCCAAAATATGGGAGCTCATATAGTTGATAAACTCCTACCTGCTTAAGAAAACTTTTCCCCAACGTCATCATACACTGGCATATCTTCCACCATGTGCTTGTTGGTCTTCTTATTCAACAAAGCATCCAACTCTCCTTTTTTATTAGTGGTGTGGTGGTTGTAGTCACTTACTTTGCATCTATGGATGTGGGAATCCCAATCTTGTCTGACTATTACTCCTTTGGGTACTGCATCTCTGAAAAAATTCTCTCGGGAGAAATTTCAACCTCAACTTCCACCTTTTTCTTTCCTTTTGTGCCTGCTGTAGGTGCTTTCTTTGGTGCCATCATAAAAATCCCACCTTTTTCTTTTGTGTCGAGTAAGTTCAAACCCTAGCTCAAAATCACATGCCCTAGCTCAAAACCATGTGCCCTAGCTCCTTCTCAATGCTTCTACTTCACTCAAACCCTTCACCAATGGGGACATGCAAGCCTTTTCCATGCAAATCTACTCTCCATGTCTAGTTTCACAACTCTCTCACACCTCAACATGATTCACTTGGCTCGGTTGCACTTAGCTCACTGAATACTTGTGATTGCAAAGGTAAAAATGAACCCGCATCATGTCCTTATATAGATTTTCAAAAATTTAGTGCATTTATTACTCCTTCACCTACCAACAATCCTCTCATTAATTGACCATTTTCAAAATTTCCAAAAATTTCCATGTGGTACAATTTCATGCCCCAGCTATAACCTTCTAGCAGTGTGCCTTCCTACCCTCTGGCTATAGCTACAAACTTCTCTTTTGTGTGCTTCCATGCACCAAGTACCTCACCACTGTGCCCTCTCAT
This sequence comes from Taxus wallichiana var. yunnanensis, assembly GCA_018340775.1. Lineage (NCBI taxonomy): Eukaryota > Viridiplantae > Streptophyta > Pinopsida > Cupressales > Taxaceae > Taxus > Taxus wallichiana. The sequence continues at coordinate 645,331,004 of CM031234.1, read as the reverse complement.
AGTAGTTTCCACATGGCCATTGCTTACCTCATGTTATATCTATTCCTTCATTCATTTCCATCTATGGTCTTTTAGAAGAAGCAATCTCCTTTCTAACAACTCCTTTCCATACTTGAATAACACCTGTAATAATTTTTGTTCTCATCATGTGTACCATTTGTGAATAAAAATAACAACCACCCCACACCAATGGTATGTGTAGTCCTCTGCATAAAAATACTTCAGATTGTAATTAGCTTCCAGTGTGCAAATGTGCTTATTACACAAAACACCAAACTAAATTGACAAAGCATAATGATGAAGAAGGAAATACATTAAAGGAAATACAGAAAGGGAAACCTATACTAAATGGAAACACTACCTTATTACAAACACCAAGAAGACTTATTTATAGTAGGGCTTCAACCTACTCCCATTAAAGTAACAGGTAACCACATTCCATCAAGCACCTCTAACTGGAAAGCACTGATTCAAGTATATGAGTGATAACATACGGTCCCAACCAATGCACCTTAAGCTTTCTGGATGGTGTAGAAACTTAGAATCATAAAGTAGTACCATCTGTCCAACCTCAAGCTTCTTGTCCTGATGTGTGTCATGTCATGCCATGCCATGCCTTCTGCCTGGCCTTTTCCTACTTCTAACTCCAATGTGTTATGGCTGCCTCTCATCCAACTGTATTAACCTATCAATTCTTTCTTCTAATGCTTTCTCATCAGCTAGACCTCCAACAGTGTGCAAATACACAAAGAAGGTAACATGAATTCCATAGGAAGAACTACTTTTATGCCAAACACCAACTAAAAGGGTGTGGCCTTATTCAACCTCTTGTAGGTTGTTCTATATGCCCAAAGCACAACAAAAACTTTATCATCCCAATCTTTCCTTCCAACATCACAAATTTTTGTCAAGGTCTAGCTCAATATCTTGTTAAAGGCCTCAAGTAGTACCATTTTCCTGAGGATGATAGGGTGTAGTCTTGTGGTGTGTAACCATAAATTCATCCAATAATATCTTGATTGTCTCATTCAAAAAGTGTGTGCCCCTATCACTTGTCAGCTCTCAATGGACATCCATACCTAGTAAGAACATTTTCCCATAAGAACCTGGTTGTTGTAGCTATTGTACAATCCTTTGTAGGTGTTGCTTTCTACCCACCTTGTAAGATAATATGCAAGTGATGATATAACGTGATCCATTTCTATGTGTGGTTGGTGAAATAGGACCTACAAAGTCTATAGCCCATTTCTCAAATGGCTCTACACTAGCAATAGGCCTCAAAGGCATTTCATCTCTTTTCCTAGGTTTTCCAAGGTGCTAAAAGTGATCACACATGCCTTACAATACTCTTTACAATCCTTGTACAAGGTCTCCCACCATAATCCAAGTGAGTAGAATCTTACATGTGGTGGCATCACCTACATAGTGCCCACCTACAATACCACCATGAGCCTCTTCCATGATATATGTGTGCTCATGTTCTAGTACACACACACGTGTAATACTTCATCTCGGCCTAGTTTGTATAAATCTCCATTGATCAACATAAAGGGGTGTCAATGAATTGCAAGTTGTTTCTTCTCCAATGCTTTCATTCCTTCTGGCACCATACCCATGCGTAAAAAGACAACAATATCCTCCAATTCTGAAGGCATGATGTAATGTAACCTATACAACTGTGCATCTATATTGTATCTTCAATTGTCTGTGCACGTCCTCCCCTGACTGAATCCTTGATAAGTGGTCTGGGCCAGAATTACTTTTACCTGGTTTTACCACAACTGTGAAATCAAATTCTGGAATAAGAGCACCCATCGACATATGCCCCTATAAAATGGGCTTATTTACCAAGTATTTTAATGCCATGTGATCAATATAAAATACAAAAGGTGTTTCTAGCAAGTACTGTCTAAATTTATGTAGCATGCACGTAGATCATCGACAAGGCCTCATGCTCTATTGTTGTATAATTCTTCTCTACAGGAGTCAACATTTCTACTAAAAAAATAGATAGGATGATCTATAATACCTCTCTAGGTTGAGCTAACACCATGCCAATGGTTGTGCTAGAGGCATCCACATGTACATGAAATGGTTGGTTCCATGAAGGAAAAATGTAGAATAGGTGTTGTTGTAAGTCTCTCCTTCAATGCCTCAAATGTGCACTGTGGTTCTCCCCAATAGAATGTCCCTTTTCCTTTTAGTAACTCTTCTAGGGGTGGAAATATTTCACATATCCTTTGATAAATTTTTATAATACCCTGTGTGACCCAAGAATCCATGCACCTCACTGACTGGTAGGCTCTTCCAGCCTACAATAACTGCAACCTTAGCTGGATCCACTAACAAACCTTCCTTGCAGATGATGTGCCCTAAAAAGTTCCAAAAGGTGTAGTAAAACACACTTCTTGATGTTTAAAGAGATGCTTAACTATCTACATCTTTCAAACATTAAGCACAAATTGTCACAATGATCCTTAACAAGTCCATACACCATCCAATCATCCAAGTAAACTGTAGAAGTTGTGAATAAAATCTTGGAATGCTTGAAAAAAATATGCAAAAAAAATACAAGTAGCATTTTTTCAAACCAAAGGGCATCACAATATATGCAAAACTTCCCCATTCAAGTGGTGAAAGTCATCTTCTCTTGATCTCCTGTGTAATTCTAACCTGATGATACCCAGAGAATCCATCTGTAAAAGAATAAACTTTGCACCCTGCAATGCCTTCTAATATTTCCTCTGTGAAAGGTGTAGGAAAAGGATCAATCACACATGCAACATTTAGTTCCCTGTAATCCACACAAATCCTAATCCGACCATCTTTCTTTATACTGATCACCATGGGGCTAACCCACTTTGATTCCTCTAGGGGCTTGATGATGCCAGATTTCAACATTTTGTCAATTTCTTCCTTAACTTTTATGCATGTAGGTTAGGGTTCATCCTGTAAGGTCTCTTTCCGATGGGGGCATGCACCTTCCTTTAGCTTAATCTTCATCTCTCCTAATGACTCATGCACTCCTTTTAACTCATGGTAGCCCCTAGGAAATAAGTCCTAAAAAATCTCATAGTAACTCAATTATCTTTTCCACTTTAGAATCAGTCCAATAATCCCCAATTATTGCCTCCTTAGGTTCAACATCCATGCCAATGTTCACTTTCTTGGTCTTCATAGGTTCATGATAGGCAGTGCACATTTTTTATCCACACTATCTAACACTTCACACATACCTATTGAATGATCTATATCCAAATTTTCTACTTCTTCATCATCCACTATGTAGACCATCTTTCCTTTTTCCTTCTCAAAAAAAGTGTGCTTAAGTAGTGTGGCATCTATCTCTTCTACTTCATCAAAATGTGCTCTCTGAGTCTACCTCACCAAATAACTCCTGAATGAGTTCTTCAGCCTTTTTGCACTGTCTCTCCCATAGTTAAGTGCTTTATAACCCTTAATGCCTCTTCCACCAGAGGTTTAGTAGAGAAGTAGTCAAAATTCTGGGTCATTCCTGCAATCAAGTCCTACCAATTTCCAGTCTCCCTATGCAGCTCTACATAAACATACCAAGTGTGTGCACAACCTTGTAAAGTGGAATAAATTTTGTGCACCCAAAGTGAAGGTGGTAAAGCTTCTTGCCCCTCTATCTAGAGTCTCTCACACTGCTGAACGTGGTGCTGAACAGGTTGATTACCATGATACATGTAGATTTGTAGTAGGCACATTTCTCCTAAAGAACCGAGTGGTTAGAGAAATTTTGACTTCATTCCATTCCATAAGATTATCCCTGTGAACCATCCACCACAGCAGTGCGTTGTTGTTGTCCCGCAAGGTATATACTAACATATTTCTTCTTTCCACTTGATTTTTCCACTTGCTCCTCCATGCATGCAAGAATACCGTAGGATCTCCTTCTCCAGTGTACCGAGGTACAAGGTTGTTACCTATCCTCCTAAAATACATCGAGGTTTTCTTCTCCATGCAAATGCTTTCTTACTTCATGCCCAACCATCTCATAGGTGCCATGTGCCCAATTTTCACAAAGAAATACTTGTAGTATCACTAATAGACTATGCATCTTCCCACTGGAGGATTCCTTCCTTAGATGGCTCAAGTACTTTGGGTCCCGAATGAATGACACGTACATAAATTTTGTTTAGGTCTTCCTCACTCAAAGGTTCAACATAAGGTGTAGATTTCCCATCTGTCAAAGGGATAATTACTCTTTCTTCCTTGTTCTCAAAACTTATATACCCCTTGTTGAACCATAAATCAACATTATTTGCATAACACCAAGGGCACCCAAGTAGAGCTGGGAAGTTGTTCTTCTTTTGCAAGTGCTAAGACCTCAAAGTCCCCAGTGAACTTGCCCCTTGTATAGTAATGGATGCATCCTTTAAAACTCCTATGGGAGTGGCCTTAGTTTGATTGGCCATGAACAATACATTAGAGGATGGTTGTAATGGAGGTCTTCCCATCTATACCCATGCATCTAAAGTAAGCACATTCACTTCTGTGCTATGTATCAATCAATATATTACTCAAGAGCCACCCATCCACAACAACATTCAGAGTGATCTCCTTGTCATAATCCAAACTATGAGGGGGAAGATTAGCATGCAGGATCTACCTTCCATTCTCAATATATGCATGGAGTGTTTCCCTTTAGCCAATTCCCTAATAATGGAATGATATTCTCGTGCAACATCTTGCATACCTCTTTTAAGTCATCAATATCGATTGGATTGTCTCTCTGCTACCTTCTTTTGTTCTAACTTTCGTGATTATTCCTTTAAACATTGTATTTCACCCTGAAGATTTTTGAGTACCTCCATGGTTTCTGATAAACCTCCTTTTGATGTGTAGGATCTGGGTACCTTGCATGTAAAACTTCCTCCTTGGTGATGGTAGGCTTTTGTTGTAATGCCTCTCTATGTGCATGTGTAGCAACTTCAAGCACATGTGTAGTAATCTTCATAGGTAATACCTCAAGTTCTAGTGTGCCAACTTTGGCATCCACTGATTTTCCACAACGTGTTGTATTCTAACCATCCCTACACCTTTTTTCTCCTATTTATGTTGCTTGCTAAGATGCTCATATAAGTCTGGGCATTCCTCATAGTTATGATTCTTCCCAAAAAAAGAACAAGTAATATTCTGAGGACATTCACACCTGTAGTGGTCAAGAGATCCACATGTAAAACATGTTCCATGAGGGAACTCACCTCATCCACCACCATGACCTCGGCCCCCGAATCCACCATGGTATCCTCGACCTCTGCCATGACCTCCTTCAAAATGCCCTTCATTCCGATCATATGCTTGAGTGTGATCATGATCATGGTGCTCACTTTTCCTTTAGAGTTATCTGATACTCTAGTCTATCACACACCAATATCTATGGCATCATGGATCTGACCAATCAACCTGTAGTCTTCTGTATCATGAGTCATGGACTGGAAAATTTTACAATAACAAGATACATTCTTCCTTATTATCGCGTGTTGTAATAATGGGAAATGACTTACATCATGGTCCAAATGACATATCTCATAGTCAAAGCAACAAATGAACACACTGATCTATGAGGAAAACTATCTTTAGTGTGCCCTTCCACTTCACAATCTATACACCAAATCCCAAGTGTGCATCTCATGTGCTGAATTTGCCGATAGTTTCTCCAACTGCTTTTCCATAGCTATGCAATTTGTGCCTCTAGGAATGGGCTCACTCCAGTGTCTATACTTCCAACTGCCTCAATGTGCAAAGTTGCTTCAAGTGCTTCATGGGTCCGTATAAGTCTTATGTGACAACATGCCCTCCTAAAAGGTGTGATCAAGCCCCCAAAAACCATTGTGCATGTTGGCTTGCATGAATATCATAAGAAAGTTTAGACAACAATGTCTTGAAATGGGCATCATATTCCCAAATGCTCTCAGTAGTGCCCTACTTAATATCCTTGAGAGCATGCTTATACTCTTCTACTCAAACTCAGGGATATGAAACTCCTTAAGGAAAGCATCCTTTAATGTTGCATAATCTATGCAAGTCTGATGATCAGGTCAAACTTCTTGTACCAACTATGTGTGTGCATCCCTGCAATGTAGTTACAAACTGACTTGCCTTGCACTCAAAATCCATAACTCCTTTTGCATGCCATAATATCTCACACATGTGCATGTGTTCAACAACATCTTCTATGCCCCTATACTCTAGAAGATGAAGAGACATCTCCATGTAAATATTTGGGGTTGGTGTGGACCCTTGCCCACCTGATCCAAAACCTCCTGTGTTACCTCTACCTCCAGAACCACTAGATCCACTAGAACTAGAGCCACCTATGCCCCCTGATCCTCCACCTAGTAGCTGGAAGTGGACCAGTGGATGTATTACCCATGTGTCCCAAAAAGTGGTACTAAACTGAACTCCTATAGTCTGTGAAGTGGTACTACTCCCAGAAGTGAGTCCAAAATTCTACGTGCTTGAGTTTTGTGTTGATGATGCACCTGAAAAGGTACCTCCAAACAACAAAGAAGACATTTTCCCTACCATAGATGTACTTTCTATCTGACTTACTCCTGCTCTTCTACTACCCAAACTAGCTTGCTGACTACTGGTTGTACTAGATACTGGAAATCCAAGCGCAAGGGGGCTAGGTTGCTAGGTAGATTAGATGATGATGTGCCCATGGCCCATGTGTCTCTCTACTGCATGCACTCCCATGTGAGGCCGAGGAGGGTTCCCTATTATGCTTTCCCAAATGGGGAGTTCAGATGCTCTGCTCCATGCCTCTCTACGTGAGCTTCAAATCCTTCATGAGCCTCTCTCTCTCCTCAATGCCATCCACTATAATATCATGTTGCTTCTCTATCTCCCTCTCATGTGCCTCATTATACTTAAGCCACCTTTCTTCTCTCTACCTCTCTGTCGCTAGGTCCACCATCTTTCACCAAACCTATTCCTGCCCCCACGCGTGGTGGGGTTTAGCTAGCCATCGGTTTTTCTTCCAAGTTCAGGGTTACCATCAAGATTTTGATCACTAAGTGGAATGCCTTGCAAATAAGTTCCCCTTGGATAACGTAAAAACTGGAACTCAACTACCTCTCGGGAAAGAATAAGTGGAAATTGAGTACTCCAAAATATAGCTATTCAAAAACACCATGGAACCAAGTATCCACACATGTGTCCAAATCAGATCAACATCATAAAGGGCCTAAAATTCTTCCTGCATCAAAAAAGTGTGTGATACCTCCAATTCCTTTTAGATGCATAAGCAACCAGCCACTCATACAACTCTACCAAAAAGATAAAAAAGAATCTCTCATACAAACAATCATACAAATTTTTTCTCCACCCACGTGTGTGTGTCAAACTCAGATCCAGTGTTGAACCTCGAGCGTACTCTTCTTCTAGATCCTTTATCCACTCCTCAACACTTGCTAAGGTCAATCGGTATGTCTTCATCATGAAACATCCTAAAAAAAAAACTAAAAAAGAGGTCCCAAAAAAATGGAACCAATGATGTAGCCTAGAATCTACTATATAAAACCTAAAAAAACCAGGCATGCACTGGCACATCACCCAGCTTGAGCTGAGCACTCACCCAAAGTGTGCAAAGGTACCAGGCCCCTCTTTAGATTTTCTTGTGTAGGATGTTAGTGTGATGAAGATACAACATATTTAGAACCATAAATAACCATAAACATTCCACAAGAGCATATTCTAGATCTAGATCTTAGAGAATCATGAATTAAACAATAACTATAATAAGATTAACCATACAAGAACAATTATAGTCATGTTTAAAACCATTATCCATCCAATATACTCCATTACATTAAACATTGTAATACATAGAAGCTTCTTACATTACAAAAGCATCACCATAAGTCATGCATGCATCAAGATCCAACAACATAACTCTACAATAATTCACTATCTACTCTCTATCTCTAACTACATAGTTCACTACATATTTATAGGGGTGGGGACTTTCCCTTCACCACCTACGCACTTCCCAAAATAGGTCACATGCTGATAATAGCCATGTGCCTTTACATAACATGCACACATGCAAGTGTGCTAATAATAGACATCCTATAGTTAACTGGAAGAAGTAATCCTATTATTATCTTGAACTCATGCATGGTGCTTATCAGATGCTCATTCCCAAAATAGCATTTGTGTGTCGTGCAAGTCTCCATCCCAATGTGTGCTCCACACGCTATCTTCCAAAAATAGCCCACATCCATGAAAATGGTTAGACTGACCTTAGTTACCACAAAAATGGGCTTACTAAACTAAGCGTTGCACTACATTTAGACCCAAATGTAGTTACGTGTGTGTGTGTGTGTGTGTGTGTGTGCGTGCGTGCGTGTGCGTGCATGTTGTTCTCTAGGTGCTCTTGTGTTAGTCACACTTTTTAAGTAGTGAGAAATGATAACTTTAGAAAATGTAATGGCATGTGTGCATGAAATAGAATAGAATCCTCCCCTATGTTGTGTGTGTTGATGCAAATCTCCTAGCCTTGATGCATGACACTATGTGGATGCAAGTGATGTAATTGATGCAAATCTAGATGGAGTGATAGTAGTATGTGACGCTAGGACCCTTATTATGATCTTATAACTTTGTATTTATAGAGTTATCTTGTTATAATTTCATAATTATTTTGCGACATGGATGACTAGGAAAAACATAAGGATGAAAAATGGCTAGAAGAGGCCCAAAAAGAGGTGGGAAAGAAGAACATGGATCGGGGTGCCCCAAGTGGGACCAAGGTGCCCCAGTACAAGCCTGGGCGCCCGATTTAGGCTAAAATGATGGGAAAATTGTGAAATAGGTGGATATGCATAGGAAAATACGTGGGAATGATGAAATAAAAGGTAAAATAAGATGGCCAAAAGGTGGGATTAATTAGTACTTTCTTCACTTGAGAACCCTCTAAATAGTAGTACAAGACCAAGCTAAATAATGCCTAAAGTGCATGATTTTGTGTCTACACCCCGTAATCACACTAGGTTTTCTCCTCTCTACGCTAAATGATTCACATACAAAGTAGCATTCAAAAAATTGTGTATAACCATATCCTCATAATATGCCAACTCTGCGCATGCAAATGTTGATAATGAGCCGCATGACCATACCCAATGCCCCCATCTACATTGCTAGGTTATGCACGAGATGTCAACTTTGCACCTAATAATAGAAGACCTCATGATGCCTAGGCACTTCTTCAAATCATCACGCTCATGATGGTATCACTCTCGGTCCTGCAATATCCTGAGTCAACTAAATCCTGAGCCCATCCCACTTAGTCACTACACTATCTTGCTCCACAATCAATGCATCTTGGATACCAATGAGATCATCCCTATCTCTCATGGCACTATCCTTTCTGCCTCTACTATGGCCTTCTCAAATATTAATTATGCTACAACAGCTACAAGATCTCCATCTACATCCTCATCATCCTCATCATCATCACTCACCTAAACAACCTCAAGTGCTCCTCAACTCAAGGACACACTCTCCTCACTCATTATACTACTCGAGCCCTCTCGAATGCTCTAAAGGATCTAGTACACCAAGGTCCATACTCAAGTGTAACCCTTGCATCATCAATAAGAACTATATCTCCATCATCATTTGGGCCCATGGCCCCACACTCCTCAACAATAATAAAAGGTCTACCCACAACTACCTTGGGAGTCTCTGTATCTCCCTCCTCCCGTCTATACTACACTGGCTCCTCGGGAACATTTTGCACTAATATAAACTTCTCATCTAACATGACTGAATCAAACCATCTCATTATCACCCCCTCTCATTTCCTTCACCCATGTATCTACCATAAATCTTGTGCTCATATCCAGTCAATCATGAAAATCTAGATATGGTCTCTAAATGACATCTCCCATATGTAGTTCTGTCACTATATTCTTGTAATAACTCACCTTCCTCTTCCTCTTTGATCTACCCATATCCTATCTCCACCTCATAAACCCTTTATTCCTATTAGATATCCCCATGGTAATACATGTGGTCGAGTAATTGATATATGCTCATACACCCAACACTATAACAAGAAAGCAATATCAATCCTATACCTCTTGTGATCCTTCGAGGCTAACAAGTCTCGGTATGTCTGAGAAAGCAAAGTGGGTGCCCACTTGAACATTGTCTGTCTCTCCATCATCTTTGTTACCACCCTTGTCATCATCCAGGGAAACCTACCTCCTCCAGAATAGGTAGGGCAAAACATGATATGGCCATCATCATCATAGTCATCCTAGTACATCCCTCTCTCGATGGAAAATATAAATCTGATATGCCAAACCTATAGAAACATAATTCACATCATCCACCTCATCCCGTATAACCTCCTCATAACATCCAGTCTCGCAGACTCATCAATAGTTTAGATACCCTCTCCTCAAACCGGTAGTCTCATGATCTAATGCACATCCTCTAACGTAATAGTCATCTCCCTATGGGTAACCAAAAGTGTAGGTGGAAGGATTCCACCTCTCCATCAATGCTAACATCAAACCCCGACATTTATGTACTCTCTTATAATATCTCATACCTCCCAAACCCACTGCCTCCACATGCTCCCAATCCTCATCCAACATGTCATTTCTCACCTCATCCAAAATGATAGGGATCCTGTCACAAATCATCAACTTCATGTCCACCTACATACATAAACACACACATATCATCATCAAAACATTAAAAACTTCATAAAAACTAAAATACTACCACTCAAAAATATCAATCAGAATTTAACTTTGCGGTCGAATCTTTGGTGATTTATCTCAATTGTTGGTGATTGCATAAATTACCGATTATTCTTGTAATTTCGATAATCAAAATCCACACGCTACCATATTTGAAAAAATTCTAAAATATACCCATAAAAATATAAATTCAAACAAAAACAAGTATAATCGAGCTTACCTCTCTCTCGAGTTGGTTTTGATGCTTGATGGAGGAGGGATCCAAAGATATTGGGATGCAAGATGGAGCAGAGTCCCAATACCATAAGAGGGGTATCCAGACATCCAAAACCATAGCTTAGAGAGCATAAGATGTGATGTCCTAGAGGAGAATTTTAATTCCTATCGAGGTACAAATGGCCATGCATCTAAGATAGAGACCCAAACCACAACAAAGAGGAGATATGATCCTAGTGCTCATGGACACTTGGGAATAATATGTGGGGGCCAAATCTCATTGTGATGACAAGGTGATGAAGGTGTTGGGTGGTTGAGGAGAATGACAAGATCATCATAGAGAGACCGGGTAGCTAGGTATTATTAATGATAGTATGTTATTTAAGTTTTTTTGATATACATATGTGATATTGTTAGTGAAATGTGTCAGTTTTCAATTTTATAGAGTATAAGGTAGATGATTGACACTCCCCGATCAAGAGCACCCACCATGAGATCTCGGATCCCATGCTAGATGTACAAGACACCACAATGATGGTGGATCCAACAACACCATTATACGAGGATTTAGTGAGGTCATTTTGTTTGGTGGGTGAGGCATGTAGACACCCAAAATTCTACCCTTCATCCCCTTTATAATTTATTAATCCAATCCATCATTTACACTTATAAAATCAACTTATCCTAAGTCATAACCCCTTTATCATATTTACCACATGTAAATATCCTTTCTATAGCTGTCAAATCTACATCTAACCATCTAAAACCACCATAAAATCAAAATTAAATAAAGACAAACCACATATAACCTATTTCACAACCCCTTAACCATAACACTTTGTCTCCAATAACTTAGCAAACTATTTACCCGATGCCAAAACTAAACAAATTTAATTTGGAAGTGTTTTAACCACTTTACCCTTCCAAACCGTGAAAAACCTAGATCATTGGTGATTCAGGTAATCACCAATGATTATAAATAGTAGTTTTTCTGCCATCATCTAGGATCCTCAATTTTGAATCTCGAGCTCTTGCTTTCAATATTGTATTTTTGCATATCATCACTTAGCACTAGAATATCAAAGTCATCGGTGAGCATCACTATCAATCTTTATCAATCAATTTTAGATCCTTTCAAAGCTTATGTGGATGAGTTTTTCAACATTCAACTTGCAGATTGCACTAGCCATCTCGGGTCATTTTCTAGCAATGTTTTAGGCTTATTTTAGCTCCATTACAACCTTCGTATCTCTTGTATATTTTTACCTCTTTTTCATCATTTTGAGTTAAAAATAAACTTGAAATGTTAATCGAAACTTCATACATTTGCTTTTATTAAACTATCAAAAATCACTTGAATCGATGGTAATTTGACTAATCACTAGTGATTCCTATCAAAATTGACCTTTTTATCAACTTTTATCAGTTTTCATCAAGTATCTCTTATCTATTTTATCAAACATGTTGCTTCTAACATGTTTTTGTTAATGTATGTTATTATTTATCCTTTTATTTATTTATTAGGATAATTCTTACACTTGTGTTAGCCCTACACTTGTTGGGTTAGCTTGCTTAGGTGTACTAGTTGTGTGGAGTTAGCTTACTAGTTATGTTGAGTTAGCTTCTCATTTATGTGGAGTTAGCTTACTAGTCTTATGGAGTTAACTTAACTCCCAATATCGTTAGTGGGATTTCTTCACCACCGATTTAGGTAGTAGTTACACTTTCCTCCTTCTTTATGTACATCTCTCTTATTGCGTAATTCAAGTCATTATATTGTAATGTATTGATCATTATGGATTATGATGGATTTCCATATATGGTATTTTAGCTCTTCTATTTTTCAAATCCAATGTGGATTGGTATTATCATATGATATCATAGCTTGGAACAATCTTCTTATCGTTCCTTTCATGGTATCGGAGCGATAGATGATGTAGACATCCATATGTAATTTTTCTTTGCAAACAAGGGTTTATTATTTTCATGTATTCAAAAATTTTAGAATTTTTTTGTAGAATGCATTTTTATGTAAAATAGAGTGCACAATTTGATTTGAAAGGTGCTAAAACCATAGAATCGACTATAAAATTGACCATATTTTGAGACATTCAAATCTAGACACGCAGATCTGTACCTCTTTGGGTGCATCCTTTGATCCATTGGATATAAGCGTGTACCTTCGGATCAATTCTTTTACCCTTGGATATTTTTGTTTTGGATGTAGTTTTTATCCATTGGACACATAGCCGTACCCTTTAGGTGCATTCTTTTATGCATTGGTCTTGGGTACCTTGCGGTATCTAATTTTCATAGTTATTGTACATGGGTACCTCATCAAGCCTTATTTTTGGGACCCACCTTATTTTCTGCCCACCTAAGCTATGCTTATGGGAGGGTGTTAGTGTAGGTTATTATTTATCCTTTTATTTATTTATTAGGATAATTCTTACACTTTTGTTAGCCCTACACTTGTTGGGTTAGATTGCTTAGGTGTACTAGTTGTGTGGAGTTAGCTTACTAGTTGTGTTGAGTTAACTTCTCAGTTATGTGGAGTTAGCTTACTAGTCTTTTGGAGTTAAATTAACTACCAGTATCAGTTAGTGGGAGTTCTTCACCACTGATTTAGGTAGTAGTTGCACTTTCCTCCTCATATATGTACATCTTTCTTATTGAGTAATTCAAGTCATTGTATTGTAATGTATTGAGCATTATGGATTATGATGGATTTCCATATATGGTATTTTAGCTCTTCTATTTTGCAAATCTAATGTGGTGTGTTATTATCATCTGAGATCGTGGCTTGGAACAATCTTCTTATCATTCCTTTCAATTTTAAAGCATGGCTCTCTGTTAGATGACAATACATGGTCAATCACACGAAATCAAAAGCATTCACTCACTTCAATAGTCTAACAACCTTTCTACTGGGAAAAATTTGACATCATCCATGAATTAAGTCTATGTGAAATTCGATTTGATGACACCAAAAAAATCAAAGATCAAATCGAATTCCTCCACAACATCAAACAAGAAGCCATTTTGAATTTTGAGTGTACGATTACTTTGAATGCGTACATATTACATCCACACTTTCTTGGGCCACATTCAAATTTGAATAGGACTGCCATTTGATCTTGAATTATAGTCATCTTTATCTACTATTCTTGCATCTATCTATCTTGTATCCATTTATCATTTATCATTTATCCATTACAATTCACTTGATTTTTTACAAGGCGAGCTGACATCCTTCGAGGAAGCCCTTTAGATTCTTGGAATCGGCCTTTTTCAAGCAGCTCACTTATCTATCTATCTAATCCATTTTTTTAGTGTCTTTGAGTGCATATTTCTTTTGCAGGATAAGAGATTGTACACACTTTTGGATAGAGTGCAACTTCTATCAACATCAAGCATCAACATCCATCATCTACGAGTATCGTTAAACCCCACATCTTCTAAGGTCAGCTTGTTTTTATTATTTCACTTTTTTAATTCAAGTAGAAAGGTAAAAACATCTCTCGAACAAGGAATTCAAGAAATGGAGGAGATATCGTGATGTACATGTGTAAGCTAGGAAAATTTTAAGGAACCACCCTAAAAAAAACTTATAGAAATTGTGGCAAATATACCTGTAACCCCTTTCATGGTTTTGGTGAATATCCATGTAACTTTGTTTCATTATTTCAAAGTTGAAAATGGTATAATTATAAAAAAATATTTGGAAATCAATTGACAAATCTCTCAGTAACTTGTTTGAAGAATACCCTCTATCAAATTTGACTATAATAAGGCTAAAAAATTCATTTCTTTTGCATGCCTTACCTTTATGCTCAAGTTCTTGGAATGTGTGACACTTGGCCACTTAGAGGAATAGGAAAACGACATGTGATATCTTCGAGTGGGTAAGTGCACCAAGTTGGGGGACAATTAAGTGGACATCAAATCCGAATTTTACATTAAAAACAACAAAACATCAAATTTAGTCTTCCATGAGACTTGAACCATGCCGAAAATTAAAAACTATGTCATAAAAATGGTACCATTGCGTAGGGGAGACTATTATATTTGTAGAAATACTGATTTTAAAGTGAATAGAATAGGATAAATATCATTTTATAATTTTTACTAATAGTAGGTCTTTAAGACACTTTTTCTGTGAATGTTTATGTCTACGTTTAAGACTGCAAAATTTGTTTCACTTATCGAATGTGATAAAACTTATACCATCCCAACCGTGGTGAAATTATATACATGTTCAGAAAAAAAAAAAAAAATATTTGATTTCAATATTTTTGATGAAGTTATGGTTGGCAAACGGAAAGTGCTTTGTTTTCTTTATGTTTTCATACCACTTTCACGGAAAAAATCATAAAAATAAAATATTACTCAAAAAATACAAAATAAAATCCATCCCAAGATAGATAGTTGCATCTAACTTCTCACCAAAGGAAAAAAAAAAATATATCAATTTTTGGTCATCCAAATTGTGGGCAAACGGACTATAATCTTATCAGCGTTTTAAAAAAAAAAAACCAAGTCATTGAATTTTGAGTGTTTAATATAGCTAATATTGTCCATTTTTACAAAAATTAGTATTTTAGAAACTAGATTCCGGATGCTACAATTCATATTAATATAATTTTGTCTAATTTTGAGTGTATGTATTGCTAATAATCCCTACAAGTTGATATTATGTTGTTATTTGCAATATGATGTCCACGGATGACCCTATATTTGTTCATCAACTTCTGCACTTACCCAACTACTCACTACCACTTTTATTTACCTCACTAACACCGCAGACCTAAAAATTTATTGAATTGGTTCATTCTCGGGCTTGGAGTTCGAGGGAATGCCTTTGCCTTGGGAGGCCTAGAATCCTACCAAGTGTTTGTCTAATGTGTAGGGAAGGATTGATACCTTTTAATAATAAGGTAAAAATAACTTACATTGAATTAAAACATAAATTATAACATATAAGTTATTAAATTATTAAATAAATGAATCCTTTTTGCTATTGGAATTTCCCTTTATATTAAACAATTGAATTCGTTTAGAAATATATAACATCTAAAAATAATTTCATAATTTCATAACTTAATAACTTAATAACTTATACCATATATTTCAAAATTATAAGTTATTAAATTATTTTTAGATGTTATTAATTTTTACATTTATTAATTATTTTTCCATTTATTATATATATTTGTCAGTTCTTACTTAAGTCGTTTTAACCGATAGAAAAAATGAGTATGGAGGAAACATTGAGGAATCTCTAATTTAAATATTATTGTTCTCAAACTAGATTGTACCTTCCTAAGGTGAAAAATAGAACATTTGCGTACAATTCAGGACATACCTCTCATATATTTGTAGAAACCTATAATTCAAGAAGTATAAGATTATTGAAAATATATTTTATAAATATAATATAACACAATACATTTTTGGAATAGGGTAAAGTGGGGGTTTTTAAAGGACCCTTATCCTTTTAAAAAAATCCCACACGGCTAGATATAACATAAACATTACATATCATAACATAGGCATACCAAAAAATCTATAACTAGATATAACATAATTTTTACATATCATAATATCTTTTTTAGTTCTTGTACCGCTTTCCTAATTGCATATATATCGATATTCTATGTGAGAGTGTCGGCCGAGATTCGTATCTTAACACATTCTTTATCAAAGAAAACTTTGGTGTTGTCTGTATAGTCTTTCCAGGTTTTAAGCACTTCAAAATTTCGCCGCAACTTTGCAAGGATGGAAGACACCATTTTGACTTGATTGTCCATCCGAGGGGTCACCGTCGGGGTTGATTATCATCAATTTCCTTATCCACATCATTTTTAGTAGCATTTGGAGAATCCACGGGTTCTAGATTAGGGGATTTTGGATAAAGAACATAGTGTTCGGTAATGCTTTGGGAATTAAGCTGCTCGAGATAGGGAATCCAGTTGGAGATCTATTGGAGAAATTCCAAGAAAATAAAGGGGAATAGGGAAGTGGTCGATTGGCCAGGAGAGGAGGGGTGGAAGCACCATCAAAAAGAGAACTAGAAGTATAGAGGGCAAAGGATTTCCCAACAATAACCATGTCGAGTCAGTATCAAAATAAATTGCGATGTCCTCCATGTATTCATCACTTGACACTTTGGTTTAATGCGTTTAATTTTCCCCACATGATTTTGAAAAAGATAGTAAGTGTTAGAAAATGACCATGGGCCTTGAATTTATAATTACCAAGTGAGTTCTTTGACCAAACCTTTACACGTGTCCTCACGAAAAGAGGTATTATGGTTAATATTAAATGCAAATCTTGTCCAAAAATTCACCAAAACGCTTTTAAACCGGTGTCACTATCGCACATGCTTCCTCCTTTTAAACGCCCTTTTATCATGATGAATATGACATCATTAAGGATAAAATGTTATACATTGAATCAATAATAACTTCTTAATAAACATATCAAGTAATATATTAAGGGAGATGAGCCAATCGTTGAGCATGGACCAATAATGGTATTGGTGAGGGTAAATGGAAAGTTAGGGACTAGTATTTTCCAATTTATCACTTAAAATTTGATACAAAAGTAGTATATAAAATGTCTCACATCAAATCACATCAAACAATCACCCAATCGAATGCTACTTTGAGGACTTATTCAACAATATTCCCATAACTTTAGTCAATAAAGTGATATTTCATCACATATATGAGGATACACGTTTGGAAAAAAAAAGCAACTAACTACATATATTAAATATAAGAAATGACATTTTAGAAATTTGGAAGTGACATATTTCATTTTGTCATGTATATTCAAAAGCTACTAAGATTTATGAATGAACCACAAAAAATTCAACGGCCAAATCATTAAATTACCACACCGCGGACCCAAAACTTTCTTGAATCGGTTTATTTGCATGTTTGGAGTCCAGGAATGCTTTTTCCTTGAGGAGGATTAGAATCCTTCCATGTGGTTGTATGATAAATAATTTTCATCGTTTGATATATTAAGATCAACGATGCAAGCTCTATTCAGGACGGATGCACGACACACTCACATTTCGAATGAAAGTGCGAATAAGCCTAGCTAATTTACAAATGTCATCCACTGAATGTAATTTGAAAAGAGACTAAATTTGACATCTACAAAGTATAATGAAAGACCTAATCATTTATAGTGATGTGGTACTACTAGTGCTTGCAAGTTGCGAGGTGATATTAAATGTCCATTGATAATTGAAATTCTTTAATTTTGTTTCTAGAAGGCATACTACAATAGAAGGAAAAATAGATTCATAGAAGTTGTGGACCGTGTAAGACTCAAAATTTTCATATTTCTGAGTAAGTGTCATCCTACATTTGAATCTTTATTTTTTAAATATTATCTTTTTATAAGTAGCACTGTATAAGCCTTCACTTTGAAATATTTCAATATAAGGGTTGAAAAATTAGGGTTGACGGTTTATAGAATCCAAAGTTCCAAGCATGTCTACTCCCACAGGACCCCAAAGCAAAATTAAAACTCAAATCCCATATGCCAAAATGATTAAAACCCTCGTTTTCTTGATTAATATCATGATATTTATGATCCTATAATTGGCACAAGAACTTCATAGCTTAGATACGTGCATGAGAATAAGGCAATTAAAAGTAAGCGTTTGGACCCATCGGGTAGATATAAAGGTTGGATAACATGGGGGGCTATATTGGGACACATGATGCTCCACTAGGTTTTAACTGCCTTACGAGTTTGTCATTCTATGTGCCCAAAATTACGATGGGAAAAAGTAATTGTTGCGAAATGAAAATGGAGATGAATTTTTCCATTACAGAGGTAAATCTTGGCCATGCGTTGGGGTTTGAAAGCAAATATTTAGGAACCATCAACATAAACCTAGCATCTATTTTGTTTCTCCACCTTGTGCATACAAATTTGTTGGGCACATTACAGAATCTATGCATAAAAAAATTCCTAACAATCAAAGAAGGCTGCGGCACTAACACCTTTAGGTTTAAAACCTACTTGTGCTATTTAATTCTATGTTGGTTTGGTTAATGTTTTGGAAAAAACAAACTTGTGATTCAGATCTATAATGTTGAGGGCCAACCAAAAGTGATGCATCCATTAATTGAGTGGACCCCCAAGATAAGGATGTTTGATAATAGAAGGGACTACAATCAATTTGTGGATTATTTTTAGGCTCCAATTTATCAAGCAATTTCAAAAAGTACATTGCCTAGATTACCTATGAACTGTAGAGATTGCATTCAACTGGGATCGAAATACAATTAGCAAACTAGTACTTAATGGAGGAATATGTTGTGCTAAGCTTTTCTAGATCGGGATTACAACCTTGTGAATTTCAATACACGTGACAAAGAGTGTTTTTCCTTGGAATATATACTGATAGATGGAAAGCACAAATAAAATCTATTTTGTTAGTTAGCAAAAAGAGGAGCATATTTCCTTCCTTAGCATTTTCATGTGGAGGGTTAACATTTGAAAGAAAAGCATTCAATGTGGCACATGAAATATTACAAATTTTAAATTTGATGATGGTGTATGACCCATGTGAGGTGATTAAACCAAGGGTATTGGTGAACAAGAACTATGCCACTAAAATTCAACATGAAAACAAACCCTTGATAGAAAAATTGAAAAATAAGAACTCTTGGGATGAAGTAAAAAAATCAATGGATGAAATTTTTTTGAGAAAGGAATTAGTTTTCAAGAGTTATCAACAAAAATTTTGGGATTTCCTGAGCCTCCACAAAAATAGGTAGAGGATTTTCAATTTGCCAAATGTTATGAAAAATCGATAAAAATTCCTCTAAAAGCATGCCAAAGCATATAGATCATGAATTGCGAGATAAAAATTGGACAAGGTCAAAAATTACTGCATTTTGGTCTATGAGGCAGGACCTAGGCCATCCAAAATTTGTTTCAGAGTATGGTTCTATTCCAGAAGATGTAGATTTCAGAAAATTGTGGAATGAAGTGCATCCTGCGAGAGAAAATTAGTGATGATGACATTGAATTTGAGGAATTACACACTCCCCTTGGCACATATAAACCAAGTCTCGATGAAAGCTTGAAACAAAAATATTCTACATGAGTAGTTATTACTAAAAATATGGGTTTTAGTGGTGGTGGTTTGGGTTCAATAGGACAAGGAATTTGGCTTCCACCAGAGGCACAACCTAGAAGAGTTTCTAATAGGTCAGGCCTTGGAGATTCTCCTTTAGAGAAAGGACCACTGCATACTACAACATCTATAAGTGGTAATCCAATGCAATTTTCTCGGAGTCAAATCCTCAACAAACAGTTCAACCACATGTTGAAAATCCTAGAGGAGAAGTTGGCCATGAATCTGTTAGTATTGCTAATGTTGGCGGTTCTAGTGATGATGGTAGTAGTGGTCAGAAATTACCATAGGAACAGATTATTGTAAAGAGGCCAATACATACAGTTGAAGTTCCTATTGTCCAACAAGGAACTAAGAAGAGGAAAAAGACAAAGGCAAACATAGATACAATTACTCTTGCCTCAAGGAAACTAATTATAGAACTAGAAAGTGTGTCATTGCCACCCCTCAACAAATTGCCATTCCATAGGGAAATTATCCCCAAAATTCAATTAATCCTTCTCCATTCAAGGTGAAATAGTTCATTCCTACAAACACCTCAAGTTTTGATTACAGAGCTGAGTTTTCCAATAAATCAGAAAGAGATAAAAAATAAGAAGAAAATTCTACATGCTACTGTAAGTTCAGATCCTACCACAATGAGGGTATTTCCAACATATAACCTAGTCACAGATATAATGGAATACATGTATGTTGTGCCCAAATTTGTAAAACCAGAGAATCAAATGGTTTCCAGTGACTACGATGTAACCTCCCTTCAAATGGATTTTAAGGGAATGAAACCTTCTGACAAAATAAATGTCTCAAAAAGGAACAATGATGTGGTGTACACAACATTTCTAAAGGCAAAGAGGGAGAACAATAAGTTGAATAATAAGATTCAAAAGTTAGAGGAAGACTTAGAAAATGAGAAAGCAAAAGGAAAAGTGACACTTAATAAGATAGGTGAGTTGGAGAGGAAGATAAAATCATCTGCCTCTATGAGTGCTGCGAATGAACAGGCACATGTAGAACTAGAAGAAGCTAAGAAAAAGTTAAAGGAAACAATGATTGCAAATGAATAGGAACATGTAGAAATAGAATAAGTGAAGACAAAGTTACACTAAACAATGAGTAAGAATAATAGATTAGAAAAAACATTGGGAGAATTGAAAGAGGTTATGAAGGAAGAGAAATAAAATGCCAAAAAATGGGAAAAAAGCCTAGATGAAGAGAGAAAACTCAGGGAAAGAATGCAGAAGGAAGAGAAAAAACAAAATGAAATATTGCAACAGGATTTGGCAAAAGAAAAAAAGGATATACTGATTTTCTAACATAAATCTATCTCGAATTTTATAAAAAGGCATTGATTAATATGATAGATAATGTTTGGGGGAAATAAACCAAAAAAATTAATGATTTGATTAGATTGTTTGAATTCATGGCTGATCTATAGAGAATCTATGATAAGCTTCACAAATACATAACTAGTAGTATAAAAGTGATGGCTTTAAGAGAGGATACATCAAGGAAATTTTTGGAAGCTATCTACAAATTTAGTGACATAGAACTAGCATCTAGAGGAATTCAAAACCGGTTTGATGCCTCAATAAAGGTATCATCTATCATTTGGAAGTGTGTGATGCTAGGTGAAGCACATGAATTGCTAAATAAGTGTAAAAGAATGTTACAGGAGCTGCATGGAAAGGTACATGAGTTCATAAAGCTTGGATTGTCAATGCCTTTTAAGGAAACACACAAATTCATTAAGAAGGATGCATTCTAGAAGAACATGAGAGAAACATTATGCAAGAGAAGAACCAAATTCCTAAGAAGCTAGATAAGGATTTTTTTTTTTTTGGATTTGTTAAACCATTGATAACCTTGTCAGTAAGTTTGCATACAATAGTAAAGGAAAGCTCCACTCTCAGTTATGAATTGCTAACAAAGTTACATGTCAGTCACTCTGATTTACAACAAATTGTAATTCCAACAAATGAAGAGTGGAGCATGTTACAGAAGATGATATAATTAAGAGTAATTTAATTTTGAAAATTATTCCATTTGTTGAAATATTCAATTTTTTTCATACAAGGCATGTCTCAAGCAAGTTGAATGAGGAATATTGTTATTTTTAATTTAAACTTTCACCATTTTTGTTTCATGTTTTTTTAATTGTGCACCATGGCTCTTCACATTCTAGTTTGAGCTTCATAAGGAGAAAACAAATTCATGTAACTATCTGAGATTCTTGGGCTTCTTTGTGGAATAAAGAAAAAAGAAAACTTAATTATGACCAAGTGTTAGTTCTTTGTGAGACTAACTTCCATTGTTTCAATAAAATTTCAACCTTGTACTTTCTCCATTAGCTCGAAACAGTCATGCAAGCGAGATATCTGATGATGAACATACACAAAAGTATCCTAGGTTTTGAGATAATTGCAAACTTGATGATCTTGAATAGTATTAAGCTTGAAGGCTTAAGACCAAGTGTTGGGTCTTTGTGAGACCAAATTCCAACTGTTTCAATCAAATTGTAACCTTGGACTTTCTCCATTAGCTCCCAATAGTCATGCAAGCAGGTACAGTGATGAACATACACAACAATATCCTAGGTTTTGAGATAATTACAAACTTGATGATCTTGAATAGTCATTTCAATTGATATGAAGGTTAACCATGACTACAACTCCATAGAAAATAGTACTAAAGAGGTTTCTATAGGTCAAGGATCAAGTCTACCATGCTTATTTATACTTTCACACAAGAGATTTAGTCTCCATGTTGATTGATTTCAAGTACCAAAAACCTCCTCAATCACTCTAACCACAACTTCAACATTGAAGAACCAAACTCTCATTCATATTATGTTATTAAAGGAAGTTTTGAGATTACCTTGTGTGAGAAATAAAGCTTATCAAATAACCACAATTATATAAGCTCTACAAAAACAATTATCTTTACACTTTGGAGATACTACATATATCACTATTGCATTTGAAGGATTTCATCACACTACTTTGCTCTTGTAAGAGAGAAAAAGAACTTCATGAAAACCTGACAAAGACATTGAATTTTTTTGCTAAATAAATTCAAGCTTGAAGGTGAAGACCAAGTTTTGGGTCTTTGTGAGTCCAACTTCCATCTATTTCAATCAAATTGTAACCTTGGAATTTATCCATCAGCTCACAATAGTCATGCAAGCAAGTATAATGATGAACATACACAAAAATATCCTATGTTTTGAGATAATTGCAAACTTGATGAACTTGAATAATTTTAAGATTGAAGGCTTAAGACCAAGTGTTGGTCCTTTGTAAGACTGAATTCTAGCCATTTCAATCAAATTGAAATCTTGGAATTTCTCCATTAGCTACTAGCAATCATGCACATAGGTACAATGATGAACATACACAACAATATCCTAGGTTTTGAGATAATTACAAACTTGATGATCTTGAATAGTCATTTAAATTGATATGAAGGTTAACCATGACTACAAATCCATAGAAAATAGTGCTAAAGAGGTTTCTATAGGTCAAGGATCAAGTCTACCATGCTTATTTATACCTGCACACAAGAGATTCAGTCTCCATGTTGACTGATTTCAAGTACCAAAAACCTCCTCAATCACTCTAACCACAACTTCAACTTTGAAGAACCAAACTCTCATTCATATTATGGTATTCAAGGAAGTTTTGAGATTACCTTGTCTGAGAAATAAAGCTTATCAAGCAACCACAATTATACAAGCTCTACAAAAACAACCATCTATACACTTTGGAGATACTACATACAACACTATTGCACTTGAAGGATTTCATCACACTACTTTGCTCTTGTAGGAGAGAAAAAGAACTTCATGAAACCTGAAAAAGACATTGAACAACATTTTGCTAAAGAAATTCAATCTTGTAACACTATTACTAACCTGTAGACCATCTGAAACCAATAATCCAACATGTACTTTTCCTTTAGAGACCAACAACCTTCCAATTTGAGCTTGTAGCACCTTGAAACCAACTTGGATGCACTACCAATTAACCTTCATGCCTCCTACAGAGCCTCACTTCACCACACTTTTTTTTTCCATCAATGCCACTTAACATCAATGACAACACCAATGACCAAGGGTTCAACATTTAGAGTTTCTTTTCAACAAATATTTCATAAATTCATGTAGTTTTATTTATTGATTTCCTTGTTCATTCACCTTTAGGCACATGTAAGTTTGGGGTGAATGTTAATCCTTGTTTGTGTTAATCTTTTTTTAGTAAGTTGGAGATTGCAGTTTTGGCAGGGGATTAAATTTGGGTTTTTATTTGTTCTTTAACTTACAAGGGGTTTTGAAGTGAGGTGTTTATTTCATTCTTTAACTCTAAATTTGGATGGATGCATGCTCATTTCAATACATACTACAACAAATCAATGAAATGTATTTCAAGTTTCATTCCAAAGACTACAAATAAACACAATGTTTAAAAAAAATACAAATAAGGAAAAATATATTATCGAACAATGTCTGAATATTTAAATATATTAATTATTATATGAACATCTATATAAAGGGATATCCAAAATGGAAGCTTCGACTTGATGGACATGGATCATCTCTATCATTTGATTCACCAGATCTCTAAGCTGACTCTCTCTTTGTTGATAGTCAACTATTGTAATAGGGTTGTCTATTGTATTTGTGCAATTTTTTTAGCCCCTTTCCTTTCATTAATCGAATTCCATCTGCTAGAGCCCTGTCATAGGGAAATTTATCCACTTAAATCTTGTGATGTATGAATTCTTAAAAAAAAATCCAATTTTTTTTCAAGCTTGTTTTGTAATTTTGACTTTATAAAGGCCAAGGCATTGAAAATTATCTCATCTTCAACTGAACCCAAAATCATTGTTTGGCATAGATCGACCAATGAGATAAACTCGGACATGGTTTCTTTATAAAATAGATACGTAACCCAATTTTTTTCATAGCCTAGTTGTTGCTCCACACTCTACGGGATTATCCAAACCTTTGAATTGTTGAATCATTGTAGAGGAAAATTCATGAGATTGATCAATCAAACTATCCTTGCTTAAAATACCAAGAATATTCATTCCATTGATATCAACAAGCTTACAAAAATGTTGACTCAATGTAGTCAACATCTTGAAAGCAGTCTTCCTCCATATATCTTTCATTTTGGATAGGATTCCAAAAGGTGGGATTTACTACAACCATTGATTCAAGTAAATCATCCCTTCTAAATCGTTCCCTTATTTATTTTAGTAGGGACACTACAATTTCTCTTAACCTCACCCTTGTTGAGGATACAAATGTTATCAAACAGTGACCTGTGACATTTAACTTCTCAACCTTATCGGCTACTACTTTAAACATGTACATCGGTATCTCATATCCACGTATAGAAGCACATAATTCCCCAAAAAATTTGATCTTTAGAAAGCTACTTGCATTTCCAATCTTTATCAAATCATTCCAACCATCAAACTTTGGACCTATAAAAGCATTTTCATTGACAAACAAATATTCTATTGCCAAACAAACTCATTTCCTCAAACTAGAAAAATCAACAATATAGATAGTTCTTTCTTGTGCTTGTTTAATTAAATGATGTATTTCATCTAACATGGGAAGGATACCACACAACATTAGTAATGAATCTATACCGTCAAATGATGTATCAAATCCTGGGACTTATCCACTTCCATGTGATTCTACCACATCACTCCTAATAAGGATTGATATTGTTCGTACACCTTACAAACCAGTTGTACAATGAGATCCACACTGTGTCGACATCTTTTAATAGTTTACACCCATTTTTAGTCCTTCGCAAATATTTTGAATTCGCATGAACCTTTTACGACTACATCATAAATAAGCATGCACCTCTCGAAGCGAGGTCTTCAAATTTTTCTACAAGTTTAAATTTGCCAACTATTTTGTAAGCTAGGTTCATTCTATGAGCCATATAATGAATGGAAATCATATAAGGGAAATGAGATGTTTGAAGTCTTACACATCAGGCCATTACGATGACCTTGCATTACAGATGCCCCATCTTCCCGACACATACCACTTTGATGCACGGTGTTGACATCATCTGTGTCTCGATATCCTTCAAACTTTTTATCACCAACTCAGAGTTTTTAGCATTGGAGTTCTATCTCATCTTGTGAATGGAAAGTAAGTGAGGTTGTCTCACATAATTATTAACAATATACACATGCATAAAGACCCAAAAATATTATCTACTATTGTAACCTCACCAATAGACAAAGATATGTATCGTGTAGACTTGAGTTTCTCTTTTAAGTCTTTTTCTCAACCAGTAGCTAGGCATTTTGCCCAATCCCAACCAAGAATTTCTAACTAGTGAGAATGAGGAAAATGTGGGACATAAAGAAAAGGAAACATATTTTCTTGCTTAAGTAAAATTGTTATAGGACGACCTCTTTTCAAAATGTGAAAAAATAAGTAGCTAGCTGAAATGTTTTACCCAAAAGATCTGTTTTGAATGATCTTGTTGAATTGAGAGGTAATTGTCCCTCTATTCACTTTGCAACTATTCTTTCATTTCTCTTGTGCCCTTCAAATTATTTTTCATACCTAATATGTAAATAATCATCCAAATTTTTCCATCTGGCAACATTATTCTCAACACCATCTACAATTATATTTTCATATATCTTTCTTACATGCTTCTCAATATTATCTAACTTAAGTTGCATTGTCTTGTCCCTACCTAATTTCTAGCTACAGATTGTACATTTTCATTCTTTTGGAGGTTCAAATTTATTCTCATTTTCAACATGAGTTCAATAAATGGAAACTTAGAAACCCATTCTAACACTGAAACTCCTTCCCAAGTCACATTTTATTTCCTTTCTCTTTCTTCCAAAAATAGTTGTTATTTGAGTAATTTCCTTGGTGGAATTTAAAATTAGTTGCCACCGCTAGAAGTTTCATGTCCATCATTCACTTGGGAATTTACAGGTGATGCATTGTCATCTACATTCAATTGGATAGGTGGTACGAGTGTCAAACTCAACGGCATTCAATGGGGGATGTCTTGAGGAGGAATTTCATTGTTATCATTATTGACAACATTAGGCAAATAAAAATGAACACATTCTCATTCTGAGTTTCATTTTGAATGTAATCATTATCCTTTGATTGTGATGGTCCTGCTAGAGAAGGATGGGTTTCCTTAGATGGTTTCTCAAAATAAGATGATATTTTTTGAATGCCAGTACCACTACCAGGAGGGGTTGGAATATATTTTTACCTTAGGTCGAGCTTCCCTTTTTAGGTGTAATTTTCTTAAATCAATGAATCCTATAGAATTGAAAGAAAAAAGATACAACATGTTAGATTAAATGATATTGATATGTGCACAGACATCTCAACATTAGAAATATGTATAAAGAAAAATATTACGCATGAAAATGCATTTAAATGAATTGATTTAGGTAGAAATACGACATAGAGAATAATTTCATCATGAATCATCTCAAAGCCCCTCTCATTGACTGATTTCTAATGTTAGAATTGATTACAAAAAGTGATATAAATATCCATATATCATGTTCTCAAAACCTTTGGATAGTGCATCTCAAGATGTAATGGATGTCAATTGACAAAAAATGCACAAAATAATGACATATAAGAGGAGACAACAATCAACATTGCATCTTACAAGAAATAGAAAAATACGAATAATAATTTAAAAGAAGAGTCATCATGGGAACCGAGAAGAAGTTTAGATGTAAAAATAAGAAATTTAAGGAGAACAAAGTGTAACTAGTCCCAATGGAATTATTGAAGAGATTTGAATGCTCTTAAAGTGATTTTTGACATGGGCTATATAATATTGTGTCACTTAACATGTACTACTTTTTGCAAGAGTGTTACATTAGTATAAGAAGAAATTACAAAAGTTTTTATGAGTTTTCATATTTTCTTGTTTGAGATGTTACATCAAATTGGTTAAGGATTGCCTACCATTTATTCGGTTTCAATGCACTTGATTTTTATTGGTGCGATCTACATGTTTTAGTACAAAAATCTTAAGGTATGACTCTTTTGAAAGGAAAAATTGATATAGAACAAAGTGAAAGGATGAGGTGAAATTTTTAGCTAAATCTCATATAAATTAGTTGGAAGGAATAAGAATATTACTACAATCGGAATTAGAGAATACATCAAGCAAACTAAATATGTATCAGAGGTTTGAGAAGAGAATAAACAACTTAAATGATTTGTTGAGCGATCGAAGACACTCTAATGATAAGACACTCTAGTGATAAGAAGTCTTTGTTATAGCTAATCAAACATGAAATAGGTGATCTCAAGGTCATTGCTTAGTTTGAAATCAAAGTATAGTATCTATCTACTCATGAAGAACTCGAGTTCATTGATTCATCAAGGTATGATATGTCTTTATTTGATTAATGAAGGAGTTTTGATGACCAATATATGTCATAATATATAGAGTTTTTTCTTGTTGTATAGAGGTTCTCAATGTTGTCATCAAGCCAAATAAGGTATGCATCTGCTCATGAAGAGATTATTTATTCACCGGAGGTATGAGGTCCTGTCATGATAAGGTCCAATTACCAAGAGTGTTCATCGTTTTAAAGGAGTTGAGACAAAATATATGGTCTTCCATCTAAGACTCATTGTGGTATGAGACTGTGAATTCAAGGTTGAGAATGTATGTAATGTTCTTTGGATTGAAAATGAAATGTCAATGTGTCAAAGCTAGGTATAATGTCATTAATCTTGAGAGAAGCTCAAATGATTTAATCTGATGTTTCAAATATGATACAACTATGATAAGGGTATTCTTTGTATACTATTTTTTCCTACTTGGAGAATGTGTTCAAGAAACTTGAAGGATATTTCCATAAAGTAACTATGATAGTAACAGGTGCAAGTTGATTGCAATATTTTGAAGAGCATAGTCTAGACTGCAAGTAAGGGATCAAGGTTTTAACATACTCACAAGTCATGAAGCTATGTCTGTACCAAGGAATAATGCTATACTTCTATAAAGCTCTTGCAAGTTTGTATACCCTTGAGTAAGTAAAATTAACAGTTTGTCTAAGGCTTGATTCATTCATGAGGAGCATCAAAATAAATATGTTGACTGTATTATCAGGGCACTTTGTGTCTTAATTTTGAGTATGAGAGGATTTGTAAAGTCAAGAAGGTGAGAAAAACCCTTTTTAAATTCATAAGTGTATTATTGAAAGATTTACATAGTCAAAAGCAACTCTAAAGAAGCATATCATGTGAATAGAAATCAAGTTAACAAGGTTGACTCAAGTATCATGATGACATTTCAGGGTTTGATCACCATCTAGGAAAGAAAACAATGTTTAAAGACATGTTGATGAAGATCTACATGAAAGTATCTGCATTATAAAGGCATGAAAGGAAAACTAATTTCATTCAAAAAAGCTAAGAAAGCAAAGTGAAGTCCTTAAGAAGAGAAATAATGTCATCTACTTATTACAATTTTCATTGTATGAATTTTTATTTTATGTAATAAACATGACATATTTTGATTAATATTAAATAATTCTTGATTTTTCATATTATCTTATTTATATTGCACATTTTGATGATTTTTAAATGCTTCTCTTCCTATCATATAATGTCATCTCTATCATTATCAATTTAGCAAGTATTTACATAAACTCTTATTTTTTAAAGCTCGACCGGATTATCAAAATGACACCGCTTATGTTCTTTTGTCAAACATCTATGCAAAAGGGGTAGGTGGGAAAAGTTTCACATGATGAGGAGATCGATGAAAGATGCACAAATTAAAAATATCCCGGATGTAATTGGATTATAGTACATGCTTTTTGTGTAGGAAATGGATCACACCCAAAGACAAAGTAGATCTTTGAAAAGTTACATAATTTAGAAATTGTCATCGAAGATGAAGGCAACAGGTTACTTCCACTAAATTTATTCTTTTAAAATCAATAAGGAAAAATTGAAGCCAAAATGTTGAGGAAGAGAACCTTCAAATGACTTTGTTCTGAATGAGAATCATAGACTATTTGGTCTCGTGGATGTTATTAAAATCCTTCATTCATTCATTCAACCTTGTTGAAATTAATGGTTATGTAATATTGAGCCATGTGTTAGAATTCCATTAACCTCCCAGCAGGACGTGAACCCACGGAATTAGTTGCGAGTTGATAAGTTTTTAGGTCTAGAGGGAGGTCTATGCCACACATTGCCATTCCATCAATCTCCCAAGGAAATTACCCTAGTAGATGTGAAACCTAAGGAATGTGCCACATTTTATATATCCTTTGGGTCCGATGTATGCGATAAGTCACGAGGCGGTGTCAAGGGTCAATGATCAATGGTCGAGGTTGGACA
Source organism: Taxus wallichiana var. yunnanensis (assembly GCA_018340775.1). Classification (NCBI taxonomy): domain Eukaryota; kingdom Viridiplantae; phylum Streptophyta; class Pinopsida; order Cupressales; family Taxaceae; genus Taxus; species Taxus wallichiana. The sequence goes on along the minus strand of CM031234.1, from coordinate 645,300,478 downwards.
TGTGACAACATGCCACCACAATTCACAATGATGGACTCCGAAGGACATGATGGTCATGGAATAAACCACAATATGTATAGCGAAGAGAGAAAAAAAATTCAAAGAAGATACATCAAGGAATTTACGAGAGAGAAACAAAGTGATTTTAAATTATATATATATATATATATATATCTAAGATGGAAAAACTAGTTATAATTCTCTGCATGCGGAGGACTATTCTAGATGACATAAAAAATCATAGTGGTTATGAGGATGAGGATGTTCAAGGATTTGTAACAAGATAATATGGAATATGATTTATAAATCATATATAGGATACATTTTATGAAACTTATAGCATTGTGATACATACTTAGTGCCTTTGTAAGGATAATTTTGAGTTGAAAAAGCTATGGGATGAAAATCAACTAAGGAATTATAGTGTCATGACATTCGTAATACCGTAAAATAAAAAAATGACATAAATAACTTACAAAGGAAGAATCACAGATAAATCAATGCGATATGAATGAAAACATGTCTCAAATAGACTCACCTACAGTAAGTGCTTCTAGGATGTAAACTACTGGCGTAGTAGCCATGCCAGGAAATACCTTGATTTATTTGAAATTTTGTAAGAAAATTATAATATGTTGGTTCGCTAAATCCTTTTCTACTACTTCAAAAATTCACAAATTGGAAAATCACGGGAAAACATCTACATAGGAAAACATCTTCATAAGGAAAACACACACACACACACACATATGTATACGTGGAGAATTTAATCACATTCCTAAAAAACTCTTGTGCATGTCAGTAGAATGAGTCTAAATGACCAATAAGGTTCCATAGATTTCTTGGCAAAAAAGAATGTTTTAAAATCTTGGCCCATTGATCATGAGACGAATATATATTGAAATATACATTGGGATTAGATATATGTTGGCTATTCACATGGGATAAATTATTGTTTGTGGAATTTTTGGGTGAAACTCGGGAACAAGCATGACCATAAAATTTTCCAAAATTGAATTCTTGAAATCATACTATTCTCCAATCGATGAATATTTGCCACTAAAATTTTCACTGGTGCAAACAACTACTAGTAGCATAAATGTGATCTTTGCGAGAGTCTATTGAGGCCAAGAATCCTTGGTAAAGGAGTAGAATAATTAGCTAGCAAATGCCTAGAGAGCTGTGGCGTAGATTAGTTCATTAGAGACCTAGTTGGTGAGAGCGTAGGGAGAGGCCTCCAAATCTCAATTTAGGAAACATCCCTAGCACACATAATGAGAGTGGCTAACACCTGACCCCATCAACCCAAAGCATCCAGAGACCCCCATAGGGGCGAGGGTGTTTGAGTCATATTACGAGATGGGCCAAATCTATATTGTAATATTTTTTTGATGTATAAAAATTGATTAGCTATGTGTGTGTGTGTGTGTGTGTGTGTGTGTGTAGACACAAAATCATGCACTTGGGTACATTTCTAGGTCTAAAAAACATACTTGCATTCATATGATTCCTAAGCGAGAAAAATCATAATTGACTACTGCCTTGGGCCTCATTTTTATATATTTTTTTCTCTTTATTTTTACACACCCTACAACCCAGTTTTAACTTTATTGATTTATCTTTCATGACTCTAGACACTAGCTCTTAGAGAGGACACCAACACCCAGAATTGCCTCGTCTTTGCAGGTGCCCCCGACCTATTTCTATTTTACTCACTCTTTTTAGGATTCTTTTATCTTTTAGGCATCTTATTTTCTTATGGGTCGGCATTCTAGTTGTCAATTAAAAAATTCAACAAAGGGAACCATATAAATACAAATCTATGTGACCAAAATAAAGGACCAATCTCTAAGCATCTATTATCATCACCTAAGGTTGCATCCAACGGAATTCTAATAACATCAAAGGCATCCATCTAGTAATCATTCAAAGAGACAAGGTACTACCTTTTTGTATACACACATAACAAGGGAAGGTCATTTTTCCATCCACACATCTATTTAAATTGCTACATCTAGCTATCGCCCACTATCATGTGCACTTGTACAAGGGATTCCTAGGGCATGATTCTATCACATACACACAAAAACTACATGGAGTCTAAGATGTAGTAAAATTCTTGGTCATAAGTTCACTCAGTCGGGTGACCACCGGGGTTAGTTTGACTCCCCATATTACATAATTTATTTTTGTATTTGATGTAGTTTGAGGGTTTTGTATGTCATCTTCTCTTTGTAGGTTCTGAGAATTCGAGATCATCCAACGACATATAGACGACCAACAGCGACTATCAACAACGATCTTGCAACACCAAAAATTCAAGTTCTTGCCAATTTCATAGTCACAAGAAACTAATGAGATAAATCCATCTCCTAGGCACCCCTGACCTAGTCTAAGTGCCCAGGACGGACATATCCGAGAAATCTAGAATTTATTGTGCACTGATTGCGACAATCTGCCCTTCTGTTTATCATTTTCTCTCGTCTATATAGTCCCTATATAAGGCGTAAATCAACTAATTCCTTCACTCTCTCTTACACTTAGGGTTTTATATTTCATTATATTATTACTTGTGTCATCTCATATCTAGTAGCTATTTATCATAGTTTACATTTATTACTTTTCAATCGAGGTTTTACAAAAGTATATTTTTGTTAAATCAATATGATAATTTTTATGGCATTTGGGTATTTTAATGATGTGGATGTTTGTTGTATGTATGTTGATTTACTTATCATTTTCCCTTTTTCCACATGTATGTATATGATAATACCATGGTACTTAGGAATAATGATAATGTGATAGATAGGTAAAGCCAGTGAGAATGGGATTAGAAAGTTAGCCCCACTCATGCAATGTAAGGAACCCAAGAGGTGGAAAAAGACCAAGACATATGACAATAGGATATCAAGGTGTGATTGGTGATGAATCCAAGTGGAACTAATAACCCAAACAAGGATGTAAACAAGATATTTAAGATTGTGTGATAAACCCAAGAGGGGATTGATAGCCCAAATGAAGGAAAAGGTGTTGGCGTAAGACCCAGTGAAGGGTGAGAGCCCAAAAAAATTGTGGGATCATGCCAAAAGATGAAATTAAGATGTAATAAAGGTGTTAAATAGCCACGAGGGTAAAATATTACAACGTGTAAGTGATAACGTCGTTTACTTGATTGATCTGTGATTTAATCTAAAAGTAATTAAATCTTAATTTCGTAGAGTAACTACTTTCACTAATGATATAAAAATGGTAATATACAGTAATATGTAAGTGCAAGTATTCAATAATGTAACACTTTGAGAAAATGACAGAGATAAATGACTTAGCTGATTTCTGCGTAACTTGGAGGTAGTCGGGACTATATATCTATCGAGATCTAGCTAGAAATGATGTCACAATGGCTTGCGAGAGAGTTTTGAGACTCGACTCGAACTATGTTGGACGAAGTGCCCATAGAAGGACATGAGCACCTAGGCACTAGTGTATGTGTGAAAAATTAGGATCTTCTTTTTTTTTTTTGGGTTTGAGGGTCTTCGCTCCAATATTTGCTTTGTTGAGCTCTAATTTTGTTGTTAGGGTTCTAGTGGTACATGTAACTTGTAAAACAAAACCTAGCTATCTACACAATCTCAAAACCACATTAGGATCGAATAAAATATGTGACATGTAAATTTAGATTGACCTCAACGGTCATGATGAGTGAACTTAGTACTGAGCGTTGCACTACATTTCAAAATCCATGTAGTTCGGTGTGCTTGTGTGTGAAATAGTGTCCTTAGGTTTTCCTTCACACCAATTACACCAAGATAGCGAGATATAGCTAGATTTGATGCAAATGTGTTGTATGGAATTCATCAATTCCCCTTCTTATGTAGTGTATGCAACCCAAAATGTAGTCCCTTTGAATATTGGTGATAGTATGTAGATATGATAGTCCCTTTTGAATTGTCATCCAAAATAATAGTAAGCATGTTATGTATGTATGTATGTATGTATATATATATATATATATATGAATATCTTGCTTGAATTTTGACACTAGTGACACAAAAGGCTAACTAAGAATATGTGATAAGGATAATAAAAGTACAAGGCTGACCAAAATGTTAAAATGTGTAAAAATAATAAATAGGACAAAACCACCTAGAATGAGCCACAAACACCCGTGTGCTTTAGTGTCTTGAGTGGGCGTTAGTGTCACTGAGAAAAATAACGATAGATGTGAAAATATAGAGAGAGAGAGGGGGATCATTGTGACCTAATTAGAAGTGGATACAAAATGAGAGATGTAGAAGAGAGTCACAATACAAATCAATTTAAGAGCGTAAATTGACAAAGGACAATATAACCAATGAATAATTTTCCTACATGAGATTCATGCATATAACAACATGCGATGACATAGTAAAATAATGATATGTGCATAATTTTGTGTCTACATTTTCCCTCTTTAATGTTATTTGAAGGAAATTAAAGTAGTATAAAGGAAGTAAGGAACATACTTGTATAGGGTTCGGAGAATCCATATTACTGAAGTGTGCATATAATATAGAAACTTGTTGTGTGGTGAACCATGGATCAACATTGTGAGCCATGTGGCATAAATGGAGATATCCAAATTTCGTAAGGAGTAACTTGGAGAAATATATGTGATGATACTCGATATGTTGGATTATTGTCGAGGGTGATAGAAGAGGTAGGGAGTGATCAATTCCCAACCTGATTTGTTGGTAATTGAAGGATTTAGGTGTCTTGCCACTAGAGGAATAGTGTTGGGGAGAGAGGTATATTTTTCCCTCCTTCCATGATGATTACCTAAAATTTCCAACCACTGCATATGGATAATGAATGACTTGTTACCCGTTTAGTTGATTGCAACTTTTTTGTTCTGATTTAAGAACCCACATAAGAGTAGTATAGGAAAGGTAATGACGTCTAATTTCCCCCACTGCTATAGTAACAAGTATTCCAATTTGAATAGTATTAGATGGATTCCAAGTTAGTTCATCTGGAAGTGATGGTGATGTAATGTGGCTCCCAAATTAGGTCATCTGGGAGATAATAATTGTGCTTATTGTACTCATTGATTGATTTCAAGTGATAGAGTTGATTTGAATAAGATGTATTTATAAGATTACTCACAGAGAGGTTTTTATTTTCCCCAGATTAGGTCATTTGGGGGTAAACAAATTTGAACTAGCAAAAAGTATTGATTGTCGTATAAAATAATGGATAATGGTAAATTTGTGTTTGAATGAGATCAAAGAAAATGTGATAGTAACATATTAGGAGTGTTGATTGATTGTGTTGTATTTTGAGAGGGATTATAAGATGATCTAATTTTATGCCCCCTTTCGGTGAAAAGGTGAGATGTGGAGAAATTATAAGCTGAAGTTTGAAAGCAAGACTATGAAAGGTTGTGATAGTAATTGAGAGATAATATAGGAGAGGTCGTAGTATTGAAAAAGTATGCGTAGGTATTGATTAGTACATGTGTCAAATTTGAAAATGGAATGGTTAGAATGGAATAGTACGGTCTAGGTGGGACCATGATCCGAGATGGTGTAAATAGAGAGGAAAGCGGAGTATGAGGCTCAATATACTGAGTCGAACCATTTTCTTGTATTAGTTGTAAGAATGGTAGTGAATAACACCTATAGTATAGAGAGAAATTTTGAATTTATTATATTTAATAATATGAAGTAGGTGATTAGTAATTTCATTTGAAGCGAGAGTGCTAGTGTCCGAGATCCTTGGTCTCTTAATGTCCGGGGGTAGGATTTTGGCACTATTTAGGTATTTTAGGTTGTTTTGATGGTATTATAGTTAATTTTGAATGATGTCAACGTGTTAATATTGTGAGTTATTATTGGTTTGTATTTTAGAGGGATATTCACTCGAGGAGTTTGGTGTGGGCCGTCACTTGAGCATGTTTCTTGGTTTGGGGTTAACAGGATGATGAGTGGGATATATTGGACTATCTTTGGCATGTGACACATTACTAGATTGGGAGAGATACCCCATAATATGACTTTTTCGACAACTTTATGTGAGATATGGTTCATGGATACTTGTACATTGCAGTTGAAGACGGATGAGATTGAGTGACATTAGAGGATTTATATACGATACTACGGTTACCCGTTATTGGAGAGAGGGTGTAGGTGATGGTGATGGTAGATGCACGTGACCGAATGAGGGTGACACAATGGTATTTTGTAGTGTCTCAAGCGTATACTAAGACATATATCATTTTGGATGCCATTATGAGATATGTGGTTCCTGATCACGGAAATTTATTACAGATCGTTCTAGATTCATTAGTGGTTGTGGAGGGTGGAGGAGTGGGCATTATATATAGGATGCATGATATCTTCCAAAGCATAGAGGAGCATGGTACTAGATATGCATGGGCATGATGTGTTTTTGCCCATTTTTATAGGGATTTATATCGATTCACACAAGAGGATCATGGAGGTGGATTAAGAGCTACTATGTTATTAGATGTATGGGCATATGAACATATACCTATAGTGATGCCATCGGTGGTCCACGAGATGATTGGGCTCACCAAATATATTTACGGCAAGGTGGTGGGTACCCCTAGTAGGAGGATGGATATGACCTCATATAGGTTGATGATAGATTAGATGGGTCTTGGGGCCATTATATGGACACCGTACAAAGATTATGGATGATGGGTGGAGGATAGTTTTGAGTTATGATATATTCTACACACCATGTGGTTAGAGGATCGGTTCCTAGGGGTGGAAAAGTTGTTCAGGGTGAGTGGGTGTCTAGATATTTTGACATGGTCTAGGACGTGCCCCTAGATTCATATATATGGTGTTATTATACAATGATAACGAGATGATTAGGGTTTAGGTCATGCCTGACTGAAGCATAAGTAGTGCCACAAGGTCTAAATGAGGTAGATCCAGCCACATGGCCTTTATGGGTGGATGATGCAGGGTGCACTTATGTGTATAGTCAATGGTGGGTGACACATTGATGAGTGTTACTATTTATAGTTTTTGTTGATGCGACAAGTGGGCCGCAGTTAGAGGAGTTGAGAGCCATGCACCCGTCCTTAAGGTAGATGATATAACAACGATACGAGTGGACATGTGAACATTGTATATTATGCATGGTTTACTTTGTTAATTTAGTTAGTGAGTATGATGATTTGGAAGTGCTAATATGAGGTGTTTGTATGTGATTGTGGGTGATGCCTATTGGATATTGATTATAGATACTTCCATAAGCATGTCGAATTGGAATGTGTACCTAGATGTGCTCGCGGGAGGAGGGATGCTAGAGTATGTGGATGTGATTACAGGAGAGCATGCCCATTTATTTGAGCCTATGGTGATAGCGGTGACCATGTGCAAAGTTTTGTTGAGAGAGCTTGCAATGAGGAATGTGTAGAGATGGAGTGAGAGAGACATCTACTATGGGGGTAGTGGCCTACTTGAGGATGTATTTGCACAATATGTTGATATCTAGGGCTGATATGTAGAGTAGACAATAGAGATTTCTGTATTTTAGAGCCAACTTGAGAGACATAGAGGTTAAGATCGGTGGTGTAGAGTTAGCGGAGAAGCTTCAAGTTCGAGGGCTCCCATGATTGTAGATAGTGATAGTGAGGATGATATAGGATGTATTGTATACAATGTTTTGAGGCATCGGGCTTTCCCCATTGATTAGATTTTATAACTATGATTTTGGATGAGATATATATATCCGCATGTTGATATTGTATTTATTGTTGATGTTCATTGTATACTATGTGATACTTGTGATTTGAACTTGGTGATGATTGTATAGTTTGTTAGATTCTATATGCATTGGTCATATGGTCAATGTGATGTATATTGTTGGTTGTTGAAATTCATTATGATGTGGAAAGAATTGCTAAGTGAGGAATTGAATATGAATTGTATTTGAATAACAATGAATAATATAACATATGGTAGATAGAGATGTATATATGTGATGCAATGTGGTAGATAAATAGAAATGGTAATGTGATTAAGTAATGTAGGAGAATAAAATAATTATGCCTTGAGAGTGGTATGATAATGAGATGTTTGAATGATGTATATGATTGAGTGTGATGAGGATGAAGGGGAAGAAGAATAATTGCCCCCCTAGTGTGAGATTAAGGTTCATTTAAGTAACAATTCCCTCAATAGTCATGTATGAACCTTGAGAACATGAGTGCATCATTGGGTAATGAATGTATTGTGTGTGATTTAGAGTATATGCTAGGAAATATGTATCATGAAGCTTTGAGTTTGAAGTTTATATTATGTGAGGTTCATTTAATAATTAAACCCTCAACATTTGAGTATGAATTATGTAACTAGAGTGCATCATTAGGTAATAACATGGAGATGAGGTTCATCTACCAAAGGTGAATAGGCCTATGATTCGCATTAAGATCATGTGGAACAATGAAAGTGTGTGTATAGGTGCTAAATTGGATATCAAAGAAGATGGTTCCAACAAATGGAGGTGTGATGATGGGAAATGCAGAAATGGGTTGTTTAGGAAACCAATGAGCTATAATAGCAATGTGAGTAGGGTAAAAGGATGTAGCATGAGGCAAGATAGCTAGAGGAGGTTGATGAATGATGACCTTATGAGGTGGATGGATAATAACCTTAGGGCGAGGTAAATGAGACAAGATAAGAGTGGATGAGGCTTGCCTATGTGGAATAGGTGAGAGAGGCGCTCGTGAGAGTGGGTGCGGAAGGCAATGAAACCCTTATCTTCTGATTTTTGTAGTCTAGCATGGAGAGCATAGAAGTCATCATCATGGTGGAAATTAATGCAGTAAAAATTGTAAAAATGGTGCTCACAATGGCGGTGTAACCACTAAGAGGGATGATGTTGGTTGGAAGGTAAATGGATCAACTACTTATCAAGTAACGTATGCAAGACATCATGTGGTTTAGTAGCATGTGAAAAGTATAATGGTTCATGGGTGGGAGGTGGGAAGACATAGGTGAATGTTGATGTGGTGGTGGAGAAGGAGGATGATTACATGGAGGAGGAGATGGCGCATGATGAATGGGGGTTGATAGGCTGGAGAGGAGAAGACTAAGTAGGCAAGGGAGGAGTAGAAGAAGTAAAAGGAGGTGTTATAACATGATTTGTAATTAAGTATTTTTCTAAATAAATAACCTTTTCAAAAAAGGATTAAATGAATCACATATATCATATAATATCTTTTCTTTTAATGGAGGAATCAAGCCATGACAAAGATATATTACATTTCTAAATCAATGGGATGGAAAACACAAATCACTCTCATTCTTGCCAATTCCGTTATAATTAGTGATCTTTGCTAATTAACTAACATTTCTTACCACTTTAGCCAATTAACAATGCTTTGTTGATTGTAACCCCTTTCGCATTAGGATGCCACTTTATGGCGAATCGTATAAGTCAAAATCCTCTTCAAAATAGACAATTAGCATTTATTAGCTAATTAAGCCTATTTTGCCCTTGTTTTGGTCAATATACCCTAGTATTGACTCAAACCCCTCTTCCAACCACTCAAAATCACCCCATTCACCTCCCTGACATCTCTCAAGCTTCAAAAGCTTATCCTAGCCTCTAGTTGACCCTAAGTGGTTGATTAAGGCTTCACACCTCTTAATCACTTGGTAATTCACTAATTGTGATTAGCAAGGCCTAATCATGATTAGCAATTCTAATCTAATTTGGGGCTTTTAGTCCCACATGCACCAAAATACAAGTTTCTCCCAAAAGGAAAACTATAAAAGGTGCACCTCATTCCTTTATACTTTACACCATGCTTTGATTTGCATCTCATATAATAAATATGATATATAGCCAAGTTCAATCCTTGCTTAAAGCCTTTAATGGGGTTAGTAGATGGATATCCAAAATGACCAAGTAGTCATTTGGAGAGGCCATTTCACCTTGTTTGGAGTAGCAACCATAACCATTTGATTGCCCTCTTAGGTCTATTTAGGCCCATGTTAGGTAATTCAAGCATATTAGTAGGCATGTTTAGTTAGATTTTGTATTGTTTTCATACTAGTTAAGCATTCTTTTAAGCTTCTATCTTAATGTTACATTCCTAGACTTAGAACCTTGGCTAGATGGATGGAAATGGTAGTCATGCAATTTAGCTTTGTAAAGTTTTAGGGTGTCATCATTTTAGAGAATACCCCATTCATTCATTTTTAAAGCTTTTTAACTTAGTTTTTAAATTTTCATTTCAAGTTTTAGATTAGTTTCAAGTTTCTAGATTAATTTCAAGTTTTCTAGTTTACTTTCAATATTTCTAATACCCATTTTAGATTAGTTTTTAAATTTTTTTTAATTTCAAAGTTTTAAAGTTTTTCATTTCAATTTTTATTAGATTTCAGTTTTTTTAGTTTCAAGTTTCCTAGATTAATTTCAAGTTTTCTAGTTTAAATTTCAAGCTTTCTAGTACTTTCAAGCTTTTTAGATTAGTTTCTCAAATTTTAGATTAATTTCAAAGTTTTAGAGTTTTTAAAAAATTTTTAAATTAATTTAAGTTTTTTTGAAGGGCAATTTCTAGATTAATTTCTAGTTTATTTGGTAAGTTTTCAAGTGCACACATTTTCAGAGGGGAAGAGCGTTGAAATTTCCAAAGATTTTTTAGAAATTTCTTTTTCTAGTAATTTCAAATTTTTTTAGATTTTTCTCACCCATTTGTGATTATTTTTTTTCAAGAGATTAGTGAGATATTAAGTTTTTTTAGTTCTTGACTTTTAAGGATTGACTAGAGAGCTTTGATGTTTAGTTCTCTCAAAAAATACTTAAATTTTTTGACCTTTTGACTAGTTTTTTCCATCAATTTAAACTTGATTAACATGCGTTGTGTTGTTTTGGTTCTTAGATTGTTATTCCTTTCAGCTATCAAAAGTGCAAGGCCCAGCATGCATTGATTTTTGAGGCATTTTAAAAATTGCTCATTTGTTTGCAAAACTTTATGTAAATTTTTTACAAGGAGGACATTTCATCATCTTTTATTGATCAATGTATCATTTTTGATTAGGCTTGGATTTTTCAACTTGTGTCATTTTACAAAAAGAGAGGAGCAAACACATGTTTTTGGCTTGAAGTGCGCATTTGGTTGAATCATTCCTTTTCTCAAGGGAAGCACACATGTTAGCATATTTTTCAATTGTTAGTCATTTTTACAAAGGGAGTGCACACGTTGAGGAGGGGAGCACAGGCGTTGAAACAGGAGTGCACACCCACTTCTCTAGAAGTGCACACGTTAGCTTATTTTTCAACTATTAGTCATTTTTACAAAGGGGAAGCACACATGTTGTGAGCGTGGCGTAGGTGTTGAAAAGCAGTGTGCACACATCGATAGGGGTGTGCGTAGGTGTGTCTATATAAATTTTTCCTGCAAACTCAAAATTTCCATTTTTGTTTTTAGGATTTCTATTACTTTTCAGAGGTTTTTAGATGCCATTTTTGTCAATTTCATAGATTTAGAGTAATTTTTCTCATAAAATCACTTAGGGTTTGAAGGAATTAATCTTGTTTCCATGCTTTGTATGAGTTTGGGTTAAGGTGTGTATGCTCTTCTCTTGCACTTCATGTGATCTAGAGAATCAAAAGCACTCTTAAACCTTCTTTTTTCTATCATTAGAGTAAGTAGGAAACTTTGTTAATCATCTTTTAGTTTAAATGCTTTTTCACTTGCTAAATAACCAAGGCTAGAATTTGTGTATGCTCTTCCCTTGCACCTAGTGTGATCTTGGGAATCAAAAGTAATTTTAGTCTTTTCATTAAAAATCACTTGGATGAATTGGGAATAAACCTTGTTTTTGCAAAATTTGATGGTAGTTAGTTGATTTACAAGCATTTTTCATGGTTATTTTCTTATGATATTGTGAATCTATTTTGAAACTACTAACCATTTTGTGAAGGACCTAATGCTAGTCAAAGAAAGGAGGACCTAAACAATTTTTCTAACTACACGTGTGATTGTAGGTTTCCAAAAGGAGTATGAAAAAAACCACATTAAGTCTAAAAGATAAAAAATACACCACAATCATCACATTGTATTTGCAGGTTTCGGTTAAGAGCTATGGCTCATCCAGCTCAACTAGGACATAACCCCTTTGGCATAAGCCTTAAGCTACAACAATGGGGGTGGTCCTAGGAACCCTAAAGTAGTTCACGTAAGAGGGAACCTTGTGAATGAAATAGGAAAGTGCTCCACACTACCGACTTGTCTAGTACGCCTTGGTGAGATTAGCGTCAAAGATATTTGTATCGCGACCCCAGTGAAAGTATAACTGAATGCACTTTGGTGCTCATTATACTAAAGGGGGTAAAGTAAAGCCGAGATACTCCCAAATTAGTCAGTGCAAATTTTTGGGTAAATCGAGCTCGCTCTAGATATCTTGTGACACCTAGAGAGAGAACCACCTAGGAAGATTTCGACTTGGAGCCATTGTTTTTGTCTTAGATAGTATACTTGAGAGCTCTCAAAGTGAAAACTTTTTTAGATTCAAACTCTTTTTTTCAAACAAGGAAAGAATCTCTTAAATTTGAAACCATGACATTTCATCATGAAATCTACTTAGTGTCATTTTGTCCTAGTTTTTCACTTGTCTTAAGACAAGGTGAAACTCTGCCAAAATAACACCAAGTTTATTTCAACACCACTTAGTCTACACCCTTGTTTTCTTGTTGCCCATTTTTGGACAAAAGGAAACAACATATATGGATACCGCTAGATATCATGTGTCCACCACTTTTGTATTCTACTTGTGTGACTAGGTTGCAATGTCGGAGCGCAAGTGTTGAAAGTGTGCATGGTACGTACTCACGATCTAGTAGGCCCCTTGTCTCAAAAACCCATATTTGAGACTTATTATCATCATAGTTAGGTGATTTCATCCTTGTCTTCTTTTGAGTTGTTACACTACCCACATTGTAGCCATACAATTGAGATATTTACATCTTGTTTCCATTGTGAAATTAGGCCTAAATCTCTATATTGTAGAGTTACGTTGTTCGCATGCATAACAATTTCTTGTTATACTTAGACATAGTTTTTACATCTAACTTTGTCTTGAGTTTTGTGAGTGTTGAGGATACATTGTTAGCATCGTGATAACATCATTTTGACACTAGAAATCTTGCTTTCCGAAAGCTTGGTTCACGTGTCCAAATAGTGTCATTACGTTGCTCACATTGTTATCGTCCATTTTACGAGACTTGGACTTTGTTAGTGTTTAGAAACTGGTTTTTAGTATATCTTGTTAGAAGATCGCGTCAACATTCTCTTATCATTTAGGCCTTGTTTGTTGCAAACTTGACCTAACTGGTGATGTTGTGTTGTCACTATTTGGTTTCAAACCTATCTAGATGAATCTTAGAGAATAAACTATTTGGTGTAACTAAATTTTGAGCATTGTACGTCATTGTATTATTCTAAGGAAAACTTGTGTCATATATTACCTTCTAAGGTAGCTTATTCTTTAATTCTTTAGTTAGTTCACGTTTTTTGACCTATCACTTTTTGTGGTTATTCTATAGTCACCTTGTTTTTAACAACTTAGGGTCATTCGTTACTACACAAATTTGACTAGGGTCCCTTGTTAATAAACCTTAGTGGAAATATTTCACGTTGTACCTTCTATTCTAAGTAATGCCTACTATGAGAATGGGGTCACATGAAAGTTAGAAGCCAATATATTTGGAGGTGACAACCCTCTTTTGGAGGATAATCTCATGGTTGACCATAGTGGTGGAGAGGAGAGTCTCCTCATGCGGATGTAGAGCTTCATTCCACCCATTTTGATGACTACATTTTTCATAACAAACATGAAGTTCTTATGTGGGTTGTGGAACTAGGAGCCAAATTACCTTCCATGGTAGACCCTTCTCTTATTATGACATGGTTCGGGAGAAGAAGAAGTAGACCTCCCTCATCACACTCTTAATGAAATTTTAAATCCAGGTCATGCCTCTACTTTTGCATGGCGAAAAATAATGAGGAGATACCATTTGAAAAAATGATGGAGACTATCATTTTCCTCCTATTAAAATTTGTTGTGAAGACCATGAAGAACATGTTCATCATGCACAACCTCCTCCTAATGAAGATCATCATGAAATACCTATTAAAGAGGTTACGTTAGAACAACAGGTCCAAGCCCTCACTCATCAATTGGAAAGTTTGGCTTCACATATACAAAAGAACAACCAAAAGTTGTGAAACAAACTATACCAAAGGCAAAACCTAAAGCTTCATTTTATGAATTCCCAATAAACACTCCTCGATGGGAGGCACAAAGAGATCCTTATGAAGAGATTCTTGTAACAAATTGGGGGGGCATACACCTAGGCTTAACCCTTTGTATAGACCTACGCTACACCACACAAGATCCACTTTTTAATCAAGAGTGGTCAACAATGAAGAACACCCTTCAAGCATTACAAGAGGGCCAAACCGGTAACAATAATAAGAAGTATCGGTTTGATGAGTTATGTCCTTACCCATTTGACAAAGCCATGCTACAAGTACCTTTCCCAAGACATTTTGATTTTCCAAAATTTGATAAATATAAGGGAAAAGGTGACCCTCGTGATCATATAAAGACTTTTATATGGCATGTCAAGAGGTGGCATTCAGTGACAATTATCTTATGTGCTTGTTTCCATGAAGTTTAGGAGCAATGATGACTAGAATGGTTTGTGCATATCCCTAAGGGATCCATATCAACATGGCAGAACTAGAGAGAGTTTTGTATGACACTTCTCTTTCAATATAGAAAATGATGTTACCATGTTAGATCTCTGCAATGCCAAACAATGAAACAATGAAAACTTTCATTTTGCATTTTTTACAAAGATGGAGAGGGTTAGCTAGTCACTTTCCTTGCTCCCTACCCAAAAATAGTTGATAGGCATATTTTTTCCCAACCTCCATCCAGACATTACATTCCACTTGAAAATGCATTGTGGTAACACATTTGAAGAGGTAATAGAAAAAGGGAGTCAAATTGAAAAGGCATTGTTAAATAGAGGGACCTAAAGCCCTTTTCAAGAGATCATAATGATTCCAAGACCAACGAAAAGCCAAAGTTTGTTCCTAATAATAAGAAAAAAATATTGTTAATGATGGAATAGTAGACTGATAAATAAACAAAGTACAATCCATTCAAAACTACACACCTTTGAAGCTTCACAAAGGGAGCTCCAGCCTATGGAGTATAAGCATCATACTTTCACTCCTCTTCTAGACTCAATGTCATCAATACTAAAACAACTAGAGGTGGTTAATATGGTTAGATATCCTAAAACTATGCCTTATGAGGATGATGCGTGCCTAAACCATCATGGTTTAGAGATAATGAATATTTCCAATTCCACCGCGTTAAAGGTCACAAAACAAATAAGTGTTTGAAGTTTGCAACACTACATCAGGACTTAATCGAAAGTGGTGATGTGGAGATGGATTCATCCACTCTAAAAATCCCCCAATATGAAGACTTTTCCTAAACATAATTAGGACAAGAATGCTAATTATGTGTCTAATGAGGAGAATCATTTTGATGCTCTCATTGGTTGTGTAGATACACTGTTGAAAATGTCAACACAATAACCCCTGTGATATATCCCTGGACTATCTATGTCTAGGCATGTGCCAAAAAAGATTGATTATCATGTAGTTTCACATACTTATGATAGTAAGGAACCTAGGTTTCAACATTCCCATCAAAGGATGCCTATCACAACTAGACCTCATTTGATTCTTCATGCTAGAGAGCCCATTGGGTACCCTGTTCCCCACCTTCATCTCATAGTTGGTGGTATGGTTTGGACACTTCTGATCCAAATTATTATTTGGGTTCCTCCCACTCTTCTTTAACTCGATCAAACTATTATTTTGATTCTTCAGATTCACCTAGATCTTCTAAAAATTCTAATTTGGTTCTTGAGCCACAGTCCTCCCTTGCTTTGCAGGACCTCCCTTATTCACCGCCTCGATAAACTCTTCCTCCATTGAAGAGAGGTGAATCCAAATTCATCTCTTGAGTCATCATCTTCTCAATCTTCCACACCAGTTGGACCCATTTCTTCTAATCAACCTCCTATGGTAAAAGAAAAAATACCCCTACCTGATTGATTCATCTCAAGATGAGAGACGATCAGAAATTCTATGGGTCACATGATGGCATTCCCCTAGAGGATTACAAAGAAAGGATTTAATCTTGACTTTGATACGCTTTGTGTATTGGGGGAAGAAGAAATTGATTCCTTTTGTTAATACTAAGGAAGATCCTAAGACCATTGAGGAAGATCCTATCTTTTTCTTCACATCATTCTTTATCTATCAGGATTCCTCCATCACAATCTTACCTTGGGTCACCACCTAGTAGCCCATCATCTTCTTCTATATGTGGGCCACCTCCAAGTAGCCCCACATCCTCTATATGTGGCTCACCTCTGGCAGCCCATCTTCATCTATACTAGGGGCACATCTTAGAAGTCCCTCATCTTTGATTCTTGGGCCATGTCCTAGTAGCCCATCATCTTCTATCTATGGGACACCACCAGGAAGTCCTTCATCTTCAATCTTAGGGCCACATCCTTGTAGTCCTTTATCTTCATCTATGGGACACCTCCTGTAGCCCATCCTCTTCAATTCTTGGACCATACCCTTCGCATCCATCACATTTTCTTTATATATCAATGATTGTGGAAAACCCACCATCATTTCTCACATCAATTCTATTCATCCACTTTCTTCTCCCACTTCTCGGGATCAGAAAAGTCACGTAGTAGCTCATAGGAAACCAAAATGGTTCCTTCATCAAGGCTCAGATCAATAATTCCAAGAGCCCAAAGCTCACAACAATTTAAAAAATCTTAAAGTTCAGAATCAAACGTGCGCTTAAAAATGCACATCAACACCCATCAAGTATGGTGTAAAGTGCAGAAACCTTTGGATAGGGACCTCAATATCCACATACAAAATCCATGTTTCATGATAAAACACAATCATCTATTGAGTATGAGCTCACCACGATCATTGAGATCGGGGATAATATGACTCTTGATAAGAAAACATGCCTAGTCTTCCTTATCAAGGAAATTTACTAACATTGTTGTTGGATCTTATCATGCCAAGTGACCTTGTCGGTCCCACCTTTCAAAAAATTACAAAAATAAAAAAAAAGAAAACATTTCAAAAAATCAAAGGTAAATGAACACACATTGCAATCAGGTATTGCATACACATGGATGTTCTTTCTTCCCTTCCTTGTTATTCTTTTGCAAGTCTTCCTACCATTTTCATCCCTTGGTGATATTTTGGTTAGCCTATTCACACGCATTTGTGACATTTATTTCTATGGTATCCGTTTGACCTTGGTCTTTTATCACCTTGGTAAATTAAAGAATGATTGACCTCGTAGAGATCCTATCACAATCAACATCTAAAAAACTTGTTGCGAAGAAATTTTGGACATATTTGTTGACACTAGCCAATGTCATCATCGCAATCACTTCCACCTCCTTCCATCAAGCCATAGTGGTTCTTAACCCCTTGTCAAACAAGAGAGCTGAAATAAGTTTTAGAAAGCAAAAGAATCAATCAAATCAAAAAAGCACAAAGCTGAAAGCAAATGCTAAAAGCAAAAGCAAATTGATATATAACTCTCTCTTGGGGTATTTCAATAATCTCTACTGAGGGGCTATGGATGACCTGATTGGTAGTAGAGAAATGTTGTGATTAGAATCAAATGCATCTCCGTTGGGGCTATGGATGCTTTGGCTTGGCAGGCAGTGGAGCAATGTACGACTCACCTTCCACAATCCATTCACAAAAAAATCAACTTTGAAAAATAAATCATTCCTACACATTGGCTAGGGTGTCTTCACTTGTTGTCTATCAAATCTTCCCTCCAAGAGGTAATAAATTTCCACGTGCACACACTAGATCTCAATGAGAAAAATAGGATTAGTATGTTACCAAGTGTCTTTTTTTGGACCTTGTTCAGACTCTTACTCTAGTTTGTATCTTGTCTCATGATTCGTGCCTTTGGCTAACCTGCTTCTTCATCATGAGGCTTCTAAGCTACATTCACAACATTCACGTTGTCTTCTACTTCATTTAGAACATCCATGTGTATAAGATTTCCTTTTTCCATGTTTGTGGGCACCTTTGTACCCTTTCTCAAAACAAACTTCCACTTCTTTCTATCATGTGCTTCTTGGCCAACTTACGTTGGGGGCATCCTTGCTCCTTCCTAGCACATCATTGGGTTATGTTCATCATCATGTTGAACCTATCCATATTGGCCTTGATCCATCTTTTTGCACGTGAAGATTTTTCCTTTGTATATTCCCATCTAACGTTGGGGGCATTTCACATCTTCACTTTCTTGCACATGCATGGCATTCTTACCCTTGTACATCCCATCTATCATTGGGGCATCCACATTTCTTGTTTCATATTCATATACATAGCTTTAGAAAATAAAAAAAAAATTGTTAGAAAATAAAAAACATTCAAATATGTTTCAAAAAATAAAAAAATAATGGTAAAATTATTAAAAATCCAAAAAAATTGCAAAAAAATCAAAATTCTACAAAAATTGGTAAACAACATGCATACAATCTAAAGCCTGTATCACTTGCATTATCCTCGAACATTGAAATTTGTCCTACAAAAACATCTTTCTAAGGTTCTTGCTTGTTCTAGTCTCAAATGACTTGTGGATCATCATGATCTACCTCCATTAACAAAGCTAGGTCTACTTATTATGTTGGTCCTCCCATGTAATAGTGAGTTGTTAGGTATTGTGTCATAATGCATGAATGATTTTCCATGGGACTACTTGTGTCCTCCATTTTTCCCTTGCATGTGTTATTGCTTGGGGCATCATTTTTAACCCTTGTCATTACAACATGAACACATTGGGAACTGACTTGATAACAAAAACATTGGTGTAAACTATCTTAAATGTTGTTTGTTTGAGTACATGTGATTGTACTAGTTTCTCTGTTAGGTTAGTTGGTTTACTTTCTCGTATTGCATTGCATTTTGTATGTTGCATGGAGCTAAATATCATTTTACTTTCTCGTATTGCATTGCATAATGTATGTTGCATGGAGTTACGTATTTTTAGTAGTAAACAATTGTTAGTAATTTAGCTTTTCATGTTATCTTACACTTTTGTTTATTTTAAATAAAGGCCGATGATGTAGACCTAGGGGAAAAATGATATAAATAGGTTGCTTATTGAAAGGTTGGATGCAAAGATTGGGCTTGTCCTATATTTCTCCATTAATCATTTCTTCTCCATTATCATTTATTATCACTACTAATTTTTCTTCTAAAATCACCCAGGGTAATAAACAACCACGTTTATCCCTATCCTTATTCCTTCTCAATACCTAAGGGTTTCGCCCATTCTAACCTATTTTCTTCTATCCATTTTGATCATATTTTTGATCGTTCGATTGACTTCTTCTATCACCCCATCGACACTCGAGGGGCATCCTTCATCCTGCTAATTTTTCTTCAAAATTTACTTTTTATGCTTATCTACTATGTTTGAAGTGAAGTCACTAACTTCACCTCAAACAAGGGAAAATGTAGACACCTAAATTCCTTTTGCAATCTTATTGCCAAAATGCACACAAATCACTCTCATTCTTGCCAATTCCATTATAATTAGTGATCTTTGCTAATTAACTAATGTTTCTTACCACTTTAGCCAATTAACAACGCTTTGTTGATTGTGTAACCCCTTTTGCATTTAGGATGCCACTTTACGGTGAATCGTAAGTCAAAATCCTCTTCAAAATAGACAATTAGCATTTATTAGCTAATTAAGCCTATTTTGCCCTTGTTTTGGTCAATATACCTAGTATTGACTCAAACCCCTCTTCCAACCACTCAAAATCACCCCATTCACCTCTGACTGACATCTCAATAAGCTTCAAAAGCTTATCCTAGCCTCTAGTTGACCCTAAGCGGTTGATTAAGGCTTCACACCTCTTAATCACTTGGTAATTCACTAATTGTGATTAGAAAGGCCTAATCATGATTAGAAATTCTAATCTAATTTGGGGATTTTAGTCCCACATGCACCAAAATACATGTTTCTCCCCAAGGAAAACTATAAAAAAGAGTGCACCTCATTCCTTTATACTTTACACCATGCTTTGATTTGCATCTCATATAATAAATATGATATATAGCCAAGTTCAATCCTTGCTTAAAGCCTTGATGGGGTTAGTAGATGGATATCCAAAATGACCAAGTAGTCATTGGGAGAGGCCATTTCACCTTGTTTGGAGTATGACCATAACCATTTGATTCCCTCTTAGGTCTATTTAGGCCCATGTTAGGTAATTCAAGCATATTAGTAGGCATGTTTAGTTAGATTTTGTATTGTTTTCATACTAGTTAAGCATTATTTTAAGCTTCTATCTTAATGTTACATTCCTAGACTTAGAACCTTGGCTAGATGGATGGCAATGGTGTTAGCTTTGAGGATTTATAATAATGAAGGAATCAAGGAGTCAAGGGTAATGTGAAATTGATTTTATATGCAGGAATGGAGTAAGAGGTGTTAGTTGAATGATTAGGAACGAAAAAAAGGGATTTATGTTAACATAGCCATCATTAAAAATAAGGTGTATTCATTTATGTTAAAGCCATCATTAAAAATAAATTGAAGGGAGAGGAGGTGGAGATTCACATTCAAAAAACCTTAATGGAAGAAACATCATCATTAACATATACATTATCATTAGCATAATTCAAGTCACTATCATCAACATATAAATATTTTACAATAGTGCTAGCATTGTATGTAACATGGAAATCATTGTGAACACATTCAAACGTAAGAAGGGTAAGAGGTATAGAGTCACATTCAATAAGTTTAATAGAATAAATATATTCATTCACATGTGCATCATCATTATCATAGTCGATGTCACTATTATCATATTTTCACAAGCAAGAACCTCATCATGCGAAGAATCTATATTAATACTAGCATTTTCCATAGTATAAGGAGAAGAGGATGGACCACCATTCATGGCTACGGTATATGGGAGAGAATATTCGTAAAGTTTTTGGGCAAGGAAGCGTGTAAAATTGGGGATTTGGACATTAGTAGGAATAAGCGCTTGAAAGGGAAGGATTTGTTGGAGAATTTTGGATCATATTGAGGATTTTGCATGAGGTCATAAAATTCATATTCTTCAGAGGCGTTGGAAAAAATTGGTTGCATGCTCATATAGGTCATAGGGTGATTTGGGGATGGGTGCCTTTATTAGCCATAAAGAATTTGGATCCTAGGGTAAGAGATTTGAGGAAGAAGTAGGTTCATCAAATGATTTAATCTAAAAGTAATTAAATCTCAATTTCAGAGTAACTATCGTCACTAATGATATACAGTTGGTAATATACAATAATATACAAGTATAGGAAGTATTGATAGTGTAAAAATTTGAGAAAATGAGAGAGATAGATGACTTAGCTGATTTTATGTGTAACATGGAAGTCTAGTGTGTGTATTTTATGGACATGGATAGAAATGATGTCATAGTGGCTATGTAAAACTAAAGAAATGTGGAGATATAGCACTACATGTATGGAAGAATATGGATCTTATTTCTTTGTGATTTTATCATAATCTACTCCTTTAAATTAACAATAGAAACAAGCAATAAATTCATAGCAATAATATAAAACCTTAAAGAGAGAGAGAATGACTTAAGTTGATTTTCGATGGTACCTATAACCTAAAAAAACCTAGATATGCTCATAAACACATTAGGTCTGATATAAAGGATGAATATGTGAAATCGGACTGACTCGGATGATCACCCAAAGTGAACTTGGTGATTCATCATGAATGCAAGTAAATCTTAATTTTAGAGTAATTGTTGTAACTAATGATATACAAGTGATAATATACAGTAAATGAACAAGCAACAAACATGTAATAATATGAAACCATGATCAAGAGAAAGAGAGAGGGAGTTGATTTTGCAATATCCGAGAGATAGGGGCCAAAGAACTATTGAAAAAGCTGTGAAGTGTTGTTAAGGATGAATGAGAGTTATAGGATCAGAAATGTATAGGACAAAAGTAACCACCTCTGGGTGCTAGTGAATGATTTGGGTGTTATTATCACCTCAGATACTTGGAGTCTAATATTTTCGGATGCAAGATCTTTCTTTGTTAATTTCCTTTTATCACTCTGGTTTCACTCCTAGATATCGTCATTGTATCTGTAACCTATAAAACAATTGTCTACCTACACATGTCCACAAACCACATCAAATATAAAAAAAATATAGAATGTGGAGTCATGGATTGACCCCGAAGGTCACCCAAAGAGTGAACTTAGTACCAAGTGATGCACTACATTTTAGACTCCATGTAGTTCTATGTGAATGTGTGTGTAATGATGCCCTAGGATGCCCTTGTGCAAGTTACACAATGATGATAATGGACTAGATCTAGAATGTAACAATGTATAGAATGTGTGTGATGGAATAAAATAAACTTCCCCCTCCTATGTTGTGTATGTAGAGTGATGCATCCCTTGTCCCTTATATGAGTGTGCTAGATGGATGAATTCTTTGAAGTGCTTTTGTGCCTTTGAATGCAAGCTTAGGTGATGATAGATAATGCTTAGTGTCTTGGCCCCTTATTTGAGAGCTATAACTATGTATATATATGATTCCCTTGTTTGAATTTCATAATTGAAAACTAAAAGGCCAACCCAAAGTTGTAAAAGATGACCAAAAAGTAAAAGAGACCCAAAAGAGTAAGAAGAAGAAAAAGAAGGTCAAGAGCCCAAAAGGGACAAGAGCACTGGTGCTTCTATCCTAAATGTGCACTAGTGTCCGAGGCCATAAAATATAAATCAATAAATAATCGACATGGTTGTGGGTGTGTAAGCCAATAAAAGTATAAGAGATAAAGAAAAGGCCCAAAAGACATTTTCAATTACTAGTTTTCTTACTTAGGAATCATGTATATATTAGTATGCTCTAGGACCTAGAAATGTACCCAAGTGCATAGATTTTGTGTTTACATTTTCCCCCACTTTATGTTGTTGAGTGAATACTGATAACATAAAGTAGATAGAAAATATGCGTACCTTGTGATCTTGTAGAGAAGAGTGTAGCTGATAGCATGCCGAGTGGACAAGTGAAGTGTGAAGTGATCATAATGTGAAGCATGGAAACTAGGAAAGGGAAAGTGGACCTAGGGGTGAAGTATATGTGTATAGTGTGCATTGATGGATCTTGTGTTTTTGATGTGAGCTTCACTTCTTGTTGTATAAGGATGGACCTTAAAAATAAGAGCAAGAGAGTAGTCAAAGTTATGTATATGAAAAATCAAAGTAACATGTGTATAAGTAAGTAAAAATGTAAAAGTGTGTAAAGGAAAGTGTGCACCTAATGTAAGAGAGAAAGATAGAAAATTGTCCTGATTTTTTGTTTGGAGATGTTGTTGATTTTTGTTGCATGAAATGGTGAGTTTTTTGGTGATCTCACCAAGAGCAATTTTTGGATGATCTCATGTCAAGATGAGTTTTTTGGGTGATCTCATGCCAAAGGTGAGTTTTTGGGTGATCTCATGCCAAGAGAAGAGTGTTGGGGAGAGAGGTTGTTTTACTCTCCATCCATGATGCTTCCCAAATAAGCACCATTGACAAGATGGTACATCCTTGTATGTATTTGCTTGTAATTGTTTGTAACTAAATGTAAACTAGATGTAAACTAAATTTTGAAAACTAGAAGCAAAACTATCTTTGTAGAATATGTTATAAAAACTTGAAACTATGCTGAATGAGAAGAAACTATCTATTTTTCCCCAGGACACAAGTACCTAGGTGGGACACAAGCACCCATCATTCTACTGTTTATGATCTGTGCTGGCTAGTGTTTACCTATGTTTTATGACCCAAGTTTGATTTTAAGCCATTATGTGATATGTGTGATGTTACCAAATTGTACTTTTTGCTTGATCTTTTTGAGATCCATACTTGTAAGGGTGATTTTTCACCCAATAGATGCCCCCTCATTTGGGGTGCATGAAAAAATGTAGGAGAAGGCCCAAATGAGAGGACTAAATACTGATATGCATATATGATATTGGATACCTATAGGGGGTAGGGGATGTGCATGGTAGAAACCAAGGCACATGCAAACAAGATGGACTAGAAAACAAGTGTTAGTGTAAACAATAACTAGCATGCAATAGAAAATAATGTAACAAGAAACTATGAAGACAAGATGGACCATAAAAATGGGTTGCATACATGGGACATTGCTCACAATGTCACAAGACAATCAGGGCCAAAGTGGCCATAAGAAAACAATGATCAAGACAAGACATAGGACATAGCTAGTGAAAATAATAGAAAACAAAAAAAAAAAATGTGATAGATAACCAAGTATAGTACAAGGAAAATGCTACACATGAAGCACCCATTAGCATGTTAGAAGATAAATAGTATGTCAAATCATGTATATATAGTAAAAAAGTAAAGTGATAGTAATGAGAAGTAGTAAATAATGTGATCAATAGAACCTGTGATGTGTAGAGTGTGAGAGTAGTAAAGGTAGATGCCCCTAGGAGCCTCTTAATGGGATTGGTAAAGAGTGGTGTCAAGCATCATGCATCATGTATGAATTTGTAAAATTCCTGCATTCACCTCAAGATACCAAGTGAATGTGCATGTGTATATAGAAAAAGATAAATGACATACTAAGTATCCAACTAGCATAGAAACAAAGTGTACATGTAAGTAGTAATAATCTAAAAGAGTAAATACAACCAAGATGTGCAAATGTAGTGTACATATGATGATGTGGTGTGATGTATGTAAAATGATGTGTAGATAAGGAGGAGATGCATTTCCCCTAGTGGATGTGCATGAGATGAGGTTCATTAGAAATTTCCCTCAACAGTCAAATATATGAACCATAGAATAAGAGTGCGTCATCAAGAAATGATGTACAATGTACTAAAGAAGTGAGAGTGTGTAGAAAAATACACCATGTATGAAAAGAAGAAGATTGATGTGAAGTGTAGATGATGTGAAGTTCATTTGATAATTGGACCCTTAATAGTTGAGTAAGAACTATGGAACTAGAGTGCGTCATTGGGTAATGATGTATAATGTGTCTACTAGAGACATGAGAGTGATAGGAAAATTTACAATTAGTGCAGAGCATGAAATGAAGTAAAGAAACTATAAGTAGATACTAGAGACGAGAAATGTGATAAGGGAAAGTCTAATTTCCCCCAAGTGTGTGAGTGATGGAGATCTATGTGATGATGTGAGAAGGACCATGCCATGGTGGCAGAGTTTGAAATGTGTCATAAGAAAACATATGGTTGTCATAATGGTATGGTAGTAAAAGAGTATGAACAACATAAAATTTTGGGTTTAAAAGAGGAAATGCAAGTAGGTGAGGGATGAAATAGATTTATGTCAAGAATTGAATTGTAAAATGTACTTCCTTGGATGGTGGTTGATTATTGGGATTAGTAATGATTGTAGATGACTTGATATGAGGAGGTAATGGGGTAAGTATTTTTAAATGTGGCTTATTTGGAATTTGGTAACATGATCTGTAGGAATTAATAGGAGAAGGAAATGGGGTAAGTATTTTTAAAGGTGGTATGAAACTGGGATGGATAAGTGGCTCTTGAATTACCAAAGAAGGAACATTAGTGATTATGGCATGATACTCATTAGACATAGAGGGAGAAAATTTTGGAGCCCAATGGGATTTAGCAATTGAAGAATAACATGTAGGATAATTTTGTAGAAAATGAAATAAACTTGATTGCTCAAGTGCTTAATTCTTCATTTTTAAAAATAGAAATCATTGTCATGATGTCTATTAATTTTTGATAATTGCAAAATGGTGACCTTTGTATTTTGCAACCCCGATAATGAGGGTAGTAGTAATGAGTAAGTGGCAAGTTTATCAATTGGTGATTGAGGATCTCATGAATAATATCATGTTTTATTAGCATTTATATCAAACTTGAGAGGTTCTAGTAGTGGTAATAATTTTAATTCACTTATATGAACACATGTAGTAGACATGGGATTAGGATGAGGTGTAGAAGAAGAACTAGCATGGGCTTGAGAACTAACCTTGAGATGTTGGATTTATGTTGTGAGGTTTGTAATCATGGTTTCCATAGATTGAAATTTATCTTGAATTAACATGAATATGGGTTGACTGTTTGGTTGTGGTATAAGGAATGATATGGTCATCAGAGAGATGATAAAAAATGACACTTACTTGTGAAGGTGGTGTATTATGAGGGAGGTACATAGTGTCTAGGTATTTTTGGAGAACATCTTTGCAAGGTGGGTGAATTTGAAGTAATTCATATAGGAGATGTGAGGAACCTTAGAAGCCATGGTATAACTAGCCCAGGGTTTGGGTTTGGAGAGGAACAAATCCATTAGGATATGTAAAATAAGGATTCATGTGTTTAATAAAGAGAAAATCTTAATTTCAAGTAAATATTGTAATTGATGATATACAAGTGATAATATGAAGTAAATGGATAAGCAATAAGCATGCAATAATATGAAACCCTAATAAAGAGAAAGAGAGAGGGTGACTTAGCTGATTTCACATAATCTAGAGATAGTTTTGGTAGAAGAATTATTGAAACAAACTATAAATAGTGTCATCAAGGCTGATTGAGATTTGGGATCGAGAAATGCACAAGAAAAAAAGTGCCCATGAAAGGACTAGAGTGCGTGTGCACTCAGTGAGTGATCTAGGTGCTAGTGTCTTCTATGATGCTTTGGAGTATGGTGTTTTTGGGTTGTAGGAGCTTTGTTGTTAGTTCCCTTTTTCCCTCTAGTTTCTCTCCTAGATTATCGATTATACCTATAATATTTTAAAACAATTGTATAAGCCATACATGTGTCCAAAACCATATCAAATATAATAATTAAAAAAATGCAAAATGTGGAGTGTGACCTCGATGGTCACCCAAAGAGTGAACTTAGTATCGAGTGTTCTTATCTACATTTTAAACTCTATCTGTTGAATTGTGGAGCTTAATTTCTTCAATGGCATGCTTTTACAGACTTTTGGAATACATAGTAACCGACGTCAGTTGAAAAACCACTATCGATCACCCTAGAATTGGTTCGATCAGCAAGAAGGAACCGAAATTAGGGCTAACCAACATTGAGTTAAGGCTAACCGACATCGGTTGCCTATGTGTGACTATTATAATTAAGTTGGGAATTAGATCTATATTTATTTGGAAAGTGAATCTAATGGTTGTATTTGCATAGCTAAAGTTCCCTAAGATTGTAGATGCATATATAAGTATAAAGTTAGGGTTTAGAAGGTAGAATTAATTGAGAATTAAGAGAAGTTTCCTTTGAGAAAGAAGAAAATTTGTAGAGAAGAAAGTATAGGACATCAAGAAGGTGTGGAAGATTGTAAATCTTAATTATATTTCCTCTGTGATAATAAATTATCTATTTCTTGGTGGACGTAGCCCACACTGGGTGAACTACGTTAAATCTTGTGTATTGTTTCTTCTTGTTTATTTCTGTATGAATTATTTCATGCTTAGATATGATTATATATTTGTATAACCGGTGTGCTAACCCCAATAACTGGTATCAAAGCATATTTGTTTGAGGGTTGTGTGTGTTGACATATTTACTCACAGAGGGATTTTTGATTGAGTGGGAGCAAAGCAATGGGAGAAGAAGGAAAATTCAGAGTAGATAAATTTGATGCAGTTGTGATTATCTATTATGGAAGATGTAGGTGGAGGATTATCTATATTAGAAAGATTTATACTTACCATTGGATGAGAAGGCAAAACCTACTAAGATGACTGATGAAGAATGGAAAATTCTTGATAGAAAGGCTCTGGGATCTATAAGATTGAGCTTGACAGATCTTGTGGCTTTGAATATTACCGAAGAAGGATATACGGTAGAGTTGATGAAATCTTTAGAAAATTTATATGAAAAACCTAGTGCTTCAAATAAATTTTATTTGATGAAAAAATTATTTAATTTAAAGATGCAAGAAGATGGATCTACATAAAGTCATTTGATTATTTCTGGTCTATTGTAAATCAATTAAAATCAGTTAGTATTCCATTTGAGGATGAAGTGAAATCAATTTTATTATTATGCTCTTTTGCTAGATAGTTGGGATAACTTGGTAATGGTTGTTAGTAATACAATGTCTACTACTAATGTTTTAAAGTTTGATGATGTGGTTAGTATAATATTGAATGAAGAAATACAAGGAAAAGTATAGGAGAATCATCATCTGGGAATGCTTTGAATGTAGAAAACATGGGAAGGTAGAAGGAGAGATCCAAGAGAAAGAATAATGGGAAATCAAAGTCTAAGAATGGCAGATCTAAATCCAGAGGTAGAGGTATAATTTGTTAGAATTGTGGAAAGAAAGGTCATGCAAAGAAGGATTGTTGGTTCAAGGAAAACAAAGAGAATGTACTAGAGAAAGGTAAAGAGGAAAATGTTGCTATAAAAGAGGTAATGCAAGATTCCCTAATTCTCTCCTTGGATAATAAAATTGAGTCATGGGTTTTAGATTCAGGATCTTCTTTCCATGAAACCCTAATAAGGGTTATTTCAAAAATTATGTCAGGGAAATTTTGGGCATGTTTATTTAGGAGATGATGAACCATGCGATATTATTGGTAAATGTGATGTTCATATTAAATTACATAATGGAAATACATGGATATTAAAATATGTGATGCATGTTCTAAGTCTTAAAAGAAATCTAATTTATGCATGACAATTGCGTAAATCAAGGTTGCATGGTTACACTCACGGCCGAATCTTGGAAAGTTACCAAGGGATATCTTATTGTATTAGGAAAGAGGCAAGAAGGTAGGATCATTATATTTGTCTACCTGTATTACTGATTCCTTTTCTATTCTATCTACTTCAGATTCATATACAAACATGTGACATAATCAACTAAGCCATATGAGTGAAAAGGGAATGCAGATCTTAAAGGAAAAGGGTAAGTTATCAGATATGAAAAGTGTAGATCTTGATTTATGTGAGCATTGTATCTTTAGAAACCAAAAGAGAGTGATATTTCTCAAAGTTGGGGCAATAAAGAAGAAGCATAAATTGGAGCTTGTACACTCATATGTGTGGGGACCAACCTAGGTAGCTTCTCATGGAGGATCCCAATACTATGTTACTTTCATTGATGATGCCACAAGAAAGGTAAGGATTTATTGTATTAATTGTAAATTTTATGTTTTTGAAACTTTTAAAAGATGGAAAGTCCTTGTTGAGAATGAATCAAATTCAAAGTTAAAATGCCACGAGATCTAACAATGGTAGTGAATATTGTAGCAAGACTTTAAATGATTATTGTTCAGTGAATATAATACGTAGAGAAAGGATGCTTCTAAGAACACCACAAGAGAATGGTGTTCATGAAAGAATGAACAAGACAATCATGGAATGTGCTAGAAGTATGAGAATACATGCTTGATTACCCTTGCAGTTTTGGGAAGAAGTAGTTGATATAATGGTTTATTTGATTAACTGTGGGCCTTCAAGTTCACTAGATGGAAGAATAACAAAGGAATCTTGGACCGGAAAAGAGGTAGATATTTCTTTTCTTAGATTTTTTGGTTCGGAATTTTTTTGTATGTTTATAAGGAAAATAGAAAAAAGTTGGATGCAAAATCTAAGAGATGCACTTTTATTGGTTATGGATCTAGTGATTTTGGATTCCATTTTTGGGATTTAGAGAATTCTAAAATTATTAGGAGTCATGACATTGAATGGAATGAAAAGAGAATGTACTGAGGATAAAAATTTTGTACCCAAGGACCAATTGGTTGAGAATTTTGTGAATGAAAATAAAATCTCATATTTAAAACTCATATGTATAGGGTTACACAAGAATAAAAGTGTCGAGTTTAATGGAGACGATCGACATCAATCATCCGAACTAGTATCGATTCTGAAGAGCCAAACCAACATTGGTTAGTGAATCGGCATTTCCTACAGGTGGTGATGTCGAGTCCACTGTCAAAAGTAGATACAAATCTACATGATGAGTAGATTGAGCCTCCGACACCCCAAATCTCAGTGAGAAGGTCACAAAGGGTAAGTAGACCTCTAGAAAGATTTTCACCTTCCTTGTCTTATTTATTATTGACTGATAGTGGTGAACAGAAAGCTTTGAATAAGCAATGCATGATAAATCCCAAAAGCAATGGGAGCATGGCATGAATGAGGAGATGGACTCCTTAGAGTAGAACCAGACATGGAATTTGGTTAAGTTGTTAGCAGTAAAAGAGCATTGTAGAACAAGTGGGTTTATAGGATCAAGGAAGAAGAGGGTGGAAAAAAGATACAAGGCAAAGCTTGTACTAAAAAGGATTTGCAGAGAAAGAAGGTATTATTCCTAAATTGCATATGAAGAGATCACCTAGCATCGAAAGGCACCCAGTTGATCTCAACTCAGTGGAGAGTTCAGGGTCGAGTTGATAAAGAACCCGGTGTCAAATTGATAATCATCTCAGAAATCATCTCAGTGGAGACTCTCAGTTGTAAGAGCTCGACGATGGTCTTGTTAATGCAAAATATAGCTCGTTGAAGATTGACGAATGAAAGGAACTGTACAAGGATCCCGGTGGAGATCGATGCAAAAAGATCTGAAGGCCAAGTCAGGGAGAGTCAAAGTCAACATGATGCCAGGTTTAATCCACTAAGACAACGCTCGACCAACCACTTGGGAGAATTATCTTGTTTGACCGAGATGTTATGAAAATATGCAGATATGGGAGGTTCAACATCATTGAATCTCGGGTTTGTAATTACATAATGGAAGGACTTCTATCGACCCAGGAAGATAGTATAAGCACTATCGAATACCAATGTGAAATTGAGTCAAACCGACATCTTACAAAGAACTGTGAATTGTAATGGTGTTCAGACCTTCCTCGGTCGAGTATTCGGTGTGCGGAGGATGTTGCGGTATAGTAGAAGCCCGTTTGAGCAAGTAAGTTGTCAATGTTGTTATCGATCAGCATCGTATGCATCCTCAAATTCAGGATTTTCCTTCAAGATATTTTTATGAAAATCAATTAAGTGAGCAGTAAGATATTTAGGGAGACTTGATTAAATTTATTTTACAATGCAACTCATGGAAGCGGATCTCATAGAGGTGTAACTGTTTCATATCAGAATATTCATGGAGCATAATTTGCTTTGCAATTATACGAGCATCTTCAACGAGTCACTAGGTTGGCAAGCATAAAGGTTTCTGTTGAAATGATCACACCTTACAAGCTACAGCTGAAATGTTTACACCGAGAGTTTGATGTTGTCCTCAAATTTGATGAAGGAAAAGGTTTATATATCAATACGGTAGATGCCTTTCAAGGCCAGGAGCGTGATATAATCATTATGTCTTGTGTCCGAGCTGCAAATCATGGGGTTGGTTTTATAGCTGATGTTCGCCACATGAATGTGACATTGACACGAGCTCGCAGAGCGCTTTGGGTTATGGGCAACACAGCTGCATTGAAGCAATCTAGTGACTGAGTTCAGTCGAAGGCAGATCTGCTCGATGCGTAGAGCTTGGTGAAACTCATGAGAAGCTCGCTGATTCAGAGGAAATGGAGCCCGGTAAGGATAAACAAGGCTCGGTGGGAGTTATTCAGCAATGAAAACACTCGGGGCTCGTAGAGGCAGTCATGAAGCTTAAATGCGAGGGCCGTTACGTGGGAAATAAGGCGACCAGTGCCAATGGGAAAATTAAGATGGCAAACCATGTTGTTCACTCCGCGTAGGGGAGATTCCGGCAAGCAATGCCAAGCGGAAATTTGATGATGGCGGGCCAAGCTGTTAAATCCCGCGCCGAGGCTGTTCACTTCGCGTTGGAGAAATCGGGTCAAACTGCCAACCGTGGAAATATTGGTTTGGCAAACCATGACTAAACTTCCGCGAAGGGGAGATTCAGGCAAACACTGCCAAATGGGAAAAATTAAGATGGCAATCCGTCATGAAAACCCCGCGCAGTTGGAGTGGTCCGAGTCTTTGTGCGAGTCACCGGGAGGATTAATAGGACAGTTGTGAATTAGAGCGGGTCATGGAAAAAACGCGACGTGATATCAATTTCTGCGGAGGCTACAGGCCGCTCGTCTCATTATGCAGATATTTGTCAAATGATATCGAGTAACGAGAAGCGATGCTCAAAACTCGTCGATTCGGTGGCGCGAGAAAATCATCAACGAGGCGGCGAAATCGGTAGAAGCCAGCGCTTCGAGCATTCTTTGCTTGCGAAGCGATTTGAAACATTCAACTCATATGATAGATTGAGTCACGCATTGAAGCTTCATAACGCAGTCGGGGATGAAGGTTTATTATCCGAGAATGAAAGCGATTCATATTGCTCAAAGGCTTTCCTAGAAGCAGAAGCGAATGCGAAGGTCGACTCTGAAATATTCAAGTGGCCGTTTTGTATGTCACGACTCACATCCTTGTCACTTGTAAATGAGTACATTTGAGAAATGATGAGGATTGGATTCATCGCAAGTCGAATGGAGGTAGGCTTAGATTTCTTTAAGATTTTAGTAAGATAGCCATCAAGAAGAATATTCAAGCCCTTCGATGGAAGACCTCATTCGAGGAATTGACAATAAAACCAATCTTGTGGTGAGATGATTAAAGGTTTATTATCGAAAAATAAAGCGTGCGAAGTGAAGCGATTCATATTGCTCGGCATTGTTTTCTCCTAGAAGCGAATTGAATGTGAAGGTCAACTCACGAAAATACCGGTCGGCCATTTTTGCATGCTATATCCTTGTTACTCGTAAATGGTCTCTTTGAGAAAATCCGAGAGCGCGAGGCAATATTTATACCCTTCCATTATGTCGTCGATCGAGACAATAAAAATATTCTTTTACCAGGTTCAGAGAAGCTTGTTTTTAACAATGGACGATTATACTGTAGTTTCAAGCTATTTTTATCTAGCTCATTTCTATCAGCTTTGATCCACGACTAAGGGAGAATTCATATGGTTGTTACTGTACATTTTTCCAAGGTCCTCTTGGCTGCCCGATTGTTGATGTATTTTTGAAGGGCTTCTGTTATGTGTTGCAAGTTGTAACATAAAGGATCTTTTAGTTTCTGAAAAAATGAGTATATTGTGTAGCTCACGGCTACCTATGCCATAATCCCAATAGTGGCATAATTATTGATTGGAGCCGAGATTGCCGAGTGCCTTTGCCAAAATACCGAAGGGCTCTTTGGCCAAAAATCAGTCTTAGGGTGTCTATCGACATGTTATGGGCATGAGCCTATGTCATCATCATGGCAGCATTAGGTCTTTATTGGTAATGGCATTTTCTCATTGTTTGGAGGGTACAATTGTGCTTATTATGGCAAAGCTAAACATTCTTACTACAAGTGTTATATGATAAGGAAGAACCGTGAGCATTGTGGTAAAACCATTCTTTTCAGAAATGTTGGGTTAAGCTCGGTATTCAAGTGAGTTTGAGCCCAGGAAAGGTAAGATCGTTTGCTGGATGAAGAGCTCGGTGACTTCGCAGGGAGCTCGTGGTGATGTTTCATGAAGTTTGAACGAGGAATACGTAAATGGCCTCGAGTTAACAAAGGAAAATGATAAGAATCGAGTTTGATAGCTCACCATTCGAAGGACTCAATGCAAAAGAGCCCGATTGCCAAGACAAGGAAAGAGTTGGTGTGGGGTTCAAAATCAATTGCAACACCGAGTTAGAGGATTCGAAGCTCATCGAATTTGGCTATGTGCAGATTCTATCCACATGGACCCCCCTCCTCTTCAAGTCAAACGGTCAACGGGGGTCCCAACATTATGTTAATTAAATTAATATTTTTATTTAAATATTTTAATAATAATATTTATTATTATTATTTAAATATTTTATTTAAATATTCTTTTAATTAATTGAGAAGACTTGGTCATCGAGGCAATTAATGACCCATGATGGAACCTTCTCGGGTAGTTGACTAAGCGTAATAAATACATCATGGGCCTTCATTTTAGGAATGTAATTATGACCATTTCCTCTTCTTTCTCACATATTCTTCTATAAATGTAAGTTGGAAGCTCATTTCAAAGGGTTCCAAGCAGTTCGGACAAGTTAGACGAGTTAGATATCTCGGGCGAGTGTATACTTTTCAAGGGTCCTCTCTCTTACGAAGTTGTTCTTGTGTGTTGAGAGAACTTTCAAGCCTCCTCTTCAAAAGGCTGTAATGGCAACTATTGCCTCTTGAATGTATGATGCATTGTGCATGTTATTGAAGCAATAAAAGTGTGTGTTTTGTGACTAATCTCGGTCCTTTCATCCTTCTATGCTTCTTTGTGCCTTTCTCATACTTGCGGGTACCTTTGTGCGAGTTTAAGTTTCTATTGCGGGTTCTTGGAGTTACGTGCTTATCGAGTGGTGAAGTATTGCATGCGGTTGAGTTGTGGTGTCTGTTCACCCTTCTTGAGTTCATCCTTCTTCTTTGGGAAAGCTGGTATATTTCTCGGTCGATAAAGTTTAACAAAAGGAAGCGCGTGTCTCTTAGCTTTGTGGTATCTGTACCCTCTCTAAGTTGCGGTAGGTGAAGTTGACTGTGGTGCACACACCCTCTTCAAATTAACCCTTCCTAAATCTGAAGACACCCTTTATTCGGTGCATCACCATCCTAGTATAGTTTCATTTACGTAAAACTCTTTCCCTAAAACCCCATGAAAATGTTAGCATAGGACTAGATAATCGTTTTTGTTACACTAGGAGTAGTCTGACACTTAGTTTAGGAAGAGGAAGCGGCCTTCTCGGAGGTTCACCTCGAGCCCAAGTCCCACGGCTTGAGAGGTGATCCCATGTGTCCCAATCACACCGAGCGTCCTATTCACATCACGGCCATTCGGAGGGTGCGGTGATTTGGCGACAACTTGATTTTGCACGCGCCGTGGGGTGGGACATCAAGTTAGAGTTTCATCTTTGAGAGGTGTCTCATTATCAAACAAGTAAATCTTAAGCCACCGTGCGACCACACAACTTGATTTTTTTGGCACGCCGGTGGGACACTAAGGTTAGATCTTCCATCTTTCAAGGTGTCTCATTACAACAACAAATCATAAGCCACCGTGTGACCACCACTTGATTTTAAGCCACGACACCAGGTGGGACAGTACAGGACACGGTGAGTTAGAGTTTCATCTTTCATGTCTCATTACAACAACAAATCATAAGCCGTGCGACCACACACACTTGATTTTTGCACGCCGGTGGGGAGAGAGTTAGTACTTCTCTTCTCACTTACACAAGTCAAAGTACAGCGACTCTATATCTCTGGATTCCGAATCTCGGTGCGGTAACTTATGCGAAGAATTGAGACAAGAGCTTCTTGAAAAGAAAGGAAATTATCGGCATATCCGAACTTTCCTTGTCTCCTCCAAAAGAAGAAGAAGAGGCATTTCCACATCCCGATTGCAGATTTACCTAGTAGGGTCATTGACTCCTCCTTACGGAAGATTTCCTCCACCGGGAACAATCAACCTTTCGTTCTTTATGGCGAGGAACCAAGTTTTCCCCCTTCAATCAAGCAGTCCTCTTATGTTGGCTCAACGTGATCCGATACATTGCGGCACTCAAAAGTTTACCCTTCTACATGGGGAAACTCACGTTACTCGGTGGAGCATATCTTTGATGTAGCTTAGCATCTGCGCGTACATAATATCACCAGAAGACAATGTTGCGGTTAGACTTCTTGCTTTACCTCTTTTGAGGAAAAGCACTTGATGGTTTCGTGGGTTAGGTGTTGGCACTATAACCACTTGGGGCGAGTTGGGAGAAAAGCTATGTAAACAATTTGAAGACAAAAGTGATCACCTATCACTTTTGGAACAACTACTACCATAAAGAGAGCTCCCAAGAATACATGAGTGATTTCAACTTCCGATTCCACGAGGACTTGGAATAGGATTCAGCGCTCATAAAGCCTTACGCACATAATGCATTCTTGTACTATTTGCGAGCCTTGAATAGCGATGTAGCGATTATGATCCGAGTCCATGGGAGGGACTACACTTCACGATGCTTACGAAGTTGCCATAAGTGCGAGAGAATTCTTTGATTCAAGGTGGAAAGATAGCTCCACGACCACGATGCCCTTTTCTCCGAGATCTTACGAATCATCGACCTATCATTGCTCCTCTTCGGTGGACTCAAGCAACCATCTCAATCTTCCCCTGCCTCTTCAAATGACCTATTTGAAGTCAAGTCACTACTGCAAAATTTTGGAAATGAGCTCGTTGCACTCAAAAGGCAACAATTTCAATACAATCGTCCGTATCAGCCACAAAATCAGCAGTATCAGGCTAGCCGTCCTCCCTTTCAAGGAAACAATCAGCCTCAAAATCAAACTACGAGTCAAGTTGCAAATGTCAGGCCCTTGAACTTCAGGAACCCTCTTGCAGCTAGCTCATCTAGAGCTATAGTACCTGTTGAAATAATCTAGTTCAAGACTACGAATGGTGTTATCCTTGCTCTCAACCTCACAATCAAAATCTTTGTCCCAATGGGGTTCTTAGCGAGGCCCTTATGGTTCAAAGTGTATACCCCTTGAGTTAACAAACAATTCATCTACACGAAGCGAGCGAGATCAACCACGGGCACTGAAGAATCCACTTTGCTAAGCTGGCAAGAAGAAGATTTTTGTGGGTTGAATATAGATTCTTCATCGGTGGCGCAAACACTCGTTCAAAAAGAGCAATGGAGCCTCAAGCTCCGAATCTGATCTAGCATCCACTTCTCAACATGGGTTACAAATGGCGGTTGATAGAAATGCGGGAAAGAAATCACCAGAAACATCGGCTAGCCACGCCGCAGGGAAAGATGGTTCTCCAGGCATCACGGTACCCAACAAACATTTTCCAAAGGAGGACCCCAATGCCCAAAAAAGTGTCAATAAAGTTGGAGCGATTCCCTTGACATAGTAGAACAAATGAAGAAAACCAATCGGCGTTACCATGTGGGATGCACTCTCGATTCCTTCTCGAAAAAAAACACTTTGCGAGAAGCTCACGAGCGATTTTAGTACAACCAGCGGATCACCAAGCCATGGGTGACAAATGCTACAAATTTGTGTCAGCAGGAAGGAAAATCATTCCTACTGCAAACAAACCACCGCCATTCTACATTTCCACGATCATTGGAGACCACTTGGTACATAATTGCATGATCGATTACTGGTGCGGTAGCTCTGTCATGCGAAACAAATTGAGATGTACTAGGCATACAATATGCGCCCGATTGCGAGAGGGTTGTTCAATTTGGATGGCACATTTTAAAAGGCTGTTGGGGTTATCAAAGGACTTGACTTACCATTCATGCATGCCCAAGTTTGTCATTCACCCAAGACATATCGGTCATTGATCTCCCTCCCCTCTTTGCCATCTGCCTATCACGGGATTTCACTTTGCCAAGATGGCGGTTACCTATCGGCCGATTGGTCGCATATGATTCTCGGGACTCGATATGGAACCAAAGTAACTATAAGGGGAGAACCAATCTGCCATAATCATGTAGAACCCTACACTTCTAGTCCCATAAATGGAAATTACACCATTGGCGATCCGAGAAGAGGAAGGTGCGATCATGAACCAACCACCCTTGTTGAAGAAGTCCACGATACTTTCTTTGGATGAAGTAAGTAGAGATCATCGATCGATCCCTACGCTGATGTATTGGCGAGAAGAAGAAGGCTGGTTTCTTTGGTCTTGGAAGAAAGCGAGGATTAGGTACCTCTTGTATCCATGAAGAAGATACGATCATACCTGACTTGTCAAAACACCAAGTGATTCTAAAGGACTATGGCAATTGTTCTTGATGGCTCAAGAAGTAAGAATGGATCCGGTCTTTGGTGTTATGTTAATTTCTCGAGAGGAGATAAGTACTTCTCATCTTTCGGTTGCGGTTCGGTTGCACTATGATGTTCTTGAATACGAGGCTCTTGTGCGAGAATTCAGCTAGCCCAAAGGAAGGAATCAAGGCCCTAACTATTTTTGGAGGCAGTGAGTTAGTTGTTCATCAAGTTTCAGCACGTAGTGCATCCAAAAATGATCTTTTAAGATCATACAAGAATCGAGTGCGGGACTGATTGAAGATTTGAAGCTTTTGGGATCCATGCGATCCCTAGAGATCAAAATCAAGATGCGAGATAGGCTTGCTACAATTGGTTCACAATACAACATACCGAGTTGATATCATGAAAGAAGGGCAGCAATTTGTTAAAATGGTGGTTCGACCAGCGAGTCCACGATAATGTGAGTAGTTGGCAAGTGTTCGATATAGTGACAAATTGTCCTCTTCCTACAAGAAGAGGCGGAGTTTCTGCAAGAAATCAAGATAAGTTCTGAGAGTCATATGGTGAACAAATTATCAATTGAAAAGCAACAAGTTACCAAAGGTTTAGTCACTTTGGAATCCATTTTCAATTCGGATGACCAAGCCAAAAGACAAAGCCCTAACATGGTGGTCAAAAAGAAGAATATTTTGAGGAAGTGAAGTATCGAATGAAAAATTTCTTAAGATCGGAAAAGTGTGTACTTACGAGGAGAAAGAAGCTTTCATCAAACTTTGTCAAGAGTATCATGACATCTTTGCATGGAGCTATAAAGATCTGCGTGGTTTTGATCGGGTCTTGCTGACATACCATCGAAGCTGGATCCTAATGCTAAGCGGTTCGTCGAAAGCAGAGACCAATTAATCCCAAAATTGAGCCACTAATGAGAAAGGAGCTAACCAAGCTCATCGAGGCTTGTATAATTTTTCCCATCAAGCATTCCTCATGGGTAGCCAATTTGGTGCCGTGAGGAAGAAAACGGAGAGATCCGGTTATGCGTAGATTTGAGGATTTGAATCGTGCGTCATTAAAAGACCATTATCCTCTTCCTCGATGGGCAGATCCTTGAAGCGGTGGCGGGAGCTCAAAGATTTTCTTTGCTCGATGGATATTGAGTTACAATCAAATCCTAGTCAAGAATCGACCAATTCAAAGCGGCTTTCACTACCAAGTGGGGCACGTATGCCTATAATAAAATGCCATTCGGATTGTCCAATGCCGGGGCTACTTTCCAAAGAGCCATGGACATGGCATTTAAGGGACTAATCAACGATATTATTTTGGTTTACCTTGATGATATAACTGTATACTCTAAGCATGCAGAAGATCACATCACGCATCTAAGGAAAGTTTTCCAAAGGTGTAGGGAATTTGGGGTTTCACTTAACCCCAAGAAATGTATTTTCGCAGTGCACGAGGGAAAATTGTTGGGGCATGTTGTTTCAGCGGAAGGATTATCAATCGATCCAGCCAGGATTCATTCGATTATGTCCTTATCTCTCCCGAGTCACAAGAAGGGCCTCCAGAGCT
Source organism: Taxus wallichiana var. yunnanensis (assembly GCA_018340775.1). NCBI lineage: Eukaryota > Viridiplantae > Streptophyta > Pinopsida > Cupressales > Taxaceae > Taxus > Taxus wallichiana. The sequence goes on along the minus strand of CM031234.1, from coordinate 645,260,963 downwards.
TCCTGGGAACCATAAATTTCGTGCGGAGATTCATCCCCCAATTCGCGACATTGGCTAAACCAGCTTGTGACCATGCTAAGGAAAAACATGCCATTCTCATGGACAAAGGAAGGACGAGAAAGCTTGAAGCCATCAAAACAGCCATTTCCCAAGCCTCCAAGCTTGTTGAACCCCAGGTTTGACAAAGATTTTATCCTTTATGCTTTTGCGAGTCAAGAGAGCATTTCGGGGATCCTCACCCAACAAAGCGATAACGATGGAGCAACCAATCGCTTTCTTGATCAATCCCTCAAAGACTACGAGTTCAAATACTCATTCATTGAAAAGCAAGTCTTTGCGGTTATTTGAGCTTTGAAGAAATTCAAGCACATGTTGTCAACAACAAGATTCATCGATGGTGTCTCATCCGGTGTCGAGGAGTTTTTCTTTGAACAAAGAAAAATGAGCGAAAAGCGTCTTTGGATGGATCACGAAGGTAATGGAGTATGACGCGTGCATATCAAAGTCACTAAACTTGTCGGAGGTAAGGGTTTATGTGAGCAACTTGCTGCTGAGACATGGAATCAAAAGGTAATGAGGATGTGACACTCCTAAATGCGATGAGGATGTTGATCAAGGTATTTGGTTATCAAAATGAAGAATTTCATCTTCTCGGGAGCATACCGGCAAACATGGATAAAAACCAAAGCATGAACTTTCCGTCTTCAATCTATCCCATATGTTTTGGTAGATAGCATTCTCTTTCGAAAAGATTTGAGCGGCGTTCTCCTTGGTGCATAGGACCGAGAGCAGGTAAGTAAGATCTAGAAGAATTTCATAATGGCCTATCTGGAGGACATTATTCGCCTGAACAATGACTACCAAGATCATGCGAGGCCGCTACTATTGGCGGATTTATTCAAGGATGCCCATCTCTGGGTAAGGAAATGTAAGAATGTGCCTTTTTCACAGGTAGCGAGAAAGTGGCGGCTCTTCCATTGCATCGATTCAAGTGGATCAACCCTTTGTTGATAGGGGTTGGACTTCATCGGAATGATTAATCCTCCATCTAGTGACGGACATAAGTGGGTCCTTACTGCAGCAGAGACTATTTTACTCGATGGACGAGGCGGTAGCATTAAAGAGAAAGCAATGAAAAGCGGTTCTAGATTTTTGGAGGGTATAATGCGAGGTTTGGTGTTAGTTTACAATCATTTTAGACAATGCGCTGGCTTTTCTTGGTATGGCGAGTGAATGGGCTGTTAAAAATGGGGTATACCTCAAAACTTCATCCAATTACTATCCATGAGAAGCGGATTGGTGAGTCTAGCAACAAAAACCTCATAAGGATTATTAAGCGCACAATGGAGACTAACAAGAGGACTTGGCATACACAGCTTAAGACAGCCTTATGGGCAGATCGAATCACACCTAAAAGGGCCATTGGAAATTCTCCTTTCGTTCTTGTATATGGAAGAGAGGCAAAACTCCCGCTCTCATTGGAGTTACCTTCTTTGGAGTTAGCTCATCAACTTGAAGTTATAGAGAGTGATCCTCTGACAGTAAGGTTTGCTGAACTCATGGAGTTAGAGGAAGTACGAGATAAGGCTATGAAAACTTTGGAGCAGCATCAGGCTCAAGTTAAGAAATCTTTTGACAAGAAGGCGTCCGACAGACATTTTCAAGAGGGAGATTTAGTTCTCAAATGGGATGAAGACAGGGCCAAACCAGGCAAGCATGCCAAGTTTGGCGCTCTGGAGTGGGACCATACATCATCACAAGTTGCGAAAGAGGCAAATTCATTTCGTCTATCTCTAGGCTCGATGGAGAAGAAGCGCCCATTCATGTGAATGGGATACATCTCAAAGCTTGTTTTTGAGAAGCGTTCCACCCCCTGTCTGAGTTAAATTAGGTGTTTTCCTCCAGTGCTTATGCACATTGTTGCGTGTTGTTGTTTTGCTTTCCTTGTTGTTGTGTTTTGTGTTGTTACGCACATTGTTTCATCATTGGAAGGTGTCGAGGAGAAGAAAGGTTCAAAGGTTTCCATGTGATTCAAAATCTGCTTCATTCAAATTTTTGCGGTGTTCCATGGATGTCAAGCATTCATGATTGGTATACTTCATGCTTAGCATTCGGGGAGACCCGGGATATCAGCAATGTTCGAGGAGATTCGGGATATGTCAAAGAAAATCATACTTCTTTCGAGGATTCCAACATAGACTCCATGCCCAATGGATGACTTAAGGCTCTTTGGAATCATGCTTAGAGACAATCATCCCAGAGAGGTCGCAAAAATGTTATCAATTTTGCACACATGGCAAGATTGGACAACGGGGTCTATCACGTTCAAAATAAAATAATAGTCCGGGAACCCACCTTCGGTTATTATCGACATCACGATAATTAAAAATAATTCCTAAATTGCATATGAAGAGATCACCTAGCATCGAAAGGCACCCGGTTGATCTCGGCTCGGTGGAGAGTTCGAGTCGAGTTGATAAAGAACCGGTGTCAAATTGATAATCATCTCGAGAAATCATCTCGGTGGAGACTCTCGGTTGTAAGAGCTCGGCGATGGTCTTGTTAATGCAAAATATAGCTCGTTGAAGATTGATTGACGAATGAAAAGGCTGTCTGAGGATCCGGTGGAGATCGATGCAAAAAGATCGAAGGCAAGTCGGGGAGAGTCAAAGTCAACATGATGCGGGTTTAATCCACTAAGACAACGCTCGACCAACCACTTGGGAGAATTATCTTGTTTGGTGAGATGATATGAAAATATGCGAGATATGGGAGGTTGACATCATTGAATCTCGGGTTTGTAATTACATAATGGAAGGACTTCTATCGACCCGGGGAAGATAGTATAAGCACTTATCGAATACCAATGTGAAATTGAGTCAAACCGACATCTTACAAAGAACTGTGAATTGTAATGGTGTTCAGACCTTCCTCGGTCGAGTATTCGGTGCACAGGGATGTTGCAGTATAGTAGAAGCCCGTTTGAGCAAGTAAGTTGTCCAATGTTGTTATCTGATCAGCATCGTATGCATCCTCAAATTCAGGATTTTCCTTCAAGATATTTTTATGAAAATCAATTAAGTGACAGTAAGAATGTTACCGGGAGACTTGATTAAATTTATTTTACAATGCAACTCATGGAAACGGATCTCATAGAGGTGTAAGCTGCATTTCATATCGAGAATATTCATGGAGCATAATTTGCTTTGCAATTATATGAGCATCTTGACGAGTCACTAGGTTGGCGGGTAGCATAAAGGTTTCTGTTGAAATTGATCACACCTTACAAGCTACAGCTGAAATGTTTACACCGAGAGTTTGATGTTGTCCTCAAATTTGATGAAGGAAAAGGTTTATATATCAATACGGTAGATGCCTTTCAAGGCCAGGAGCGTGATATAATCATTATGTCTTGTGTCCGAGCTGCAAATCATGGGGTTGGTTTTATAGCTGATGTTCGCCACATGAATGTGACATTGACACGAGCTCGCAGAGCGCTTTGGGTTATGGGCAACACAGCTGCATTGAAGCAATCTAGTGACTGAGTTCAGTCGAAGGCAGATCTGCTCGATGCGTAGAGCTTGGTGAAACTCATGAGAAGCTCGCTGATTCAGAGGAAATGGAGCCCGGTAAGGATAAACAAGGCTCGGTGGGAGTTATTCAGCAATGAAAACACTCGGGGCTCGTAGAGACGAGTCGCAAGCTTCATGCGAGGGGCCGTTACGTGGGAAATAAGGCGACCAGTGCCAATGGGAAAATTAAGATGGCAAACCATGTTGTTCACTCCGCGTAGGGGAGATTCCGGCAAGCAATGCCAAGCGGAAATTTGATGATGGCGGGCCAAGTGTTTAATAGGATTCGTGGTTTAGAAATTTGATTCACTTGAGCGTTGGAGAAATCGGGTCAAACTGCCAACCGTGGAAATATTGGTTTGGCAAACCATGACTAAACTAAACTTGAGAAAAGCGAAGGGGAGATTCGTGAAAATTTGCCCGAATGGGAAAAATTAAGATGGCAATCCGTCATGAAAATTTGCTTGCGATTGGAGTGGTGAGAGTCTTTGTGCGAGTCACGGGAGGATTAATAGGGCGATTGTGAATTAGAGTGGGTCATGGAAAAACGCGCGTGATATCAATTTCTGCGGAGGCTACGAAAATAGCCTTTCGTCTCATTATGCGAGATATTTGTCAAATGATATCTCTTTAAAGAAAGCGAGTGCTCAAAACTCATCGTCGATTCGGTGGCGCGAGAGAAAATCATCGCAGGCGGCGTGAGCATATGCAATCTGATGGAAAGCCTTTTAGCGCTTCCAGTGAGCGATTTGAGGAAACAAATATTCACTGCCATGATATCACGATGGATTGGAGTCACGACATTCAAAGCTTCATAAAATTTCCTGAACAGAAAGGAGATGAAGGTTTATTACGTGCGAGAATGAAGCGATTCATATTGCTCGGCATGTTTTCTCCTAGAAAGCGAATTGAATGTGAAGGTCAACTCTGAAAATACCGAATCAAGAAGTCGGCCGTTTTGCATGCTATACCATCCTTGTTACTCGTAAATGGTCTCTTTGAGAAATCGAGAAGCGAGTGCAATATTTATACCCTTCCATTATGTGTCGTCAATCGAGACAATAAAAATATTCTTTTACGAGTTCGAGAGAGAAGCTTATTTTTTCCATTAACAATGGACGATTATCTTTGAGGTTAGTTTTGAAGCTATTATTTTATCTAGCTTTATTTCTATTAGCTTTGATCCACGACTAAGGAGAATTCATATGGTTGTTACCTGTACATTTTTCCAAGGTCCTCTTGGCTGCCCCAGTTGTTCAATGTATTTTTTGAAGGGCTTCTGTTATGTGTTGCAAGTTGTAACATAAAGGATCTTTTAGTTTCTGAAAAAATGAGTATATTGTGTAGCTCACGGCTACCTATGCCATAATCCCAATAGTGGCATAATTATTGATTGGAGCCGAGATTGCAGAGTGCACTGCCAAAATACCGAAGGGCTCTTTGGCCAAAAATCAGTCTCAAGGGTGTCTATCGACATGTTATGGGCATGAGCCTAGGTCATCATCATGGCAGCATTAGGTCTTTATTGTTAATGGCATTTTCTCATCGTTTGGAGGGTACAATTGTGCTTATTATGGCAAAGCTAAAACATTCTTACTACAAGTGTTATATGATGAGGAAGAATCCTGAGCATTGTGGTAAAACCATTCTTTTTAGAAATATTGGGTTAAGCTCGGTATTCAAGTGAGTTTGAGCCCAGGAAAGGTAAGATCGTTTGCTGGATGAAGAGCTCGGTGACTTCGCAGGGAGCTCGTGGTGATGTTTCATGAAGTTTGAACGAGGAATGCGTAAATGGCCTCGAGTTAACAAAGGAAAATGATAAGAATCGAGTTTGATAGCTCACCATTCGAAGGACTCAATGCAAAAAGAGCCCGATTGCCAAAGCAAGGAAAGAGTTGGTGTGGGGTTCAAAATCGAGTGCAACAGAGTTAGAGGATTGAAGCTCATCGAATTTGGTTATGTGCGATTCTATCCACATGGACCCCCTCCTCTTCAAGTCAAAGCGGGTCAAGCGGGGGTCCCGACATTATGTTAATTAAATTAATATTTTTATTTAAATATTTTAATAATAATATTTATTATTATTATTTAAATATTTTATTTAAATATTCTTTTAATTAATTGAGAAGACTTGGTCATCAGGCAATTAATGACCCATGATGGAACCTTCTCAGGTAGTTCAACTAACTGTAATAAATACATCATGGGCCTTCATTTTAGGAATGTAATTATGACCATTTCCTCTTCTTTCTCACATATTCTTCTATAAATGTAAGTTGGAAGCTCATTTCAAAGGGTTCCAACAGTTCAGACAAGTTGGACAGTTAGATATCTCAGGCAAGAGTGTATACTTTTCAAGGGTCCTCTCTCTTACTGAAGTTGTTCTTGTGTGTTGAGAGAACTTTCAAGCCTCCTCTTGAGGTATGTAATGGCAACTATTGCCTCTTGAATGTATGATGCATTGTGCATGTTATTGAAGCAATAAAAGTGTGTGTTTTGTGACTAATCTCGGTCCTTTCATCCTTTTATGCTTCTTTGTGCCTTTCTCATACTTGCGGGTACCTTTGTGTAAGTTTAAGTTTCTATTGCGAGGTTCTTGGAGTTACGTGCTTATCGAGTGGTGAAGTATTGCATGCGGTTGAGTTGTGGTGTCTGTTCACCCTTCTTGAGTTCATCCTTCTTCTTTGGGAAAGCTGGTATATTTCTCGGTGCGATAAAGTTTAACAAAGGAGCGCGTGTCTCTTAGCTTTGTGGTATCTGTACCCTCTCTAAGTTGCGGTAGGTGAAGTTGACTGTGGTGCACACACCCTCTTCAAATTAACCCTTCCTAAATCTGAAGACACCCTTTATTCGGTGCATCACCATCCCTAGTATAGTTTCATTTACGTAAAACTCTTTCCCTAAAACCCCATGAAAATGTTAGCATAGGACTAGATAATCATTTTTGTTACACTAGGAGTAGTCTGACACTTAGTTTAGGAAGAGGAAGCCGGCCTTCTCAGGAGGTTCACCTCGAGCCCAAGTCCCACGGCTTGAGAGGTGATCCCATGTGTCCCAATCACCGAGCGTCCTATTCACATTAAGGATCTAGTATGTAGGAAATTGGTGAGCTTAAATTGCTCACACATTTGCAATGAAGGATTTGGGAGTTGCAAAGAGAATCCTTGACATGTAAATTCACGAGACATGAAAACAGGAAGTTTTATTTGTCTCAAGAGCATTATATCAATAAGGTGTTAAAAATGTTTAATTTGCAAAATTTAAAACCTGTAAGTACACCTATGGATGGAAACTTCAAATTGAGCAAATAGCAGTGTCTACACATCACACGAGGAGGTTGATTACATAACACAAGTTTTGTATGCTTCAGCGAGTTGGGAGCTTCATGTATCTTTATGGTTTGTATCGAATTAGACATTGCATAAGAAATGGGAGTTGTGATAAGATTTATGGCTAATCCAGAAAAGAGCATTGGAAATAATTCAATGGATTCTCGAGTATTTGAGAGGGAAATTTGACATGTATTTATGTTATGGAGGGTCATATACTTATTTGCATTGCTATGTGGATTCAGACATGGCTGGTGATTTGGATGGTAGGAGGAGCACCACTGGATATGTTTTCATGATAGGTGGCATGGAAGTTAGCTAGATTTCTAGATTGCATAAGGATGTGGTATTGTCTACTATAGAGGATGAGTATGTTGCAGCAATCTGAAGCTAGAAAGGAGATGATATGGATGACAAGGTTTATGGAAGAGTTTGGAAAAGAGAAAGAGAATTACAAATTGTATATTGATAGTCAAAGTGTGATTCATCCGGAAAATAACTCAGCTTCCATTGTAGAACGAAACACATTCAAATTGAGATATCGGTACATACGTCGGGTATTGGAGGATGGGAAGCTAAAGTTAGAGAAAATTCATACAAAGGGGAACCATGTGGATATGATAACGAATCTGTTGGAAAAGGATAAGTTGGAGCTACACTCCACTTTTGTTGGTCTTTGAGTTTGAGACTTGAAGAGGGAGAAATAAACCAAAGGAAAGGATCAAAGGATGGAGCTATATGGTACAATGCAATAATTTATCTCCAAGTGGGAGATTGTTGAGTTTTAGAGCTTAATCTCTTCAGTGGCATGCTTTTACAGACTTGTTGGAATACACTGATAAGCGGCATCGGTTAATGACAAACCGTCGTCGTCACCCTAGGATTGGTAGCGATCAAGAATGGAGGAATCAACATTGGTTAGGGCTGATCGAGATCGGTTGCCTATACATGACTATTATAATTAAGTTTTGGGAATTAGATCTATCTTTAGTTGTAAAGTGAATCTAATGATTGTAATTGCATAGCTAAAGTGCCCTAAGATTGTAGATGCATATATAAGTATAAAGCTAGGGTTTAGAAGGTAGAATTCAATTGAGAATAAATAGAAGTTTCCTTTGAGAGAAAAAGAGAAATTTGTAGAGAAGAAAGTACAGGACATCTAAGAAGGTGTGGAAGATTGTAAATCTTCATTGTATTTCCTCTGTGATAATAAATTAGTTGTTTCTTGGTGGATGTAGCCCACACTAGGTGAACCATGTTAAATATTATGTATTGTTTCTTCTTGTTTATTTTCATATTAATTAATATATTCTTAGATCTTATTAATATATCTGTGCACGTATTGGTGTGTTAACCCCAACACTATGTAGTTCTATGTGAATGTTTGTGTAATGATGCCCTTATGCAATTTGCAAAGCGATAAATAGTTAGATATAAAATGTAACAATGTATATAATGCATGTGATGGAATAAAATGAACTCCCCCTCCTATGTTTTGTATGCGAGTGATGTATCCGTTATCCCTTGTATGAGTTTGCTAGATGAATTCCTTTGAATTTATCTTTTTTCCTTTGAATGTAAGATTAGGTGATGATATATAATGCTTAGTGATTGGCCCCTTATTCGAGAGCTATAACTATGTACATATGTGATTACCTTGTTTGAATTTTGTAATTGAAAACTAAAATGCCGACCCAAAGTTGTAAAATATGACCAAAAATAAAAAGGTACCCAAAAGAGTAAGAAGAAGACAAATAAGGTCGGGAGTACCCCGAGAAGGGATAGGAGCACTTTGGTGCTTCTGTCCTAAATGGGTGCTAGTGTCTAAGGCCATAAAATATAAATTAGTCAAGTATTGACAGGGTTGTAAGATGTGTAAGGCCAATAAAAGTATAAGAGACAAAAAAATGCCCAAAAGACATTGTCAACCACTAATTTTCTTTCTTAGGAATCATGTATATATTAGTATACTCTAGGACCCATAAATGTACCCAAGTGCATAAATTTTTGTCTACACTTAGTCGGGAATTGCACTACATCTCGAGACTCCATGTAATTTTGTGTGCTTGTGTGTGAAATAGTTTCCTTAGGTTTTCCCTCACACCAATGATGCAAAGATAGTGGGTTATACCTATATTTGATGTAAACATGATGTATAGAATTTAACACTTCCCCTTCTATGCAATGTATATACCCCAAAATGTAATCCCTTTGAATAGTAGTGATAATATGTAGATGGTAGTCCCTTTTGAATTGCTAGACAAATAATAGTAAGCATGTTGTGTATATATATGAGTCTCTTTCTTGAATTTTGACACTAGTAACACAAAAGGTTGACTAAGAATACAAGATAAGGATAAGAAAAGTAACAAGGCTAACCAAAAATGACAAAATATGTAAAAAGAATTAACACGGACGAAGTTCCCTAGGAATACACATAAGTATCGGGTGCTAGTGTCCATTGTGAGTGCTAATGTCACGAGACAAATAACGACAGATGTGAAAAGGCAGACACACACAGGCTCCATTTGACATAACAAAAATTGGATACAAAAAGAGAGATGTAGAAGAGAGTCACAATAAAAATCAATCAAAGAGTGTAGATGAACAAGGGACAATGTCACGAGTGAATACTTTTCCTACTTGAGATTCATGCATATAACAACATGTTGATGACATTATAAAATAATGATATGTGCATAATTTTGTGTCTACGGAATGTGCCTTCTGGAAGTGGTTATGAGGTCCTCGATATTATGTTGTTTAATAGTGACATATAGATGGACTTAATACTGTATGGAAAATAAGGTATCACCGATCCGATCCTCGACCAGGTGAAAATGTCATGCCGAAAAAAAATACATAGGAGGATGAGGATCGGTGGAAAAACTTGTGGATTTCTTTCCTATGCTCTAAGGATCTAAGTCCCTCTACTTAAGCCGGTACGATTTTCGTATATGCATGCACAGTGAAGGTGGATTTTCATGGTGGCCTTGCGGCCAAGGATCACAGGGCACTCCACTAACCCTACGGTAAAGCTTGCAATTTCTTGCTAGTGGGGAAGGGGAGTGAGAAATGAGATAGGATAACTAATGGTGTATGTAGAAAATAGGATTCTGCACACACACACTAGTTAGAAATGTCAACACATGAATTTATGAGAAGAAACAACTCTACAAATAGCAACAAAACCAATTAGAATCTATAAGCAAAAAGTATCAATAAATTCCTTAGTCAAAAAATGCTAGAAACTCCTTGTATTTATTGCTTAAAAAAAAGTTGTACATAGTGTGGGAATGGAGGAAAAATAGTGAGGGGGAAATGGAAGAAAATGGTTATCTCCTTTGTTCTCTCTAAGTACAATGCACTCTTGAGTTTACAAAATCAATCACCAAACCTTTGAAATGGGAATGGCTTTATAATTTATAGAATGAGAGATGACTCTTCATCTACACCCAATGCCTTTTCATATGTCCTCGTCTGACTTAAAACTTTTCAACTTTCTAGAAACTTGTGAGTCCCTTTTTATAACATAAAGGTAACTTATTACATTACAAACATTAATGCATATGAAAAAGTGCAACCCCAATGAAAAATTAGAACATTGAGAAGAGAGAGAAAGTTGGGGGTATGAAGAGAAAAGAGAGAAGAAGAAGAGGAGATGTCATTCTTGATGAAGTCCGTTGATCCTTGTCAATGGAAAGCTCCAAATGTAGTGAAACTCTGAATCTTCAAACTCCTTGCACCTTGAGAAACTCCTTTAGGATGGTTCCAGGACACCTTGGGTTTAAGTGTTCAAAAACACTTATCAAATGACTTCACTGATGACCACAAACACTGACTCATAAAGATACTTTCCGAAGAGATAGGAACTCAAAACCAATCCTACCAAGTTGAATGAATTGTTTCGTTGATGATCGAAAGTTCCACCCTACACATGATATACCTATTGTTTGTATCCAAATTTGTTCTCCTTTTCAAGCCGACCAGTAACACATATTGGACATGGAGCTTAGAGATAGATAGATCATAATGTGTCATTTTGTAGCTAGGGATGGGATCTAACTGGCCCTTTATTACTCTTATTTTTTGAGAGATGGATGTCACCTTTAAGAGGATTTGACCTGTCCTCACTACTTTAGGTTGTGCCTCTTTGACTAGGGTGAGAGGACCCTTAGTGTAACCTCTGTTTGATGAAGGAGATGGAGATATCCTTCTTTTGCACAAATTCTATGAAGAAAACCTTGGGAAAATACGGTCAATACTCCATGATTTAACTCTTAAGAGTTGTCACTTCTAAATGATGGAGATACTTTCAACACAAGGCTAAGGTTTCTTGAAGACATTAAGAAATCTGATTGTTCTACATATTTTAGTAAGTAGATTTTTTTCCTTTGTTGATACAGGGAAAACAAGGGTAGTTCAAGGTGGATTCATGGTTTTTGAATGATTTTGGTGGGAGATGAAGTAGGATAAAGTTGATTATACCAGATCTTTGAAGGGACTTCACAACAATGAACAACTCAAAATATTTACTTGAACAATTAAGATGTTCCTTAACTAGAAGGTGTGCTTCAATGGAGGCCCAAATCAACACATTTTCACATAATATTTGAGACTCTAACATGAAGGCTCGAATTGAAAGACTCAATTAAACACCAAAGTCTCTGATCAATCATGCCTAAGGTACACCCAAAGACTTACAAACAATCTTTATCAACAAATGATAGTGAATTGATTTTAAATTTGTTTATCTCATCCAAGATGAAGGCTCTTCTTGAAATGAAATTGCAAATACCATTAAACTATCATAGGGATGAGATCTGTGTGATTTCACAAATATTTCAATGTAAGATTGCAATAGGAATGAAAGAAACTATTTGCAAACATTCTGAAACAAAGCAGACACAAATTGCTAGAGATTGGACACAAATTAATTTCAAAATTGCTTAGATTCATCAACAGGGGAAATATAGAGAAATCTCAGTGCTTGTCAATGGCTATACATATGCAACCAACTTGACATGATAGAAAATCAAATCAAAACATAGAAGAAAATAATAGGTTATCTCAGAGCTTGGTCTCTCGGAATAACGACTTTCTCAAATTTTCTCTTAAGAATTCAACCTCGACCATTTACAAGAGTATTCTCATTACATTTATACATTTTCACTCACTCAATTTCCCCCAAAAGAAGAATATTCGAGGGACCTTTCTTATTAACAATTTGTTCGAGAAAGTGACATTTAACAAATTCAGATCCCAAAGCTGCCAGGTGGACCAATTGTGAAGAGATCATGTTTCTTGGGCCCTCGACTAATGACTAGGATGCCATGCCACAATTTTTGGAGATCCTTCTAATCATTTTGATTTTGTCATGAGAAATCCCCTTTTTAATCATTTTTCCAGAGGCTCTGCATAGTTGGATGATAGGTAATCCCTTTTACACTCGAGGAAACAACCTTTTTCATCTTTTGCACCTGCAACTTTCATCATTTCATCCTTTTCCCTTTCCTTCCTCTACAACTCTATCCCACATCCATCTCCTTTGGTAATTCCCATTTTTCAAGTGCTTGAGCAATTCCAACTTCAAAATATTGACCTTAACAATCCTTGGACTCATAATTTAAGTTCAAATCCATTTAATGGCACTTTGAAGATAGAGATGACAATAATTTCATCAAAAATTTGATGAAAAATAGTGCGTATTCACGTCTCTCAAGAGTCTTGGAGAAAAAATGGTGGAAAAATAGGTGAAATGCATAGCAACCATTGATTTTTCCCCTTTTCCACTTTATATCATAGTCGTCCATGTGTTTCCTTGTGCACAACTGCAAAGGAGAAGCATAGAGGCAAGTCCCAAACAAGCGTGAGCCTTCCACGTACCCAGGCCCAAGAAAAACATCTTTTGGCCTTTGAAAAGGTCTCAATATAAAAGGAGCCAGTGGAAGCCTCCACGTGTCTTAATGGCACTCTTTTGAGATGGTCCCCAAAAGTAGAGACCCCAAACAAGCGTGGGCTCACACATGTCTCGATCGGACAGATTCCATTAAAAATTTGAAGGATCGGTGGAAGGCACCATGTGTCTAGGGTCCGTGAGACATTTTTCCTTGGCCATTGAAAAGTCCAAGCAAAGGGTAGAGTGAGAGAAAGCCTCCAAGTGTCATCTTGGTGCTCTTTAAAATAAAATTTATGGGTTGGCCCCCAAATAGGTGCATTGCCTCCATGTGTCCCAGGCCTTTAAAAAATTGTTTGAAAGATCTAAGTAGATTGAAGAAGAGCGGAGGGAAGCCTCCACATGTCTCCGTGTCCTGTGTAATTGTTCAAAGGTGGGACCACGAGGTGGATCCTCAAATGAGCACCAGCCCTCCACGTGTCCATGTCCCACCAAAATTATATCAGTCCTGCATGAAAAATTTGTCTAAAGTGGGCAAAGCAGTGGAAACCTCCACGTGTCCCCCCGACGTAACTCAAGGCCAAACCAAAAGGTGAATTTTCAAATGAGCGTGTTCCTCCACATGGACAAGTTTTGAGTTGAAGTGAGCCTTAGAGTTTTTAAAGTGCCTTTGAGCCACATCTAACCAAAAAGGGCCACATTTCCACTGATCTTTGAGATGTAAATTTGACCGGGAAAAATACACCCGTCAAATCGTAAAATGCAGGAAAATCACCATTTGAGCCCGAAAATGAATCTTTCTTCAAGGACAGAGAATTTGGAAATGTTATAAGGCTCAAATATGATCCTCCAAGCTATATCAATCACATTTCCATAGGTATTTGGGACAAAAATGATAGGGACAACAAAAACGTGACTATGGAAAATGGAAGGAAAGGAAAAACTTGAGTTTTATGCCCAAGTTATAGACTCTTTCAGATGGACAGAGGAATGAAAAAAAAATTTGGACCTTTAAGTGATCCTCGACCAAGGAAGGGACTAGATCATGGCAACCAAATGGAGGAAAAGTTTTCAAGCATCATGGGGAGATAAAAATCATGGCGAGAGGCCCACAAACTGAAGAATTTCAATGACAAATGGGGTGAGACTAATTTGAGCACCAACATTGGCTCGACTCGGGGATGGGCACTCCCTGTGAGTGCCACAAGAACAAATATAGACCAAGTGCCAAAAATAGACCATTGGGAAATGGAGTCAAAGAATAAGCTTGCAGAGCAAACAACCATAACCATCCTCCAAAAAATGAACCAAGAAACCAACAAAACTAGGTCACCAAGGACAAAAATGAACAAAAACACAAAAACATGAAATGAAAAAAAAGAACTATACACTATATAAATGGAGTATACCTTGATTATGAGAAATCAATCAAGGAAATGTTTCAAATGCCTACCATTAATAGGAAATTCAAGCAGTTCCCCATCTAAGTCTTTTAGGAAGAAGGTATTTTCACCAATTTGAATATCAATTGAATAAGGGCCCATCCATAATGCATCAAATTTACCATGCTTGCCCTTATCTTCATGCCTACTATCCCATAATAGCACAAGATCCCCAATGCTTGAAAGCTCTTGGAGTCACCTTCTTGTCAAATAACTTCTTCAACTTTTCTCTAAACTTCACATGCCATTGATGGGATGCCCTTCTTTCTTCATCTAACTCAATAATCTGATTGATTGAGCATCATATGGACTAACTTCTTGATCTTCAATTTGTTGAACAAATTGAAATGAAGACAATTGCAAATGAAGGGGCAACAAAGCTTGAGTTCCATATACCAACTCAAATGGGCTTTTACCAGTAGCTCTTTTGACAGTGATTTTGTCAGCCCAAACAACAAACTTCAGTTGCTCACCCCACTTCCTTTTGTTCAGCTCCAAGGTTCTTCTAATGATCTTCAACAATTTTTTATTGTTGGACTCAGACTTGTCCATTTCCTTGGGGATTGTAGTTAGAAGCATATGTCAAATTAATTCCATTCTCTTTGCACATTTCACACAAAGGTTTGCCTCTAAAACTCATGACATTATCAACAACAATTTTAAATGGCACTCCAAATCTGCATATGATTTGATTACATGAAGTCCATGACCACTTGGTGTGTTGCTTTCTTGGTGGGATTACTTCCACCCACTTAGTGAAATAGTCATTGGCTACAAGAATCCATTTATGACCAGCACTTTGGAAGGATCAAAAATTTCCCAATGAAATCCATTCCCCATTGTTTGAAAGGGCTTAATGACACAGGTTGCAAAGGAAGGGAGACTAAAGCTTTCATTCTTCCAGAAAAATGCTTTGGCAACTTTCACATTTCTAACCAATAGAGTTGTATCCTTGAAAGAGTTGGCCACCAATAACCAACCCTCAAGATTTTATGTGATGTAACTCTTCTAGAAAAATTTCCCCCACAAACTCCTCCATGGAGATCAACAATGATTTTGGGGATTCATCTTCAGCAATACATCTTAAGAGCACTCCCTCCAGGTTCTTCCAAGCTAACCCAAAATTAGTAATGACATATTTTGAGAGGCTAACTTAAGAGCTATTTTATGATTTTTACTCAAATATTAGGGCAGCATAGATGTCTAAGATAAAATATTATATCTTTGTACCATTCAGAACTTACCAACTTTTCAAGGACATCCACCCTTTCTTCTTCTACTTCATTCACCTCAATAGTTTACAAGTTTCTCTCAGCCATAAGCTTAGCTAGGCCCAAACCTCTTACCAATTTTGTGGTTTGGATATCCATGTCATACTCCTGCAACTTGTTCACCCATCTACATCTTTTGCTTGAGACCTCCATCTCTGATAAGATGTCTTTCACCATGGTGTGGGGAACATAAGCAACAAACTTTAGAGCTCAAGATGTAGGGTCTAAAAACCTTTGTTTCTTTCACCAAGGAAAATGCTTTCTTCTCCATGATGGTGTACTTTAACTCAGCTCCTACAATGCCTTACTGAAAAAGGCAATTGGTCTCTCAGCCCCTTCATCATCCTTTTGTAATAAAACAGATGCAATGGTGTTTTTGAAGCAAAAGAAAACACTTGAAAAGGCTTCTTGTAATTTGGAGCTGCAAAATAGGGGCATGCTTTAGTGCTTCTTTGATCCCATTGAAAGCTTGAATGGAAGCTTCTTCCCATTTGATAACTTGGTCCTTTTTAGCATACTAGTAATGGGGATAGTCAGCTCAGCAAAGTTAGACACAAATCTTCTGATAAAGTTTATTTGTCCAAAGAAGGATTGAATTCCCTTCTTAGTTCTTGGAATTGGAACCTTGTTGATGGCTTCCCCTCTCTCGGGATCAATCATGACCCCTTCTTTTGACACATGATGTGACCAGCAACTTTTCCTTTTGCACTCCAAAAGTGGCACTTCTTGGGATTAATGATATGCCATACTCTCTACACCTTATCAACATTTTCTCCAAGTTTTGCAAGTGATCATTTATATTTCCTAGAAAACACATTTACATCATCTTGATAAAAACAATGAAGTCATTAATATAACAGAAAATGCTACATCCATTGCTCTTTGGAAGGTTTTCTAACATTCATTAAGCCAAAAGGCATCCTGACATAGACATAAGTTCCCAAGGAGTGGTAAAGGTGGTCTTTATTCTTTTGACTCCTTCACAACAACTTGATTATAGCTACAGAGAAACCATCGAGTGGATAATAAGCTCAGAACTAGTTACCAATTGTAGCATATTCTCCATGTTTGGGAGAGGATAATTATCCTTCATTGATGCTCTATTCAGATTTCTAAAATCCACGCATAGCCTTGATATCACCATTCTTTTTCTAACTGGCACTAAATTTGCAACCCAAGAAGAATACCTTGTTGGCTGAATGATCCCTCCATCCCTTAGCTTCTTCAATTCTTCTTGCATCTTCATGGAGAGGAGTGGATTAATCGGCCTCTTTTTTTTTCTAAACGGCTTGGCATTTGTTTCAAGAGGAATTTCATGTTGGAACAAATCTTCTCTGTATGCTTTGAGTTCAGAATAAGACCAAGCTAGGTAGTCCTGATATTTCTTCAACAATTGGACATAGGACTATTTTTCCTCCTTGTTTAGATTGCTTCCCAACCAGATCTTCCTTGGTTTCTCCTTTGTGCCAAGGTCATGCTCCTCAACATCTCTTGAAATCGACATACTTCTATTAATAATGCAATCAACATTATCAAAGTTTGATTCAAGAGCAACCAACCCCTCTAGGAATGGTATTAGTTTTCAATTGAATGATATCTTTGCCAAACAAAGTTTATTTTCCCTCAGCTAAACACACCATTGGTTCCCAATCAATACTTTGGTTAGAAAACTTACCTTGGTTCTACAAAAACCATTTTATCTAGGCATCATCATCAAACACTTGCCAATTTTTAATGTTGTCAGGGACATATGGCCTTGTTAGTATTTCAACATCATACTCACAAAATGGAGACATTGAACAAATTTAAAATTTGAGATCCAAGCACTACTAACTGTCTACAACAACATTAAACTTTCTATCATGGTGCAAAATATTAAATGAGTCAAACATTTCAATCAAATCCCAAATTGCATGCTTGTATTGTTTCATTCTCGATTTTTAGTAGCATACAATTTTCTAATTTCTTGACAATCAATTCTGAATCTCCCTTGACAATAATATCCTTAACAACATACTTCCAAGTGATTCTTAATCCTAACAACAATGCCTCATACTCTGTAATATTGTTAGTGCATTCAAAGTTAAGTTTGAAAGAAAAAACAAACTCTTCCATGCTTGGAGAAATCAGAACAATACCAACACCATTTCCAAATTTAGAGCAAGCTCCATCAAACAACAAAGTCCAAGGAGAGCCTACTTGTTCAAGACACTTGCATTGATCAATTTTGTGTTCTTTACCATCAGCAAATCCAACAAAATTATCAGCATCAACATCAATGTACAACACTTCATAAGAGGCATTGTTGGGATCTTCTATGAGATGCAACATCTTCTTTTCTCCATACAATTTGACAAGGCTTCCCTCAATCGGGATGGTGGCATAGGACATATCCATTTGAACACTCCCACCAACACTTACAGCCCATTTTCTAGACAACAACATACCCCATTTGGTAGGGCAATCCACAATAACAACATCAAGTTTCAAGTTCTTACCCGGATAAGTTACAAGTTGTACCACCAATCCTTTAACACATCCAACAACTGGCACCTCTCTAGAGTCCATGGCAGTACATCTTCCATATGTTGTTGTCACTTTGATATCAGTTCATTCATGACCTCAAGAGGCATGACATTGCATGATGCTCCTGAATCAAACATACAATTGTGCAACAATTTGTCCTTAATGATCAGAGTTGTAAAAAATGGATCAACATTCAATTGAGACTCAACCAAAGATGTTCCCAAATAAACCTCAGGTGCTTCCCCAAGATCTTCCAATGCTGGTGGTGTTTCTAGTTCTTCAATGATTGGAGGAGTCTCCACAATGTTTACATTTCTTCTGGGGTACTTTTCTCTTCTTTCAATCCCAAATACTCAAATTCCCTCTTCTTGTGCTCAGGAATCCTAAGAAACTCAACAATTGGAACACTAACTTTGATTTGAACTCAAAACTTGGGCAATGTCATATGGAACATACTTGGGCAAGGCAGCATTGGGAGGGAGATTGACAAACTCATCAGATGGCATGGATTTTTGACAGTTTGGGTATGAGGAGAAGTATGAATTTTGTTTGGGACAACAAGGCCTTTGGCAGATGCATCTTTCTTAGGAACTTCTTTAGGAATACTAGTAAGCAATGGAGTTTTGGGTTTGGCCTGAGGGCCTTCCCCTTTGACAACTTTACTCCTAGTGTTATAATCTTTCTCTTGGGCAACAACAACATTCATCAATAATTTCTATCCTCCTCAGATGGGATTCCTCCATCATACTTCTTTATCATTAAAGCTCTTAAGTATTCAAAGTCATTATTAGGTATTTCAAAAGCTTGTACCGTATCTATTTCAAAAGTATGAGAGGGAGGAAGAAATGGTACCAGTGGATGCAATCCCAAAAACTTGCAGCAGTTTGAGCACTTATCACTTCAGTTGAAGTTGCTCCTTGTTGTGAGCTTGTGGAGTAACCCATCATGCAAACATCATCATCAATATCATCACCATTATCAGTCTTCTTCAACTTTCTGATCTACTTCACATGGAGGATGGGGTAGAAAACATCTATCACACCAATCAATTTCATTGGCTTCATCAAGAAGCAACCCTGGCAATTAGAGGATCAAGCACCATTCTACTTTCACGTGCATGGGGCTGTCTATTTCCTCCTCCATGGGTCCTTTACCTCTATCATATGACCTCTGATCACCCCTAGGATGATTTCCAAATCTGTCATGATTTTTGTCTTTTTGCTAACCTTGTGAACTCTGCTACTAAATTCCTTTCTCTACTCGGGCTAATTTGTATGAGATTTCTTTTACATCCCATGCCAAAGTTCTCACAACTTCCTCCAAATCAGCAGCCTTACTTGCTTGAGGTTTTATGGGTTAATTAGTTTAACACCATCCCTCTGAGGAGGTTTTCCAACTACTTTAATGTTGTTCTCAATTTGCGAGAGCCATGGTAAAAGGCACGCCTCAAAGTTCTAGGGTTCTTATCCCTCAAATAGTAAGTAGCTTTCTTATCAAATGCATCTGAATACTTTATCAGACATGATTGATCACATGGCCTCAAATTAATAGGAAGTCTTCTCAATGTTTTGTTAAATATTGTATTGAAATCATGCACTGATTCATTAGGATTCTTCTTAATGTTTTCAAACTTTGATAAAAGAAACCTAGGGTCTGTTTTATCACCATACTGTAGTCTAAAAGCATTATTCATTTATGTCTAAGAATCAATGGAATTATCTAGCAAATATTTGTACCAGTCCCTTGCATCTTCTTCTAGAGTATGGATAAACAATTTAATATATACATCCTCAAATTCAATCTCAAAGTCCTCCATCATATTGACAAAGAGCTTCAAGTGTTGATCACCAGTTATAGCATTATTTCCTTGGAACTTTGGTAATCTATTTCTTACATCTTGGGGAACTGCATTTGGGTAACCAACCATCCCTCTAAAATTGATAGGACCAAAGGTATTAACAACAAATGGAGGTCTGGGTGGAGGCTGAGCCATGTTGTTTTGTGGAGGTGATCTTGGAGGAGTTGCAAGATGATGAGGACTGAGGGGTTTGTTAGGAATAGGAATGTGATTTTCAAAATGAATATCCCCTAATGGCTCTTTTTCACGACAAACTCTATCAGATTTGGAAAATACAGGGACATAATGAGATTCAAACTTTTCAAATACAAATGAAGGACCCTCTCTCAGTTGGAGAATTTAGATCCACAGAAAGACTACCTAGATTCAAAAACATTGAGGAAGAATTGCAAACTTCAATGACAGGATGATCACTTTCAACAATGGAGATCCCTTTTCTTGATGTCTGATCTCCAACCACTTTCCAAATTCCTCTTCCTTCAGAATTTGATTTTCCCAGCTCTGGAAACAACCTTCTAGTAGGGTCCTTAACAAAGAAAGATCTTCTTCCTTCCAGCTTTGCAAAGATTAGTAACAAATTCACATTGACAGAGGTCAAGACACTGGAATTTATCCAAAATAAATCAACACGAAGTCACCACTAAGGATTTTCACCCTAGTTGTGTAAATGCACTAAAATAATATGTCAAATGTCTATCAGCACTAAAAATCATGCAAAGCCTATAAGATCTACTCTTCTTTTACCTAAATTTATCAATGATGATATAAATCTTAGTGCAATAACTATATAAGCTGGAAATATTGCACTCAGAACTCACAACTTTGAAACATTCTTACAGATCTAAACAGATATTTATGTTTCGGAAATATATTTTCACTTTCAAATATGTAAAAAGCATTACCAGGGTCTGTATGCATACACCTTTGTTCAAATGCTACAAAGAGTCCCCGGAAATGACACCAAAAAGTGTTGGTATCCAAATTTGTTCTCCTTTTCAAGCTGAGCATCAACATAGATTGGACATGGAGCTTAGAGACAAATAGATCATAGTGTGTCATTTTTTGTAGGGGATGGGATCTAGCGGCCCTTTGTTACTCAAATTTGTCGAGAGATGGATGTAACACATTTAAGAGGATTTGACCTGTCCTCACTACTTTAGGTTGTGCCTCTTTGACTAGGGTGAGAGGACCCTTAGTGTAACCTCTATTTGATGAAGGAGATGGAGTTATCCTCCTTTTGCACAAATTCTATGAAGAAAACCTTGGGAAAATATGATCAATACTCCATGATTTAACTCTTAAGAGTTGTCACTTCTAAATGATGGAGATATTTCAACACAAGGCTAAGGTTATTGAAGACATTAAGAAATCCTTGATTGTTCTGCATATTTTAGTAAGTAGATTTTGTTCCTTTGTTGATACATAGGGAAAACAGGGGTAGTTCAATGTGGATTCATGGTTTTTGAATGATTTTGGTGGGAGATGAAGCGTAGGATAAAGTTGATTATACCATATCTTTGAAGGGACTTCACAACAATGAACAACTCAAAAATAGAAAGCTTCAAAATAGTTAAGATGTTCCTTCAACCAGAAGGTGTGCTTCAATGGAGGCCCAGATCAGCACGTTTTCACATAATCTTTGAGACTCTAACATACAAAGGCTCGAATTGAAAGACTCAATTAAACACAAATTCTCTGATCAATCATGCCTAAGGTACACCCAAAGACTTACAAACAATATTTATCAACAAATGACAGTGAATTGATTTTAAATTTGTTTATCTCATCAAGATGAAGGCTCTTCTTGAAATGAAATTGTAAATACCATTAAAATCATCATAGGGATGAGATCTGTGTGATTTCTAACAAATATTTCAATGTAAGATTGCAATAGGAATGAAATAAACTATTTGCAGACATTCTGAAACAAAGCAAACACAAATTGCTAGAGATTTGACACAAATTAATTTCAAAATTACTTAGATTCATCAACAGGGGAAAGCTTCTAGAGAAATCTCAATTCTTGTTAATGGCTATACATTTCTGCTACCAACTTAACACATGATAGAAAATCTAACACGAGAATAAAATAATAGGTTATCTCAATTGGTCTCTCGGGAAGACGGATTTCTCAAAATTTTTCTTAAGAATTCAACCTCCGACCTTTCTAAGATTATTCTCATTACATTTATACATTTTCACTCACTCAATTTTCCCCCAAAAGAGAAGAATATTCGAGGGACCTTTGCTTGTTACCAATTTGCTCAGAAAGTGACATTTAACAAATTCAGATCCGAAAGCTGCCAGGTGGACCAATTGTGAACTGATCACATTTCTTGGGCCCTCGACTAATGACTAGGATGCCATGCCACAACTTTTTAGGGAGTCCTTTTAATCATTTTGATTATGTCATGAGAAATCCCCTTTTAATCATTTTCTAGAGGCTCTGCACAATTTGGATCGATAGGTAATCCTTTTATTCTCAAGGGAAACACCTTTTTTCATCTTTTACACCTGCAACTTTCATCATTTCATCCTTTTCCCTTTCTTTCCTCTACAACTTTGTCCCACATCCATCTTTCTCTACGGTAATTCCCATTTTTGCGAGTGCCTGAGTAATTCCAACTTCAAAATATTGATCTTAACAATCCTTGGACTCACAATTTAAGTCTCAAATCCATTTAATGGCACTTTAGACAAAGATGACAAGAAATTTCATCAAAATTTGATGAAAAATAGTGCATATTCACGTCTCCAAGAGTCTTGGAGAAAAAATGGTGGAAAAACATGTGAAATGCACAACAACCATTGATTTTCCCTTTTCCACTTTATATCATAGTCGTCCATGTGTTTCCTTGGTACAACTACAAAGGAGAAGCACAGAGGCAAGTCCCAAACAAGCGAGCCTTCCACGTGCCCTGGGCCCAAGAAAAACATCTTTTGGCCTTTAAAAGGTCTCAATATAAAAGGAGCCAGTGGAAGCCTCCATGTGTCTTCATAGTGCTCTTTTGATATGGTGCCCAAAAACAGAGACCCCAAACGAGCGTGGGCTCACCACATGTCTCATTCGGTCGACGGGATTACTAAGAAAGTTGGAGGATCAATGGAAGGTGCCATGTGTCTAGGGTCCGAGACATTTTCCTTGGCCATTGGAAATTCCAAGCAAAGGGAAAAGTGAGAGGAAGCCTCCAAGTGTCCTCTTGGCACTCTTTCAAAATAAAATTTAGGGGTTGGCCCCCAAATAGGCGTGGTGCCTCCATGTGTCCTAGGCCTTTCAAAATTGTTTGAAAAATCTAAGTACAAAGCATGGGGACTTTGGTGGAAGCCTCCACATGTATCCCTGTCATAATTGTTAAGGTGGGACTCTAAGGTGGATCCTCATATGAGCACAAAAACTGTCCACGGGATGCATGAAAAATTTTTCTAAGTCTGGGAAAAGTAGCAGAAACCTCCACGTGTCCCCTCGATGCAACTCCAAGGCCAAACCAAAAGGTAAATTTTCAAATGAGCGTCATTCCTCCATGTGGACAAGTTTTGGGTTAAAGCGAGCCTTAGAGTTTTTAAAGTGCCTCCTGCCAAGCCACATCCAACCAAAAAGGGCCACATTTCCACTGATGCTGAGATGTAAATTTGATGGGAAAAATACACCCATTAAATCGTAAAATGCAGGAAAATCACCATTTGAGCTTGGAAATGAATCTTTCTTCAAGGAAAGAGAATTTGGAAATGTTATAAGGCTCAAATATGATCCTCCGAGCTACATCCAATCATGTTTCCATAGATATTTGGGACAAAATAACAGGGACACAAAAAATGTGACTGTGGAAAATGAAAGGAAAGGAACAACTCGATTTTTACGACCCAAATTCTGAGACTCTTTCAGATGGACGAGAGAAATGAAAAACAAATTACGGACCTTTAAGTGATCCTCGATCAAGGAAGGGACAAATTATGGTAAAAAAAAAGAGGACAGAGTCTTCAAGCATCAATACGGGGAGATAGAAATCATGACAGGGCCCACCAACTATAAAATTTCAATGACAAATGGGGCGAGACTAATTTTGAGCACTAACACCTCGACCCAAACTATATAGTGAGTGTCGAAAAAAACTGTCGAGTTCTCTGACTCAAATACCTTGTGAGAAATACCTATGATAATATTGAATGATATTGTTGACCCAAACAATCATCCATGTATGTCCCACCGTGTAAATTGCCCTTTGAGTGTGACTTACTATTAATAGCAAGTGCCCAAATGGGAGACTTACTATTTTTGGTAAGAGGTGATTTTTCCTCTTCTTGACCATCATGATGTGATGAACTCCATCATTTCTCTTGTACACACTTCCTTCGCCTTGAACACTTCTTGGGGTGACTTACTATTTTTAGTAAGCACCCATATAGGGGATTACTATTTTTAGTAAGTGGTCATTTTCACTATTTTCTGCTCCAGACAATCATTCTAGCTTCTTGGTGATCTTCAATGCCGTTATATCTGTAAAATTGACAAGGGAAATTTTGTAGGTAACCATACCAAAATTTCTGTTTTGGTCCCCGTTGAGGTCTCTTAGCGTTCAGAATGGCATAAAATCCCTTTCCGAAAAATCTAGTTTTTAGAACTTGGTCATTTTCAACCTTTTTGGGTTGGGCGCAATTTTCATTCATGTAACATCAACCAAAATTGTGCCCCTCCTTTCCTTTGGCACATTCTAGGGAGTGTCAACACTCTAAATGTTGCGCCTCTCAATGTTGCACCTCCAAATGTTGCGCCTCTCAATGTTGCACCTCCAAATGTTGCACCTCTCAAAGGTGCGCTAAGGCACATGCGCCAACTTGTCAACACTCCAAATGTTGCGCCTCTCTAAAGTGTGCTATGGCACTGAAAACGTAGTGTTGACACTCCCAAAGTTGCGCCATGGCGCAAATCTCTTCATGTCGACATCTACCTAAGTGCGCCATAGAAAAAGTTGGTGGTGCATTTATTGCACTTTTTCTATATATAGGCGCGTCGACCTGTCATTTTCACAATTCAAAAAACATGAAAAATTTATTCCTCTGTACTTGTCAGCATTCTGTCAGCCCCGCGTGTTGCCATTTGTCATGTTCGTGGACCCCACATCGTCCCCTTTATCATTATATATACCTGGTAAGTGGCCCTTGCCCTTTTTATGGATTGGTTGTGGTTTTATAATGGTTTAGGTGATTAGGATTGATAATAAACAATGAACCCAAATAATCAACTCAAAACCCCTTCTCCTCCTTCAAGATCTACAAATCTGGAAGACTCTTGCCACAAAACACTCAAACTCATTTGTCCCTTGCTTTGCTAAGTTTTCCCTCCTGAACATCAAAATTTGAGCCAAAAGAGTGAAAATCATAAATTCTTTGCAAATCAACCCACTATTTTTCCTTGGCGCAAACTTCATCCTTGTTACATCAAACACAGTCGCGCCACAGGTGCACTGTCCCTGCATGCGGCATAAGCCTTCTCCGCACCTTATAAAAATCACAAATTTCCCTAGGCGCAAGTGCCGGTGCCAAAACAACTACAACAACATCTGAATGTTGTGTAAACCTTTCCCGCGCCGTGCAATCTAAACCACTTGGCACACCTCACTCTCATGCAACATCTACCACATCTATGCCAATGGCACATCCTGGGACCTTGCAACACCAACCATATCTGCACCCCACTTAAAAGGACTTCTAATGGCGCAAGCGCACATCCCTCGACACCAACATTTGAATGTTGTGTGTAGCCTTCATGTACCACCGCACCCCTTTTGCAGCAACTTTGTTTTCTCCCATGCAACACTTTCCCAAAGTGTGCCTTGCTTTTCTAAGACCCTGCAACCTACAGTAGAGCTGCGCCTTGTGCCCAGAGGCTCATAAATTGCTAACTTTTCATTTTGTAAGCTTTGATGGATGACTTAATAGCTAACATGGCTCTTCTGCGATGGACTTCCTTGATTCTTCTTGCAGATCAACAGCTGAACTCAAATCCACACATGTCTTCATCGAGTAAAAAGCCAACTAAGTCCAACGGTAAATCCAAAGCTAAAGAAGCTTTGATGGACAACTTAACAACTAACATGGCTCTTACGCAATGGAATTCCATGACTCTTCTTACAGATCAATAGCTGAACTCAAATCCACACATGTCTTCATTGAGTAAGAAGCCAACTAAGTCCAATGGTAAAGCCAAGGCTAACAGAAGAAGAAATGAAATATAAATACCAAAGGGTCAGGATTCCTAAATCTCTTGCAGAGTGTGATCTGGATATCAGAGATTCAGAACTCGGACACATTGACATGGAGGACTTCTGGGCCAGAACCAAGAAGGTCACATGTAGCCCATGGATGGATAAATTGGTTGGTAGTGGTCTGCACTTTTCTATAGGGATCCCCGTGAGTGCAATCAACAATGAGTTCATGATGTTGGTGGGCTGTTGTTACAATAAGGACACAAGATGTGTTGAAAATGAGAAGGGCGAGGTAATAATCAACCTCACGGCCTGAAATTTTGAGATCATGTTGGGTATCCCTCACCACCAACATTTTGTAGTAGTAAGCCAAGAGGACTGCATGAAGACATGGAATGAAAAACGAAGACAAATGTATGCAGCTGATGAATGAGGTGTACCTCAAGAACAAGAAGGTGACAAGCAGGTGGCCATAAGTCATTCATCGCAGTGACTTTTCAAAGGAGCTGAGTGACACCATCACTTTCTTGAGCAGGGTGTTTGGGCTCCCGATGCCCATTACTTTCACAAGTGGATGCTCAGGTATTTAGAAACCATGAGTAAAAATGTTCCTAATCAGCGTTTTGAATGGGGAGAGATTATTATGAGCATGATATTGAAGCAGCTTCAACAACTGGGAGGTTCTATATGAACTCCTATGTGGTATATGTTGTTGCCTCTAGAGAGGGACTACCAACATTGAATCGGTATGGGATATGGCCCTAGGTAAAAATATATGAGTACTATCCAGAATTAAAACTAGAGAATAGCATAGCCCAATTCAGTAAAGTCAACGACGTCTTCTTCTATGGCATCATCTACCTCTTGAGGCCCAACATGACTTATGGTCGGATGACCAAAAGCGTGGTCACCACCACAGAGAAGTGGGGAGTGTTATTCACGCAATTCCCCACTTTCACATATCTCAGAGCCGCTAACTTCTTGGGAGAGCCCACCAAATTACCGAGGTATGCGGGACCCAAGCTGATCCTATTGGAGCTATCTAGACAACTTATCACATACCATGAGAAGTGTTTAAAAAGGAAGAAGGGTGGAACTCCATTCCCCTCACAGTGGGTAGTCATACCTTCACTTCATAGAGAAAATCCTAGGAGATGTTTTTGAGCTTTAATTGCTCAACTTAAAGCATAATTTCCTAGCGAGGCCAACCTTTGATCCTCATGATTTCCTCCCAAGGGAAAAAATTGATCCAATTCACATCCCTCAGATCGAAGATATCTACATCGATCTATATCATGAGGTCGAGCTTAGATGAAAGGATCACTCCCTTTCGGCCCTGGCAGAGATCATTCAATATGGTGTGGCCATCATCCCAAAGGGTTTCAAGTAACTGATCAAGAAGTTGATCAGGTTTATCTAGACACGGATGGGGAAAATTGGTCATTTGTTGAAATTGATAGAAACAAGGCCCCTCAGACTATTGAGGAAAGGGTCAAAGGCACTCTGCAACGCACCGAGCATTGGTGCAAGAAAAATGGTATCATCTACCTTGGGGTAGACTTCACCACGTCTCCCTTGGGTGATGCACCCACCAGGCTGAAACACTTGCCTAAAGGCAAAGGAAAAGATATAGAAGGAGAGGTAAGCACTGCTCAGAAAGAAGTTCCTGAGAGCCCTCCTTCCACCACCGAAGAGAAAGTTGTGGACTTAGTGTCCCCAAGAAGAGAGGAAGCGGCTAGTGCTCCAATGGACACATCCACTCAGGATGTCATCACTGCTACAACTAGTGAGGTCCCAACCATTCCCTCCCTCACTCCTCCTTCCCCTCCTCATGTCACTCAACCAACCGCTCCTTTGGTTGTGTCTTCTCCCTCTTCTACCATTCCCCCTCCCTCTTCCTCCATTTTCTCTTCCCTCACGGATTTGTCCCCCAGCATTTCTTCCCTCATCTCATAGATCCCTTCCACCCCCATGGTTTCCTCTCCTACAGTCACTCCTAACCCCGTGAGCATTGGAGTGTTGGCTTCTTTCTCAATGCCACCACCAAGTGTCTCGACACATTTCCCCATGTCCACTACAGTTGCTCCTTCTTCCACCCCCGTTTCCTCCTCTTCCTCTGGTCCCACTCCCTTAAGTCCAGAATGGATCTCTAAACACCTGAGCCAGCACAAGAGGAAAGTCCCTATTGCACCTATGGACTTCTCCGTTATTCCAGCTAAAGGGCCCAAGAAGCAAAAAGTTATAACCCGCTTCTCTCAAAGTGCTTCAGGTGAAAAGGTTATGGAGACCACATACCCTGATCTCACTAAGAAGAAAGAAGATCTGTCCCCTATAGATTTTATAGTGACTCAGGTCACGATGGGAACATCATCAGAGAGCCTGCAAGGAGAGGCCTTATCCGCAGTGGATGCCCTTTGTAAAAAGGTTCAAGAAGTAAAGGAAGAGAAGAGAATATTAAAAGAGAAAAAAAAAGCATCTTCTCCAAGCCCCGCAAAATATGGGCAATGCCCTCCTATGATCATGCCACCGACCCTCCCGAAGTTCTTAGTCGGAGAAGATAAATGAATACGCCAAGATCGGAGAGAAAGGTATAATGAGTGTCACTTTGTAGAGAGCGAGATCCTCAAAGATAGTGAGGAAGTGATTACAAAGTTCACGAGCTCTATCAAAGTATAGATCAAGCTAACAAGGAACTCCAGGAAATAGCAGGGCCTATCTCCAAAGAGTTGGACCATGCCAGGTTACAACATGAGACATTCCAGAAGATGCTCGACTGCCCAGTTAATGACTTGGTGAAATTCGGTGTTTTTGATCACCCGCGAGCACCCAACAAAGTCCTTGCTTCTTTAAACTATCGGGTTGACCAAATGGAGTTTTTCTTGGAAAAGATAGAAAAAATCAAGGAGGAAGCCCTAGATGCAATGCATCAAATGGAGCAGATCATCTTAAGAATGTCTCTAGGGTTGCTCGGTGCATCATACGCCTTGAGGAAGGTAGATGATACTATTCGGATTTTCAAGGAAATCACATCGTAAGGTTTAGCATCAGAGGCCACTTTTGATATAGAATCTATCAAAACTTTTTGGCCCGCGCGACTTTGTTGGATACCTGATGGAGGGGAAATGAATATTTCAAACTCTGGAAAGACTCAGAGATGAACGGGAAACTTGCAAAGTCATCGGGGATCACACCAAGGGTCCCTGCTCAGGATCAACTTCAAGCGATGGTAAGCAAGTTCATGGAGTATCGAGCTCAATTTCACATTACCTCCCCTGAGTAGAAGCAAGACACTCCTTTCAAGCCAAGGGATGACAATGAATAGGCTCCTTCCTCCTGGGATTAATCCCATTTTTGTAAAAATATTTAAAAGTATGTTGGCACAAATGATGACATCATCCATGTTGCACCATGGGATGTTGTCATCCACAAAATTGCCCCAAAGTCAACATTTGACTTTTAAATATTTTATAATGGTTGTTGGCTCCTTTTTGTCTTCTTTCTCCTTCTCCTTCTATAAATACTTGGATACTTGTAGTATTCAAAGGTGAGAAAATTTGTATGAAAAATTGAGTGAGGAGAGAAACACTTTGAGCTTTCTTGTAATAGAATAATTATAAATACAAAAATTAAGACTTTGTGCTGAATTCTGTGTTACATGTTAGATCTTTTTAAATTTAGATCAGCATGCTTATTCTGTTGGATTCACATATTATTTTGTAATTTGTTTATCAAGTATTGCTTTGTTTGTTTATGTCGTAAGTTTGGCTCTGTTTACTACCGGCCCAAAACATAAACCCTCGACCTTTCTACTTTGGAATTCAATTCTTTTCTCCCTTGATCCACCTTTCTTCTATTCCTTCCTTCATTCCTTTCTGTTCTTTGTCGTAACTAACTCTACCGGGATGAGATCCCAAACCCCCTTGAAGGTAGGATATTGTAAGACTCGCATGATTCCTCTATTTGGTAGAATAGCAATAAACCAATTTCGCTTTGTTATCTAAAAGAGGGGCTATGCCCTGCACACTGTTGGCCTGTCTATCCATAGATCTGTCCACCTGACAAATGTTTGGACCAACAGTTTTTGGTGACTCTAATGGGGAAAGAACAAGATCTATGTGAGTGTTATGTCAGCTAAAAGACACCAACAATTTTTTTTAAAAGCTCTTTGGGAAGACTAAGAAAATAGCTAAAATTATAAAAATCACACCCACAAAAGAACCAATTTTCACAAGGAGCCTCCACATCAATTTGCAAAAAGACTCTGCTTTGCTAAGCGAGACCACCCTCTCAGCTTGCGTCCTCTTTCCAACTTTTCAAATGTTAGTACCATGGGGAAACACTATGGGCCCTCTTGCATTTCCGCATCTGGTTCACGCACTCCCTCATGGAAATTGCAAGAATATCCCAAGATTTGATGGAAGCATAAACCAAAGCACGAATTTGCATATATCTACGTTCATCATGTCATGCAAGATCCTAGATGTGACCCATGAAGGCATGTCGGTACGCCTCTTTGTAGAGACCTTTGCAAGGACTGCGCAGCAGAGTGGTTCCAACATTTTCCAGCCGGATCTATCACCAGTTGGGCCACATTACGAACTACGTTTGAAGACAGGTATAAGCCTTCAAAAGACACATTTGCATTACTGTCAAAGATTAATCACTTAAAGAAGGAAGCCAATGAAACCATGCGTGATTTTATCACCCGTTTCAATTCGCTGATTAACCGTGTGCCACCTGCCATGTTGCCAACACCAGAAAATCAAAAGTGTTTCTTTGTGAATGCCATGAGCTCAAGAGTAAGTTTCTTACTCTTACAAGAACAAATCACCACCTTGGTCCTCGCTCAAGCTATGGCCATTTGGATAGAAGACAACCTACTTATATCTAGTGAGTTAAAATGAGATTCATCCAAACCAAAGGCTTCAACTCCTTCTCAAGCCACTTCATCAGATCCGACATTCCAGAAGATGGCGAATGACTTGCTCACATTAAAGAAGTAATTAGCTCAAGCTTCATCTAGCACTCCATACCGGGATATCCCACGGAGGAACTTCACTCCCAACAATGCCCCACAAAGGCCACATTTTCTGCTGCTACTCCAAGGTTAGCACTTGAGGCCCCTCCGGTTAATGCCCTAGTCGAGATCGAAGAAGAGGAGCAAATTTACGAAGAACCTTCATCACAAGGTGAAGATGATCAAGATGTTGGTAAACCGACTAGCGACTCTACAATTGAGTATATGGAATTTGAAGATGGGGAGTCTGATGAAGAGGAAGGTACTCAAGGGTATGCAAGCGGACAGTCATATGCTATTTTCACCCGATCACAAGGAAAAGAAGCGGAAGTTGTTGCCAAGATACAAAAGGAGAAGGTTGTGTCGAACATGTCTCCAACCATTGCTAAAAGAGGTAATCCTCTTCCTGTTCAACCTCATATTAAACCTTTTACGAAGAATTCTTTTCCTCCCATCTCTCCTCTAAATCATCCTTCTTCTGTTTCCATAAAGACCAGTAACCCTACCCAATAATCGCGAAATGAAGGACTCATTCCTTCGTCAACGTAACCCTTGGTCACATTCGACATAGTCGATCACGCTAAAAAGACCAAGATTCAAATGTCTAAAGTTGAGTATCTTCAGTCTAACCCTGAGCAACTTGTAAGATTGACCGAATATATCCAAAGCCAAGTTGTCATCCCCTCTCCTATCTCCCCGAAAGGAATCCTTTCCACTCCTCCGAATCTCACATAAATGTTGCCTCGACTTCCGTGTCAAGAAAAATTGAACCTTTTTATCTCTCCCTCCTAATCAATGGTCACAAACTAAGCAACTGCATAATTGATTCTGGGGCTTTTGATAATGTAATGTCGGAAAAGGTCACTCATGCTTTAGGCCTCACCCTTACCAAGCCTTTCGGTAGATGTTACTCCATGGAAACCAAACAGGTTCCATTAATTGGTCAGATCAAAGACGCACAGTTCACATTTGCAGCGTTCCTAGAGAAAAGGGTAAAGATGACCATCCTCGTTGCTGATATCCCAGCAGCATATGGAATTCTACTAGGGAGAAGCTTTTGCAGAGAAGTTGGTGGAGAGATTCATATGGACTGGTCCAAATCTAGAATCCTGTCAAGGGTGTAATGCAAACATTGGAGCCTGAATCACAAAAGAAGTACCTGGTCACCAACTCTAATGACCCCAAAGCCCAAATTCTCTTCGAATCATCAGGGATGGGGAACTACTTCTTATCCACTAAGTCTGATAAAATGGATGTTCTCATCTAAGAGGAGGACCTTAACAAGATATGGACACTACAGTTTGATGGCAGTTGTGCAACAAGTGGATGTGGCATGGAGCCGTCCTGATATCTCTTGAAGAAGAGATTTTCCCTCTTTCTTTCAAATTGCAGTTTTTCAATACAAACAATACTATCGAGTATGAATCTTTATTACTCAGCATGCAATCTACAAAGGAAAGAGCAATCAAGAACCTAAAATTATAAGGTGATGCCGAATTGATTGTCAATCAGGTAAAAGGGGTGTACCAAGTGAAAAATGACAGACTTAGGCACTACCGCAACGTAGTATGGGACAACATTGAAGAATTTGACGCTTTCTCAATAAAATCCATTCCAAGAGCTCTAAATGACATGGCTAATTCATTGGTCATCTCAATGTCTCTTATGCTCCCTCACCCAGGGCTGAAAACAGACACATATACCATTGAGGTAGTCTTTCACCCAAGTGTGCCAGACAATTCTCAGCACTGGCAGGTATTCAACGATGACAATCAACTTGTTTCTTTTCTAGAAAAAGCTGATAACTTCAAAGAGCTTCATTTTGAGGGATCCACTTCTACATGCCGTGAATCTGTCACTGGTCAAGCAAACGAATCAAAAGAAGGTGATGGCATATGTCAGCTCAAGGGAAATAAAATTCCGAAGGGTTTAGTCTCTCTGGAATGATTGTTTGACAAACATGATCATTTTGTCAAGAAAAAGCGACAAGATGACCCTAACTCCTCTCCAGAGACCGAATCGGTCAACCTGGGTACTGTAGAATATCCGTAGTTTGTGAACATCAGGAAATGTTGTACACCCAAGGAAAAGTGGAAGTTTGTCAAATTGCTGAAGAAATATATGGACGTATTGGCATGGTCTTATGCCGATCTAAAGTCTTTTAAGCCTAAGGACGTTCAACATGACATCCCGTTAAAAGATGATGTCAAACCCTTTCACCAGAAACAGAGGCATTACAATCCTAAGATCTCGAGTACCATCCAGGTAGAAATACAGAAAATGCTAGATGTGAGAATCATCTTTCCTATCCATCACAATACCTAGGTCGCAAACATCGTGCCCGCATTGAAAGAAGAATGGTGAGATATGCATATGCATAGATTTTCACAATCTGAATCAGGCGTCCTTGAAGGACAATTACCCACTCCCCATAATGGATAAGGTTTTGTAGGTAGTAACCAGTTCAGAGATGTTGTCCATGCTTGATATTTTTTAGATTACAATCAAATTGAAGTCTTTCCGAAGACCAACTCAAAACAGCATTCACTACTCCCTGGGGCACATTCTCCTACAAAGCAGGATGCCTTTTGGCTTGACCAATGTTGGTGCCACCTTTCAGCGAGTGATGGAATTCGCATTCAAAGGTATGATGGGAAAGGTCATCATAGTTTATTTGGATGATTTAACTGTATTCTTAAAAAATTGAAGTGATCATTGTGATCATTTGGAGCAAGTATTGATTAGATGCCAAGAACACGGGATTTCCTAAATCCAAAAAAGTTTGTTTTTGGGGTAACCAAAGGAAAGTTGTTGGGACACGTTATTAGCAAGGAAGGAACAAAGATAGATGTCAAAAGGGTTAAGGCTATTTAGAGCCTTACCTTACCCACAAGTAAGACCGGTGTTCACTCCTTCTTCGGAAAGGTGAATTTTCTCAGTGCTTTATTCCTGACTTTACTGAAAAGACTCGTCACATATCAAATATGATGAAAGGGTCACAAAATTTCTAGTGGAGCGAAGAAGGAAAGGCGTCATTTGAGGATATAAAATCCTCCGTTGCTCATGCACCTATCCTGGTATGTCCCGACTTCTCCAAGGATTTTATCATGTACAGTTATGCATCTGCGCATACTGTATCAGCCATCTTAATGCAGAAGAACTCTAAGGATGTTGAATCTCCAATCATGTTCATGAGCTCCCCTCTCAAACTTCATGAATTGAAGATGTCTTAGTTAGAAAAGCATGCCTTCATCATTGTCAAAGTAGTCAAGAACTTTCGGTACTACATCCTAAACTCTCATATGGTAGTGTTGGTTCCTGACATGACAGTTAAGTCTATCCTAACTCAACAGGAGTTAGGAAGCTTACGAGGGAATTGGATCACAAAGGTCCAAGAGTATGATCTAGACATAAAACCAACCAAGCTGGTAAGAGGCAAGGGCCTATGTTAGCTTATGGCTGAAAACAAAGATTCAAAGGTCCCTAAAGAGAAAGTTGATTGCATCGACAGAGCACAGGGTCAGCTGAGGAAAGTTGATTCTCTACCTATGGTTCTATTTGTTATGACCAATGATGAATGGTATTCAGACATCACTTTCTTTCTCACTTATGGTGAGTGCCCAGCTCATCTAACTTCAAAGGAAAAGTGGACTATAAAGCTCAGGGCAGCTAGATATGTCATATGGGATGACGGTTTATACAAGCGCGGGATTGATGGGATCTTCTTGCGATGCATTGACAAACCGCAGCAGATCAAATTTCTTGAAAGCTTTCATGACTCGACCTATGGTGGTCACTTCTCCTCATCTGTAATAGCACATAAGATCATTCGGGCTAGGTACTACTAGCCAACACTATTTTAGGATACAACCACCTGGGTAGTGAAATGTGAGCTCTACCAATAGTTTGTTGGCAAACCAAAATTGGCTGCTTTTCCCCTCAGACTGTCATTATTGACGAACCATTCAGGAAATGGGGAATTGACTTTATCAGAGCACTACATCCCCAATCAAGTTCCGGACATAGTTATGTCCTAACAACAATAGATTACTTCACCAAATGGGTGGAGGCCATACCTGTCAAAAATGCCACCTCTGAAGTTGTTTGCAACTTCATCAAAGAAAATATCATCGTGAGATTTGGCATCCCACACAAGATCATTGTTGATAATGCTTCCAAATTCTCCTCACGGGAAGTTATCGATTTTTTCTATGAATACGGGATAACCTTGGCCCACGCCTCGATTATTACCCCTAGGGAAATGGTCAGGTAGAATCTAGTAATAAGAACCTAGTAACCATCATACGGAAGCTAGTCGATGAGAATCAGCGGTCATGGCACAAGTCATTATATGATGCTTTGTGGGCAGACCGTATTACTCAAGAGGTCTCTTGGTATGTCACCTTTTCAAGTGTTATATGGAATTGATGTTGAGCTTCCCATTTCTATGGAACTTCCCTGCACGTGCTTGCACGAGCGATTGAAGATGAGACTTTCTAGAATTCTCTAGAAAAGAGGATCATGTATCTAACAAAACTTGAAGAAAAGAGAGTAAGAGTGGTCAACAGGATCACCAAGCATCAGAATCAAGTCAAGAGACTATTTAAAAAAGGCTAAGCAGAGGGATTTCCAGGTGGGAGATCTTGTCCTTCTATGGGACAAGTGAAGAGAGCCAAAGGGCATGCATGGGAAATTCGACTCTCTTTGGAGAGGGCCTTTCAAGATCAAGTAGCTCAACAGAGAGAATAGATTCTATCTCTCATATCTAGATGGAACTGAGCTCCCACTCCCTATAGCGGGCAACATCTCAAAATATTCAAGAAGTAGAGCTTGCTCTCTTCTTTGTACAGTTTGCTTTAGTTGTGTGTTTGTTTTTGTCATGTGTTTGCTTTTTGTTGGTTGTGTGTTTTCCTTTCTTTTTCGTCGCCCTTGTTTTTGACTTTGTAACCCAATGGATAGGCACATGTTGATATGGGATTCTCTACCCTTAAACTTCACTCAAAGTTAGTCCCCAGAAAGAGCCAATTGTTATCCTGTAAAATTGACAAGGGAAATTTTGTAGGTAACCATACCAAAATTTCCATTTTGGTCCCCCGTTGAGGTCTCTTAGCGTTCGGAATGGCATAAAATCCCTTTCCAGAAAATCTAGTTTTTAGAACTTGGTCATTTTTAACCTTTTTGGGTTGGGTGCAGTTTTCATTCATGTAACATCAACCAAAACTACGCCCCTCCTTTCCTTTGGCGCATTCTAGGGAGTGTCAACACTCCAAATGTTGTTGCACCTCTCAATGTTGTGCCTCCAAATGTTACACCTCTCAATGTTGTGCCTCTAAATGTTGCACCTCTCAAAGGTGTGCCAAGGCGCATACGCCAACTTGTCAACACTCCAAATGTTACGCCTCTCTAAAGTGTGCTATGGTGCTGAAAACGTAGTGTTAACACTCCCAAAGTTGCGCCATGGCACAAATCTCTTCGTGTTGACATCTACCTAAGTGTGCCATAGAAAAATTTGGTGGCGCATTTATTGCACTTTTGCTATATATAGGTGCATCCGACCTATCATTTTCACAATTCAAAAATGTGAAAAATTTATTCCTCTACACTTGTCAGTGTTCCTGTCAGCCCCGTGTGTTGCCATTTGTCGCATTTGTGGACCCCACATCATCCCCTTTATCGTTATATATACCTGGTAAGTGGCCCTTGCCCTTCTTGTGGATTGGTTGTGGTTTTTATAATGGTTTAGGTGATTAGGATTGATAATAAACAATGAACCCAAATACTCAACTCCGAAAACCCCTTCTCCTCCTTCCAGATCTGTAAATCTGGAAGACTCTGCCACAAAACACTCAAACTCATTTGTCCCTTGCTTTGCTAAGTTTTCCCTCCCAAACATCAAAATTTGAGCCAAAAGAGTGAAAATCATAAATTCTTTGCAAATCAACCCACTGCTTTTCCTTCGGTGCAAACTTCATCCTTGTTACATCAAACACAGCCACGCACATGCCAAGGCACACTGTCCCTACATGCAACATAATCCTTCTCCGCACCTTATAAAAATCACAAATTTCCTAGGCGCAAGCAAGCGCTGGTGCCAAAACAACTACAACAACATCTGAATGTTGTGCAAACCTTTCCCGTGCCGTGCAATCTAAACCACTTGGCGCACCTCACTCTCATGCAGCATCTACCACATCGTGCCAATGGCACATCCTGGGACCTTGCAACACCAACCATATCTATGCCCTACTAAAAGGAATTCTAATGGCGCAAGCGCACATCCCTCGACAACAACATTTGAATGTTGTGTGTAGCCTTCCCGCACCCTGCGCCCCTTTTGGCATTGTTTTCTCCCATACAACACTTTATCAAAGTGTGCCTTGCTTTTCTAAGAACTCAGTAGCTCGCAACAGCTGCGCCTTATGCCCAGAGGCTCATAAATTGCTAACTTTTCATTCTGTAAGCTTTGATGGATGACTTAACAGCTAACATGGCTCTTTTGCGATGGAATTCCTTGATTCTTCTTGCAGATCAATAGTTGAACTCAAATCCACACATGTCTTCATCGAGTAAGAAGCCAACTAAGTCCAAGGGTAAAGTCAAGCTAACAAAAGAAGAAATGAAATATAAATACCAAAGGGTCGGGATGCTCCGAATCTATTGCAGATTTTGATCTGGATATAGAGATTCGTAACTCGAGCAAATTGACATGGAGGACTTCTGGTCTAGAACCAAGAAGGTCATAGGCAACCCATGGATGGATAAATTGGTTGGCAGTGGTCTGCACTTTGCTGCAGTGGATCCCCATGAGTGCAATCAATAATGAGTTCATGATGTTGGTGGGCCGTTGTTACAATAAGGACACAAGATGTGTCGAAAATGAGAAGGGCAAGGTAATAATCAACCTCACAGCCCGACATTTTGAGATCATGTTGGGTATCCCTCACCACCGACATTTTGTAGCAGTAAGCCAAGAGGACTGCATGAAGACATGGAATGAAAATGAAGAAAAATGTATGTAGTGATGAATGAGGTGTACCTCAAGAATAAGAAGGTGACAAGCAGGTGGCCACAAGTCATTCATCGCAGTGAATTTTCAGAGGAGCTGAGTGACACCATCACTTTCCTGAGCAGGGTGTTTGGGCTCCCGATGCCCATTACTTTCACAAGTGGATGCTCAGGTATTTAGAAACCATGAGTAAAAATGTTCCTGATCAACATTTTGAATGGGGAGAGATTATCACATAACATGATCTTGGAGCAGCTTCAACAACTTTCAACAACTAGGAGGTTCTATATGAACTCCTATGTGGTATATGTTGTTGCCTCAGAGAGGGACTACCTAGCATTGAATTGGTATGGGATATGGCCCCAGGTAAAAATATACAAGTACTATCCAGAATTAAAACTGGAGAATAGCATAGCCCAATTCAGTAAAGTCAACGATGTCTTCTTCTATGGCATCATCTACCTCTTGAGGCCCAACATGACTTACGGTCAGATGACCAAAAGCGTGGTCACCACCACAGAGAAGTGGGGAGCGTTATTCACATAATTCCCCACTTTCACATATCTCAGAGCCGCTAACTTCTTGGGAGAGCCCACCAAATTGCCGAGGTATGCGGGACCCAAGTTGATCCTATTAGAGCTGTCTAGACAGCTTATCACATACCATGAGAAGTGTTTAAAAAGGAAGAAGGGTGGAACTCCATTCCCCCTCACAGTGGGTAGGTACACCTGCACTTCATAGAGCAAAGCCGAGAGATGTTTGCAGAGCTTGAATTTCTCAACTTAAAGCATAATTTCCTAGCGAGGCCAACCTTTGATCCTCGTGATTGCCTCCTAAGGGCAAAAATCGATCCAATTCACGTCCCTCAGATCGAAGATATCTACATCGATCTATATCACGAGGTCGAGCTCAGATGAAAGGATCACTCCCACCTGGCCCTGGCAGAGATCATTCAATATGGTGTGGCCATCATCCCAAAGGGTTTCCAAGAAACTGATCAAGAAGTTGATCAAGTTTATCTAGACACGGATGGGGACGATTGGCGTTTGTTGAAATTGATCAAAACAAGGCCCTTCGAATATTGAGGAAAGGTTCAAAGGCATTGCAGAGTGCACCGAGCATTGGTGCAAGAAAAATGGTATCATCTACCTTGGGGTAGACTTCACCACATCTCCCTTGGGCGATGCACCCACCAGGCCGAAACACTTGCCTAAAGGAAAAGGAAAATATATAGAAGGAGAGGCAAGCACTACTCAGAAAGAAGTTCCTGAGAGCCCTCCTTCCACTACCAAAGAGCAAGTTGTGGACTTAGTGTCCCCAAGAAGAGAAGAAGTGGCCAGTGCTCCAATGGACACATCCACTCAGGATGTCATCACTGCTACAACTAGTGAGGTCCCAACCATTCCCTCTCTCGCTCCTCCTTCCCCTCCTCATGTCACTCAACCAACCACTCCTTTGGTTGTGTCTTCTCCCCCTCTTCTACCATTCCCCCTCCCTCTTCCTCCATTTTCTCTTCCCTCACGAATCTGTCCTCCAGCATCTCTTCCCTCATTTCATAGATCCCTTCCACCCCCACGGTTTCCTCTCCCGCAGTCACTTCTAACCCTATGAGCATTGAAGTGTTGGCTTCTTTCTCAATGCCACCACCAAGTTTCTTGACACATTTCCCGAGTCCACTGCAGTTTCTCCTTCTTCCACCCTTGTTTCCTCCTCTTCCTCTGGTCCCACTCCCTTAAGTCCAAAATGGATCTCCAAACACCTAAGCCAACACAAGAGGAAAGTCCCTATTGCACCTATGGACTTCTCCATTATTCCGGCTAAAGGGCCCAAGAAGAAAAAGTTATAACCCACTTCTCTCAAAGTGCTTCAGGTGAAAGGGTTATTAAGATCGCATACCCTGATCTCACTAAGAAGAAAGAAGATCGTCTCCCCTATAGATTTTATGCTGACTGTGTCATGATGGGAATATCATCGAGAGAGCCCGTAAGGAGAGGCCTTATCTGCAGTGGGATTCCCTTTGCAAAAAGCTTCAAGAAGCAAAGGAAGAGAAGAGAATATTAAAAGAGAAAAAAAAAAACATCTTCTCCAAGCCCCGCAAAAGATGGGCAATGCCCCTCCTATGACATCACGCCGACCCTCCCGAAGTTCTTAGTCGAGAGAAGATAAATGAATACACCAAGATCGGTGAGAAAGGTATAGCAGTGTCTGCCTAGAGAGAGCAGATCCTCAAAGATAGTGAGGAAGTGATTACAAAGTTCACAGAGCTCTATCAAAATATAGATCAAGCTAACAAGGAACTCTGGACAATAAGTAAGGCCTATCTCCAAAGAGTTGGACCATGCCAAAGTTATAACACAAGATGTTCCGAGAATATGCTCGACTACCCACCCACCGATGACTTGGTGAAATTCGCGTCTTTGATCACCCGCAAGCACCCAACAAAGTCCTTGCTACTTTAGACTATCGGGTTGACCAAATGGAGTTTGTCTTGGAAAAGATAGACAAAATCAAGGAGGAAGCCCTAGATGCAATGCATCAAATGGAGTAGATCATCTTAAGAATGTCTCTAGGGTTGCTCGGTGCATCGTACACCTTGAGGAAGGTGGATGATACTATTTGGCTTTTCAAGGAAATCGCCGCAGGGTTTAGCGTCAGAGGCCACTTTTGATATAGAATCTATCAACAACCTTTTGGCCTACCACAACTTTGTTGGATACCTAATGGAGGTAGGCAATGAATATTTCAAACTCCCAAATACTCAGAGATGAACGGGAAACTTACGAAGTCATTGGGGATCACACCAAGGGTCCCGCTTCAGGATCAACTTCAAGTGATGGTAAGCAAGTTCATGGAGTATCAAGCTCAATTTCACATTACCTCCCCGAGTAGAAGCAAGACACTCCTTTCAAGCCAAGGGATGATGACGAATAGGCTCCTTCCTCCTGGGATTAATCCCATTTTTGTAAAAATATTTAAAAGTATGTTGGCACAAATGATGACATCATCCATGTTGCACCATGGGATGTTGTCATCCACAAAATTGCCCCAAAGTCAACATTTGACTTTTAGATATTTTGTAGATATTGTTGTATATATCTTCCCCCCGGGTAGATATAGACAAGCGGAAGAATATGGAAACCAAAGAAATTCAAACCTCAGCCCATGGCGCAGGAAAGTGGCGCACAGAAATGGATGTCGACAATGCAAAATGGATGCGCCCTTGGCACAGGAAATGGCGCATAACAATGAGTGTCAACATGAGAATGTATGCGCCAAGGCGCAGGAAAGTGGCGCACAGAAATGGATGTCGACAATGTAAAGGATGCGCCCTTGGCGCACGGAAATGGCGCACGACAATGAGTGTCAACAGGGAAAAAGTTGCGCCTTGGCGCACATAAGAGGATGTCGACACAAATGTAAATGCGCCCTTGGCGCACAGAAAGGAATGTTGACACGGGAAAAGTTGCGCCCTTGGCGCAGGGAAAGTGGCGCACGTAAACATGTGTCGACATAAACATATTTGCGCCTTTGGCGCACAGAAAAGAGTGTTGACATGCAAATATTTGTGCCTTTGGTGCACGAAAAGGATTGTCAACATGCATATGGATGCGCCAAGGCGCACCTTCAAGAGGCGCAACATTCTGAGCGCTGACAGGAAGCAGACCCTGACCCAGATATTCAGATGGCCATAACTTTTGACTGGGAGCTCCGATTCACACAAGGTTGGACTTTTTGGAAAGCCTACGGCGTCCTCTACCTAACTACGACTGGATATCTTTAATTGGGTGGGAAAAAGTTCTTAAAAATGCAAAATACAGTTTGCCACTTTTGGGGTTTGATATGGTCCTCACCTACCACCATAATGAGATGAATTAGATACAACCTGAGGTGGTTGGGGTAGATTTGGACTTTCTCTCTCTTCTCTCTCTCATTCTTCCTATAAATTGTAAGGAGGGGCTTCTTTCTAAAGGTCGAACATTTTTGTTTTGTGCCTCCTCCCTTCTTCTCTTTGGCAGTGGAGTTGTGGAGTTAAAACCTCCCATTTAAAACTGTAATGCAGCTTTGCCTCTTGGCATTTTGCAGTGTGTTGTATCAATCTTTGGAGAAAATTAATGCATGTTTGTGGATGATTATCAACCCTCTCAGTGTTTATTTGCATCTTCTTGATCTTTCACTACAAATCTGGTTATCTGTGCATGATCTTGCATTACATTTTTATGGTCTGTGTTTATTGGCAAGACAGGTGTTCTTCATTCCTCGGTGCATCACCTCTGTTAGTTTAGGTTTTATTTTCTACATTTTCTTACCCCTGTCTCCTTGGAAAATTAGATTAGGTTTTGAGTAGACCCTCTGCATTTTTACGTGTGCATCTGAACAGAGGAATAGGAACCGGCCTTCATCCGGAGAGCTTTTCCGATTTCGCAAGGTCCCACACTTGGGAAAAGCTCCATGTTATGCAATCATACTGAGAATCTGCAACCCATCGAGTTACAGAGTCCTGTGGGTGCCGTGATTCGCATCACCGATATTTTGTACTAGTTGTTGGCTCCTTTTTGTCTTCTTTCTCCTTCTCCTTCTATAAATATTTGGATACTTGTAGTATTCAAGGGTGAACAAATTTGTATGAAAAATAGAGTGAGGAGAGAAAGACTTTGAGCTTTCTTGTAACAGAACAATTATTAATACAAAAAATTGAGACTTTGTGTTGAATTCCTGTGTTATGTGTTAGATCTTTCTTAAGTTAGATCAACATGCTTATTCTGTTGGATTCACATATGCTTTTGTCATTTGTTTATCAATATTTCTTTGTTTGTTTATGTGAGTAAGTTTGGCTCTATTTACTACCAGCCCAAAACATAAACCCTCTGACCTTTCTACTTTGGAATTCATTTCTTTTCTCCCTTCAGATCCACATTTCTTTTATTCCTTCCTTCATTCCTTTCTGTTCTTCGTCAGAACTAACTCTACCGGGATGAGATCCCAAACCCCCGAAGGTAGAATACCGTAAGAATTGCATGATTCCCGTTGGTAGAATAGTAATAAACCATTTTGCTTTATTGTCACAAAGAGGGCCTATGCCCGCACATTGTTGGCCTGTCTATCCATAGATCCGTCTCGCCTAAATGATTTTCGCATCAACAATTTTTGGTGACTTTACTTGGGAAAGAACCAGATCTATGTGAGTGTTATGTCAGCTAAAAGACACCAATAGGTTTTTTAAAAGCTAAGGAAGACTAAGAAAATAGCTAAAATTATAAAAAATCACTACCTGTTTGCAAATCTTAACTCTTTGTTTAAAATCCAAAATTTTTGCAAAAAGTGATCCAAATTGAAAATTTTCTTAAGAGATCCATAGATCTGGACTAGTTAGAAACCTTTAGTTCACTGAGTTTTTATAAAAATCTCTATATTTTCATAGATCTGAGATTCTGATAGTTTTACAAATATTTTCAAACCCTTGCAAAAAAGTCAAATCTAAGATCCAAAAATCAGCTTACTAAGTTAACCATCATTTTATCCCCATTAATCTTTGTCATTAAACCACAATCGGTTTTCAAAAAGAGGGATAAAATTAAATATTTAGAAAAGTACGATCGTTGATTTTTATCAAAAAAATCAGAAAATCAGCAAGTACAAATAAAAAGAGTTTTTATAAATCTACTCCAAATCACTGCAGACCTGAATAGATACACTGGCGGGTGAGCCATTTACCCATAACAGGAGAGCTCGTGGAGAAGTTGATCCTATGTTTTATCTACTTCAAAGGCACAACTTCAAAGATTACACCAAGCGCACTTCACATCGTTGAGTTGGTGATCGGTCACCAAGTAACTCACCCCACGAAAGAACTAGTTTTCACAAGGAGCCTCCACATCAATTTTCTCGCTCTGGCCGCTAAGCGAGATCGCCCTCCTAGCTCGCGTCC
This sequence comes from Taxus wallichiana var. yunnanensis, assembly GCA_018340775.1. Taxonomy (NCBI): domain Eukaryota; kingdom Viridiplantae; phylum Streptophyta; class Pinopsida; order Cupressales; family Taxaceae; genus Taxus; species Taxus wallichiana. The sequence goes on along the minus strand of CM031234.1, from coordinate 645,216,917 downwards.
TCTTTCCAAATTTTCAAATGGCAGTACCATGGGGAAACGCTATGGGCCCTCTTGCATTGCCGCATCCGGTTCACGCACTCCCTCATGGAAATCGCAAGAATTTCCCATGATTTGATGGAAGTAGAAACCAAAGAATGGATTCACATATATATGTACTCATCATGTCATGTAATATCCTAGATGTGACCCATTAAGACGTGTCGGTACACCTCTTTCTAGAGACCTTGCAAGGACCTACAGCAGAGTGGTTCCAACATTTTCCAGCTGGATCTATCACCAGTTGGGCCACATTACGAACTACGTTTGAAGATAGGTATAAGCCTTTAGAAGACACATTTTATGCTATCACAAAGATTAATCACTTAAAGAAGGAAGCCAATGAAACCATGCATGATTTTATCACCCGTTTTAATTCGCTTATTAACCGTGTGCCACCTGCGATGTTGCCAACACCAAAAAATCAAAAGTGTTTCTTTGTGAATGTCATGAGCTCAAGAGTAAGTTTCTTACTCTTACAAGAACAAATCACCACCTTGGTCCTCGCTCAAGCTGTGGCCATTCGGATAGAAGACAACCTACTTATATCTGGTGATTTAAAATGAGAGTCATCCAAACCAAAGGCTTCAACTCCTTCTCAAGCCACTTCATTAGATCCGACATTCCAGAAGATGGCGAACGACTTGCTCACATTAAAGAAGAAATTAGCTCAAGCTTCGTCTACCACTCCATACCGGGATATCCCACGGAGGAACTTCACTCCCAACAATGCCCCACAAAGGCCACATTTTCCTACTGCTGCTCCAAGGTTAGCACTTGAGGCCCCTCCGGTTAATGCCCTAGTTGAGATCGAAGAAGAGGAACAAATTTACGAAGAACCTTCATCACAAGGTGAAGATGATCAAGATGTTGGTAAACCGACTGGCGACTCTACAATCAGGTATATGGAATTTGAATATGAGGAGTCTGATGAGGAGGAAGGTACTCAAGGGTATGCAAGCAGACAATCATATGCTATTTTCACCTAATCACAAGGAAAAGAAGCGAAGTTACTGCCAAGATACAAAAGGAGAAGGTTGTGTCGAACACGTCTCCAACCATTGCTAAAAGAGGTAATCCTCTTCCTACTCAACCTCCTATTAAACCTTTTACGAAGAAGTCTTTTCCTCCCATCTCTGGAAACAGGAGATGACAACAAATCTTCTGTCACGTGTCTATAGCCTCCGCCCTCTAGTCACGTGACAAAAAAATATCTCGTGTCGCACACCAACAAGGTTGCTTTCACACGCCAATGAACCCCGTTGGACGTGTGTCAACAAGGTTGTTGACAAGCAACAACAATTTTGTTGATGTGTGTCGCTGAGGTTCATTGATGCGCGATAACAACCTTGTTGACATGCGACAGCAAATATTCTATCGTGTATCCGCAGCCTCCTCCTCCTCCTGGTCATTCGACAAAAAAATCTCCACATCACGTGTCAACAAGGTTATTGTCACACGCCAACAAAACTCATTGATGCACTTCAACAAGGTATTTTATGCACGTCGGTGAGGTTCATTAATGTATGACAATAACCTTGTTGATGCGTGACAACAAATCTTTCTGCATCGCGATCTCGCAGCTCTCGCCTTCTAGTCGCGTGACAACAAACTCTCTGTCGTATGTCTACTTCGTCTACACTCATTTTGTGTTTCAACAAATTCTACCTATCGTGCGCCAACAAACTATCCCTGTCACGCATCAACAAACTCTTTGTCATGCGTTTGTAGCCTCTACCCTCCTATCTCACGTCTGTAGCCTCCACCCTCCTATCACACATTTATTGTACTTGATAATACATATGCCCCTAGGTGGTATGAGTGAGCTAGTAGTGTTCTACCTAGCGAATAATCTAGGATTATATAGGGGATAGTTTCAAGGGTAGGTGGTGAAGCCGACCCCTAAAAAAATTAAACTGTAATTTTTAGGCAAACAAGTCATTGACCCGCGCCTGAAAATTTGCCTTTTCAATTTTTTCAAAAATGGAATATTCTCCATATTACAAATTTCACCACCGAAATTATACCTAGAACTTATCATGTAGTGATATCTTGTAAACAATGGATTTTCCACTTAGTGTAAGAGACTAGTATATATTAGATTAGATCTATATTCTTCCTTCATGTTCATAATGATCATTCCACACTTTAGATGATAAATTCATTTCTCATTTCTCAATCAAATTTAGGCAAAATCTATCATTTTCAAAAATTAATTATGTTAGGAAAATTCTAATGAAAGGGTTGTGGATTATGTCTTTCATTATAATATTGTACTTTCTCGAGAGCCAAAACACATTGATGAGGGTGAGTTAATCAAGTTATTCATTTATATATAGGTTGTGATCTAGTTAGTAAAGGGGAAGGTGGTCGGTTATGAGAGGAATTAGTTCCATGCTTCCAATCATGAGAAATATTTTTGGGAATGGGATGCTTGCTACGCAAAACTCAAAATTGGCATCGGTATGTGTGTAATACCCATGATGAGAGAAAAATAAGGGAAATGAAGTGGAAGGTTGTGTATCCCTTTTGGTTTAGTTACGTTTGACCTCGCTTCAAGATTCTTCATGTGGCATCGATAGGTTCTACAGGCCGAAACATCATGCCCCAGAGCCTCATGTCATGTGTAATATGGCTTGGTCATGGAAGAATAAGGATTCATAAGGATAAGAGGTAGGGGAGAGCTCTTATAGGATACAAAGGGCCTTTGGGAGACATCATCTATTGTTGTAGCAACATTATGAAGGTGATAACCAAATTCAGTGGCTAAGTTGGTGTTAAGACATCTAGGGGTTGGTTCCTCCATGTAATTTGGTTTTTGCTAAATCTAGGGGTTGGTGCTCCTTGTGGGGTTGGTGCCTCACTAAAACTAGGGGTTGATGCTCTTTGTGAGCTTGATGCCTTAATAAAAATAGGGTTGATGCCTAACTAAACTCGGGGTTGTTGCTCCTCGTCGAGTTAGTGCTTCACTAAATTTGATCTTTGTTTATAGGACAATTGTCCATTTCATTGATTAGTGGGTTTTCTTCCCTACAAGGGTTTCCCACTTAAATATGGTGTTCATGTGTTCTTGTTCTCCTTTTACATGTGTTTAATGGTTGTGTTGTCTTGATGATTCATAATGGATAAATTGAATGATTGATGGATGTTAATGTATAAGTGAATGAAAGTTTTAATGCACATTGATTCACCCCCTTAGTGGTTTTGCTTCCAATAGACTACATATCTCGTCTATGGCATGGCATAAAGGAGAATATTCACGAGTCTAGAGACTAGAGACACGATGACACTAGGTCAAAACATTGCCTTTCACTTTTATCCCTAAATAGAATTCAAGGCAAGTATGCATCATTTCCAATGGGTCAACGATGCTTTCCTCTTCTACGTCATCATAATTTCTTGAGAACAAGCCACATGAATGGTTTTCACATCAAGAAAATGAAGTGATATCGAAATGGGACACATGGTTCATCTAATTTCCCTTATTTTAATACATCTATGTCTATGGATACAATGGAGTGCCCTAAAAATTTATGAACTATGTAAGTGATAGGTGGGATCTCATGGATTTTTCTCAAAACTTGCATTAGAAAACCACTTCTTGGGAAAAACACAAATATGGTGTTTGTTTCCTATCTCAATTAGTGTATACAAGTTCTCCTACTTCAAAACTATAGAGGTGATGGATAAAGAGATTATAGTTGTGACACAACACCCATTTGTGAGAAGGTGGGAGTTTGAAATTTTCATATTCATGGAAAGGAATATTATCATGAAATAAAGGCGTTGTCTAGAAGTACACGATTATTGCACCAATTTTGTAGTTGTGTTTAAGGTTTGGAATCACAACTACTCATAAATGAAGCTTAATCAAATAATCAAATTCAGACTAAAATATTTCCCACGAGGATTTTTTGATAATGGCCTTGAAATGAATTCTCATGCATATGATTCTATTTCATCATTTTACCTTCCCAAATTCATTTGGTCTAGACAAGATGATGTGTCATTTGATGACATGGTTCAACAAGTGATCAAGAGGAGTTCTTCTTGGTATGAGAAAGAGTTTGCTCAATGTACTAAAAATGAGATAAATACACCTAAAAATCATAAGATAGCCAACTAGAGTGAGAAAATAATTGAAAAAGTCACTCAATCAACCTCTTACCCATTCACACAAGCCTCATCCAAAACTCAAGAAAGTAAGAGGCATTGGAAGTCAAAGTAAACTCATGATCATACTTCGATGACTAGTGAGCCTAAGTAGAGGAAATAAGTAAATGAGGGAAATGATAATATTCCCTAGATTTCACAATCAATCAAACATTCATCAACTCATAACAATTAAAATTCTTAGGGGTTGATTAAAAACACCACTCTGTAGTTTATGGTATTTTATCAGAACAAGTTCTAACGATTCAAATCTCCAATTCACTAGAGCCTTCACATCATAGAGACAATGCACGACCTTATCCCATACATCATGAAGATATTATGGCAATTTCTCATCCTCAACATGAAGATCCATTCGTGCTCCACCTAAGTTTTAGTATTTACCACCAATGAAAAATAAACTCCCAATTAATGCAAGAATTTTATGCGGTGAGTTGATTGAAGAGATACCCTCTTGTCTACATAGATAAATTAAGAAATATAAAAGAATTATCAATCTAGTCATGATTGATATTGAAGCTATTACATTAATTATATATTATTTCACCCTATATAGTAAAGTTCATCTCCAAAGTTATAGTCAATGAGTATGGAGTTAGGTATGTCAACATAGTAACACCGATTGTTGATATGTACAAGAGGGAAATAATTGTTTTTATTATGAGTTTTCTGAATAACGCTTGGAAAATAAACCATGGAAAATGATGTTGCTCATGCTTGAGAATCTTTTGATATCATTTTATGGTATTTGGAAAAGTACAAATCTCAGACCATATAGCTCAAGGAAGAGAATCAACAACTAATTACATATGTAAACCACCTCATCAACCTGATTTATTCTAATGTTCAAATTCCTAATGTAGTGTTTGTACTAGATCAAGAAACCCTTGCACTATCTAAAGAAACAAACAATATGGGTCATGTAACAAAATAAAATATTGACAATGTTTTGATACAAGGTTTGTGGGTCATTGATGAAGCCATGAGAATCTAGGATAATGTTCATACTTATCTAGATTTGATCCTACATTTTAGAGAGTCTCTTAGGGTCAAAATAACCACTCTAGACAAAATTTCTCGGGATATCTAAGAACTTGCACAAATGGGCTTCTCATCTCTTGTTAGCGAAGGAATCCCAAACTTCAATCATTATGGACTTCACATTGAGTGGAAAAACAATTTCAAGTTTAGAAAGATGGTGCTCAATGACATCGAGTACAATTTGATGATGTGAAATACTAGGGATAATAAATCATATATGCATCCAAGAATTCATCAAAGACATCACTTGCAATTTCATTGCAAGAACAATCAAATGAGATGCGTGCAACATCTCAAAGAGCACTTGAATTATATAGTCAAGAATCAATGTGCATCCTAGGTAAATTTTGGTCCCGATTCCCTTGAAAAAAATTCAAACTCCAAAATCTATTCACCAACATGGAAGAGAGAATAGTGGATTTTCATATGGTTTTTACGGTAGGATTCTAGAAATGAAATTCATCGTGAGACTTTACTTACACCTCACTAATTACCCGATGAGTAAAAAATGATGGAATCACTAGATAAATTCATAAGATTCAGGATGGCAAGATGATTGGATCCACAATTTTCCAAATGACAATTCAATTTTTTTATGAGGTTGTCCTTGGTGATTAATGAGTTCTCGTTAGAGATCGAATGATCTTGCCCCTTTTCCTTGAGTATTTCCTTCAAAGTCCTTATGCCCAGTTGATTTGTTTAAAATGTGTATATATTGAAGGGAAAATTCATGACTCGAACCATGTGGGACCCGGTATCTATTTTATGAAAAATCCCCTTTTATGGTTGAGGATCGTAAAGGCTATAAAAAATTTCCATAAACTTGGTGGAGGGTCAGAGACAAAATTCAGAAACCACTAAAAGGACAGCCCCCGCAGAAGATAAGAAGGGTTTCCACATGTTTCCCTGATGCACCTTTGAAAAGATATATCAATTCGGGCACCCCAAAGTTATGAGCATTCACCACGTGCTTTATACGCGGCAGAAAGTCCCAAGTAGATGGTGAAAAGTCAAAGAAAGGGGGAGGATGCGGATGTTACCACATTTCACCCAGTGAAATTTAGAAAAGTAAGGGCCCGCAGAAGGAAGAAAATCCCCGTGAAGTAAGAAATAAATTCTGAAAATTGATGTTTGAATCTGCGGAACTCAAGTGTAGTGTTGTGAACTAAGAAGACAATGTGAGGAGGATTGCGAATCACCATGAGATAAGTCATCTTTTCCAGATGAGTTGCAACAAGTTTTAAATGATGCAATACACTAAGAGGAACATAAAATAATTGCATGTCAAAAGGTGAAAATTTAGATGTGACATCATTTGAAAGCAGTCTCATATATAATTCAAAATGGGGATTCTATAGGGGCCCCAAACCCATGGTGAAAGGGTCCATTTACATAATTGAAAATAAAGGCATAAAAGACAAACATAATTCTCAAGAGACCCTTCACTCCTTCATAAGTCCCCCTCCCAAAGTAAAGGTAGTTTGTTCAACAGCTTATTCTTCCTCAGTGTGAATTCATCAGAGCCCTGTGATGTTTGGATAAACACGATGGACCCTGCTAAATCCCACGACATCCCCATATCCATTAATGACTCAAGAGTCATTCTTGGTTCATGCATGATCTTCTCCAGCTCAATATTCTTCTGGTAGGAAGACACCCAGTCTAGAAGATCTAGGCCACCTGTGAAGAATGTCATCTTCCCCTTCCCCTTCTGAAGGGTAGACTTATTGAGAATAGACTGAGAGGGAATGGTTGAAAGACTAAGGACTACATCACGGGGAATAGAAGGAACAATAGATTTTGAGCTAGATTCAATTTTCCATGTCCTTGTAAATGGTGGATGCTCTCTAGAGAAGGGATTGGTCAAGGACCTGAGAAGCCATTCCCTGATGAAGGAACATAACACCCTGAGTGAGTAGATGACCAAACTACAAACCTACCCCTGTTGTCCCGAGTAGAGGATATTTCTTCTCTTAAACGACAAGCATATATGGACAACTCCTCTTCTCCATCTGAGATAATGATTGGGGGATGAGATATTGATTCACCCCTTCTCTTTCCCGAGGATGATGCTAGAATTGAACTTGGTTGTGAGGGTACATGATCTTGTCCACCCTTTCTTCGAGAGGCAATCATCCACTCTAATTCATATAGCTTGTGAAATATGGTAGGCATGGTTTCAATGGAGGATTTTTTGTATAACACATAAGATTCCTTGGGAATCTCCTTTAATACAAATTCTTCATCACATAAGAATGGACACTAAAAGTTATTTTTCCTAGACACTTGGGGCCTCCTTTCAATCTAGAATTTCTTCAGTCTTTGGGAGCCTTCAGATGTTCCCATCGAAAGAGATGAAAATACATGAATTGAAAGGTGCGAAGATAGGATTGATCCTAATTAGCCTTATGAGAAGTGTGAGCTAGACTTACTGATAAGTCAAGGGTCCTCTAGTGTCTCTTACACATTCTATGTCAAACAAGGCCCTAACGAAAGCCTCATCAAGACCACATAGGTCGAAGATTTGATTCAAATCTTCTGAAAAAATTTCCTTCAAACTATTTTCCATAGGTACTTTCTCCATGTCGTTAGTAGAAAGTTGTGAAAAATTTCCTCACTTACAGGATAAGAAGAGAAATACATCTTGGTAATGGGATAAAATTGGGTTTTATAGTAGAAGTGGCACAAATTGATTGAATTGAAAGAAATCATTTACACCAGATAAAGGAATATCTTGCTTAGCTCGCACAAGGAAAATTTAAAGGTTGAAGTGAATCCAAACAAGCATGATTGATGAATTAATTGGATTTGACAAGAACCCTCGTGGGATAGTTAAACCAAGCAGATGTGAGAAGGAATGCACAACACCCAAGATGTATCTTCAGATAGTAGATTAAAAAGTGTTTTTCACTTTAGGTCACCTCGAGTGCTCAAAGGATATCAGAAGCAACCATCCAATCACCAGTGGAAGGAATCATGAAAACATTAGTCACAAGTAATGACATGATATTCTAATCATATATGATAAGAGAAAAATGAAGAAGGCCCATACTCTTTACACTTGACAAGGCCAAATAAAGTCTTTTTATAAAATTATCATTGATACACCTAGCATTTTGTAAAAGCATAATATACTTGTGAAAAATATCTATTTTTGGGAAAGTTTTGATAGGAAAATGGGGATGGAATTGTATAAAGGAGATGAGAATACTCTCACAAAGGGGGTTAATATTTATGAGAAATTAAAAGAGAAAAGAGAGAAGAGACTGAGAAAATCCATTTTTCCCAAAGACTTGTCTGAGAAACCTGTTAATTTCCTGATCTTTCAAAATAAATCATGTCAAGATGGTTGCAAGTGTATAAACATTGAAAACATTGAGACTGTAAATGAAACTTTCCCTTGTTGATAAATTTGACGAGCCCTGAGTTAATTGTGTTAATCATGAGCATTGTTGTGTCTACTTTCAATTTGAGATGTTTTAAGTAGTTATTCATGTTCCTATCACAATATTATGTTAGGAATTCCTCTGAATCACACAAGATCTTATCCTTTTGGTAGTATTGTGGCATTTGCAATTGTGTTGTGAGAAGAGCTTTCATTTCACTGTGCAATAAAAATTTAAACTCACTTTACTTCCATTTTGTTAATACAGATTATTTGTTAGTCTATGAGTGTATCTTAGGTGTGATGGACCAGGGATTTCTGATGTTTAGTTGAGTCTTTGACATGATATTTTATGTTAAATTCTCAAATAATGTGTGAAACTATGCATCTTTGGGCTTCCATGGGTGCACATCTTCTGGTTGAAGGTTCATTATTGACTATTTGAAGTGTTTTTATCATCTTGCTTGGCAGATTTTCCAACCTTTGTTAAAATTTCCCAAGAATCTGGTATAATCAACTTTATCCTGCTTAATTCTAAAAAAATCCATTTATAAATGATAAATCCTACAAGAGCTACCCCGATTACACTATTTGTCCATAAATGCTAAGGATATTTGTTGAATTTACCCATCCTTTACTCAAAACATGCAAGAGCAATCAGTTTTATTGTTGTCTTTAGTAACCTGAACCTTGTTTAGAGACATATTCATTCTCTAGAGTGATAAATCATGAGAGTTAGATTATGTTGCATTGACCATGTCTTCTCAAGGTTTTCTTTCAATATCATAGAAGGAGAGTCAAATATTGTTGATCCATTTATATCCCTTACAAATACATGTTACAAAACGGGTCCTCTCACCCTGGTTGAAGGCACAACCTAAAGTAGGAGGGTAGGTCATACCTTAGCATGGTGTTATCCAAATTCTCCAAGCTCGAGTGATAAAATATTCAGTTAGATCTTTCCCGGCTACAAAATGACTCAAATTATGATCTATCTGTCTTTAAGCATCTTACTCTGCCTGTTGATGTTGCTCGACTTCAAAGGGAGAACCGATTTGGGTACTAACACCGATTTGGTGCCGTTTCTCGGGAGTATTTGTGTAAATACATACACATACTGACCTTTGGTAATGATTTTTACATGTTTAGATGCAAATACGTTGTTTAAATGTCATCCTTTGTTAAGTATTGTAAAGATTGAGCAAGATCAGAGGTTCATTGTGTAATATTTCCTAGTTTAAGTGAATGTTGCACTAGATTTGTATTGTTAGTGATAAATATTGACAAAGGATGATTAGATATGTCAATATTTGTACAAATTGAGTATTGATAGGCACTTGACAAGTTACTTACAAGTGATTTGGCACATCTAAGGTGAAAATCCTTAGTGGCGACTCTATTTTGGTTTGAAATTTTTGGTAAATGTAGTGTCTTAACCTTTGTCAATTAATATTTTTGTTAATATTTGCAAATCATGGAAGGAAGAAGGTCTTTCTTTAACAAGGACCCTACTAGAAAATTATTTCCAGAGCTTGGGAAAACAAATCCAAAAGGGAGACAAGTCTGGAAAGCATTGGGGGATCAAGAGTCAAGAGAGAAGGTAGTACCAGTCATAGAAAGTGATCAACCTATAGTTGAGGATTATCTTACATCTTCAAATAGTTCAGAATCAAATAGTCCTCGGGTGAATCTAAATACTCCAATTGGTGAGGGGTCATCATTTGTATCTGGAATAGGTGTCCCTCATTTCTTTCCTTTATCACTCAATACTAATAGGGTTTTTTGTGAAAATAAGTCACTAGAGGTTATTTACTTTGAAAATCATATGCCTGTATCCCAAAGACCCTTAGTCCCACACTATCTTAATCCTCCTGTAGGATCACCTCCTCAAAATAACATGGCTCAGCCTCCACCTAGACCTCCTTTTTGTTGTCAACACGTTTGGACCAATAAATTTTAGAGGCATGGTTGGGTATCCTAATGTTGTACCGCAAGATGTAAGAAATAGGTTGCCTAAATTCCAGGGAAATAATTCCATCACTGGTGATCAAATTTGAGACTTTTTGTTAATATGATGGAGGATTTTGAAATAGAACATGAATATATATATATAAATATATTCATCCATACTCTCAAAGAAGATGCACGTGATTGGTACAAATATTTTCTAGATAACTCAATAGATTCATGGACTGAGATGAAGAATGCTTTCATATTACAATATGGGGATAAGACAGACCCAAGGTTCCTCTTGTCTGAGTTTGAGAATATAAAGAAGAACCCCAATGAGTCTTTCTAAGACTTCAATACTAGATTCAATAAGACTTTAAATAGACTACCCATAATTTTGAGGCCTAGTGATGAGTCCTACTTAATCAAGTAATCTGATGCTTTTGACAAAAAATTCACTTAGTATTTGATAGATAAGAACCCTAGAAATTTAAGGTAGACCTTTACAATGGCCTTGCAGATCAAAAATAATATTAAGGTAGTTGGAAAACCACCTAAGAGGGAGGGTGTCAAATTGATTAATCTTGATAGACTTCAGTCAAACAAGGCAGTGGATCTGGAAGAGGTTGTGAAGAATTTGGCCAGAGCAGTTAAAGAAATGTCTTATAAGCTTTCCAAAGTAGAAAAGGAATAGGACAGAGTTCTTAAGGTCAGCACACACCACAAGGCCAAGATAGATTTAGAAATCATATTGGGAGTGATCAAAGAATAGATGAAAGAGGAAAGGACCCTAATCCTTTGAACAAAACAACCTAGAGAAAATAAAATGATCCTGATCCTTTGACTAATAGAGTTTCCGTGTTGGAAGAAAATCATGTTATTGAGTGGTGTGATAGGTGTTTTTTACCACATTCCCCTTGTGAATCTATTGAGGAAGTTAAAGAGACAAATGATGATGAAGCTTATGGTGATGTATGCATGATGGAATGCCCTGAAAATTCATAGCAAGGATCCACTTCAACTGAACCTGATAAGTGTCAAAAATGAAAATGGAAGGTTTATGGGATTGCATTCACCTGCGTATTACCTCTTCCTCCTAATGATGATGTTGAAGTTGATATGGTGCAATTGTTTGATTTACCTAATCATGATTTTGAATATCTGAGGGCTTTAATGATTAAGAAGTACGATGGGGAATTCCTTTGAGGAAGATAGGAAATTACTCATGAATGCAGTTGTTGCTCAAGAAAAGGAATACAATCTCAGAAGTCAAGTTGTTAAAGGAGGAGGACTACAGCCCAAACCCAAGACTCTACTTCTTACCAATATCCCAAATGAGTCTCCTAAGAAGGATACACCAACTAAGGGTCTGATTATCCCAAATAGAACTTGTACCCCAATTCATGCCCAAAATGTAAAAATTCTTGTACCACCAGAAGGAACCGTTACTCTTCCTCCTAACATGATCTTACCCAAATATGTCCCATGTGATATTTCCCATATTTTGAGTCAAGATAAAATTCACAATTCCTATTGTTGAATTACTTTGAATCCTTGAACATAGAAAAAGAGAATTTGAGTACTTGGGATTCAAAGAGGATGCACTACCCTCATGTAAAAATGTGAATCATGTGGATACTCCCCTATCATTGCAGAATTGGAAGTACCTCAAGTATTAGAGGATTTGGGAGAACCACCTAAGGTATATTTGGGCACTTATCTTGTTGAATCCCAACTTGATGTTGACCCTTTTTATACTAATTTGATCATAAAAGATAGGTTAGTGCACAACTACATGTTTGACTCAGGGGCCTCTTGTAATGTGATGCCCTTGAGGTGATGAATGAATTGAATATCAAAGTAACAACAAATTTTGGAAAGTGCACTACTATGGATTCAAGAGAAGTACCGGTGATTGGGTATGTTAAAGGATTGGTAGTGCAATTGACAACTTATCTAGGAAAATGTTTAACCATGAATGTAGTCATTGTGGATTGTCCTACTAAATGGGGAATGTTGTTGTCAAGGAAATGGGTTGCTAGTGTTGGAGGAAGTGTGCAGATGGATTTTTCATATGCGAATATACCAATAGACGAAGCCTTGTTAAACTATGTGGAGAAAAAATAATGTTGCATCTGATTGAGGATCCTAAGAATGCATCTTATGAGGTGTTGTATATTGATGTGGATGTTGATAATTTTGTGGGTTATGCAGATTTTAAAGAGCATAGCATTGACAAATGTAAGTGTCTTGAGAAACTAGGCACCCCTTGGATTTTGATGTTTGATGGAGCTTGTTCTAAATTTGGGAACGGTGTTGGTGTTGTCCTAATATCTCCAAATTAGGAGGTTTTCAATTTTTCTTTTAAACTCATATTTGAGTGCACTAACAATATTATAGAATATGAAGCACTGCTTTTGGGTTTAAGGATTGCTTGGAGGTATGGTATTAGGGACATTATTGTTAAGGAGATTTAGAGTTGGTGGTTAAACAAGTTAGGAAGCTCTATGCAACTAAGAATCAAAGAATGAAACAATATAAGCATGTAGTTTGGGATTTTGTTGAAATGTTTGATTCTTTCAACATAATTTACCATGATAGAAAGCAGAATACTACTACAAATAGGTTGGTAGTATTGGGATCTAGATTTGAAAATTGTACAATGTCTCCTTACTGTGAGTATGATATAGAAGTGTTGACAAGACCATTTGTCCCTGACAATGTCAAACATTGGCAAGTTTTTGAAGATGATGCCCAGATTCAGAGGTTTCTACAAAATGAAGGAGAATTTACAAATCAGAATATGGACTGGGAACCAATGATTTTTATGTGTGATGGTAAGGAGACTCTTTTTCGGCCAAGAGGTTATTCAACTAAAAACAAATACAATTCCAAGAGGGTTAGTTGCTTTGGAATCAAATTTTGACAATGTTGATAGGGTTGTTCATAGACATGTCCATGTTTTGAGAGATGTAGAAGAACATAACTTGGGGACTGATGATAAACCTAGAAAAATATGGTTGGGAAGTAACCTGAGTAAAGAAGAAAAGAAAAGTCATATGTCCAGTTCTTAAAAAAGTACCAAGATTTCTTGGCGTGGTCATATTCAGAATTGAATTCATATAAGGAAGATATTTCCCAACAAGGAACAAAGATTGTTATCGGGAAATAAATGGTGATGTTTATATAATTGTATCTTGATGTAGTGATCTAAGGAATCAATTCTTTAATGATTAACGATTGTATACAAAAAAATTAATACACAATAAAAGAAACCAACACAAAATTGCAAACTTGATCCTTATTAGTATCTCCTGCAACCTCGAATGAGACCGTTAAAGCTTGGAATTAAACACGAACTTATTGAATCTTAATGATTAAATTATATGTGGATACTCTAAGAATGTTCCTTATAGAAGTGGATTCAAGCTACAAGCAACGTGATTGAATGAGCAATTTGATTAATGATTCATGGTCAATTGGACAATATAGCAAGATGTGAGATTGACGGGCAATTTGACATAACCACGATGAAAAATTCAAAGCTTTGAGAGATGAAAAATGGAGAGGAATGAGTTTGTATTTATAAATGAGGGAAGAGAATCCCAAATACTTGATTTGTGTGATTTACTTGTCTCTGCTTTGAAGCCAACCGTATGTAATGTAAGGGTTGCAAAGCTATAGAATGAGGCTAAAGAACCTCAAAGATTAACTAAACTCAACCATGCACCATGAGATAAGAGCTAAACAAGACTTAATCTTATACATGCATCATAAATTTGACAAAAACATCAAAACTTAGCATATATACTACTCTCTACTCTTTTAAAAGCTATAAAACATTGAACCTATGAAGATCCTAGCAATCAAATGTGATGTTTGATATGAAACTCAAGATTTCAAGAATGGAGTCTCACCATTAATTGCTTCAGGCCTTATGGTTCTCTCTATTTACTTAAAACTTGGATTATGGATGAAAATGGAGGTGTTATCTCAAGGCCAATGGAGGAGGTAAGCTTAAGATCAAATGTTTAATTAGCTTAAATTTAATACAAATGAGATATCAAAGATTTCTTAGGCTTGTTTTGGTTTTGTGTTATGTAAAGTTGTAAGTTTGAATGGGTAGGCTTAGCCTTGTATTTATAGTTTTTGGTTTGGAAGAATTTGGAATTTGGGTGCATGTGGGACTAAAGTCTAAAAAGAAATTTAGGATTAGATTAGGATAAACATGCTTTAGGCTTAGTTAAGCTAGGTTTAGGCTAGTTAAACGTGATTAGTGAGTGATTAGAGACTCATTGAGAGTTGAGAGGGGTCCAGTTAATCAATTTTGACCGATAGATAGCCTACAAAGCTTGCGAAGTGGTTCGAGAGAGAACTAGGGAGGTTCGAATGGTCAAAGGAGGAATGTTTAGCTAATAAGAGAGATATTAGCCAAATAAGCTGATTATAGGAGGAATACGAATAGGAAGGTGTCGTAAATGGGCATCCGAGAATGGAGCGAAGAAGGGTTGATTAACGAAGTGTCATCAATTGGTTGAATTGGAGGAAATGCTAAGTGTAAGCATATTTTAGGTGTCTACACCAACTAAAGCATGATTGGATTGTTTAGTTGAGTTTATAACTTGTTTGAGGAGTTGAATTATTGTTTTGAATTTGCATGATAGACGAGCCATCATTGAGTTCAAAGGTTGCACATGAATTTGAATATTTAAAACTTAGAAGTAAATATTAATTCCATGTATTTTGTTTTATTCACCCAAAAAAGTGACATGAATTTTAGTTCAGGGGAGATTTGCTTTAATTTTGGAATGCCATGCTTTATGGGATATGTTTAGTTAACTCAAATGCATGATTTGATTTCATCTTTGTCCTCTCAGATTGATTTGTTTTTCTCTAGTTAACTTGAGATGTTAATTAGTGAAGTGAAAGTGGATAAGAGAGTAAGGTGGAAATGGATATATGTAGGATTTATTTAATTAAGTTGATATTTAAATTAGCTAATAAAATTAACTAATGGGATAAGGGATGAATAATAAGAGTGATAGGATTAATTAATTAATCCTAGGAATGGGATATGAATGTAACAAGGTCCATAGTGCAAATATTTAATAATTCGAGACCAAGGTAGATCAATATGATCCGCGAGTCACACACATAAATAGTGAGAACCAAAGAGTGACATTTTGTAGGACAATTTATATTTTTGATGTTTCTTGAAACTCTTAGGTTGTGGAGCCTGTTTTCATGTGTGAAAGTGTTGAAGACTATACACTAATAGTACTATACACTTTCCACGTTTTCTTGTCGGGGTTCTTGAAACTGTTAGGTTGTGGAGCCTATTTTAAAACGCTTTGATATATTAGGAAACGTGATTTTCTCATATGGGTGGGTTTTTGACCCATAGGTTTATGGGACGGTTTTGGCCCATGGTTTTGATACCCACGGTTTTGTAAAACTACTTAAGCAGTTGTCTACTTATATGGTTTTGTGCATATGGTAGAGATAATGTAAACATTGCATATGTGTTTTGAATTCAGGTGTGAATTTTGTAGAGTTTGTTGAGCATAGCTCCAAATGGATTTGGGTATTGTATTGAGAGAGTGGTGGCTTGTAATAAAATATGAGCAAGTGATTCTTGGTGGACGTAGCCCAAATTGGGTGAACCACGTTAAATACTGTCTCTTTGTGTTGTGTTATTTTATTCTACACTTTTATTTGAGATCTGTAATATTTTCTACATATTAGTTTCTACTGTTGCGATTCTGTGAGGGATTATTCCGCATATTTTATCCCTTATTTCCTAAAAGAAACATGTTTGAATGTTTTTTATTTTTCTAACATATTTGAATGTTTTTGTTATTTTGAAAGTTTTATGAAACTATGTATAAGAAGACAAAGAAGTGTGGATGCCCCTAGCAATATATGAGATGTACAAGGAAAAATGCCACACACGTATGAGAAATTTGAAGATGCAAAATGCCCCATCGATTAGGTGGGAGTATTCAAAGGAAAACTCTTAACGGATGGAAGCGGGAACCAAGGTCATTATAGATAGGTTAAACATGATGATGAACGTAAACCAATGAAGTGTTGGGAAGAAGCAAGGATTCCCCAACGTAAGTTGGCCTAAAAGCGCATGATAGAAAGGAAGGAGAAGAGTGTTTTTATGAAAGGTGACAAATGTGTCCACAAACATGGAAAAATAGTAATATTATACACATGGATGTTATGAAAAAAGTAGAAGAAAATTTTGAATGATATGAATGTAGTTTAGAAGCCTCACGATGAAGAAGTGACTAGCCAAAGGCACAAATCATGAGACGAGATAAGGACTAAAGCAAGAGTCCGAATAAGGTAAAAAAAGACACTTGGTAACATACTAATCCCCGCCTACTCATAGAGATCTGTGTGTGTGCACGTGGAACTTATTACCTCTTGAAGAGAAGATTTAATAGACAACAAGTGAATACACCTAGCCGTAGGAATGATTTATTTTTATAGGTGATAGGTGATTTGTGAATGAAGGGTGGAAGGATAGTAGTACATTTCTCTGTTTCCATCCATGCATCCATAGCCCCAACGGAGATGCATTTGATTATAATCGCAACATTTCTCTACTGTCATTCACATGTCCATATCCTTGATAGAGATTATTGGAAATACCCCAAGAGAGATTTATATATCAATTTGCTTTTACTTTTAGCTTTTAGCTTTTGATTTGTTCATTGATTTTGTTTCTTTTTTTTGCTTTCAAAACTTATTTAAGCTTTCTAGTTTAACAAGGGGTTAAGAACCACTAATGGCTTGATGAAAGGAGGTGGAAGTGATTGTGATGATGACATTGGCTAGTTTTAAAAATATGTCCAAAAGTTCTTTGCAACAAGTTTATTAGATGTTGAATGTGATAGGATCTCTAAGAGGTCAGTCATTCTTTAATTTACCAAGGTGATAAAAGACCAAGGTCAAACAGATACCATAGAGATAAATGTCATAAAATGCATGCGAATAGGCTAACCAAAATATCATCGAAGGGATGAAAATGGTGGGAAGATTTGCAGAAGAATATTAAGTAAGGGAAGAAAGAAACATCCATGTGTATGTAATACCTGATTGCAATGTTTGATCTTTGTACCTTTGATATTTTTATGTTTTCTCTTTTTTTCATTTTTGCATTTTTGCATTGTTTTTTAATTTTAGATTTTTGATAGTTTTTAGGAGGGGTGGGAACAAAAAGTCACTTTGTGTGGTAAGATCCAACAACAATGTTTGTGACTTCCTTGATAAGGGAGATTAAGCATGTTTTTTTATCAAGAGTCATATTATCTCCGATCTTGATGATCGTGGTGAACTCGTACTCAACAAATGACTGCGATTTATCTTGAAACATTAATTGTTTATGTGGGAGCTTGAGTTCCCTATGTACTTTACGCCATAATTGATGGTTACATTGATGTGCATTCTTGAATCGCGCTTGATTTACAATTTTGAGATTGTTCAAGTTGTTGGGGGCTTTCGAGCTCTTGGAAGTTTTGACTTGAGCTTGATTAAGAAACTATTTGGGTTTCTTATAAGCTGTTGTGTGACTTATCTGATCTCAAGAAGGAGAAGAAAGTGAACGTGGATTTTTATAAATGATTTGAGAAATGACCGTGGGATTGCCACAACCATTGATAGAAGAAAGATGTGATGGATGAAAATGATACGGTCCAAGAATTGAAGAGGATGGCTACTGTGAGGTGAGCCACCGATAGAAGCTAATGAAGGGATGTTAGAATATGTCCCTAAGATGGAAGAAATTGGGCTACAAATGACATGGCCTAGGAATAGAAGATGATGGGCTACTTAAAGGTTTACCATAGATAGAATAAGATGAAGGGATACTAGGACACGACCCAAGAATAGAAGGTAATGGAGGGATACTAGAACGTGGCCTAAGAATGGAAGAAGATAATGAGGGAATAATAAGGGGTGACCCAAGTATAGATAAGGATGAAGGGCTACGAGGACATGGCCCAAAAATAGAAGATGATGAGCCACCAAGAGGTGACCCACAAGTAGAAAATGGGGCTACCTGGGGTGGCTCCAAGATAGAAGAAGATGATGGGCTACTCGGCGGTGACCCAAGGCGTAGATTTTGATTGAGGAATGATGATAGATAAGGAATGATTGGGTAATGAAAATATAGGCCATGGATCAATGCTAGACCCCAACATCTCATCATGCTCGAGAGGATGGCAAAGATGGAATAACAAAAGAAGAATCAAGTTCCATGACTTTAGTCTCTTCCTCTATGTTCTGACAAAAGGAACCAAATTCTTCACTCAAATACGTGAGCGTATCAAGTTCAAGAAATAACCCTTGTTTGCAATCCTATAAATGTATATATTCATGTAGTTTAATTGTTCTATCATCCCGTGAGAAATCAATTAGTAGAGGTTGTTGTTCTTTGGCCATAGAAGGTTGAATAGAAGAAACAGGTTTGATAAGTGGGGAAGATTGATTGACAAAAGAAGATGAATCAAGAGAGGAAGTAGGATTGGAGGCAAGTGAATAATGAATGGATGAATTATATACGGTCTTAGATCATTTTTCTAAAAGATGACTTAATGTGGAAGAGAAAATAGGATCGTATAGCCATCCATTGAGTTGCGATGTAGGAGTCAATTAGATGATTGACTAGATGGAATTTGAGTTGTGGAATTTTTTACGGAGGAAGAGATCATTAAAGTGATTGATAAAGGTGGTCTTGCAAAGGAAGGGAGGACCGTGACTCAAGAACCAAATCAGGTTTGATCAACGAAACTTTGAGTCACACGAGTCTTCAAAGGAGGAAGAAATTGTTGAGGTGATTTGGAATAAAGGTCCTAAAAGGAAGGGAGGACCATGATTCAAGATTTTGATCTACATGTATCTAAACAATAGTTTGGATTCAAATCTTCAAAAGAAGAGTGGGAATCCGAATGATAGTTTGGATCTCGAATCAAGAAGAGTGGGGGAACCCGAATAATAATTTAGATCAAAAGCATCCAAACCATACCATCAACTATGAGCTGAAAGTGGGGAAAAGAGTACCCGAATGGGCCCTCTAACACAAAGAACCAAATTAGGTTTATTTATAATGGAAATATTTTGATTTGAATTCCTAAACCTAGGTTACGTATTTTTGTAAGTGTGAGAAATTGTGCGCTAGTCGGTCATCATTTTTGGCATTGTTTTAAGCACAAATGTCTAGATCTAGATAGTGTGATGGAACTCCTTCAAAGGGAAGAAGGTTCCATATCGATTTAGGGAAGCATAATGACATCCAACTAGACATTTCGTAAGTATGGAGATGCGTGCGTGATTTTCTGAAGAAGGTCTAAGGAAAATAGACATTGTGATGATGCAATCTCGATGAGATCAAAAAGGATTTTCTTAGAAAACAAGTTTTCCAGATGAATGATCACAAGGAACAATCATGCAAGTGTGAAACACAAAGCCAATCAATAAGGAAATACTCCCTATGTAAAATGTGTGTGTAAAATGATAGTTCAATGCAAAGATGATCAACACAATGTCAATACTTACATCAAGCTCGAAATGAACAAGGTGTAAATATTAACAAAGGGTAAACATGACTCCCAATCAAAGGATACCACGATGAGTTTAACAACCAACAATGCCTAAATGTTAAAGGGTGAGGCTTACAAATGTAAGCCTCGTAACCACACCAATTGGACACGTCTATCAAGCTTTGTAGAGAAGCGAGATATTAGTGTCAAAGTGGTATCAAAATGACGCAAACAAAGTAAGTGACACTTTTCAAGATTTGGGACAATGTTCAAAATCAAACTAAGTCAAAGTATACTAAGGATGTGCTAAAATTTTGCAACGTAACGACACAATGACGACACTTAGATCACGTTTATGAGAAACACGACGTAAGTATTTTAATTGTGTCGAGACAATGCGAACAAGGTAACACATCAAAGGGGATCAAATGATGAATCAATCCTAACTATGATGATGATCTTGAAATCAAGATCAAGTGGACATCAAAGATATGAGGATGCATCCACGCACTTTAGACGTTTAAAAACTCAACCTGCAAGAAACATGGATGAGCGTAAATGGATAAAAAAGTGGTGAACACTATCTATGACAACAATCCTAAAAGATGCCTTCTCTTTTCCCAAATGGGCAAAAATAATGCAAAGGTATAGATTAAAAGATAGAAATAAACTAAGTGTTACTTGGGTAGCGTTTCTCCTTTCCGAAGGTGAGAAAGAAACCAAGATAAGTAACACGTTGTAAACTCCGTGATGAGAGACACTTAGTTCTAACTTACATGGGTTCTTTGCCTTGTTCAAGAAACAAGGTTCAAAATCCAAGTAATTCGTCACTTTGTGATGGCTTGACGTGACACGGACTAGAAAAGTGGGCTCCAAGATATAATGGCTTCCCTAATAAGATCTCTCAACTAGGTGTCACAAGTTGTCTAGGAGCGAGCACGGTTTACCCAAAGAATCGCACTGTCTAATTTGGGAGTATCTTGGCTTTACTTTACCCCCTTATAATACAATGAGAAACTAGTGCATTCAGTTGTACCATCCATCTGGGGTTGTGATAGGAAAACTTTGACTGTAACTCATAATGAAAACTAGTTAATTGGGTAAGTGGAGCGCTTCTTGTTTCATCCACAAGGTTACTCAGTGGTGGATTACTTTAGGGTTCCTGGAACCACCCCCATTGTTGTAGCTTAAGGCATTATGCCAAAGGGTTATGTTCTAGTTGAGTGGATAGAGACGTACCCTTTTCTGAAACCTGTAATACAATGTGAAGTGAAGTGGTGTGTTTTTATCTTGCTTAATTTAATGTGTTTTTAAGTAGCACATCATTTGGCAACCTATATAAAAACACGTGTATTAGAAGGTTTGTGTCTCATTTTTGACACCTTTTCTTTGACAAGCGTTAGGTCATGTACAAGACAAGTTTAGTAATTTTCCATTTGAATACTGATATCAAGAAAGGGAATTTACATGTTTCTTTTGATTCCTAAGATCACTGAAAGGTGCAAAGGAAGAGCATACGCAATATGAAAAATTCCACTAAAAATAAGTTACATGGAAAGTACTTTACTTTTAGAAGCATAAAACAAGTGTTTTCAAACGTGAAAAAAGGTTGTACAAGTGTTTTTGATCTCCAAGATCACCTAGAAGGCACGAGGAGAGAGCATACGCACTTTACAAACCTCATTTTAGTTAAGGAATAAAAAAACTTTTAAGTTATGCTAGATTTAAACAAGTAATCAACACCCTACACTTGCTTTGTTAGACTTTAAAACCTCTGAAATTTTGACAAAAATGATCTTACAGCTCGAGAAAATAAAGTTTAAATTTTTACATGATACATATGCACGTTCATAATGACACCAAAGACGCCCCATCCAATGGATACACACCCCACCCAAGCAGACGTGTGTAGTAGGGAGAAAGGATAGGTACAAACACCTACGTGGGCCTGTGAGATAGGTATGCTAGGGTTTCGATCCGTATGCTCTATGTTCAACGAGTACGCTGCAAGAAAAAAAAATGTCACAAAACACAGAGGACAACAAACACCAATGTGTTTAGAGACACGGAGACACTCAATGGTCGATGTGAGACGTAATGGTTCAACGGAGACGTGACTGTTCTAAAATGTGTTTTCAACCAATAGTATGAAAAATAGATACATGGTTATCTTGACGCCTTGATGCTAGGGTATCACGAAGACGCACCCCTTTAAGACACCTATACACACCCCCTAAAAAACTTTCAAAAGTCACGAGAATTTGAAAATTTTCAAAAGCAAATAGGTTAAAGTTTAGCCAAAGAATCCTATTTCCATCTCAAAAACCCAAAAATACATGATCTACGATAAATAGCTTGTTATTTACATGATTTTGTCTTTTTAAGAAACTAAATAGCTTGAGAAGACTCCATTAATAGAGGATGAACTTCATGTCCCACCGAGTATGCCAAATGTATGCAATGTAAGGGTTGTAAAGCTATGGAATGAGGCTAAAGAACCTCAAAGCTTAACTAAACTCAACCATGCACCATGAGATAAGAGCTAAACAAGAGTTAATCCTATACATGCATCATAACTTTGACAAAAACATCAAAACCTAGCATATATACTACTCTCTACTCTTTTGAAAGCTATAAAACATTGAACCTATGAAGATCCTAGCAATCAAATGTGATGTTTGATATGAAACTCAATCTTTCAAGAATGGAGTCTCACCATTAATGGCTTATAGGCCTTATGGTTCTCTCTATTTACTTAAAACTTGGATTATGGATGCAAATGGAGGTGTTAGCTCAAGGCCAATGGAGGAGGTAAGCTTAAGATCAAATGTATAATTATCTTAAAGCTAATATAAATGAGATCGCAAAGATTTCTTAGGCTTGTTTTGGTTTTGTGTTATGTAAAGTTGTAAGTTTGAATGGGGAGGCTTAGCCTTGTATTTATAGTTTTGGTTTGGAAGAATTTAGAATTTGGGTGCGTGTGGGACTAAAGTCTAAAAATAACTTTAGGATTAGATTAGGATAAACATGCTTTACACTTAGTTAAGCTAGGTTTAGGCTAGTTAAACTTGATTAGCGAGTGATTATAGACTCGTTGAGAGTTGAGAGGGGTCTAGTTAATCAATTGTGATTGATAGATAGCCTACAAAGCCTACGAAGTGGTTCGAGAGAGAACTAGGGAGGTTACGAATGGTCGAAAGGAGGAATGTTTAGCTAATAAGAGAGATATTAGCCAAATAAGCTAATTATAGGAGGAATACGACCAAGAAGGTGTCATAAATGGGCATCTAAGAATGGAGCAAAGAAGGGTTGATTAAAGAAGTGTCGTCTAATTGGTTGAATTGGAGGAAATGCTAAGTGTAAGCATATTTTAGGTTTCTACACCAACTAAAGCATGATAGGATTGTTTAGTTGAGTTTCTAACTTGTTTGAGGAGTTGAACTATTGTGTTGAGTTTGCATAGACGAGACATCATTGAGTTGGAAAAGGTTGCACATGGTTTTGAATATTTAAAACTTAGAATTAAATATTAATTCCATGTCTTTTGTTTTATTCACCCAAAAAGTCACATGACTTTTAGTTTTGGGGAGATTTACTTTAATTTTGGAATGTCATGCTTTATGGGATATGTTTAGTGAACTCAAATTCATGATTTTATTTAATCTTTGTCCTCTTGTATTGATTTTTTTTCTCTAGTTAACTTGAGATGCTAATTAGTGAAGTGAAATTGGATAAGAGGGAAAGTGGAAATGGATATATGTAGGATTTATTTAATTAAGTTGATATTTAAATTAGCTAATAAAATTAACTAATGGGATAAGGGTTGCCTAGTAGGTAAGTTGATGGGTCCCACCCCCTCGAAGATATCAAAAATGGGCCCGCATGAAATGGAACCCTTGTGGCGCCCTAGAAATAGCTGCGATGCCAAACGGATTTGTCCTCTTCTCTTTCAACATGAAGGAAGAATTTTCTTGAGCTCTTCTGGGTGGTCGTGGTTCTTCGGAAGAAGAGGGTTCTACATCAAGAAATGGTCACCTGGCTTCAACCCGCTCACAAAAACAATGACACATGTGCTCAAACTGGGTTCTCTTCCGGCCTTCCTCTCTGAGTTTGGCACCCAAGCTATCGAAGGTATTGCTCTATCTATGGGTTCTCTAATTGCAATAGACTAGGCCACAAAGGCCAAAACTAGATTCATTCATGCTCATTTCTGTGTCAACGTTGATGTCAGTTGCCCACTCCCAAAATCGATTGATCTCTTATCAGATTTTGGAACCGGTCTCAAACCATTGAATATGAATATATTCCACAAGCATGTTCAATCTACAAAAGCATCGGTCACAGAGCAACCGGATGCCCCACTAAGCCTCAAAGCCTAAGCCCAAAACCCTTGTAACCTCTCCCAAGAAAAAAGGAAAATATATTCCAAAGATTATTCCTGAAGAGACCCGGTCATCCCTACTTCCAACCCCTTTGCCCTCCTTGAAGAAGGAGAGATCACTGCCGAACTCCAACTTGGTAACCCCTCTCACCCCCATACCTCTTTCCACTATGGTTTCTATCCCCACGGAGGTTTCCCTAGCCTCCCTCTCCTCCTCCTCGTGAATGTTCCCCCTCAAAGTGGTGGTTTTTTTCGCCCCCCTTCTCCACCCTTCTCCTCCCCTCCAACCTTCTCCTCTCCCTTCCCCCTCTCCCCATTCTTGGCTCGAGTTTCCTCCTATTGGCTCCACTTTCCTCGGTCCACCTTTCCTCCCCTCTCTGATTCCTAGATCTCCCCTCCACTCAAACCTCTGATGACAAGTTTGAACCTCCGCATGACCCAAGTAGTCAGTAAGAAACTTGATATCGAATGGAGAAAAGTTTCGGGCGTATCCCAGAAATGTCAAGCTTCAAGCAAGAATCAGCCCTGAATGTGGCCCAAGGAACCCAGAGCACCATCCCCATGGTTGTGGGGAGTAAACCCAAATCCAAGAAATGAAGGTGATCTCATGGAACATAAGAGGTCTTAACTCTCTACAAAAATAGAGGGTCCTCAAGGATATGAAATTTAACCACTCTCCTGACATTATCATGCTTCAGGAAACCAAACTCAAAAAGGATGATAGTCTCTTGAAAATTTGGCTTGCGCCTCTTTTGCTTCCCAACTTGTTATAGGTAATTCGGGAGGCTTATGCACTCTCTGGGACCCCAAATACATCAAAGGTGACTGCCTTCTTCAACACCCCAATTTTTTGTGCATTCTCTTCCAAGAGGTAGATTCTGACTCTACTTGGATAGCAATCAATGTTTATGCCCCTAATTTGGAATCCCAACGTGAAAGACTCTGGCAGGACATTTCAAATTTCATAAAAATTTGGAAATTTTCCTAGTGCTCATTATGGGAGACTTCAACTGCACTCTCTACCCTCAAAAGCAAGGAGGAGCCCCTACTAATCCCAACAACATGGAAGCTCTGGTTGACTTCATACGTGGGGAGACTCTCTTTGATATGGACCTGCATGGTACCTCCTTCACTTGGTCCAATCACAGAGTGGGCAGAAATCACATTCAAAGCAGATTGGATAGGGCTATGGGATCTTTGGATTGGATCTCTCTTTACCCCGATTTCTTTCTCAGTTCCTTAGCTCGAGCGGCATCTGACCATAGCCCCTTAATTCTATGTGCCAACAACAAGATGAACATAAAAATCCTCCCTTCAGATTTGAGCTTGCTTCCGGCTTGAAAATAATCATCTGGACCTCTTATTAAGAGTTGGTGGGACATCAAAATTCAAGGCTGATATGTTTAAGTTCTCCAGTAAACTTAAGGAAATCAAAAAGCAGCTTAAGATTTGGAAGAGAAAAGTGTTCAGCAACATCAAACTTCGTAAACAAAAGCTGACTCAGGAAATAGCTAACATTTCAGCTCTGATGGAGGTGAAGGAAGAATGGAACAACTCCATAAACAAGAAAGGCATCTTCTCAACGACTTCCATAATACCCTGAAAGAAGAAGAGACCTATTGGAAGCAGAGATCGGGTGCTTTGGCTGGATCAGGGAGACCGCAACACCAAGTTCTTCCACATTACAACCTCTAAACACAAAAGCAGGGACAAAATCAGAGAACTGCTAACTCCGGCAGGTAATATTTTAACCTCTGACATTGAGATCTCTAATGAATTGGTCTCTTTTTATTCTAATCTCCTTCAGGCGAGGACCCTCCCAACGAGCAAGCTATGTCCAAGATGCTTCAACACATTCCTAAATTAATCTCTGATGATATGAATGGCAATTTAATGAAACCCTTCTCTATGGAGGAAATTCATAAAGTGGTCTTCACTATGAAAGGTGACAAAGCTCCGGCCCCGATGGCTTCCCTGCTACCTTTTTCCAAATCTTCTGGGAAATCATCAAGCAAGATCTCTTCAAGGTGGTAAATGAATTCCAGTCTAAGCAACTCCCTTCTGAAAGAATGGAATACTACCTTCATTTCTCTTTCTCCCAAAGCTCTTGGATCTAAGTCTGTTGCCAACTTCAGGCCAATTAGCCTCTGCAACACCTCCTACAAAATCATCACCAAAATGTTGGCCACAAGACTTAAACCCCTGATGAACGACCTCATCACGTCGAATCAGAATGGTTTCATCAATGGGATGCTTTATCCAAGGGGGTATCATCACTATTCATGAAGCCATCCACTCTTCCCAACACTCAAAGTCCGCAGGATGATCCTCAAATTAGACATGCAAAAATCATTCGACAGAGTTAGCTGGACTTTCCTGATCCGGGTGCTAAAAAGTTATGGTTTTGACAATAGATGGTGTAACTAGATTTTTTCTTGCATTGCAACCCCTTGCTTCTCGATCCTCATAAATGGCATCCCGACAGATTCTTCAAAAATAGCAGAGGTATTCGACAAGGGGACCCTCTGTCTCCTTTCCTCTTCTTGTTAATGGCAAACTCCCTCAGCAGAGCTCTTGAGGCCAAGAGTCAATCTGACATTTCTGGTATCAAAATCACTTCCAGCTCCCCAGCTACCACTCATAGCCAATTTGTGGATGATACTCTACTCTTGAGTGTCCTTCGGTGATTGAAGCTCGTGCCCTCAAAGAAATTTTAGAAAACTATCAACTTGCCTCTCAAGAATTGATTAACTTCAACAAAAGCAAGTATATCTTTCCTAAACACCCCTCCTCAAACTCAAAGGAGGATTGCTGACATATTTGGTTACAGAATTGTGGACTTACCCTCCTCCTATCTTGGCATTCCCTTTTCAAAGGCAAGCAAACCAAGCATCTGTGGAATCCAGTCATTGAGAGATACCAAAAAAAACTGGCCACTTGGAAAGGAGCCATTCTTAGTCAAGTTGAAAACTTCAATTGGTTAAAGCTACTCTTCAGAGTTTACCTATCTATTTCATGTCTCTTCTCAAAATGCCTTCCTCAATGATATCTGTTGTTGAGAGAATCCAAAAGAAATTTCTCTGGTGGGGGTGGAAGACAAAAAGTGGATACACCTTGTCTCTTGGAATGAAGTCTGTAAGCCAACCAATCTGGGAGGGCTTGGGATTAGACAGATTGTTGATATGAATGTTGCACTGCTAGCTAAAATTGGCTGGGAAGTTACTCAAGGTAACTCACACTGGGCTCAGCTATTGAGATCTAAATATTTGTCGCAAGATGAAGATTTCCTTCTCTCCTCCCCGCCCCATGGCTCGGCTATTTGGAACTTGGTTACTAGCTCTCTTCCTCTTTTGCGTGCGGAACCAAGTGGAGGTTGGGAAATGGTAGATTAATTGACTTCTGGTCGGATTGGTGGATAGGTGAAAACCTCTGTGCCTTAACCCTGTTTGGGACCCTATCAAAATAACCCTCATCAATCGCCATGGCAAGAAATTTTTTGGTTACTGGAGAGAGTCTAATTCAATCCCCTCTTGGCATTTACCGATTGGTCGGGCATCAATGAGCATCAAAGTCAGCTTTTGAATCAGTTGAGAATTTCCCTTTCCTCTCTCTATATTCCTTTCTCCTCACCTGATGATGATCGTATTTGGCCCCTCTCCCCTCTGGATCCTTCTCTATTAAAGCTGCCTATGACTCCAAGCTCCGACCAGCTCTGGACCTCCACTCTACAAAATTTGGCCCAAAGAGTCTATTCCCAAAATTGGCTTCTTTTTTGCCTGGCTCTCCTTCAAGAATGCTTTCCTCTCAGGAGAGAACTTAAAAAGGAGAGGCTTCTCCCTTCCCACATGTTGTGTTCTTTGTCTGCAAAGCCTTGGAGTCCTCCTCTCATCTCCTTCTTCACTGCCCTTTTGCCTAAAGCTGTCTGGAATTGGCTTTTGTCACTTTTTGGAGTTGTCTGGACTTTCCCGATTCAATTCATGATACCCTCATTCAATGGTGTTCCCCCTTCTCTCACCCGGCCCTTTCCCTAGCTTGGAAACTTATCCTCCCCACGGCCTCTGGGGTATTTGGAAAGAGAGAAATAGGAGAATCTTCAAAGACCAAAGTGTATGGATCCTGAGAGGGTGGCCAACCATATCGCTATTCTCTTCCAAGACAATCTAAATGGCTGCTTATGGAAGAAATATCAGCAAAAATCCAATTATGCAATAACAAGGAGTGGTGTCAGTGCAGATGGCGATCCTTCCCATGGCTAAACCCTCTTCCCAGGCTCACTCTTCTATTTGGTGGCTCCCTCCCCCACCGGGCTGGATGAAACTCAACACGGATGGTGCTTCTAAGGGTAACCCAGGAAGTCTGGGGGTGCGATCCTCTGAAATTCTGTTGGTTCCCCTCAAGCTACTATAGCAACTAACTTTAGCATGGGTACCAATCACCACGCTAAAGCCTTAGCTATCCTTAAGGGGCTAGAGATGACTCTTAAAATTGGCAATGAACCCTTAATTATGGAAAGTGACTCTCTCAATATTATAAATCTCCTCAACTCGGAAGACCCAGGACAATGGACTATTAAAAATATTATTGCTGACATCCGTCTTCTCCAAAGGAACTTCCAGCAGATCAAATTCCAGCACATCTTCCGGGAAGGAAATAAGGTGGCTGATTGCATGGCTAACATTGGTGTCCTCCTTGATACTCAAAAAATGTGGTTAGAAATTTCCCGCCAATCTCCTTCAAATTTCCCATAATGACTGCTCATTTTCTAGCTAACACGTGGTGGTGGGAGTCTGATCCTTATGTCAGCAAGCTTAACAAAAAGCATTGCACCCTTGCCAATGATGGCGGTCATGATTATCACATAATTTTGAAGCGACGCTCTACGGAGCCGAGCACGTGGGAAGAGAGTTACTCCATTCGTGTGGATCTGGGTCTGAGATACACCCTTTCTCATCATAATTATCACAGGTACAGGAGGACGGGTGATGTGGAAGACTCCACAAAATACGAGCCTTTTAAAGCCAACTCACGTCTCCTCACCTCGATTCATTTCACGGAATCTTCACCATGGGAGGGCAACTCAAAAGGATTGAACCTACTTCTTGCACTTGTCTGCAGGAAGACCAGAAGTCTGGAACATTCTTAGGGACAATGGTGTAACTACATTCCTGGAAAGAATGTCCGGGTACTCGGCTTTGGTTTCTTATGTGCCCTAGCTACCTGGTCTCATGGCAGGTCCAAATTGGCAATACCCACTTCACCATCTCCACCAATGCCATCGCCTCGGATTGACTAGCCTTCCTGCCTCCAGGGGTTGTCTACTTCAAGAGGTCTTTGCAAGTGGAGCTTCAGGATTTTATTGCCAAAGGTGAGAAGCTAAAAAATATCTTTCTGGTTATGTTTGGGAATCCCTGCTTCCTCCCTGGGACAGAGTTGCAGAGGTTATTATGAGATATTTCACCATTGATGGGTGATACAGGTTGGTCTTCGGTCCCCACTTCTTCATTCTTTCTCACTTACACTGGGGGAAGAAAATAAACCTAGCTGCCTTTCTATTCCAGTCGCTCACGAGCACTCCATTAATCTTGCTAGGGAGGGAGAAGGCCCCATTCTGCATCAAGGCCTTCTTTACCTCCTCTTCAAATTTTGCTTCTCCTGCTGAGTTGACCCTTTTCCCTCCCAAGCATGGTTGGCCCCGCCATACCCCCACCTCATCCCCCTTCCATCCCCGGCTTCCCATCCCTCTTCCAGCCATCACCGCCACCTGCAAGTCTCTTCTGACTCGACTCTGATGTCGCCATCATGGGTTCCTCCTTCACGGCTTTGCTCCCCTATTTCCCCATTTGTCCTCCCGCCTCCCCCGGCCGACTTGTCTTCAAGACCCCTAATGCTTTTGTTCATGTTCACTGCTTCTTCCCCAACCTCTAGCTCGGAGCTCCGCCTCTCGGACGCTCTGCTTGGTTTAGCCAAGTCTGTATCCTGACTCCCCTGACTCTAGTCCGATTGGCTGGATGAGGAGCTGAAGGAGGAGGGGCTAAATTTCAGCGTGGTACCGAAAATATCATCATGGATGATCGTGAAATCAGCCCACAAGATATTCAGATGGATGTTGCTCCAAATTGGGAAGACATCGCATGATCGAAACACAACGTGAAGGATAATATTGAATCTGCTGACGACACTCGACAACCATCCTGAAGAACGCCATGTTGAGTTGGTGACTCCATCCTGGCCAAGCTTCAACGTTCCTTCTCTATTCTCAAAGCTTGGGAAATTTTCACTGATAACACCAGGGCTGCCATCACCAAAGACTGCTCCGAACTGTTAACTCTAGTGGATCAGCTGGCCAAGAGTCAAGTTCAATCTAGGCTAAGAATATTGTTATCGAGCTGAAAAAGCTCCTTTGATGTTTTGTTTTTCTGCTCTTGGTTTTGTTCGGTTGTCTGCATTTTTTTTTGGAATTTTCATGGGTTTCTCTATATGTAATCATCATCGCTTAATCTAGCCACTGGGATTTTTGTACAAGGTTGTGGGACCTTCTAAAACCCTCAATATTATATATTATAAAATTAATAAATTTATAATATTATAATTTAAGCATTTACATATTATATAATACAATATTATATATTATAAAATTAATAAATTTATAATATTATAATTTATTATACTAAATTTAAGTGTAGCAAGGAAAAATACTCTTATCCAATTGTGTAAATAATAAATTTAATTTAACTATGGTATATAAGTTTTATTATTTTAAGGTGAATTAGTTTGCACACATCATTATAATGTAATTATTTATTACATCGGAGGTGTTCTATAGTGAGCTAAGACTGTTGGATTTGACACATCCCGAGAAAATCAATGGTGGAGAGGAGTTTAGAAGAAATGCATTGAAATCTCGTGGTTACTATTCACTCGGTTGGATTAGCTTTGTCCTTCGTATCCCCACTAAATGACGCACCATGAAAAATTCACATATAGCATTTAAGGCGCAAATTGCCCCAAAATCATCCCGGTAGATGCACCGACCATGTCAAAATTGGTATTTTTTTCACGACATCAAACAAAACATCCTCCATGCATAGTAGAAATTGAAAGTATTCGACACCTCGGGCATGTCTTATGAGCACGAGAAGGAGTAAAAACTGGCACCGTAATGTCTAGTCCACATCTAGAGGAAAATATGCTTAAGCCCTTTCTCTCTGGGTAGTAAGGTGTCCATTGCATTCAAAAATGTGTTATAATTTTTATGTAACTATGCATCGAGTCGTTTGTGGGATGGGTGACCTAAGTGACCCAAAACACATGAGTAATGTTGTTGAGAGGAACCAATTTATGGAGCATCTACTCCATGTTTGTAAAATCACATGCTATCAATTCCATGGCTTCGAGACATTAAGAGGCCATGGTGTGGAGCTTGAGAAACACAAAGATACTTTCCATTTGGATTTCAAGAGAGTCTGTGGGAGAGGACTCCCAATAAGCCATGTAACACCAACAATGAGACCTATATTATCCTCTTCTTCTTCCCCCATTTCTCATTTCGATCTATGCGGTCGATGCAAGATTTTTTTCATATTACCTATGGTGCTATTTTAAATAATTGTTATTAGTCCTGAGCTGCAAGTGATGGGGTGGGATGATCGCAATTACTTGAAACTTTCCTACTTGGAAATGTGTTGTGATGTGCCGGCACTTCCTATTGACTTCATATTCCCCTCGACTCGAGAATTGGTATTGTTAATGTAATCTATATTATTATTGTTTTATGTGAAAATCATTTTTCATTAACATCCAATACATTTATGTAAAAAAATCAATTGAATATAATCACCCCAAAAGTAATTAAATGGATAACATTTCTTATTGCAATAAATTATGAGATAGAGATTTAGAAAGAATATTTGATAACTCTTTTAACAATTTTCTTTTACTTACCAACCTTAAGATCTCTCTCTTAATTGCAACAAAAAAATGTGGTCTACTTCTCATGATTGATTGACCATCCTCCAAATATTGACAAGTTCCTCTTTTTTAAAATACTAGCAAAGGATATCTATTATCTCTAGGTTCGAGAATATTCTCTAGACTTTTTGTGATTCTCGTTTTACTGAAAAATGTGACCACTCATATCATATGTGGCTCTAAATCCTCTCTATCCAATCACTCATTGGTTTTCCCTTCACTCAAATTTCTCACGATTATGTTATGTCTATTCACTAGTTACAATTTGTAAATGTCATGGAATCCCATGTTCACTTGTGGCGCTTACCAAGTCACCGTAGAAAACGGTCCATAACCTCCATTAAACCTTGACCATCATTTGTGGTTACCTTTGTGTTATATTTTTTTCTTAGCCTCTACGATCTCTTTCCTCATGGGCCTTTCACTTTTTCATGATTTGTGTTCCTATGAGATTGTGATATGTATCACCATCTTAAAACTCTACACTATGCACCCTTCTTAGTGTTGTGACCTTGTGGCATGACTACGACGAAGAGTTGTTCCATCAAAGGAGGCACTATTGGTAGGTAGTTTGTTGTTACTGAACAAGAATTTCCATTATCCTTGCATTAGTCATAATCTCCATCATATTAGCCATAAAATTGTTCAAGGTTTGAGATCCCAATGTGACCGTCAATTCGTGTCACCGAAAAACTTTTCGTTAAAATGGATGTTCTCGGCCTAGATATCGACCTAAACATGATGTTCAACATGAATTTGTCTATCAAAATTCTCAACAAATCCAGCTTCAAGTTCGGAACAACAAAACCCAATTATTTTATGGTGGCGCGATTGTGGACAGCGCTCATCCCTTCCGCAAAGTGGGATCTCGACAGATCATCAAAATGAAAGTAACTATAACCATCAATGGAGATAATCACATTTCCAACTCACATCTGTTGGGTAATGATATCTCAGGGTGTTTCCGAGTACTTCCACCAAAGCTCCTAGGCGTGCAGGAATGTGTTCAACATTTATAAACACCATGCGATCTCGTACTCCTACTGTGATCTCTTTATTTCTATAACCAATCGTACCATTCTAAATGAGACATGTTCACACAGTTTCAAGATCTCATGATTTTCATTTTACCATAATGTAAATATTATATTTGTTTTGTATAAAACCCCATAGGATGAATATGCTTTTTTTTTATTCTACTACAAATTATGGTGTGTTGAGATCACAGAGCAATTTTCTCTCATCAAAGTATGCTATAGTGGGGATCACTTTGTTTTTATCCAGTTGTTGACATGAGTTTTATTGCATTTCTAGTCACTTGAAATGGGCTTTTGTCTAGTTGGTGAAGTAGGGGATCACTTTATTTTCATCCAGTTGGTGAAATGGTATTTTTGAAAGCCAGATTGTACTGCTTTTCATGTTGTTAATGGGTAATAAACTCATTTTACCTCCTTCCAAAGGTTATTTATTTAGCTTTGTTTTCATCCAGTTGGTGAAATGGGGTTTCTTGAAATTCATATTGTACTGATTTTCATGTTCTTGTTGAGGAATAAACTCATTTCACCTCCTTCCAAAATTTGTATTTCACTACTATATAGTTTGTTTTCTCTGCAAGAATATAGTTCATTTTCGCTGAGGAATACAATTTTTTGGAATTGTCTATATAAGTTGTAAATTTATCCGTAACATTTTATGTGGCAAAATGAAATTAGAAAAAAATAAGGAAAAATAACATGGTTTTATTATTCTCAAATTGTGCACCTACGATGGAAAGGGTTGTAATCCGGTTGATGTGGAGGTTGTTAACTCGGTGAGTCACATATGTGGTTCATTTGGTGTGGATGTTGGTAAGTTAAAATGGTTATGCCATCCATGAAGGTATAAATCTTTGTTATGGTTGAATTAAAAGAGATGTGGTTGGGTTTGAGTCTAGGTGAGTGGGTACCCCAGTTCTTGGCACTAAAGCGAGTAAAGAGAGTGAGTCATCAAGTGAGTACATTGAAAGATTGAGATAGAATGTTTGGGAAGAAAAATTAGTTAAAATGAAAGTTGAATGTGCTCGTAGGTTAGAAATTTGAGTAGAAAATTTACGAAGAAGAGTGATAATGAATTTTTGTTTGAATGTGCTCTCTTATTAGTAAAATATGTTTTCTGGTTTGAATTATGGTTTTCTATTTATTGTTTTATGATGTTTTAGATAATTACTATATGAAGAGGGGAATCACAAAATAAACTGCCATAGAAATATTGGTAAATAAGTAAACTGGTAAATATAAGGTTTGAGTTCAAATATCTTTGGTTGAAAGATCCCCTAATGGGACTATTCCACCTCAAGTTGGATTATCAGTCAAACCCAAAGCAAAATACAGATTCCACACAATGAGAGCAAATAAATAAAGGGCAGATCAGAATTATTTATGAGATTTGTGACTTGGGTTATGAGATAAACCCATAGAAATCAGACCTTTAAACTTTCACTTCTTCATTCAAGACTGAAGTACAGACTTTTCAAGCTCAACTCCACAGAAATATATAGATTAAAGTGCCAAATAGATCTGAAATTATTTACAAAAATCTGCAGAGGTATTTTTAACCATTTCTGGACTGTAAAAGGATGATTTTAATAATAAAATACTCTGCAAAATACAGTCAGAAATAATAGTTGTAATAGAGGATTTTTGGGCCTCTCAAACACACCTTAAATGTATATGAGGGCAGCTCAAATCTAGCTCCAATAGCAAAGCAGTTGATGAAAATTGATTTCATGCCCTCTAATGTGCCTGAATCCGCCCAAACCGAGTTACTCTAGCTAGTGCAAAAATATGGTTCAACAACCTAATTGTCCTTGAAATTCCAATACAAAATATGAGTGTAATAGAGAGTTTTCATTCCCTTTACACTATTCTCCTTGAGGGTTTTCGTCCTCAGAAGTTGCAGCAACAAGTGCTTCAGCTTACAAGCCAATATCAAAATATGGAGTGAATATAGAATGCCCTTCTAAGTCGACCTCTCCCTTTTTAAATGAAAAATGACCCAAAGGCCACCCTTTCTCTATCCAATCAGCTCCAGTTATTATTTCTAAGCAAGTTTTCCCTCCTAGGCCTAGTCACATTTTTGCCTAGGGGAGATACAAAAATAGTATGGGCCTATTTTAATTTCTAAATAACCATTATCCATCTCCTAGGCCATTCGCCATTCTTTCTAGGGAGGATACAAAATAAAATTAGACCCATATTTGTCCCTATGCACTTTTCCTAGAGATTACAACTTTAATTTATAAGTGCATCCTTTCATTAAGCCAAATAAATAATTATAAGTGCTTTAATATTTTCTTTTAGGCACTTATAAAAATTTATTGTGACTTAAGTCACCCTTGCACACACCCTTTGGCCATCGGGTAGTATGTAATGGGAAAAAGGTCTTCAATGCTATTATTCAAGAAAGAGGGACATTACAGTCCTCCTTTCCCAAGATTGCTTGCCCCCAAGCAATCACAAGTAGAAAATCAACATCCTCATTATTTCCTGGATCCCAAATCAACCTAAGCCTTTGAATGGTTTCACGTGCACTATAAAAACTACTCAACTGCTGCAAAAAGAACTTATGCAACTTACTTGCAAAAAGTATAACGATCCTCCTCATGTATGCTCCATATTTTCTATATTATTCATTTTGTCCTTCTTGTCCCATGTTGTAATGAACTGAAAAATCCTCATATATGTCTTCATTAGGTGATTCCTTGTCCACAACTATCATAGACATGGTTGTCATTTGATGGGGCAGTGTATATTTGAGTGCTTTCATAGTAATTTGTTTCCCTTCATGTTGGAAATTTAACTCCATAGCCTACAAATCTTGGGTGACTCTTCCTAATGAATGAAGCCATTACATACCAAGTACCACATTGTTATCCTTCAAATCAATAACATA
The DNA here is from genome assembly GCA_018340775.1 of Taxus wallichiana var. yunnanensis. Lineage (NCBI taxonomy): Eukaryota > Viridiplantae > Streptophyta > Pinopsida > Cupressales > Taxaceae > Taxus > Taxus wallichiana. The sequence goes on along the minus strand of CM031234.1, from coordinate 645,180,502 downwards.
GAAGTCATCATGAAGATTGTACTCACTAAATAGAATGTTGATTTTCTCACTTTCTTTTTGCAAGGAATAGTGAGGCCACCTGTTGTAATTACATCAAAGCCATCAAAATGATCATAATGCAAGCCTCTTTTGTTCACCAATCATTCATCCACGAAGTTGTGTGTGATCCACTATCAAGAAGTGTCATTACCTTACACTCAAACATGATACCTTAAAATATGAATGGATTATACCTTGGTGCTCCTGAAAGATAAGTGATTTTACCTCCATGTTCCATGTTTGGTGTTGGCTTCTCCTTTTCCTCTTTCGAATTCCTATCATCATCCACATCTGAAATAAATTTTATGAGATGTATCTTGCCTTTACCAAGGCAATTATGTCCAAGCTCCCAATGATCCTTACAATGAAAGAAAAGTTTCTTCCTCCTCAACTCATTACGAGTTTCTTGATCCATCTTTGGTGTAGACTCCACCTTAGAAGAAGTGGGCTGCTCACTTCCCTGCTGCTCAGATTTCTCATTCTTGACATTCTTCTTTTGTGGCTGAAATGGAGGAGTAGTATCCAAGTCCATGGTTGTCTAAATAGCTTCATGCAAAGTCCTAGGCTTAAGAGCCTTGACAAAACCTCTCAATCTATCATGAAGCCCCTCAATAAACAACATCACTACTCTCTTCTCAAGCATTTCTAGCACCATCACTATAATACACTGAAATTCATTGATGTATGCATCAACGTGTCCACTTTGTCAAAGTTATGCCAAGTCTCTATAGTAAAGATCTACGTCTTTGCAATTAAATCTCGCAATCAACCTCTCACTAAACTCATTGTATGACCACATAAGATCATGATTCTGTGTGACTAGCCCATGGTGCCACCAATCATACACTACTCCCTCAAGGTGCAACATGGAAAACGGGATAGCCTCATGCTCTGCGCATAGGCTTAAGAGTGAGGTATGTGTCGAGCTTGTGAATCCATGCTCTGGCACTGATCTTTCCACTACCATCAAATGTGGAAAGGGTCACCTTGTTGGTGGCTTGCTTCAACTCTCTGTTTGGTTGTGCTCTAGGCCTTTGTACATGTCTGGCTCTCAAATTGTCTCTCCTCTTAGCACAATATTGATGAAGGGGAAAATCATCTCATATCTGTTGTGGTAAGGCTCTCCACTCATCATGGGCTGCCATCACATTATCCTAAAAAATTGTATTCTCAAGCGGATCCTCAACTATTGGTGGCTCATCTCTAGGTAGGAAGCTAGGATGCATAGGTCTATCCACAGTCCTGGTAGATCTCCTCTCCTTTGTATGTGTATGTATCCTCTCATAGGAGAGGAATCTCTCACACTACCAACCTCGTAGGTGGCTAGTGTGGTCTCTTGTGGTCATTGGCCACCGATATGCACTCATCCCTCCTATCACATCGGTCTCTTGGTCTACCCATGTCCATCCTCTGCATAATTTGTCGCATGGTCTGTATCATCTCATGACAAGAATCAATCATACCCCTGAAAATCTCATGATCTAGATCAACTGGCTCATGTCGGGGAGGGCTACGTGAATAATCTCTCTTATCCATGGTTTGAGTACTACTTCATGTATCTGAATCTACTAAAAGATGTCCTGTATCTTGGTATGATACCATTGTTTATGTTTTTATGTAGGTCATATTAGGTTTTAATTGTCTTTGTGTAAGGGTATCTCTGTTGCACAAAAATCAGGTATAACCAGTGTCATTTTTCAAGTGTGGAAGGGTAGCTCTATTTCATGGTTGATTTATGTAAACTTACTAGTGAAATCAAATTTTTATGTCACTGGCACTATGTTTTAGGTTTTCTTTTGTGCTCCTAGATTAGGAAAGCTATGTCTTCTGTTTTGAATTACGGTCTGGTTTTCTCTAAAATCCTTGGTGTAACTTACAAGGTGATTTTTGCTTTATGTTATTTATGTGGGTATTTATATTATGGAGATGGTCCACCAAAAAGTAATGTCTCTGCCAATTAAATTACTGCACAGATTTCATTTCAATAAAAAATTTAGAAATAATTATTACATGTTTATGAAGGTTAGGTTCTATTTGTGGGTATAACAGGAACCTCATCTGCAACAAATGCAACAAATTTATGTTTACAGTAAAACATAAATGGTTTTTGCAACTATTTCTTACAGCTGAATTGTGTAAAGTTATTGCAAAATAAAAATTTCCTGCTAGTGGCACTACTTTGTAGGGATTTTTCAATGCACTTAAATCAGCTACATTTCTTTTCAGCTTTGAGTCATGATCTGGATTAAATAATTAATATATAAACAAGGGAAGGAAAACTTAAATATCTTGTCATATAAATAATAGACTGTGATAGTTGTGGTGTAACCTGTAGGGTGAATTCCACTTAATCATGTGGGTATTCATACTTAGGTGATAACTTACTAAATTGTAATTGCCATGCCAATTGAACCACTCTTTAGATGCTATTTCATGATTTTTCTTACAAACATTGTTATGCGAAATGGAAGGTCAAGGTTTTGTGTTAGTGGTCATTGATAGAGGGCATCATCAAAAAAATTGATGAGTGGAAGCCCTAATCGCTAAAGACAAAACTTAATAGCAAATGTGCATGAAATTGGTGACATAAATAACCCTAAACATAAAGTTTCCATATCTAACACATGTAGAGTCAAGAATTCAAATATATGCAGGTTCACCTTGCAAGTATTCATCGACCACACATTTATTTCTAAGATATATCCAAAGTATGTTTCCTTGACAACCTACACAACGCACCCCCTTTCTCCTTCAAATGAGTGACACAAATGGCTCATGTTTCACCCAACATAACAAATAAACTTTTCGCATAGGTTTTCCACAACATTTTATGCACTTGAACCTCACCTCCTTCAATATCCTTCTTCATCACCCTGGTCCTTCCTCTAATGTTTATCTCCCTTGGGTTTAGCTTCTTTGATGTATCCCCTTCGGTGTTTCCATCACACAATTCACGTGTGATCGCTAGTTTACAAGTTTTTACATTTGTATTATATGTATCTACTTATTTATCTATATATTCACCTCCTAAATAATATGTTAAACTTATTTACCTATTTAAGTAATTTAGGTATTTGATTTATGATGAATCTAAAATTTAATATATTTATCTATCTATTCACCTCCTAAATAATATGCTAAACTTATTTACCTATTTAATCTTTAAATCGAGGCCTAATTTTTCTAATGTAATTATTTAAGTGCAAAGAAAATATTTGTATTTATTTTTATTTTCAAAATTAGTTTTTATTTCTAGTATAATAACTAATGTATATCTATACATTAGTTGTTAACATAAAACTTATAATTAATTGTTTATTTTTATAATATTAATTTCTTTATAAATTTAATATTTTTGTAGTGTCATTCTTTACAATTATTAAATGATTAGAAAATCCTAATATTTGGTTTTATGAAAGTTTGAAATTATTAGTAAACCAAATTGTTAGTTAAATTTGTACTCATAAATAATATTTCAAAGAAACAAAATATTGATAAAAATTTAGATTGATAAAAATTTGGATTGATAAAAATTTAAATTTAGATTGATAAATATTTTGATTGATAAAAATTTGATTTTTCACTGGCAGCAAATGGAAGCAATTGTGATCAAAACTCAATTTTATTGATAAACAATGACATTCAATTACAAATTTCCAAGACATGTTTCGGGGATTCACCCCTCATCAGTTGGCATGTCCATAATGAAGAATGAATGTGAGAAAGAAAATTACAGAGTGCGGGTATAAAAAGTGGAAGAAGTTGAACGGTTATGAGACAACTTGGAGAGGGAAAGCCAAAAGACCGTAACCAACTCATTAATTCCAACAAATCATTATTAATAATAGAATATTAATAATATATTAATAGTATAATTATTAATATGATTTTGATTATTATTATTAATATTACAATTAAGATTAATACGAATATTAATAAAATATGAATATTCGAATTAATAATAATAATTAAGATTAATACGAATATTAATAAAATATCAATATTCGAATTAATAATAATATAATTATTAATAATAATAATCAAAATCATATTAATAATTATAATATTAATATACTATTAATAACGATTATAATGATTTATAAATATTATAACTCGCCAGAGTATAAAAGATCGAAGAGTTGTGGTTTCGAATTTAAAAAAATCCGTCACCAACAATTAAAATAATCGACCGGTAACAATAAATTTTCCAAAGACGAAATCGATTTTGAGTCAATAGTGTGAAGACTTCCGGAAAATCCAAAAGGTTTAGAGTTTAGGGTTTAGGTTTTAGGAAACCCTCTCGAACCAATCCAAAGATAACGATAGCAAGAGGGGCCCACATGCCCAAACGAAGCCGAAGCCAAGCACCAAGAGTCTGAGGAAAATAAATGGCAGAGAAACCCGAAGTGGAGGAGCAGTAACAAGAGCCAAAAACCACCAAGAATGATGAAGGCACCAAAAATTCCCACGAACCATGGAGAGAAAGGTGCCCAACATTGAAAGGGAGAAGCAAGAGAGACTCCCGTGAGGTGGCAAGGCCACGTAGACCAGTAGCAAAAACCCAAAGGGCATGAGAGGGCCGATCACCCAAGCAACAAGCAACAGATAAGAGGCGGCGACCAAGAGAAACAACAGCAATCAGGAGGAGACGTGGAGGGCAGGATGAACAACGGAGAAGCCCAAACGTTAGGGCAAGGGCGCCAAAAAAGACGCAACCACCACGTAGGGCACATAACCGGAGCCAACCGCCACGCAAGGATGAAGAAAACACCAGAAATGGCGCATACACCTGCACAAATGCCACGCACCAAGATTCATCGCCAGCAGAGGGGTCGGCCGCCAAAAAATGCAAGCCTGAGCACGAAAAACCAGGCCGAAAATGTGCAGGTCCAGGGCAACGAACAGGGGTGGCGTGAAGAAGACGTGGAGGGCAAAAGGGCCAAAACGCAGGACCCCAAACCCTGTAAAAAATGTCTGGTATGCAAAAACGTCTAGCATACAATGCCCAACATGTAAAAAATGACCCAGCAAGCAAAAACGACCAGCTTGCAAAGTCCAAAGATGCAAAAACGTTCAATGATAATGCCCAAAGATGCAAAAATGACCCAACAAGCAAAATGACCACTTGCAAATTATCTTATTCTTTCTTTGGATAATAGAATAGAATCATGGGTTTTCGATTCAGAGCTTCTTTCCACGCAACCCCTAATAAGGGTTATTTCAAAAATTATGTTCGGGCAATTTTGGGCATGTTTATTTGGGTGATGATGAAACTTGCAATATTACTAGTAAAGGGAAGTTCATCTAAAATCGCAGAATGGAAATACATGGGTATTTAAAGATGTGAGGCATGTGCCAAGCCTCAAGAGGAATCTTATTTCTATAGGAAACTAGGTAAAGCTGGTCAGATGGTTACATTCACAGATGACTTTCGAAAGTCACCAAGGGTGATTTTTTTGTGGGAAGAGGCAAGAAGGTAGGAACGTTATATTTATCTACCTATGTTATTGATTCCTTTTCTATGTTATCTACGCGATCTGATGCATGCATGTGGCATAATCCATTGGGCCATATGAGTAAAAAAGAATGCAGATCTTAAAGGATAAGGGTAAGTTATCGATTTGAAATATTTAGATCTTGATTTATGTTAGCAATGTATCTTTGGAAAAAAAAAAGAGTGAGATTTCTCAAAGTGGGGCAACTAAGAAGGAGCAAAAATTAGAGTTTGTACACTCGATGTGTGGGGACCATCTCGTGTAGCTTCTCATGGAGGATCCTAGTATTATGTTAATTTCATTGATGATGCTACAAGAAAGGTATGGGTTTATTGTATTTAACATAAATATGATGTTTTTTAAGAATTTTAAAATTATGGAAAGCCCTTATTGATAATGAATCAAATTCAAATTTAAAGTGCCTTAGATATGACAATGGTGGTGAATATCAGAGCAATGCTTTCAATGATTATTGTTCACCGAATGGAATACGAGAGAAAGGATTTGCTCCAAGAACACCACAAGAGAATGGTGTTGCAGTAAAGAATGAACAGACAATCATGGAACATGCTAGAAGTATGAGGATACATTCTAGATTTGTTATCCCATAAAATTGGCAAGGCAATTTTACGATAACCCTACCGAAATTTTGTTATGATCCCTCGTTAGGACCCTTGCGTTCGGAATCTAGTTTTCCGAACTTAATCGCTTTTGGTCTTTTTGGCCGGCGCATAGAATGACTATGCAACATCAATTTTTGATGCGCCCTTTAAAACCTTTCGCGCATGTTTTCTTGTGTCAAGAGGAGTTTTGGTGCGCCTCGCCTGTTAAGGCTTCACTGCGCAGGCGCCGAGGCGCATGCGCCTTCCCGTCGACAAATCATTTGTTACGCCTCTTTTGTGCGCCAAAGGCGCACATTTTCCTATGTCAACACACTTGTGCGCCGCCATAGGCGCACATATCTTCATGTTGACAAGTCTTTCGCGCCATGCATGTTTTTTCATGTCGACAGCTCATTTGGTGCGCCCCTTTAAAAGTTGGTGGCGCATTTATTGTTGCCTCACCTATAAATAAGTGTGTCTGCGCATTGTCATTGTCACCGATGCAAAACACGTGATTTTTTCTCTCGAGCTTGCCGCACCAGCCCCGCTGCTTTCAATTGATTTCAGGACCCGTTCTCACGCTTTTTCATCGCTTATATCCGGTAAGTGGCCTTCTGTCTTTTCATGCGTTTTGTTTTTGTAGTTTTTGGTCGCTAGGTTGGTTCAAGATGGATGAAAAGAATAGATTATGAGTTTTCCCCTCGTCGCTTCTTTCCACATTTCCTCCTCTTTCCAAATCACCGGAAGAGGAAGCTCGTCCTAAAAATGATAGCTTGAAAACCCTTTTGGTATAAAGACCTCTTCATATCCTACAATGAACCTTGTTATAAAAGCTAAGCCATATATGGAAACACCTCGAGAGAAAGATCAAAACTAAAAATAAAACTGTTTTTCCTTCGCGCATGAGCTCGCCAGTGCAACATTAAAAACAGCTGCGCGCCTCGCGCATCTCGCGCCCGCAACATGAAAGATACACGCGCGCCAATGGCGCGCTTCCCGCCTCGCTACATCATAAAAAGATGCGCCTCATGGCGCACTTCCTCACATGCCGCAAATGCTTCCCATGCGCCCGCGCATCAAACTTGATGCAACATAAAGAATCCATGCGCCCACGTAACAGCCTCTTTCATATGCGCGCCAAGTGTTAAGCTATAAAGATGCAGCGCATTCCTCATCGCAGCAACATCATGTTGTGCAGACCCTCCATGCGCCGTGCCAAGTTCCCTTAAGCGCACCAAAAGCATATGTTACACAAACTCTATATGCACCTTTGGCGCACCAAATTTCTATGCAACATGAAAATACATGCGCCATGGGCGCATCCCTGCTCCTCGCAACACCTTTTTCACATGCGCCTTACCTATTTAGCTCTGCAATCTGTAATATCTCATGGCGCCATGTGCCCCAAGGCCTCAAAATTGCTAACTCTTTCTTCTATCAGCATTTCAATGGAAAATCAAGCACAGATGACATGGCTTTCTTCGATTGGGTTTCACGCGTCTTATTCTTGCAGATCATAAATTAAACTCAAGAACATATGTCAACATCAAGCAAGAGGCCTACCAAATCCAAAGGCAAGGCCAAGCTCATAAAGGAAGAAATGAAGTATAAATATCGAGGAGGGTTAGAATGCCCGACTCCTGTGCCGAGTGTGACCCGGACATCGAGACTCGTGAGTTGGGTCATATTGATCCGGGAGGAATTTCGGGTCGACTCGAAGGTCACAAGAAGTCCGTGGATGGACAAGCTAATAGCAAGTGTTCTCGCACTTTGCCGGGGAATCCCGACCGCCAAGTAACAATGAATTCATGATGGTGGTTACCCTAGGTGCTATAATAAAGACACAAGGTGTGTCGTAAATGAGAAGGGCGAGGTCGTAATCAACCTCACTTCCCACCACTTTGAGATAATACTGCATTCCTCATCACCGCACTTTGTGGCCATCACCGAGAGGATCAGATCAAAGCCTGTAGACGACCATGAAGATCAATTGCATGTATGCAATGATGAACGAAGTCTATCTGAAGAATAAAAAGGTAGTGACCCGTTGGCCACAAATCATTCACCGCAGTGATTTTTCAGAGGAGCTCAGTGACACCATCACGTTCCTGAGCAGGGTGTTTGGGCTTCCTGACGCCCACTTTTTCCACAAATGGATGTTGCGGTATTTAGAAACCATGAACAAAAATGTGCCTGATCAACGCTTCGAATGGGCAGAAATTATAAGCAGCATGATATCAGAACAGCTGCAACAATTCCCCACAACGGGAAGATTCTACATGAATTCCTATGTTGTTTATGCTGCAGCTTCTGAAAGGGACTATCCAGATCTGATGCGGAGTGGGGTTTGGCCCCAAGTCAAAATATATGAATACTATCCAGAATTGAGGCTGGAAAATAGCATCCCTCAATTTACAAAGATCAACGATGCATTTTTCTACTTCATCATCTACCTATTGAGGCCAAATATGACTTACGGTCGCACGACCAAGAGCATCGTGATTTGCCATCGACAAATGGGGGCCCTGTTCACCCAACCCCACATTCACCTATCTCGAGGGCAGCTAACTTCTTGGGAGAGCCAACTAGACTGCCAAGGTATGCTAGACCAAAGTTGATTGTCAGGCTGGAGCTGTCAAGACAACTAATCACCTACCATGAGAAGTGCCTCAAAAGAAAGAAGGGTGGAACTCCTTTCCCCTCACAAAGTGGGTAGATATACATGTCTTTCTCACCACAAAGCAAAAGACATGTTTGCGCAGAAATGGAGCTACTCAATTTCAAACATGACTTCCCCGCTAGACCCACCTTCGACCCGAGGAACTGTCTCGCCGAGGGCTAAGCTCGATCCAATCCACGTCCCTCAGATCGAGGATATCTACATCGACCTATATCATGAGGTGGAACTCAGGAGGAAGGACCATTCTCGTTTGGCCTCGCGAAATCATCCAGGATGGGGTAGCCATCATCCCCAAAGGCTTCCAAACTACTGAGGAGGAAGTAGATCAAGTATATCTTAACACAGGTGGAGACGATTGGCCATTTGCGGCAGTCGATAGGACCAAAGCGCCTCAGACAATTGAGGAAAGGGTCAAAGAAACTCTACGCAGTAACAAAGAATTGGTGCCGAATGAATGAACTCATCTACCTCGGGGTTGATTTCACAACCTCCCCATTGGGTAACGCACCTTCTCGATCTAAACAGTAGCCTAAAGGCAAAGGAAAAGGCAAAGAGGGTGAATCCAGACTTCTCAAGAGGAAGCTCCTGAAAGTCCTCCTTCCGCTACACCCGAACAGGTCATAACTCTGGCTTCTCCAGAGAAAGGAACGGAAGAAGATGTTCCAATAGGCCCATCCACTCGGATGTCGCAGATCGCTACAACTACCGAGGCCCCTTCTCGTCCCCTTCTTCTTCTCCTCCTTCCTCCTCGAGTGACTCAAGCGACCAACCCTTTCGTCGTGTCCTCTCCCCTTCTTCTACGTTCCTCCTACTTCTTCATCCATCTTCTCTTCTCATGCGGATCTGTCCCCCTCCATTTCTTCCCTCATCTTTGAGCTCCCTTCCCTTCCTATGTCTTCCTCTACTACAAGTATCTCTTCCTCCCGTGAGCACTTCTTCGGCCTCCTCTCGATGCCGCCTCCAAGTGTCTCCACTTTTTTCCCTTCTACTACCGCAGCCTGTCCCCTTCTCTGCTTCTCGGCCCTTCTCCCATAAGTCCACTGGATCTCCCAAAGACTTAAGTCACAGAGAAAGGAAAGTTCCCTATGCCCGATGGACTTTTCCCTAATCCCGCCCAAAGGGGCAAAGAAACAAATGCTCGCCACACGCTTCTCTCGTGAGTGCTTCGGGAGAAAGGGTGATGGAGATCACATACCCTAATCCCTTCAAGGATAAAAAGGATCTATCTCCGATAGATTATACAGTGACCCAAGTCACAATGGGTACGTCTTCTGAGAGCCTTCAAGGAGAAGCCTTATCTGCAGTTGACGCCCTCTGCAAGAAGCTTCAAGAAACAAAAGAAGAGAAAAGGCTACTGAAAGAGCAAAATAAACATCTCGCTCCAAGCCTTACGTAAGATGGGCAAGGCACTCCCACAACCGCCACCGAGACTCATGAGCCTCGAGCCAGATAAAATTAATGAATATGCAAAGATCGGTGAGCAAGGCATGGCAGTTTTCGCTTGGAGGAGCCAGATCCTCAAAGACAGTGAAAGAGTGATCGCCAAGTTCTCTTATTTATATCTGAACATCAACAAGGCGAATAAAGAGCTCCAAGCACTAGCAGACCCATATCGAAAGAGCTGACCATGCTAGGTCTGCAAAGATGAGACCTTTCAACAAATGTTCGACTGCTCACCAAATATCCGGTAAAGTTCGCATCTTCGGCCATCCTGTGGCCCTCAATAAAGTCATTTCCACTGGACTTCCTGGATGGATCAACCGGAGTTTGTCCTGAAAAATCGATAAGGTAAAGGAAGAAGCCCTGGACACGATGCACCAAATGGAACAAATCGTTCTCAACATGTCTCCAGGGCTGCTTACTCCTTCCTTCGCCTTAAGAAAAGTCGATGAAACCATCCAGATCTTTAAAGAGATCGTGTCACGAGGGCTGGGGCCAGAGGTCTCTTTTGACGCAGAGTCCATCAATAACCTGCTGGCCTGTCGGGACTTCATCGGGTTCCTCATAGAAGCAGAGAAAGAGTATTCCAAACTCCCAGAGAAGCTCATAGACGAGCGGGAGACTTGCGAGGTGATCAGTGAGCGACACAAAGATCCTTCCCAGGATCAACTAGGGCCCATGATCAGCAAGTTCATGGAATACCGCGCTCAATTTCACATCTCGTCACCTGAGCAGCAGCAAAAGCAGGCTACTCCCTTTCGGCCGCAGGATGACGATGATGAATAGTGGCTTCTTCTTCTTCTCTCTCTTCTTCGACTTTCTTTTTGTAAATATCTAAAGTATGTTGGCACAAATGATGACATCATCCATGTTGCACCATGGGATGATGTCATCCATCAAGTTGTCAAAAGTCAACATGACTTTGAGATATTTTGTAAATATCTTTGTAAATAGGTGGTTGGCTCCTTTTTGCCTTCTTTTCTCTCCTTCTTCTATAAATACCCCAATACTTGTTATATTGTGGCATGAGTGAATATCTTTCAGATGAAAAATAGAAGTAAGGAGAAAAGACTTTGAGCTTTTTGTAACAGAAAGAATTATTAATACAATATTTAGACTTTGTGTTGAATACATGTGTTATTCACATTCGATCTTTCTTATGTTAGATCCGTGTGTTTGTTCTGTTGAATTTACTTTTGTTTTATTGTCATTTATTCATCCGCATTGCTTTGCTCGCTTATGTAAGTAGGTTTGGCTCGTTTACTATCAATCCCAAAACATAAACCCTCTCGACCTTTCTCGCTTTGGAATTCATTTCTTTTCTCCCTTTGGACCTGCTCTTCCTCCATCCTCTCTTGCATTCCCTTCTTTTCTCACATTGGAAACACCCTACCGGGATGAGCTCCCAAACCCCGAAGGCATAATATTGTGAGACTTGCATAGATTCATGCCGGTAGAATTGCAATAAACCAGCTCTTTCTTGACTCAAAGAGGGGCTATGCCCCGCGCACCGTTGGCTCGCCTATCCATAGATCTGCGCCAAGCGATGCATTTTTGGGCCAACAGATTGCCCTCAGTAGCTTTGGGAAAACCAATCGATACAACAGCTTTATTTGATTAATCGTTGGCCTTCAAGTTCACTAGATGGAGGAATACCAAAGGAAGCTTAGACCGAAAAGAGGTAGATCTTTATTTTCTTAAAGTTTTTGGTTCGAAGCTTTGGTGCATATTGATAAGGAAAATAAGAAAAAATTGGATGTAAAATCCAAGAGATGTACTTTCATTGGTTATGGATCCGTGATTTCGATTCCATTTTTGGGATTTAGAAAATTCTAAAATTATTAGAGTCATGACATTAAATGGAATGAAAAGAGAATGTACAGGATCAAATTTTCATACCCATGGAAGAATCGGTTGAGAAGTTTGTGAATGAAAATGAACTCTCGGATTTAAAAATAATATCGACATAGTTACACAATAAACCGGTGTCGGTTGACCCTCGATCGGCATTGGTCAAAGAAACCGATATCGGTTATAAAAGAGCCAAACCTGCATCGATTAGCAAAATCGGCGTCGACATCGTGACCAGCATCGGTCATCACAAAATTGGAAACAAGTGTCCATGAGGTCTAGAATGAGCCTCCAAGTACTCCCAAACTTCTATGAGAAGGTCACAAAGGGTAATTAAAACTCCGTAAATATTTACACCTTCTCTATCTTATTTATTATTGACTGATAATGGTGAACCAAAAAGTTTTGAAGAATCAATGCAGGATAAGACCCATATGCAGTGGGAGCATGACATGGATGAGGAGATGGATTCCTTGGAACAAAACCAAACTTGGGATTTGGTTAAGTTTCCATTAGGTAAGAGGACATTACGAGTAATAAGTGGGTTTACGGGATCAAGGAAAAGAGAGTGGACAAAAAAGTATAAGGCAAGGCTTGTAGTAAAGGGATTTGCACATAAAGTATATTGAATTTGGTGAAATGTTTTCTCCTGTTGTAAAGATGAATTCTATTCGTATCTTGTATTGACTTTAGCTTCAAGAGATGATTTGCATTTAGAGCAACTAGATGTGAAGACAACTTTCCTTCATGGTGATTTGGATGAAGAGATTTATATGCAATAATTGCTTGGGTATGAAGTCAAGGGTAAGGAGAAATTAGTGTGTAGGTTGAAAAAGAGGCTATATGGGCTCAAGTAAGCTCCAAGGAAATGGTACATGAGGTTTGATAGTTTCATGCATGAGCACAGTTACTTGAGATGTGAATCTGACCTTTGTGTTTATTTCAAGAAGCTTGAAAATGGGAGCTATATTATTTTGTTACTGTATGTGGATGATATGCTTATTGTAATATCTAGTATGTAGGACATTGGTGAGCTTAAGGGAAAGCTAGCTCACACATTTTCTATGAAGGATTTAGGAGCTACAAAAAGAATCCTTTACATGCAAATACACAGAGACAAAAAGAATAAGAAATTGTATGTCTCAGGAGTCTTATATCAATAAGGTGTTGGAAAGGTTTAACATGCAAGATTCAAAACTTGTAATTACACCTATGGATGAACACTTCAAATTGAGAAAATATCGTGTTCTTCATCACATGAGGTAAAATACATGACACGAGTACCATATGCTTCAAAGCGGTTGGGAGTCTTATGTATGTTATGGTTTGTACCAGACTAGACATTTCACAGGCAGTGGGAGTTGTGAGTAGATTTATGGCCAATCCAGGTAAAGAACATTGGAAAGAAGTCCAATGGATACTCAAGTATTTGAGAGGGACATCTAGCATGCAGTTATGCTATGGAGGTTCAAATATTTCTTTATGTGGCTATGTTGATTCCGATATGTATACTCGTGAAAATATATCCGGTGAGTGCTCCTTCTACCATCCGGATCTCCAGCTAGCTGGATTTCGATATTATAGAAGGTTGTGGCTTTTTCTACTATAGAGGTAGAGTATGTTGTAGCTACAAAGGCTAGCAAAGAGATGATATGGATGAGCAGGTTCATGGAAGAGTTGGGAAAGGAGAAAGATGATTGTAAATTGTTTAGTGACAATCAAAGTGTAATTCATTTGGCAAAGAACTCAGTGTTTCATTCAAGAACGAAACACATTCAGTTGAGGTATCACTTCATATGGCAATTATTGGAGGATGGGCAGATGAAACGGAGAAGATTCATATGAGTGAAAATCCTGCGAATATGCTAACGAAACCATTAGAAAGAGAAGTTGGAGCTACACTCCATTTTGTTGCTCTTCAAGTTTCAAACTTGAAGAGGAAGAAACAAACCTAAGGAAAGGATCCAAGAATGACGTTGTATAGATATAGTGCAGTAATTTATCTCCAAGTGGGATATTGTTGAGTTGTGGAGCTCAATTACTTCAATTTAGCATGTACTATTAAATTTGTTGAAAACACAGAATTAACATCGAGTTATGAAGGGGCATACATCGGTCACCTATGACCAGGCATCGGTCGTGCAAGGAGGAACGACATCGGTTAGGGCTAACACGCATCGATTACACTCGTGTGTGATTGTTTTAATTAACTCACAAGAATTAGATCTAATTTTAGCATTAAAGTAGATCTATTGATTATAATTGCATGGCTAAGTTCCCTAAGTTTGTATATGCATATATAAGCATGAAAGCTAGGGTTTAGAAGTAAGGATTGTATAAATTAATGATTATTGTGAGAATAATTGTTAGAGAGAGAATTTTTGGAGAAGAAGGAAAAACTTGAGAGAAAGAAAGTATTGACATCCGAGAGGTGTGAAAGATTGTAAATCTTCATCAGTATATCTTCTGAAATCTTTGGATAATAGATTGTCTTGTTTCTTGGTGGATGTATCCCACCTTTGGGTGAACCACGTTAAATTTGGGGTTGATTTATATCTCTTGTTTTGTATATTTCTTCCGGTAGAATATTCACTTTTATTTGTATGTATGCTTAGACTTGATATATTATTTATGACAACCTGTGCTAACCCCAACACTTAATGTATAGATATACACTAGAACAATATATTTATTATGTTAAAATTTTATAATATAATCATTCAAATACATTAATACGATATGATTTAACTACACTAGCCATGTATAAACTAGTTAAAATAAAAATACAACCACACTAATAAGCTAAATATTAATTAAGTTTAATAATAAATACATAATATATTAATATTAAGTATTTAATTCTACCATGTTATCTAACTAGCTCATACCAAATTCATAATTATAGTAATATTTTAACACTTAATTAATCTCATACTAATAATTAATAATTAATTAACACAATTTACAATATCATGTAGCTAACTAGTGACATACTAATATTTAATGATTTTAAATATACTAAATGAAATATTTAACCGTATTCATTTTCTAAAGATATTTGAAAATAGCTACTACAAAGATTGCAAGTATAAACATCTATTAAATACAATTAATATTTAATTAGAGTATATTCTTCCATACTAGTAAGATACCACATGGCACTTATTTATTATAAACAATTTTATCCTTGGTTAATACACCTATAAATTTTTAATTTTCTTCTTTTGTTATTTAAGAACTAGAACTTTGATGAACAAAGCTCTAACTCAAGGCCAGTACCATCGATTAATTTATCGACTAATATATGAATACCCAACTTCACATGATACACATTATTCATACCATACACATGCTAAGGGAAAAAGTGCACTTCGTGTGTTTTTATCGAGCTTCACCTCAACCTTGGTGAAACCTAGAATATTGACAAGCTCATTAACTTTATGACAGGTCATAAATGTATGATGTATAAAAAAATTCCAATATTTAATACACATGCCATTAAATATTTAATGCAAATGACTTAATAATAAAATTATTAAATGTAATTTAACTATTGTTTTGATTATATAAACATTCCAATGTAAAAATACATAACTATTACAGGAGCAAGAGGTAAAATAGGAAAAAGAAAAAGATTTATAGATATGTGTTATTATAATATCTTTGTAGTTTTTTTAATACTTGAATCAGGTATAATATTGCTCTAAATCTATATTATGAGGTTTTTAAATGTATTATAACAAAATAAAATCTTATTTATGAAATATTACAAATTTAAATATGAACATGAACTTCTCATATTTTTCAAAGTTTGGAAAAAATTATATAATTTTTTAACAACAAAAATTATAAATAGTTATAAAGTATTAATAGTGTAGTTGAGCATGGATATATCACCATTTCATGGAAAACATGCAAGTCCAACACATTTTTTGGAGATCATTCATGAATAAGTTTGATAAAAATCATGTTCCATATATACAGAAAATATAAAAGAGACACATAGGTCTAGTCATTGCATTCCACATTTACAAATAAATTTAAATAATGAATATGGTGGAATTGATGTTAAATAATCCTACAATCCTTTAATTAAAATTTAGTCTTCATGTTAATCATGGAGTTGATAGTTTTGTAAATCAAGTTTAAGAAATTGAGGAAATCATTCCCTTAACTCAAACATTTGAAAATGATAGTACTAATGAGGAGCTAAAAAGCGAGATGCAAAGAGGAGGCTTAGCCAAAACATGTTGTGAAAGAATTGATTTTAAATTTTGTCAAGGTATGTGAAGATATATAGTAAACCATGCAAACATTGGAAAACAACATTGGGATAAAGTGGCAAATGTTGTAAATGTTACTTGTGGAACATCATTGATAAGGATTCAATGCAAATACAAGTGGAACATGTTGAGGAAGACCTTCAAAAAGAGAAACAATTGGAAAACACCACAAGGAAACACCTTCCACATGTATATTTTTATGAATACATGGTCTGTAATATAGGAAAAACTCCTAACGTAATTGGTTTTATGAAAGCCTACCATGGAAAAGAATGGATTAATATAATCCCATATTCATTAGATAAAGCTATGAAAGGAAAATCAAATGAAGTTATCTCATGTATTAATATTGAAGAAGAGGGCACAAATAAAGAAACTTCCTTGAACAAATTTAGAGTTGAGGGAAAATGTATACAAATAGAAATAAAATCCTTTAAATATTTGGGAGAAAGAATAAAAACGGTTGCATCATTTCACTCAAACAATGAAATAAAAAGAAGGAAGAATGCAACTTGAGCATGAAAAAATGAAGAAGATATTGGATTTGCAACTACAAATAGCAAAACTTTTGTACATGTAAAACACTTTATTCACAAAAACATTAGCCCATATAATTCATATATATATATATATATATATATATATATATATAGTACTTCATTACTCCAAAATAATAGGATATTATCTTTCTTATTTGGAAAATATAATGCCTCTTTGTGCCTTTCTTTGATCTCTTTCCATTGCTTGACTACACAATTGGGTTATAGAATTGGGATATGAATTTACTTGGAATTTTTTTCACATCGTTGTTCATTTGTAAAAATATGAAGCACACAACATGTCACTATGATTCGGGAGCTTTATCCATCTCTACACCTATGTCCGGAAGAAACCTCCATGTCACTTTTAGAATATCATATGTGTTCTTAATCTTCACACACCATCTAGATAAGTGTTTGTAAAAAATAGTATGCATTAGAGATATTGTTATTATATGGCTTCAATAAGTAGGAAAAATTAGATAAGAAAATCCTCCAATTATTTGGGGAAATATTATGCTTCCTCCAATTTAAAATGTAAGGGATGTTAATACTTCTTTAACTTGTAATCTTCTTTTATTGTGGAGAAATTCCAATATTCACATCATGAGCGACACTAGGAGCATTAACACATAAATCCCAAAATAATTTTTGAGCATCAAATTCCTAGCAAAAAAACACTATGGAAATGGTGTTGATTTACATAGTTCGTAGGGTATAATGTTTTTCAAGACAATACATTAACTTAATATGTGTGCCATCTACTACACCACGTATCATGAAAAGTAGAGTAAAAGTGTAAAATTCACTCAACATTTTTGTAACATAATGCTAAATGGAATGCTTATTTATTGATTTTGTAATTTTTGAAGGATAATATTAATAATTACCATGATCATTTTCTAATTGTAGATTTTCCTATACAATTCAAATTTGTTACTATATGTGTAGGAGTTCCTTGGGCAAGACGATATAAAGCTACACATAGTTTTTTTATGTTGTATTGGTTCTCATACGAAATGAGTTGTGTTTGTGCTTGGTATACGTGGTTCTATTTTTGACAAAGGCATATAGGAAAGAGGAAAATAAATTCTATAGTTGTGAGAATATAAAATGTCTCAATAAGTTGGTTGTTCTTCCTATACTTGTTGTTTTAAGTTCCAAAATGTGCATTGTCTTGGAAATTTCCACCTCTCTATCTCTTTTAATGGAAAAGGATTCACGATTTGCAAATACTTATCTCATTTGCATGAAGTAGTTGAAAAACACACTTGATATATTTGATGGATCTAAAGTAACAAATCCATTCGTAGAATAAAATAAATTTTAGATCCATGGCATTTGAATAATAATATTTCGTGTGAAATAATTACATGTATGATTTATTCATGATTTTCTGAACTTTATGCTATGGAGAATTATATATTGCCCTACTCTTAACGAAAGTTCTACTTCCGTTCAAAATAATTTTATGTCTGTAATTTAATGTTACTGGACAATTTATTCTAACTAGTGTTGTTTATGATCTACTTTGGGAATTCTTTATTTGCAAATCTTGATAAAGACAAAGTGCTTAATTAATAAGGGCTCTGCTGTAGATTTTCATCAAAATCTTCTGATCAAGGGATTGCATAAATGAATAAAAATAAACAAGTTTAGATTGGCATTATTTTAAATAAAGATTAAATAGGCATTACAAGGGTGGGAACATGTATATAAAAATGAAAAGAGTGAGCAAGGGCCATGTGGTTGAGTAATAGGGAATAGCGAGCCATGTGACATTAGCAAACACGCTCTGACTCACGCCTTCGGTCTTCGCTATGGAACCGTGTTGATTCTTAGTCGTTTTCTAAAATGACGCGACTCAATTGATTTCCTTTATTTTGCATACGAGAGTCGTGGCGTGCTTCCCTATATTACACAAAAATCTTACACTGACCCACCCCATTACAAGCAATTTCTAACAGTAACACGTTCCGAGTCTTCAAAAGGCGGTGAATACCGCCTTCAAATCCTACAAAACAAGAACACATGGACGATGTCATTTTTGACCGCATTTCTGAAACGAGTTTCATATTCAAAGTGGAAATCGACCCACAATTAGTAACCTTTAGATTCTTCTACTTCTAACGCGAGTCATTTATTACGCACACACTGACCAAAAATTCTATTAAATGCTAAAAATTGTTTTGACATATTATCGATTCAAAGTCGTCCACCAACTTTTGATTTGAAAATTAATTTCAATTTCAATCTTTTTTTTTTAATTGGAAAATATCTTATATTATATTAAATGTAACATGATACAAGATTTTGTCAACAAAAATTAGGGGTATAAGTATGAGAGTATGCCCTAAGGCCACAAGTAAGGCAAAGCCAAGTAAAACAATAAAGCAACAACTACATGGGGGTAGAGAGGGGGGATTTCTCCCTAAGAGAACCAAAAACGAAATTGCTTTTTTTTTTTTTTTTTTTTGTGCGGGGAATAATCATTAGATATATCAAATTGTGTCCACAAAATTGGATAACTAGAAACAAGAATGTCAAAGCGCCCTTCTTCATTTTTATAATGTCAAGTCGACAATACCCATGGCGCCCTTTGAAGATGCTTTAGCTGGAAAGTGTCAAATTTTGGGTCTTCATTTTGTAGGTCTATTTTAGATACCTACAAATTTTAGTCTATAATAATATCTAAGAGGATCAATGCACGAGCTATTTTGAGTGGAGTCGAATCAAAAGACTCAAATATAGACATCTATTTATGGTGCAGAACTGCGGAAGTTAGGGTTTTAGTACCACCACCACCACAGGAGGTAGTGGGGAATCTCATGGGAAGGGGGAAAATGTGAGAGTCATATCGGGTGGCTAATTAGTAGATATGTTGGCATGTGTTTTTATTTAAATAAGAGAAATATGAATTATTACCTTATGTTACTAGCAATAATTTTAGAAGATATGATAAGTGATTGTATTAGGATAGTAATTTAGTAGAGAATTTTTTAGAATCCATTTAATAATTGGTAATCTCAATACCTTTCAAACAATTTAAATCTTTTTACATGTTGATTAAAGTTAGGACATCATATTGTTATATTTATTAGTATTTTTTTGCAAATAATATTATTTGATTCAACTTTGTTTAACCAACTACTAATAGATGTGTTGTTTAATCAATGAGAAAGTAGAATCAATTTTACAACTAAATATTTATTTTTTAAATGTCAAAGTGCTCAATTTTTAAATAAATGACATTAAAATTTTATTTATCTAAACTCTAAGGTTATGGTCACGTGGAGGGGCTACAACTCCTATTTTCCCGATTTTGGAGGTCCCTAGTGATTATTTTTGCAACCAATTTTATACAAGAAAAACATAAAAAAGCTTGAAAAATAGGAGCCCCACATTTTTCTCAGGCTTGTTTCGTAGTTTTCATAATCAAAATTTCAAGGCTACCCATGTGAAAACCTTGAACTTAAGAGGTGGCTAGAGAGGGGGTTGACAATTTCTCCCTACAATTTAGGTTGTTTTGTTTCCATCTGGGGAAAAGCAACAAACATGCATTCCAACCACTATTTTTAGGACAATGAGATGGGAAATAATCATTAGATATATGCAAATTGTGATTATTTCTCAACAAAAATTGATTGTTCCATGACCCTAAAACATTTAAAATGCTAGCAAAACAACTTAGATATTTATGGAGCCCCCACTCCATGAGACCATACCTTAATTGGTTAAAAATATTGACCATTTATTTGCAAGCCTGTTATGACATCAACCCATATCATGTAATTAATGAGATGACCAACTTAGTCAAGTTGTAAATAAATTATAAGATTTGAACCCATGCTCTAAATTGTTCAGCCCTTAGTTCGCACTCTGTCATATCTAATCTTTGACCCTAAAAATTATTAAAAAAATAGCAAAAATAGTTTTGTACATAAAATGTCACAAATTCGAATATAGTTGCCTTTACTACTAACGTCCTGATTGTTAGGTTCTTCCGGCCTAAACCACCTAAAATAGTAACAATGTTGAGTAAACCAACTCAGAAAGAGATAAATCGAGCTGCATAGAACGGATAGAACAAAAAGTGGTGTTAACCATCCTTAAAACAACATCTAAATTGTACGATTACAAAGAGAAAAACGGTTATTAACCATCCTCAAAAGACATCTAAATTATCCGAAAGCGAAGAGAAAATCGAATTACATGAGATGGATGAAACAGAAGAACAGAAGTTGTTCATCGTCCTTAAAGCACAATTACATGAGATAGGCCGAACAAAAATAATGCTGTTGACTAAAGCACATCTAAAGTATGCAATTACAAAGAGAGTGATTGAGTTACATGGGACGGATGGAACAGAAATAGCGTTGTTTACCGTCCCTAAATCATGCATCTAAATCATGCGCTTAGGAAGTGCCTTACAATCTGAATTATAAAACAGTCAATTTAGAATTTGATGCGAGCGGAGGCTGACGATGTAAGATACAAAAGTTTCGACGTTTGAATTCCACGACATATCCTCAATGGATTCCTTTATTTTACCTGCGCGTTCATGCATCTCTTTTCCCATTTCCTCGATCATGGCTGCCTTTATTGTTTTTTCAATGATATAACTGTTAGGAATCTTATCCCATCCCTCGCAGATCTGCAACCCGATTCTCAGCTGCTCCACTACCAATTTGGCGTTAATGAATTGGTCGAATATCATGGGCCATACCACCATCGAAACTCCCGCACAGACGCTCTCCAATGTAGAATTCCATCCACAGTGACTCATAAAACACACAGTGGATGGATGGAACAGAATCGCCTGCTGAGGAACCCACCCGTGCACAACCATTCCTCTGTCTTTCGTTGCTTCCACGAATCCTTCAGGCAGAAACTCGCAGGAATTAATGTTGCTGCCAACGGGATCTTTGATCGACCAAATGAAGGGCTGCTCGCTGGCTTCGATGCCCCTCGCGAGGGCTTTTATTTGCCCCTCCGACAGAAAGAGCTGAGATCCAAACGACACGAACAGGACGGAGTTTTGTTCTTGGGTGTCGAGCCAGCGGATGCACTCCGATTCGTTCTGGACCCCTTTTTGTGGGTTGCGCAGAGGAGGAGCTATGGGCCAAGCAGGTTTCCCACTGGTTTCCTCTAAGTAGCGAACGTACTCTGCGTCGACTCCGTCGAGCGTGTTCACCAGCGTGGCGGCGCAGCTTCTTTTGGCGGTGCCGTAATTGTGTCGAAATGTTTCCAACATGCGAAGAACATCTGGCGAATCGCTATCGTTTCCGAAGATCTCCGCCACCGCAGAATGGCTGAGATTGAGATTCAGAGAAAGGTCGCGGATTTTTACCGTGCCTCCGTCGCCGCTTATTAATTCGGAGAGTGGATTGGTGAAGAGGTATTGCAGTATAGAAGCTCCCATGGCTCCCGTTGTATGGAACACCACACGCGGAATCCCAAACCTGGAAGCCGAATCCGCCGTCCAACCCAAGAAAACGTCGCTTATGATGCACAGGGGCTTTTGTGAAGGATCCGATGTGACCTGCTGCAGCCATTCTTCAAATGGCGCAGAAAGCTTATGCGCAGAAGATAACAACAAGATGTTTTCAAGGAGGGAAAGAGAATCGGCGGTGTCGCATCCGTGTGGGAGGCCGTCGATGTGGGGAGAGAGAGGGGAATGAAACGAATATGGGATCCGAGCGCCTGTGATTGCAATTTGGAGGCGTTCTTGGTGGTGGTGAGGAAGCTTACTGTGAGGCCCCGTGAAACCAGCAGTTTTGCGAGTTTGAGGAAGGGAATTATATGGCCCTGTGCTATGAAGGGGAACAGTACTACGTGCTCACTTTCCGCCATGCCTGCACCTCGCCCTCAATGCCGTATGTTCTTCGCAACGAGTGAAGCGGAGAAATAAGTGGCTACTAATGCTTTGAATCGGGCCTCAAAAATTAAATTTTGTTTGTCTAACTCAAGTTTGGTGGACGACGACTACTTCTACATGGAAAACAATTTATAGGAATATGTCAAAACAATTAGTAGCATTTAAGAGTATTTATGGTCGGCATGTACGTAATAAATGACGCGTGTTAGAAGTAGAAAATCTTAGAGATTGCTAATTTTTAAGGATGTGGATCGATTTCCACTTAGAATACGTATACAGCTGGTTTCAGAAATTTCCATCATCCATGTGTTCTTGTTTTGTGGAATTTGAAGGCGGTTTTTCCCTCTTCTTCTAGACGTGTTAGAAATTGCTCGTCATGAAGTGGGTACGTGTGAGATTCCCCTGCCGCGACTTTCTTATGGGAGATTATGCTTTAGACGCGTAGATGCCTTTTTGGCCTCCAATTTATGCCAAACTTTGATTGGCCACGTCTGCAAAATAAAGCAAATCGATTGAGCCGTGTCATAAAACAAATAATTTTACAAGATTAAAACTAGCAATCTCACAATATGAATCTCGTAAGGGAAGTCTAGAGGAGTGAAGAGTGGAAGAGGTGTGAAGGGTTGAATTTGAAGACAATAAATTTGTTAATACAATGTGATAAAGAAGAACATGAAGATTGGGGAGAGATGGATGGAACCAGATACGAAGCTTGCAAACGTCTTTTTTAACCTTGTCATAAATTTTCTTCTTCTAGAATTTTAGAAGTCTTAATGTGGTTTTATTTTAAAATAGAAGAAACAATTGAACTAGTTGACAAATTAGAAATGAACAGGGTGTCTTGCTACAGGAGCTCACAATGGAAATTCTCATGTCAATGCAATCTTGTTCTAGCGGGAGGGACAAAGTATGAACTCTCAACATCGACGTCGGTGTTATGTGAGGCGTAAGTGTAGTACAGATAAGGCCTACGTAGAAGATATGTGGAAGTGCAAGTTGGAGAACCTCGACACACTCATCCCCAATTATTTTTGCATGGTGGCTAGCACGGAAAATGTAGGAATATTGACAACAATTCTCTATTCTAATAATCCCATGCAAAACAAAGGAATGCTATCTCATAAGACAAATGGAGGACCTAAACCAATCCACAGGATGCTACAAATGGGGTTTCAACATTCCCACGGAAAGCATAATCGTTAGCACAATGCACATGCCTAGTAGAGGAGGCAACACAATGAAATGTCGTACACTATGCTCCAAATTCGAACTCTTAATAGGCTATTGAGGAACCGTGATGACACATGCCTAAGGGGAAAGAATTGGTGAATCAACCTTGGTATCCACATTCTTCTCACCCTCGAAGGCTTTGTAGAGTCTCCTACTCCATTTCCTGTAGATATGAAGCTTGCATATGCCTGTGTACGTCACACTTAACCACATTGGAGTCCACAGTAAGAGGGGACCAAGTGGATGCATTTGTAGAGTCTCCTTTAGTGGCCCTTATAGATAGGGAAGCTTGTTACCCTTGCCTACTATTGTATCTAGCTCATCCTGCACCTTCTTTCTCCAAAGCTATGAACATAAATTAATTCCTGACCAAGTACAGTGAAAATAGAAAATTAGAGAGGAAAATATAAAAAAATTGTGTTGCACCTAGAGAATATAGATCACATCATTTTCATCAAGCCCGTCCTCCAAGCCAAAAGTGGGAACAAAAGAGAAAAAAATGGGTTCAAAGTAAAAATGGTTTGTCAACGTTGTTTGTGCTTCAAATGCATGGTTTTTCGTCGGTGCTAATTATTTTTCCAAACATTGTAAATTAGAAAAAATAGTGGAAAACTATTTTTCATAAAATCAATGGGCTCAAAACATTGGTTGAGATTTTAGTGTATGAATATCCACATTGGTTTAAGGAGTCATTATCTCCTCTCGATGAAGTGACACTAATAGCTACATTGTCATCCCCTCCTTTTGATGAAGATGATGACTGTGATGATGAAGAAGTGAAATGGTTCCATGGTGAATGTGTGTGTGTTAGTCTTGAAAGATTGAAAAATAATATGATGAGATTTTGTTGTAAATGGTACACTTCAACATTTAAAAATGGCATTTCTATAGTCCATCTACCACCCTTTTAGCCAACAATATCGACATTATGTGAATACCTTGAATGTGGATGGATCCTTATCAAATGTGTGCCAATGAAAATTAATTGAGGAACCCTTCATTCAATAAGAGCACGTGCATTAGTGTGTTGATTTTTAATATATAATGTATTCATATATCAATATATCTATGTATAGACCTATATATAAAAATAAGCAACATTTTAAAATCTAAAAATAAAACCGTGATTGAATCTAAAGCTTGTACATATTAAGTGCTTATAGTTCCTAGCCTTATAAGCGCAACAATGAAGGGTTTCCATTCGACAAATTCCTTGCAACACAATATCGACCTCATCCATTATTACTTAGAATCTCTACATATTTACACCTTGGTGGGTGCATGGCTAAGCAACATGTTTTACACTATTCTACACATTGTCAAACTACAAACCTTTTAATTAAAATCCACAAAATGAATGAGATGTTGATTTGAAAATTTACAAAGATTTTATCACCAAAACCACAAAATGGTGTCAAATTTATGCCCTCATTATTCATATCATGTTTTTTCCATGTTGAGGTGGATGATGTGAAGGAGCGTATTGATAAATACATATAGGACAATTTTTTTTACTTTTATTTATTTTTAACTTCCCAATAAAATGAAATTCTAATGTGATATGACATGTGAGTCTATGACCAAACAAAAGAGATTTTTTCAAAAAGAATCTAATTTTTTTACAAATAAAAAAATATGCACAAAGATAATTGAACTGTAAATATACTCGAGAAAAGAAAATCTCCCTTTTTAAAATAGAATGATTTCGAAAAACGTACATAAAGGTGAAAAAATTACCTAGAAACATTGTCGAGGAATATTGACTTCAAGAAAGGAAATTCCTTAAATTTAGCGCCCCCTTCTTGAAATTGCAATCCTTTCCGCATGGTAGTTATGTGCGAATAAATTTTAAAATAACCAATAAAAGGGCATTAACATTCACTTTCTACCATGTTTTGTGACAAGTTGGTCGATACCGAAGCGATATCATCCCACCTATTTATATGTTGACGAGACAACTAAGGTCCATCACTTTTAGGTTTTATTTTAAGGGAAATTGTCCCACCCTTCAAGATAAATAAAATGGAAATCTTGTTACTACAAAGGGTAAAATGCCTTAACATAAACAAAATTGTTATAAAATCTTATTATTTTAGGAGGTTAACTACCCCATAAAGATGTTCTCATAAAGTTTAAAATGATTATGAGCTTAGCACATTTTTATTTGTCAAAAAAAAAATAGAGTTGCACATCTATAGATGGTTAGAATATCAAAACCCTCGTTGATTTTTTTAAAGCCTCCAAGAGATGAGAAGGTGAGAGAAAAATAATGATGTAAACAGTTCTGCTTAAATAATCTGAAGTATCGATTCTTAAACTACCACATTTTAAAAGTGAATTACCAATTATAGATTTAATACAAACAATGTTGAAGATGATCCATATGATGCCTCTACCTCCAACACTCATTAAAAGGGTTGAATGTCATTTGACATTATCTTTTCTCCTTACTTTACTTTCTTTTATCTGATGCTACTGTATATCCTAGAGTCCCAAAACTTTACAAATATGGTAGCTACAAACATATCACACTTCTCTATAATAGATTACATATATTAGAGAGTAATAGAAAATGGATGTCTTTAAGGGTTGAAAAATAGAAAATGTATCAGATTTTTCCTCGACATACACGCCAATCCTAACTCTCCACTACCTCCATCTACGAAAAACAACATTCAATGACATGCCCAAAGCCACAAATTCTTATGGTGAGGAAGATTTTGTTATGCAAGAGTATGGTTGGATATCCATAAGGGGCACAATAAATGCACTCTTACTTTGTTGCCATATTTTTATTAAAATAATATTGGCATGTACATATAGAAAATAAACCATCATACCTTGTAACCCTACATTAAATAATGCATGTGATTGTATGATATATTAAGTGTAATAGATATGAATTCAGTTTTGAAAGATGAGCTTTCCCATTGTAAACACTTGATCTTTCAACCAACACCCAAACCATTAAAAAATAATTGAAGGTCATGTCAATTGATTTGACCGCCTATAAGCCTAACAAAATTCTCAATGTGGACGACTTAAAAGGCACATAAGACCCATGTGAACAAATCAATTTCATTTGTGCTTCATTATATGTGCAACCATTTACCTCAGCTATGGATCTTGTTAGAAATATGAACCCTTCATTCAATAGAAGGCAAAACATTCTTTAGTGCAAATTGGTCTCTAATTTACGAGAAGGGTTTTTTCCATGTAAGAATAAGTCAATGTTGGATAAGACGCATTTAATATTTGAATCAATACTTGACAAGTATTTATGAAACAGACTAAAATGATGCAATTTAAGGAATAATATACAAATATTTATTGTTTTGTTTGGAATCATTGACTTGGAGTTACATAAAGTAAAGCATATAGGTATGTCATGTCAAAACATAGTTTCGAGTAGGTGGGAATTAAATTCTTTCACGTCCCACACCTATTCCATGGCTTAGATATTTCCTATTCAAATATTATCTAATATATGTGCTCCACTTTATTGTCTCGGTGTTTCTCACATTATTAGTTATGACCAATGTCGTCTCTATTCTATAGATATGGTCAATGCCCTATATATAGATATTGTTATTCCCCAATTTACTTACATTAAAATACCCTTTTTAAAACTACTAGAATTCGGTCTAATTTTTTTAACTAACTTATTATAGCCCAAAGCAATAATAATTCACACTCTTACATGAATGATATTTATTCATCCCCTTAAAATAAAAGGGGGTACTTTATTTAAATTAACCCTCAAGTGATTTAAGGCACCCATTTAATTTATAACATTATGATATTTTATTTAAATACCCCTAAAGAAATAAAATACCCACATAATTTAACTAAGTTACTTTACTTTAAAACAAAATCTTTCCCTATGGTCACCCACCAATTTATTTATCCCCATTTAAATAAAACAAATTTGCCCACACCCATATTTTAATTTCCCTAAATACCTAACCCATCTTTCACCCCCATAAGTTAATTAATTACTTAACCCACCCATATCATGTTGTAGGGATTAATAGGAGCCCTTAGATATTTTAAATCTTGGCCCTATATCTTAAGGATTTCAAAAATCCCTAATCCTCATCTTTTTATTCCTTTTCTTTTTCTTTTCCATTGATTTCTTTCTTTCTCTTTTGTTTTGTGCAGGTTGGGAGAAGAGAGTCATGGAGGCCATAATTTTTTTTTTTGTGGTTTCTTTGTGTTTTTTTTGTTTTTATTTTTAGATCTAAAACTAGAGATTTACTGAATCTCTCTCTCTCTCTCTCTCTCTCTCTCTCTCTCTCTCTCTCTCTCTCTCTCTCTCTCTCTCTCTCTCTCTCTCTCTCTCTCTCTCTCTCTCTCTCTCTCTCTCTCTCTCTCTCTCTCTCTCTCTCTCTCTCTCTCTCTCTCTCTCTCTCTCTGTGTGTGTGTGTGTGTGTGTGTGTGTGTGTGTGTATAATTTCAAAATTTATATAAGTTTGTAAAAACTATGGAGGGGTTTCAGTTAACAATGACAACCGAGAGAAAATAGGGGTTCCACCACCGGTTTGAGGAGGAGTATGTGGTGTGGCCGCGGCCACACCACAATGATACAACTATGATAGAGGCGAGGGGGCCGCCGCCCCCTAAATTTATTAAATATATTTTTTTAAAAACAACGATTTTATTTCTACATTCATTTCCTTAATATAGTGTTTTCTACAACAAACAACAAACAATCGATCGATTTCAAATTCATATGTGATATTTTTTTGTTATGTGTGTGTGTGTAAACCTCAAATGAAACCAAACCAAATCTCCCAACACCACACTATTATTATTTTCATTTCTATTTTTATTATTTTTAAAAAATATTATACACACACACATATATATACCTACCAAACCTATCATATATTTCTGGTTTTGTATACCTTTCTTTAAAACATCATAATACTCTAGGAAATAAATTCTAGAAATACATATTCATATAGTAAAATACCTTTATATAAATATAAATATTTATATATATAAGATCTTTTGCAATTCCCTGGAAAGTTATATAAGCATAATTATAAACCTATAAGCCCACCTATTTATATAGGTATTGGCCACATACAAACCCATTCTCATGAAATTTAAATTTACCTATATATTAAAATGAAATACAAGTACAATTTTTTTGAAAATTAAGAAGGAAAAGTTTCACAAGAAAACTATTTTTCAGTTTAATAGTGATTAGCAGAGATTTGAAACTAATTGATTCGTAAATGGAATTTGAAATCGATTTAACTTCAATATATATTTATAATGCTACAAAGAAATCCAAATCTATTCTTAACTATATATGCAAGTAAAGTTCATCCTTGATAGTCACATGAATCCACAAGAGATTTCCTTTCCCTTAACTAATGATAAAGAAGACACACAAAAAATCCATTTATATTTTAATCAACATTCTTCATTTCCCTAAAAATCTAATGCATTTCTCTTGCACAAGAGCATTTCATCCAAGAGACAATATATTCCTTCCTTCCATAATTTTTAAGTGATTAAAACATTCTTTTCAATGACTACATCCTACTCAAATATTTCCATTGTCACAATGTTGAGTAAAAGAACAAAATTTTACCGCACCATGAAGTACCAAGATTTAATCACCATTGCATTTCTTCCCAATCATGCAAGCAAACAAAATTCTCCATTTGATAAGTGTACACAACCTTCAAAACAATAATACAATCTCTTCACCGCATGGTGGAGTAATAATTTCACAATTTGATCAAAACCAAGAATAAGATTTATTTCAATGTGAGGACATCAAAGTCACAATACAACAAGATTTCTCCGAAAGGAGAAGATCCACTAACCTTACCAATTCCTCATAAATTAGAAGTATTTTACAAATATTAAAACAATTAAAGAATATGATACAAGTTTTCATCCCAACACAAGAGATCATACAAAATAAAGTTACAACATCATTTACAAGAAGTAACAAAAATCCAATATTAGGGCAACTAACAATGGTTGCACTTTTTTTTTACAAAAATACAATAAAATACAAGAGGAAAGCCTTCCCAACAAGAGGAAACAACATGGTGAAATTTCAAATTTTCCTCAAGCTCCAAAGCTTCCAAAATTTGCAAGTTCTTCAAAAGTGATCTTCAAGCACAAAGGAGAAGAAGGTCTGGTTACCTCCTAACCATTTGACATCATTACATGTCATTCCAACAAGTGGAGAACATGCTAGCCTCCCTCCAAGACCATGGGAGAGATGGAAATCATTCCTCAAATGTGCACAAGAAGGGAAGGGGTAGAAGCAAGAACAACAAACCAAATCAAACATAAACCACACACCCAAAACATAAGAAGACAACCAAAACAAGTAGGTTAAAACACCAAGTTCAACCTCCAAATGGGGAAGAGTGGATGAGAAATCCAAATGAGCAAAAGGTGTGATCCAACCATAGGAAACACACATAACAAAATCTCCAAAAATCCTCCTTATTCCTCCATAACAAACACCCCTCCTTATTTCTCCTCTCATTCACCAAAATTCCTCCTCGGGAGGATTTTCAAACCTCTTGGGTTTCCTTTCCAAGATTGGGGAAGGGGGTTAAAACCATATGAACCACCTTCCCCACCTCAAACCCTATGAGAGGATTAAAATATGAGAAACCAACATAGATTGTCCATCAAGATATGAGGTTAAAGAGGGAAATTCCCTCCCTCTTCCCCCACACAACTCCAAAATCCATCATGCCATATGATGGATGGAGAAAAACAATTTAAGGAAACAAAACAAGCATACTACATACAAAACACAATCACACACAACAACAATTTTCATCTAAAATCTACATACAATAATACCAAATAAGGATCAAGGATCCTACCTCCAAGAGATTTCCAAGTCTCTAAGCTATCCAATCCACTTCCAAGCAAGAGCTCCAAGTCTCCAACTCCAAAATCACTCCCAAGCAAAGACAAGCAAAAATTTCTCTTCCTTCTACATGAGGAAGTATTTGAAGAAGAACAAGGAAAAATTCCTCACCAATGAGGGGTGACATGTGTCACCCTCTCCTCCAAACCAAGATTCCAAAAATACAGAGGGAAGAGATAAATTTCATTTTAAAACTAATCCCCCAAATTACCCAAAATGAATATAAATCAAACCCATGTAACTTTTAAAAAGACACAACACCCAACCATTCTTGTACAAGAATGATGACTTATGAGAGGTCAAATGCGAGGGGAAACTCCCATTTGACCAAAAAATGAAGCCCCCGCCTATAGGTAGGGTCCAAGCACTTCTTTAGATGAAAAGAGAACCCCAAAGATGAAAGGGGTCCGAGAAAATGCCAAAAATAGCCCAATTTTGGGTTTGAAATTTTGGGCACAATAGTTGAGGTTATGGGGCCCACCCGAGGGTGATCATGTGACTCTAACATCAAAATCAAACTTAAACAAATCAAATGTACCTCTAATACGAGTGGGGACCATTAGGTCCCCCAAACTAACTCCTATAACACTAAACAATTTAAAACAATAATAAATTTACAAAATTACAACATTACACTTTAGGGGGTCACTCATGGTGCCTAAATATGATGTAATACCCCGTTTATCATTACTCATGTTCATTCTTTGGTGACCGTGTTGCTAAGCGTTGAACGTCGTTGTGCTTTCATCGATCATTAGTTGGCTTCGCCTTTGTCGCAGAGAATAATCAACATTCTCCCTCTTTATCATGTCCTGCTTGTGTCATTGTCAATGTTTTCTCGTTGTTGGCCCCGCATGATAACCGTTATGATTTCCTATTAAAGGAAAATCGTGTTCTAAGATTGTTGAGCTTGATAGTCGGTCTTTGCTAAAATGAATAATAATTATTATTTTTTAGTTGTAAAATTAATAATAAAAATGATAATAATGATTTTTTTAATTCAATTGTCAATCGCCATTATTTTATATTATTATTATTTTACTTTATTGTCGATTATTATTGATATTTTATATTAATTATCTCTATAGTATTTTTGGTTGTTTCATTCTGATCGCGCCCATAGACCGAACCTCATTTCACGTTGAAGAAGGGGTTACCCCATCGTGGCGCCATGGTCGGTTGTTGATCCGTGTTTGCTTTCAAACGTCAACCCCTAGTTTTCTTCCCCTTGGTCGATTAGGCCTGCTTACGTGTTGTTTTAATCATTTAATTAAAGGAAAATATGATCTTTCTTTTGCTCTCTCCATCATGTCCGGTTTGTATGTTTTTTTAACCTGCTTGGTTGGCGTAGGTGTTGGGTTCCTTCCTCCTTTGGTTTCTGATTTGTGAATGCGTAGGGAGGTTGTGTGTGGCACAATATTTGATGGGGGATGTTATTTTAATGCTCAAATAAATCTTTTCAACCACCACCCCTTACCTCCTTAGCAATGACTTGGCCCTTGTCACGTGGCCCTTCATCAAATGGAATTAATTATTGTTTGGGCACCGATTTGAATTTCCTTATGCTTTAATTTTGGTTGTGAACTAAAAAGGGTGGGTGGATTTGGTGGCCTCCTGCCTTTTCTTAAATTATAGTTTTGGGAAACATGCATTGCTTTTGTTCTTATTGACTGTATGCCAAATTTTTGGCCGCTTGCATTATATTCTTGGTTTTTCTTTTAGATTGGTTCTTGTTGTTGTGGTGCTTGGAAATGCCAATGGAGGGCCATATGTATTTGTGGGTTAGCGTGTGAAGGCTCTGGAGCTTCTAGTTTTTAGTTAAACTCTCCTTTCTCCCTGACGTAGCTTCCACGCTCTGCATACATTTATCCCTGGCACCGGAAACTCGTAACTTTTGACATAAGTGTCTCCTCTTATGCGTGAATGGGTATCCTTACCCGCTTCAAGATGTTAATTTGACTAGCTGCTCACGATGGCAAGAGAAATATGTGCGAGTGGTTTTGTTGATGGCCCTCCTGGACATACTCTACTGGATCATAGTTTTTCCATGGGACTTGCATCTCTTTAAAGAATTTTGTCATGTTTCTCTTGCCTTGGGTTTATCCTCCACGTTTGCATTCACAACTCCGTGATGCCTGTGACTTTAGCCGATAAAATGTGTGTGTCTCTTGTGCTTCAATGGATGTTCTTACCTTTCTCTTCTAGGTAGTTAGCACGTGGGCTACCCCCTGGAAGGGAGCATTTGTTGGTTTTAAGGAGTGAAGGACCAAAGAAAGTGTGGCTGTGTGGACTACTTGGAGGAGGAGAGATGCACAAGATACATGGCCATGGGAAATGGCATTTAAAATCGGCATGTTGAGTCTAGACTCTGAAATGTTTACTACCTTTTTACAATTTCATGAAATAAATGTTTCTTCTCCCTAAAATGGTGCCTAGAAAAGGATTTTGGGATTGTTTATTTATTACCTTAAGTGTGTTGGTTATCCCTCTAAGTTTCCTTCTACTGAATTGCTTTTTTTTGTGACTGGTTTGTAAAGGGGAAAACTACATTTCTCTTTACTCTGTTATATTTAGTGGGATGAGAACAATATTATACGACTAGGGTACATACCTTCAGTTGTTCATACCTAGTTATTTTTTTATTTCCCTTGCATGGATTAGAGAAAACTCACGTATCGGTGTAGTATGTATCTACTGTATAAATATTTTGTGGCTCGAATAGGTATTTCGAATACCTAGATAAGTAAAGGTAAATACATATACTTATGTAGTATCTGTTTATATAGATATTTTGTGTAGTATGTTAGAGCTATTAGCGGCTATTGAATACCAGAACATGCTTAAGCATATAAGTGGCTCGGCGTTCATGAATATTGTTTCCTAAGATTGCCATGGATGTCGAATGTCTATATTCGTGTCAAATGGATAAAACAATTGCATACTGGTACGAACTCATCTAGGATTTGTCTTTAAAATTGATCACCATATTAATTGGTTGCATGAGTTTTTCTCTTCCTTTTGTTGTTACGTTATAAGTTGAGTAAATTAATAAGTTCTATTTTCCTTGTGTATTGTTCTTTTTATGAATTATGAGGAATTTGTTAGGAAAATGTGAAAACTCGGTTCCTTTCCTTGGAAGGAAAATTGGGTTAACTGTGAGTTGCTTCTAAGTCACGGTAACCTGTTAGAATTCGTTATAATATTATGTAATAGTGATATTCTTTAGTTATTCATTTTTTTTAGCGTTTCACCTCCATGACACCCATGACTCGAAACTATTCCAAGTCGTGATTTGCACTCCAAATTCAAAAGGCCTAGTAAATAGAAGCCATGGGCTATAAGCTCAAACCCTCCTGCTACTTTTTTTTAAGTTTTCTTTGAGGGTCTTACTAGCGTTTGTGTGGGGATTTGTTCTTAAATATATATCTTGGGTTTAGGGACCTTTTGGAGTATCTGGATGGAGAGGATTCTTCTTAAGTCAAACCCCGTAAGGGTATACCTTGTACTAAAAAAATGTGTGGTTTTGGTTGCCTTCATGGAAGAATTGATGGTTTTGGGTTAAAGCGTGACTTGAGAGTGTCTATGTATATTTCAGAGGTTGGTTCGGTTAGATTCAATCACTTATTGTCTGATCACATAGAATGTGAGTATAAACAATGTGTGAGGAGATGGATAAATTGTTTGGATGTGTACTATGGTTCAACTTGTCTGAGATCAATGAACACTAGTAGGTTACAATCCATTAATGATTGCTTGTTATTAAGTTGTGTTGTTATCATCATCGAGACGTAATCTTAGTGGTCATAGCATCCTTTATTGATGAAGGAATGGGTTCAAAGGTATTGTTGTGTGTTTCATTCAAATGAAAATCTGTTGATTGAGTGATTTGGATCCTTATTAAAATCTTGGGTTTTTATATCAATGGAGGGATTGGGTATTAGATTTCAATCACGTAATCCATAGGATTACATGATTGAAATCTCAATATCTGGGTCCTTTTTTTTTGTTTTAATCTATAAGGTCTTGCCTTGATTATTCGAGATATCGTTCTTACTAGAATATTTGGCTTCCTCCTTGTTAGCTGGTGTAAATCTTTATCTCGTGTGATGAATTTTGATTAGTGGTTTGTGCTTGATCCATTCTTGAAGTAGAACATTCCTTTCATGATATTGTTAAATGTTAGCATATTGTTTCATTGTGTAGTCTCAACATGCTCAGTTCTCGCGAACTAACTCGAGTTAATACTTGTGCAAATGGATTTTGTGAGTAGATAAAAGGAAATATTGATAAAGGTTTCATCGGGTTGTTTTATGAAGTTCCTTGTAAGAATGTCTATTGTGTTGTAAATCTTGCAATGGTGCTTGTAATGGAGTTTGGAAGGCCTCTTGCCTTGGATTTTGGTATTTTTGAAATAAAGTTGTCTTATCCTTTTGTAGCAAAACTTGTAATTATCTTTGTGAGGAATAAAATTCGATCATTACCTTGTTATGTGTATTTTCTTTATGATATTATTTCAGTCATGAAAATGTTGTAGCATGGCTTGACCAATGTGTTACCTTCTTGTTCTCACCAAGTTCAATCAAATATTTTGACACCTTTGGTTCATGTGCCATGTTGAATAGAAATGTTATAACCATGTTTAGTGTTCTTGTTAAATAACGGTAATTTCTTCTTTCGGGTCATAAAAACTTTCATGTTTAATAACCCTCCATGGTATTGGCATCAATGTTATTCTAGGCATGTTTTAGTGGGTTGACAATCCTTTTTCTAAAGTTAATCAAAAATAAAATAAAATGAATACATAGATGAATAAATAAATAAGATAATAATGAAGTTGTGCTTGGTTGATAAAATTAAGAGTCTTTAATAGGAAAGAAAGTAGTTTTCTACCGGTGTAAAAGAATCCACCCTCGTTAACCTTAAGCTACGATTTAACTTTATTTTCATTGTTGTGAAACATTAAGTATTTTAAAAAGTAAGACCATTATTGGCCTTTAGGGATATAGTTAGATCTTAGTTAGTAGGGGAATTTGAATAAGTACACATTAAGTCTTGTGCTTCCTTTTTGGGAACCCCATGTGCATCCTTTGTCAAACTTAATCAAGAGATTGCTAAATGAAGATGTTTCCCAAATTCAGTTGAACTATTAAGTCTCATTAAAATATCAGTTAATAACTAAAGAGATCATGATGATGAAATAAATTGACCTTATCACTCTAACCTTTTCCATAGTACTTGCAATCTTCTCTTAAGTGTGGTTAATTATTGATCCTTGCACAAGGAGGTTGTAGTTCTGAACCTTAATGACATTCCACTTCAGTTGAATCTTATGCTCATTGCCTTGTGCAATGGAGGCCTGAATCAAGATTCAGTAGCTTGGGTGAATAAGAAACCTTGTGAGAGATGGAAGGTGTCCCTTTTGATCAAGTGAATTTAGCTAGTTTTTCCAGTCTTTAGTTGAACCTCTTTCAGAAAACTTGTCCTCAAGCTAATTAGTCAATAGTATAAAAGTAATAAGTTCACCTTTGTAGGAAGAAATGCTTGAATCAAATCTAAATCTTCTAGATCGTAAAGTCAGGTCTTGTAAGATGTTTTAGTGATTACATAACCTTAAAGGATTTTTACACCGTGGAATGTACTAAACTGTGACTGTGTATCGTGGTTGGGTTGTTTCGTGGTGCCTTGTCAAAGAGAAAAGTGAACTGTCCTTGATGGGTGTTGAATGTTTTCTTGTTGTCTATGTGGTCATCGTTGTGTCAAGATGTTCGAAGAGTTAGTTGTAGCCATTGTGACCACCTATTGTGTCATTCTATACTTTGAACAAGTCAAAAAAATATTATCATGTACTTTGTTGTGTTATCTTGTAAATACCGAAATAGTGGGTGTTACATATGACATGCAACCAAATAAGGCTTCACACAATTAACATGGCTAAGACTCGGCCCAGTTAGCCACTTGTGCACACTCGAGTAGTCACCCTGAAACCCACTTTCTCCCATGCCTTGTAATCTGCACAATCATTGCAAACATTAAACACATATGTCTAATAAAATGTATAAATTAACTACTCATTAAATCAATCAAAATATAATCATGCTAGCTATGCTAACACAATATCAGTAAGGAATTGTTAACGAGAAACATACATAATTTCATATTAATTCAACATGTGTTAGCCATCCCAATAACACATATCGACATCCATCCATGATATAATATGATAACATCAAATAACCAAATAATTCACAATATAAAAATGTGTGACACAACCATAAGTCCATCATATAGCCAATAAGATCAACAACATCGTAACATGCTAGTATTCAAAACATCTATTGAAATGAACTATCATACTAGTCAAAACTAAATTGGCGCTACGCACCCAAATCATCATACATGTCCTCAAGTGATCACATATCATAACATAATATCA
This sequence comes from Taxus wallichiana var. yunnanensis, assembly GCA_018340775.1. NCBI lineage: Eukaryota > Viridiplantae > Streptophyta > Pinopsida > Cupressales > Taxaceae > Taxus > Taxus wallichiana. The sequence continues at coordinate 645,143,113 of CM031234.1, read as the reverse complement.
ACAAGGTGCCAAAATCCATGTCCAATCATCAAATATGAGTAAAGATTTAGTAGATAAATCGATAAAAATATAATCATGCTAATATATGCTAACAATATCGTAAGGAATTGTTAACGAGAAACATACACAATTTCATATTAATTCAACATGTGTTAGCCATCCCAGTAACACATATCGACATCCATCCATGCTATAATATGATAACATCAAATAACCAAATAATTCACGATATAAAAATGTGTGACACAACCATATGTCCATCATATAGCCAATAAGATCAACAACATCGTAACATGCTAGTATTCAAAACATCTACTGAAATGAACTATCATACTTTTGGTCAAAACTAAATTGGCTCCATGCGCCCAAATCATCAAACATGTCCTCAAATGATCAAATATCATAACATAATATCAACAATGTGCCATAATCCATGTCCAATCATCAAATATGAGTATAGAGTCAGTAGATAAAATAAAGCTAGAAAATGTGGGCACTACAAAGATATATATGGCCAATGAAACTTTATCTTTATCCTCTATCTCTAGAGTATATAGGTGTAATTTGTGCTTAAAGAAGCCAATATAAAAAATGTGGGAAATCATATAGGTTACATGTTTGAAATCCAACCATAATGCTCACTTCTTGTACCAATTTGTAGAAACCCTTTTCAGTTTTAAACTTGAGTAATTGTAGGAAAGCATGGGAGGTACGAACAATCATCGATAATTGAGCCCCTCCATAGGTTACAAGGAGGGGTTTTTCCATGCAAGCATAAGTCGACATTGGAAAAGACATACCAATATTTGAATCAATACTTAACAAGTATTGATAAACATGTTGAAATGATGCAATTTAAGGAGTAATATATGCATATTTCTTGTTTTATTTGGAATCATTGTCCTAGAGTTGTAGCAAGTAAAATAGCTAGGTATGCCATGTCGGAACTTTCTTTCAAGTAGATCCGAATTAAATACCTACATGTCCCACACATATACCACAACTCAGATAGTTCTTAGCCAAATAATATATGTTACATGCACTCCACTTAATTGTCTCCTTGTGGCTCATATTACTTGAATGAGTGCAATTTGCGCTTGTTATCACCGAATCACAGCACCCTTATGTTTCCATAAGTGCATATACTTGAACTTACGGTGTGATTGGATAACATGGGTACTATCTCCAAGTTGTGGGACTTGCTACTTGAGATAGACCTCCAGAGAAAGTTGGTTCTTGCTCCTAAACTACCTGCCACAATCTACTCTAATGCAGGGGAAACTAACTATTCTAATCTAAATTTCCAAGAGACCAGGGAGAGAGAATGCATGAAATGAAAGCCTACACTAAAGCGGTGATACACCAGAAAAGGAGGGTGTGAGAGTAGTCTTCAAATGCGTGAAATACAGAAGCAAAGTGCACACTAGAAGAGGTGATGACAATTCTCCATAATCTAGCAAAACGCATTCACAACAATATTTCAAACATACACAATGATAATGGATCCCTGCATGAACATAATAATAGACACAATATTCTTGTAATCAAGGTTGAAGGGGCAAGAAGAATGCAAGAAAACACAACAGGGGAAGATATATCCACAAACTTATATTTTATTGCTTCATGATATGCACAGTTCAATCTATTACAAGATAAGGGCCTGGATCACCATGCAAGGAGTCCACAACAAGGGCCTGTAACACATCAGCTTCACAAAGCAATTTTGGCGAGCTCTGCTACAAAAACTACCTCCTTTTACAATGAGCCCAACACTCCAATTTATAGAAAAGATGAGAAGAGAGAGAGAGGAAAAATGAAAATCCTGAAATATGTCCTTCAACCACTTGTAAGAGGCATTAAATAGAGTAAAATTATTATATATTACTTGCAAAAGGCTCCCCATACTGTCCTAGGTGCTGCAGAGAGAAAGAATGATGACCATGCCTCTTAATTGCACTCCCAACCACCAAATACAACACTGTTATGAACCCAGCCACGTTTTATAAAAAATATCCATCAATATCTCATCAAATCTATAATTTCTTGATTTCTATACGTCGGGCTCGGAGCCACGATTCCAACGGTACCAATTTTGTGTGATTTCGTTGAGAAATGCAAAAGTTATGGCCTTCTGAGTGCGGGCAGCTATTTTGGGTCTGGCAGGTGTTTTCTGTCATTTGACGGGAATGAGCATTAACTGACTAGAGCCGAATATGTTTCTTTTAATTAAATATATCTACCCTCATTAAAAATAAGAAGGAGGACGTCGTGCTCGTTCCAGAAAGTCCAATTTTGTGAAAATCGGAGCTCGGAGTCAAAAGTTATGGCCGTTTGAAGTTTCACGGGTCAAACGTTGACTTTTCTTCTTTGCCTTCGGCCGATTCAGCTTTTCGCGTCCCTCGCGTCCCCCGCACGTACCTTTGTCCCGGCTGTCCCGGACGAAAATCTCCTGCTTCGGCCGATTCGGGCTTCCTTGTTCCTGTTTGCGGCTTTTTCACCTTTTCGCGTCCCTCGCGTACTTTTGTCCCAATTGTCCCGGACTGCCTAGGACAAATATCTCCGACTTAGCCAATTTTCTTGCTTTTTCGGCCCTAAGCTTGGTACGACAAACCTCGCACGACCCTTAACCCGAACCCTTCTGGACCGAAATGCCTTAAAACAATCCTACAACCTTATTTTTCGCATTTTTTCCATTTTTTCTAACTTGTTGGGATTTCTTCTTGGATGGGAGAGTTAAAAAAAAAAGGCCGAGGGGACCCCGAAAAACATGATTTTGGGCCTTGAATCAATCTTACTTGCTCAGGACTGAATAATTTGGTGCATGTTATCAAAATTACCTTTAGGGGTGAATTTTGGATAACAACGCTTAAAGGAGCCAAAATTAAAAAAATGCTTAAGATCCAATAGGTTCCATGTTAGAAACCCAATCGGTGTGCCACACCTATTCCACGGCTCAAATAGTTCCTATGAAGATAATATGTTATCTAAACTCCACTTTATCATTTTGGTGTCACTCACATTATTTGCATGAGTTCGACTTGTGCTTAAAGGATCCCAAAAAATTAGGTTGAATCCAATAGGTTCCACGTTCGAAACCCAACCTTAATGATTGCTTCTGTAGCACTTCAGAGTGCCCCATTTCAGTTATAAAGCCGATTAATTACGAAAAAAGTAAGGGATGGTCTCATAAACATCAATGATTGAGCCCCATCAACGGTTGGGCATATGAGTGAAAGGTGGGGCCTTCGGGTAATTAATTAAATGAGACTTTGAAATGTTACCAATGATAGGGTACTTGTCATATTTGTTCCTATCAGGCCTCCTATGTGCTCAGCTAGATCATTAACAATAAAATGACATTTTCCAAACTTAATGGTATGCCCTTCAGCTTTTTCGAGTGTCTTTTTCCACACGGATGGTATTTTTCTTTCTTTCGTTTCACAATGAAATTCTCCATCGAAGTCATTGTTAAAAATCAATTTCACAATAAAATGAGTAGATTTGTTTTTAATGGAGTGGTCGCTAACTACACTAGAATTTGGAACTGTTGTGGAAGGTGTACCCGCAATCAAGGTTGGGGGATGAAAAGGGTAGGCTAGGATTCCTCTTCAACAACAAAGTTACATGCTACATTGGTGTTGGTATGGGAAAAGATGCACAAATGCTTCATGGTCGTTCTTGATTGCCTCTTTGCCAAGACGGGCCTCCATTTGGACCATATCAATATTGTTACCACTTGAACCAACGATGCCTCGTGGATCGTGAACAACTATCAAATGAAGGAGAGCATCAAGACCTTCTTTATCTCTTGCACGTGCTGCAACATAAATGTCATTGGTGTCAACATGGAAAATGATATGTTCAAGCTCTACCCGAAATTATAAAAGTAATTGATAATGACAGAATAACAATTGTATGTTGTTGATATCATAACTGTGAGTGTGTCAGACTTAACAAGTTGTAGACCACTTGATTGATGATTCACATGAACCCATACTTCAACATCGTCTTCTATCTCCTCTCCTATGTGGTTCCCACTATCGGTTGTCAATTGCAAGGGGTTCTAAATTTTCGAAGTACTCCTTCATGAATCATGCCATCATCTTAAAATGACAAATATATATATTTTTTTTTTGGTTTGTTTTTTTGTTTTTTTGTTAGTAAGGGAAAACCTCCACCACAATTAACACATGAATAGTCCTTTCATATCATGTGAGCTTAAACATAAGCAGTCTTTAAACTTTCGATAAGCCATATCTTTTTAGACATTGTGATAACTAACAAAGATCTCTCAGCGTCTTGGAAATTCAAATCTTATTCAAATTATCTGACAACATGAATGAATTACACACATAACACCGCCTCGCCCTTCCAATGCCGTCTGTTCTTCGCGAATCGCAACTACAAAACGTGGCAAAGTGTCGCCAATAAATGCTTTGAATCGGGCCTCAAAATTTAAATTATGTTTGTCAATTCAAAGTTGGTGGACGACTACTTCTAAAGTTCTGTACACAGTTATTAGCATTTAATAGTATTATGGTCGGCCTGTAAGTAATAAATGAACCTTCCTTCCACTCTGAATATGGAACTCGTTTCAGAAATGTCGATCAGCCCATGTGTTGAAGGCCTTTTCAGTTTTGGAACGTGTGAGATTTTTGTGTAGGTAATGGAGGGAAGCAAATCGATTGAGTCGTGTCATTTTATTAATAGGTGGTGGGAAGACCGAAGCGTGCTTTGCCACTATTCCATATTTCCTATTTTATAAGACTAGTTTAGAATCAGCACTGTTCCATCATTCATTCAACCACGTCATTATTCCTTATCATTTGTAATGTTTAATAATGTCAAGTTTTAATAACTATAATCAAAGTCTTGTTTTGTAACCAAGTCATGTTAGAGTTAAAGTTTTATTTTAGGTGTCATTAGTCCATCCATACTAAACTATGTGCGTACTTGTAAAGTATTTTTAAAATTATATTGCGTGGTTTTGATGTTTAATGTCTTATATAGGTTTAGGTGTGATTTTATATTTTATAGGTTATATTAGTTTTCTCCGTGTTATTAAGTCATAAGTCCTAATTGTTTTATGTCATCGAGTAGTTTGTTGTCTTGTGTTTTGAAGTGTTCATGTCAATGTTGTCTAGTTGTCAAAATTGTAAAATAAAAATAAAAATTACCTCACGGACACATTTTCGGTGGAATCCAACGTTCAGTAATCAAGTTTTATGATCAAATTCGGTTGAGTTAGAAATGCAGAACCTTTGGAGGACGGAGGTAACGGAGGATGGAGGGGGATCATTGCCTTTCATTAGTCTCCAACGAAGGGGCCACATTTTGGTATGGTGGCATCTCTTTTCGATTGTGTGGTGAGTCTTTGAATAAAATGGTGTGCGGTTTCTTTCTCTTGTTATGATTAAAACAAAGAGAATGTGCATTCTAAATTCCGAGAACGATTTTATAGGAGGGAAGTTGAACTAGAGTGATCATCGACTATTGATATTCTTCGATTGTCGGACTTAACATCGATCGGCCGGTGAAATAGCATTCAATGGAAGTGAAAACGGGAACTATTGCGTTCACGTATGTAGGTGAATCGGTTGAAGTGTGATCATCCTAGTATGGGATTCACTATGCTGAAGTGGATTGGTCATGCGTAGCAAGATCTAAACAACAAGATCAAGCCAACAAAGTATGCACACCTAAAATTATGCGGAGGTATATGATTCTATTTTCAATTATTGAGATGAGTTTTCTTCCCATGTTCACACTAAGGGGGAATGTTAGGAATATTAGTGTTTCATGGGTAATATTATGTTGTTATGTAAGTGAAGTTGTTTTAACAACTTCACGTATATGGTTTAATATTGTTATTTAGTGAGATATCCTTAGACATTATTGTTGTAGCTACCTCCTTGTTTATAGGAGTGTTCTATATGTGTGTGTGTGTGTGTGTGTGTGTGTGTGTTTGTTTTTTCCAGATGCATAAACAATGGAGGCTATTGAATATAATTTCTAGTTGTTTCCGCAACTCTATGATCCATTCCTTCATAAACCTAGGGTTGATGTTTCTTGTTGAGTTGGTGCTCAACTAAATTTGAAACATGGCTATAATAAAGTTTTGTTTCAATGGTTTTCTTCCCCTTGAGGGTTTCCCACTTAAATTTGGTGTTCATGTGTTGTTGTGTTCTCATTTTCTCATCTAAATGGTTATGTTTCTTAAGAATGCATGCTTAAAGATTAAGTTGAATTGAATGGTTGATGGATTTGAATGTTAAAGTGAAAGAATGTTTTAATGCCCACTTATTCACCCCCTTAGTGGATGTGTTTACAAACAACTGGAGATAAAAATAGTGAAATATCCATGCAACAATCACCAAAACAACTATTCTCCTAAAAACTCCATGCACAACCCTCAAACAGAGCTCCAAAAACAATTGAATGAAAATGAAACAATGAGATTACTTGCATGACTGGCTTCTCAAGAAGGCAAAATTTCCTAAGGCACCCTTATTCTCCACAAATAATTTTCTCCAAGCCTCCTTAAATGCCATGCCACTTTGTGGCTTATCAACATCAAATAACCATTTAAACCATTAAACATATTTGACATCTCTGTTATAATTACGCCATGTAACGTATGTTTTAACCTAAGTTCTATAAACTTTCAAAACCACATAACCCGCATGGTGGGGTGGGTTGAATCTCCACCTCACATAATTTCATTAACCAATTAACAATGCCATGTAACAACCAAACTAAACTCCATAAATGCATAACATAAGTGGTCTCATGACCGATAATATGCCAACAATTCCAAAAACACACACACACACACACACAGCACACACATGGCACATGTATGTATGTATGTTTGTAAATTCATTAAATCATCACCAAACACTCCTTTACTAGACAAGTAATAATAAAAACTAGATCAAACACTCATTAACAAGGGGATGTTAATATCCTTAACAATCACAGTTCATTGTTCTGGTGAAATGTCATGGCATCTTTCTAACATTTGAAAGATCGAACTTAACTAGTAAAATCGATTCATGATACATGTTGCCTTCGTAATGGCCAGTGGTCAATAAGCATCCTATTAAAGCAATGCCCATAAAATGGTTAAAATTTTATAACAATGATCTCAATAATTCAATAAATTAATTTAATTAAAATGCGGGATGTTACGGATGAGTTACCTCAAGGGTTATCACATATAAGAGACAATAATCATTGCATTGATTTAAGTCTAGGGTTAAGTTTTTTTAGTAAGGAAGCCTATAAGATGACACTCGCAAGAGAATTTTAGCTATACAAAAATTGGTCTAAGAATTGTTTCATAGAGGACTCATTAGGGAGAGTCCAATCTCATCTACAATGCTAAAAATTCTAGCACATAATAAGGGTATCAAGTGGCATATTTGTACCAATTTGAGATCCATAATTAAAAGTTTCTATTTCTATGCATGGAGGGAATCTTATATTGTTTTAGTGGAGCAAAGTATTTAAGCAAGATTGATTTGAAGAGTGAATATCACTATATTTATGGCAAGGAGATGAATGAAAGAAAACATTTAGACTCAAGAAGGATTATATGAGTGGCTCATAATGCCTTTCATATTTATGAACACACCATGTACTTTCATGAGGTTTGTGAATCAAGTCATGAAACCTATTTTAGGAAGTTTTGTGATTGTGTACGTGGGTGATATTTTAATATTCTACAAGATGTGTGACGAGTGTTTGTTACATATTAGGAAACTATTACAAAGATTATAGGAAGAGAAAATGTTGATAAATCTTAGGAATTCTATTTTATGTAAAAAGAGTTGGCGTATATGGGTTTTTTGATTTCTAGAGAAGGTTTGAAGATGGGCCCTAAAAAGTTATATGTAATTGTGGATTGGCCATTTTTAGGTAGAAATTTTTCATGGGTTTTCTAGTTTTTACTATAAGTTCATCAATAAATTTAGTGGTGTATGTGTATTGATTACATAGGCTATGAAAGGAGACAATATTATTTTTTTCGGAACACGGGCACATATAAGAGTTTTGTAAAATTGAGGAGAAGAATAACATAACAAATAGTGTTATCATTTATATATTTTGTTAAAGCTATTTTAGGTTGATTGCGATGTTAGTGGCATAACCATTGGTGCAATGTTGATGCGGGAGGAAAAATCTATTGCATTATTTGTTGAAAAGATGAATGATGCAAGGAGGAAGTATAGTGTGTATGATTAAGAATTCTATGTAATAATACAAGCATTAAAGAAGTGAAAATATTACTTTTCCTAAAGAGTGTGTTGTACATGGATCATTAAGAATTGCACTTCATTAATATTAAGGGACAACTAAACCATAGGGGTAGAATACCTACAAGATAAACATTTATGTTAAAGGACATAAGAAAAAAATCTAATAAGGTGGATGATGAATTTAATATGAGTAATTTTAAATTTCCAAATTTATGGATTAAAGTTGTGGGATTTGAATCCATCAAAGAATTGTACGTGTAGGATGAAGACATTAGGGAAGAATTGAAGTTATGTGCATTACCCAAAAGTGTCGAGAAACCTTGGTTGGACTATTTTGTGCAAGAAGGATTTTTACTCAAGCAAAGAAGTGTATCTCAAAAGGATCAATGTGTAAGAATATAGTAAGAGAGAAACATTCGAAGTATTAGCTAGGAACTTTGGTTTGGATGAAACCTTCGAAAAACTAGGAGAGAATTTATTTTAGTCACAAATGAGTGTAGATGTGCATAAATTCCATGTTTTTTTATTGGCTAAGGAAAAATCTTAGAGAGAAGGGTTATATCAACATTTTCCCATTCTAGAGATGCCTTGGGGAGATATAAGTATGGATTGTTTGTTTGGGTTTTACAAGGACATAAAGAGGCATCGATTCTAATTTTTAGTGGTGGATAGAATTTCAAGGATGTAATATTTAATTTCTTATAGGAAGAACGGTGATGCAACATGCATTTTAAATATTTTCTTTACTGAGAGATTATATGACCACATGGATTACTACACACAGTATAGAGTCCGACAGTGATGATACAAATTATTGGTTGAAATTGTGGATAAATTTGGATATAAAACTATAATTTTAGTTCATCATACCATCTACAAACTAATGGATAGAAATAAGTTTTGAACAAAATCCTTCAATATTTTATCGGATGTTTGGTCAAAGACAAACCGAGAACTTGGGAATTGTATTTAATGTAGGCATAATTTTCTTATAAAAATTCAGTAATTAGGAGTACAAGAAAACACCATTCCAAATCATATATGAGAATAACCCAAGATGAGTTGTGAATTTGAGATACTTACTATACAATGAGGACAAGAGTGATGAAGAAGGAGACTTTAGAACAAATGAAGGAAGTGCAATAACAAGTGTGCCATTAGGTCCCACTATTTTTTCCTATTTTTTAATGAATATATTACTTTGTATTAATATGAATTAGAAGGTATGGGTGGGGTTCTTTAAAAGTTTGGAATTGGTTGAGAAGCGGCCCATATGTTGGGTTTTTCTTTTAGGTGGTAAGAACAATTTATTCAAAGGTTGGAGTAAGTTATGAAAGCTATGGGAGGAAAGAAGAAGTGTTTTGGATGTTGGGAAGAATTTTTTTGCTTCAAATTCAAGTGTTTAGAGGGGATTTTTTTCTATCTTTTGGTTTCACAAACAAAATGGGTTCTGTTTTGACAAATTTTAATGGGAAAATAGCCATATGTAATTATTACATTTTTTATTTTTTCAAAATAAAATGTGAGGGACATACTAACCCTCCCATTTATGGATTAAAAAAGTGGACAAATCTCAAAAATAAAAATAAAACATATAATCCCCTATAAGTTTGAGATAAAAATGATTTTTTAATGTGTGTAGAATGAAGCATAGAATTTGAAAATGTAATTTTTTGAAATTTGGTTGAGTAAATCAAAAATTACATAGAAAAAATAATACGTGTTTTTGTTGAAAAGTGAAGACACTACTTAAAGTAATTAAGGATCAAAACCTTAAATTATTCATATTTCATAAATAAATACATGGTCATAAAGCTAAGATAGACATTAATGATGTAGAGGTTTTTTGAATATTTTCTTAAAACACATGAGCCAACAGAGAGTACACTTAAGATTTCTATGTCATTTGATATTTCTTGCAAAATATGGATTCATGCAAGAAATAAACATTTAAAACCTTAGGCTTAGATATACAATCCTAAGACCGGGTAATTTCTTATCCAAATAAAACATAACAAGAACATTTTATAACACGTTTACATTATAACAATCTTGCTCACATTTATTCAAACGATAATTTATGAATGCTTTATCTCATGTCATAATGCAAGCATTTTATAATGTGAACATGTTTTAAATTTTAATTATTAAGCATGCAATGCACTCACATTATAGGGTAAGTGCACCAAGTTGGGGAAAAGGGGGTCTTAAGTGGACGAATTTTTCTAAAAAAAAAAAAAAAATCAACTTGTCCGAAGTTTTTCAAATAGTTACACTCAAAATTAGAAGGTGAGGAATCTTGGAAGATTCTTCTCAAAAACTGTATATCTCAAGGGTCTCCACTTAATCGAAAGGCATGGCAGGGTTTGAACTACTACTCCTTACTTCTATGCCCTACTACTGTTAAAATAGGTGGCTCTTTTGTGGCAAAAATCATATGGAAAGCTTGGGAACTTCTCAAACCCCATCTGCTCTAGTAGGGTGGTGGTTTCCGGAATAAGCTCTCTCTTAATTCTCTTAATTTGTGGTGGAATCCAGGTGCTTCAATTTCATGACAAACCCCTTGCTCTTTCCTTGCAGCTCAAGGGTTTGCATCTTTTCAAAAAAGGGATTCAGTATATTCAAGACCTTTTTTGTCCCATCACCAGGGATTGGCTTCCATGGGATAGCCTAAAAGCTAATTTTGCTCTTCATGAAAATGACAAACAAGCCATTTCTATCATTCAAGATCTCATACCTGGCGATTGTTTGCATAAAATTGGTGTTACTACGCAGCGCCGTGGTGGTTTGATTGGCACTGGCCCTCCACCACCCCCTTTAGAAACTATAAACCTCGGTTGGGTTACAAGCTTCTCACCCAGAAACAACTTCCTCTCCAAAAGTTAAATGCTTGATGGAGCCTGCATTCCACTCATTTTGGGTGGAAGCAGCACTTCAAAGTCATTTGGGCCATTCCTATAGAGCCCAAAGTTGCACACTTTCTTTGGAGCATTCTTCATCAAGGGCTTCCTATGGGCAAGCGCCTTGTTCTTCTAGAGCTCCCCCGCCGCGCTGCCCATTCTATGCAACCATCTTGAGACTCTTCTTCATCTCTTTTGGTTCTACCCTCATGCTCAGTCTGCCTGGCATTGGATTCATACCCTTTTTCAACCTTTTTTGCCCACCTTCTTCACGTGGAAAATGGTTCTTCTAGGGGATCCGACTTTTATTCCTACAAAATTTTACAACATTTGGCATTGTTTCAAAGTGGCTATTTTATATCACATTTGGAAATCTAGAAATGTTGTTATTTTTAATAAAGAGACAGTGGATAGATTTTTTGCTATTTCTAACAAGCTTGTTGTCATCTCCAATGTTTTGCTTCAGATCCAGGTTCAGGCAGAGAAAGTCCACATTGAAGTTGAACACCTGCAAACACTGCTGGACCATTGGGGGAGTGCCCCTTGTGTGGTTAGCCACATCCCACTTGATTCCCCTCACCACCGCTCCCACTCGCAAGCAAGGCCACCGCTCATCCCATGGGTGGTGCAACTTCGACCGGGGTCTAGCTCGTGGGTGGCGTAGCGCCTCCCCCCACCGGTGGGTCTCTCCGCCTCCATCTTGGACTCGCCTGCTCCCGGGGTGTTTGGTCGGCTGGGCTCTAGCAGTGGTGGCTCCGAGAGGCAGGTGCCTGATCAGTCAAAGTTTTCGCGGCTTTCTCTTGCTATTTCACCCTCCGGCGGGGAAACGAGGAGGAACAACAACAGACTGATGGCTGGGAGCAGCCTGATGAAGCCCCGATACTACTCTTGGTGGTTGGGGTGACCGTCCAAAGAGCCCACCACCTCCGCCACCTTCCTCCATGTTTGTTGTTGCTGCTTAGCTCCATGTTTGGAGTTTTTCTGGTTCTCGGCTTATCTGTTTTAAGCTTTTTTGATTGAAAATGCATCTTTTGACATGACACTTTGCTACTCGTAGCCTTTATGGCTACTTTGATCCTGCATACGGGGTGTGATCTTTTCCACCCATTTTTGTATGATTAGCATTGTACTTCATTATTTAATATATGGTTATGCTTTTAATCCAAAAAAATGGAAGATGTTGTAGAAATATGAATCGTAGCATTTTGAGTCTAGTTTCTAAGATACTAAATTTTATTGAAAATAGATAAGTTTAAGTGGGTCATATAACTAAAATACCAACAAGTGCTCATGTTTTTGTTAAAAAACATAATAGAGTGACTTTCGTGCCCCCCACCATTTTTGAGCACCATTTAGTATTTTTGAAAACCCTTTGGTAAAAAGATAGCTAGGAGCATCTAGTTTGTGTTAGAATTTTTTAGATTTTTTTGGCGTATATTTTTTTAATGATTTTTCTAGTACATAAATTTTATGTTTTGAAAAATAACGGAGCTTGATCGTGCCCCCTAACTACCTCAAAAATATCAAAATTAGTTTTAATATATATATATATATATATATATATATATATATATATATATATATATATATATATATATATATATATATATATATATATATATATTCCTAGTTTGTGCCTAAATTTTTTTATTCAATTTCGATGAGTCTAAAAAAGATACACGACAAAAGATAAACATGTTTAAACTTCAAAAAATAGCTATAAAAAGGCATAGTTAGAAAATAAATAATATGGAAACCTTATATTTGTTAGAAAAATTGGAAAATAATATTTATACAAATAATAAACTCTTCTTTACGTCGTGGTATAATTTTTTTAAACGAATCGATCGCTTGTTTTTTATTTATCATGGCGGAAGTTAGTTTTTTGCATTTTTGCAAAAACTCGTGGTTTCTGTGTTTGTGCGGAGTCCATGCCTTAGGCTTGGGGATCAAACCTGATCCCAAGCCTTGAGGCATGGGTTGAAAATGGAAAACGTATAACACGTATGCATTATTTTTTTATATATTGTTTTCCCCAACGTCCCTTCCATCTCTTTCATGGGATTTATGCATACATTATGTTTGGTCTACAATTTTCTGTACATTCTTACATGATTTTTTAGTAGTTAATTTTGTCCCCTACCCCACTAGTTGAATTTTTCTAATCATGGGCGATAAAATTCAAGCTAAGGACAAGAGGAAAGTCAAGAACAAGACACCGGAGCAATTGGAAGAGATGAGAATAAAGAAATTGAAGAGAATGCAAAAACTTCGTGTAGGGCAAGGTACATCTGCTATATCAAATGTAGCTAATGTATTAGAAAATGGGGATGAAATACATAATGAAAATGTAGAGAATAATGATTTTTCAATGAATAATGATTTTGCAATGAATAATGATATTGAATTGAATGATAATGTTGGTATGGATGAAGAAATTGATATGAATCCAATTGTTGAACCTTTACCTGAGAATCCAAATGTTAACCCCAAAATTTGTATGAAAACACTGAATGAAGAAAGTAACCTTGTAAACGAATCTTCACCTCTAAGAAAAACTCCTTCTATTTTGCAAAGAAAACCAATTCACTTAATTGAAATCGATGAAAACATTATCAAACCAATGCCTAACAAAATGTCCGAAAGAAATGGGAGAAGAAAAGCTAGTGGAATTTGGGATATTTACTTTGAGAATTTAAATGACACACAAAGATGTCAATTATTTGTTACATTGATGAAATTAATTAAGATGAGACCTATAATGAAGACCTGGGGTTAAGAACATCTAATCTTGTTGATCAAAATGTCGATTCAATTTGAAAACATACATAAAGCATACCAAACTATAGGTGGAAAAAGATGTACCAAAGATAGTAATGTTACACGGCATTCACTTACTAATTTTATAATTAAGTGATAAAAATTTAATAAATGCTTGATAAGAAAAACAAGCAAATGCTTTGAAGCTAAATGAGAAAAACACTAATGAAAGCAATAGAGAGACGTAAATGTCTTGAGTCAAACAATAACACCGACTATTGGGCTTTATCTAGCAAACTTCCACGGAAAGATGTGAATACATATGACATTCTAAAATAATTAATTGTAAAATTTTGGAATGAGAACACAAGGGTGTCACCGAATAGAAGAGATACAGTAAAAAGAAGAATAGGTTCTCATAATCATGAATCGTGTGTAAAACATTTCTTAGATATGACTCAAACACAATTGTTCTCTAGGTTTAAGAATGAAAATCCACAAATTAACATTATCCAAAGATTATTTGAAATGAGCAAACCCTTTTATGTGAAAATCAATCACTCACGAACCACTTGTTGTTGCAGGCATCATGTTGAATTTTTAATGCATTATGATGTTTTTTTCAAATACATCATGTTTTGCATACTGACATCATGTTGCAGGAGTGTGGATTGAATGTCCCACCAAAATCTTCAAGGGAATTTATTCCGACAATATTTTGTGAAAAATCAACTAGAAATTTTTTTATAACAAAGCATGTTTGGATGGAACATGCAATGTATGTGGTGGCTTGAAAAATCTAAAAAAGTTTATCCATGAAGAGAGTACAGATTCAATAGGAAAATAATTGGTTGGTTTCAACAAATATAAATCAATGGCATATCAATTAAAATATGGAAAAGAATCTAAGAGGTGTGAGCTTGTTACAAAAAATTACATGTATCAAAATATATGGTCAAATTCAGAGAGAAATTGTTTATGAGTATGCAAGGCACACACATAGAGCTCGATGGTTGGATGAACAATTCAAGTTAAGCAAGGAAACATTCCCACTTGGTACTATTGTTTTAGTAGTTGACTTCACAGAGAATTACACATTGTAGCCACAAATGGAGGTTCAATATCAATATTATAACTCAATGCAAGTTACTATTTTCATGCATATAACATTCATGCACTCTCCAGAAAGCATTGAGCAAGATTGAAAAATATTAAGAGAGTATCATTTCTACATCAATAATAATCGGACACATTCTACTGAGTAATATGTACAAGGGTGTTTCCAAGTGTTTTATGCGAATTTGAGTGAAAGAAACATTAGTTTCAATCAACATTATATGTGGTCAAACAACTGCACATCACAATTCAAGAATGCACAGATGCTTTATTGGCTAAGAAGGATGCACAAAGAAACAAATGTACAACATATCTAGAGTTTTACTGAGGTAGGACATGGAAAAGGAGAGCATGATGGTGCAGGAGCATGTGTGAAAAGAGCACTTGCAAGAGAAGAGTTAAAGTTCAAGGATGGTGTTAAATTTATAGATGCAAAAAATATTGTTGATTGGTGTGTCAAAAATATGGACCATGAATCTCAAGAGATATCAATGGTTCGTAGATATTTTTGGTTGATAGAGGAACAACATCTGACAAACTTTGAAGATTGTATGACAGTTGTAGGATCAATTGATATGCACTCATTTTGTAGTTCAGATGCAAATGCTTGGACTATTTATACTAGGTGCATGACATTTTTTTTTGTATATCATGAATTTATTTTGTGTGGAATGAATGTGAGACATGGTAGTGGGTGGATGAATGGACTTGTAGACCTATAATTCTACTCAACATGCATCAAGTTCCACAAGCATTACAACTTGCGGTGGTCTTCGATCAAATGACAACACCACCTAACTTTGACCAAGTCTCGATTTAGTGCAACAAAGCACATACATATATGTACATGCCATGTTTTAGATTTAAAAATTATTAAATGTTTAACACTTAATGTATTTTAAATTTGAATTCAATTTTACTTTGTGATGTAGGGAACATTTTTGTAGTTATTGTGACGGAATTTAACGAAGAGGGAATAAACTACTTCTTGTCTCGTTGTGTAGAGGGGAAAATGACTTCCACAATCATTGATGGTGAAGACCTTGAGTATCCCACTGGATCAGTGGTAGTCACTGGAACTTGGATTCGATGATATCCTATCAAAAAATAAAACACTTGGTTGTTTAAAGACTATGAAGTACATCGAAAGATACTTCACTATTCACATTTGGTTCTTGCAACAAATATTAAATTGATCAAATACCAAGGTCAGCCATTAAACAAGAATTTGTGGAAGGTTCATGAATCAAATCATGAAGCAATTCTTGCACATCTTGTCAAGAGTATAGTTGATCATTATGGTTCATTAGATTGAATTTGTAAAGGTATGTTCTTCATGAATATAATTTAAATGTTTACTTTAATGATTTTATTTGAATTATATATGATTTAAAATTCTATTTAATTTCTTACTAACATGTTTATGTAGGTTAGTGATGCCAAAAAACTTCCACCTTCACATGGTGCATGTCAATAGAGAATTTATTATTCTCAAAGCCAAGTGAAGCTAAGAGAAATTAAATATTAGAAAGGAACAACAAACAGAAATTCTTATTTCACCACCTATATTGTAAAAATATCTTATTAAAATTCTCATTTCACCACCTATATTGTGTGACCCACCTATATTATTCAAGTGATTGGCAATGGAAAACCTTACATTGACTCAGACTACACTATTTTTGAATTTGCAAACAATAGGACAATGAGAACATCGAAATGAGATGGAAAACACTGGCATAGGCTTTCGTATATGTTCCCTAGGTAGAGGTGTCGGATCTGACTGGACATCTCTAGGTGCCAAGGAGTCCGAGAAATCACCTGTCGAAGATATAACATGTTTTGGTCTCAGGGATCTTAAGGGACTATGCCCAGACGAGGTATCCCGGAAGCATGGGGAGCATAGGGAACCAAAACTATTCCTCCACTAGTGTTCACTAGGCCATCCGGATGTTTTGGCACAGACGGTTTGGTCCCACGAGCTACCATTTGAAAAATATAGCTTTTGACAACCTTACATTGACTCAAACTACACTCTTTCACGCGTTTACAAACAATAGGATAGCGAGAACAAAAAAAGGAGATGGAAAAAACTAGCATATTCTTTCGTAGAGGGCCCGACATGGAGGTTTCGGATCTAACGATTCGTCTCTAGGTGCCACGGAGTCCGAGAAATCACCTGTCGAAGATATAACATTTTTTTGTCTCAGGACTCTTAAGGGACTATGCCCATACAAGGTATCCTGGAAGCACCTAGAGCTTTGGCCTCCAAAACAACACCTCCCCTAAAATTTACTTGGCCACCCTAACATGTTGGCGTAGTTGGTTCGGGCCAAGAGCTTCCATTTGCAAAATATTGCATCGAACAACCTTACATTATTCTAAAGATACACTATTGTAGCATGGAAATGAGACGAGATGGAAAATTTTAGAACTATTATTTTCTATAAATTATGGGAGATGATAGAGGAAGGTGTCATGATGCTTCCTATAAAATTCTAGGTCAAATTTAGGTCATGTGTTCAAGTTATATGTGTTTTTGTAAAACAGACTCTTTTTCAAGGTTGTCCGACCAAAAAATGATATGTCTTTGACGGGTGATTTCTCAAACTTCATGGCACCTAGAGATGTCTCATTAGATCCAAAACCTCTACATCGGGGCCCTCCATGAAAGCCTATTCTAGTTTTTCCCATCTCCTTTTGGTGTTCTCATTGTCCTATTGTTTACAAATGTGCGTGAAATAGTGTAGTTTGACCCAGTGTAAGGTTGTCAGACGCTATATTTTGCAAATGGTAGCTCATGGGACCAAACCATATATGCCAACACATCTAGATGGCCTGTTGAACACTATTGGAGGCTTCATTTTGTTCCCTACACTCCTTGTGCTTTCGGGCTACCTCGTCCGGGTGTAGTCCCTTAAGAGTCCTGAGACCAAAACACGTTATATCTTCGACAGGTGATTTCTCAAACTTCGTGGCACCTAGAGACATCTCGTCAGATTCAAAACCTCAATGTCAGGAGCCTCTACAAAAAAATTCATGGTTTTATCCATATCCATTCGGTTATCTCGTTGTCCTATTGTTTACAAACGCGTGAATTCTGTAGTTTGAGTTAGTGTTAGGTGTTAGATGCAATACTTTGCAAACGGAAGCTCTTGGTGCCAAATCGACTACCCCAAAAATTCTAGATGGCCGATGAACACTAGTGGAGGCCTCGTTTTGAGGCCAAAGCTCCAGGTGCTTCCAAGCTACCTCATCCGGCACAATCCCTTAAGAGTCCCGAGACCAAAAACTAGATATCTTCGACGGATGATTTCTCGAGACTTCATGGAACTATAGACATCTCTTCATATCTGAAACCTCTATGTCATGACCTCTATGAAATCCTCTTATGGTTTTATCCACCTCCATTTTGTTATCTCATTGTCCTATTGTTTTGCAAACGCAAAATATTGCAGTTTGAGTCAGTGTAAGGTTATCAGACACAATACTTTGCAAACGAAAGATCTTGGCACAAAAATGAATACATCAACACATCTGGATGGCCCGGTGAATGTTATTAGAGGTCTCGTTTCTTAGGCCAAAGCTCCGTGTGCTTCCGGATACCTTATCTCAGGCGTAGTCCCTTAAGAGCCCGAGACCAAAAAAACATAATATCTTTGACGGGTAATTTCTCGACTCGTGGCACGTAGAGACGTCTTTTGAGATCCACAACCTCCATGTTGTGACCCCCTACGAAATCCTATCATGGTTTTATCCACCTCCATCCAGTTCTCCTAGTGTTTGTGAACATGTGAAATATTACATTTTGAATTAGTGTAAGGTTGTTAGACGCATTACTTTGCAAACAAGCTCTTGATGCGGAACCGACTACGCTAACATATTCGAGATGTTTTGGTGAACACTATTGGAGGCCTCCTTTTGAGGCCAAAGGTCCAAGTGCTTTTGGGCTACCTCGTCCGGGAGTAGTCCCTTAAGAGCCCTGAGACCAAAAAAATGTTATATCTTCGACGGGTGATTTCTCAGACTTCGTGGCACCTAGAGATATCTCACAAATCCAAAACCTCCATGTCAAGACCCTCTATGAAATCCTCTCGTGGTTTTATCCACTTCCATTTAGTTCTCTTGTTTTCCTAGTGTTTGCAAACGCGTGAAATAGTGCGTTTGAGTCGGTGTAAGGCATCAGACGCAATAATTACAAACGAAGCTCTTGGCGCCTAAACCGACTACACCAACACATTCAGCTGGCCTAGTGAATGCTATTCGAGGCCTCTTTTTTTTTTTTCATACGCTCTTCGTGCTTCTAGGCTACCTCGTCTAGGTGTAGTCCCTTATATATTCGACGGGTGATTTGTCGGACTCTGTGGCACCTATAGACATCTCGTCCGATTCGACACCTCCATGTCGAGACCCTCATGAAATCCTCTCATAGTTATATCCATCTCCATTTGGTTCTCTCGGTGTCTATTTTTCCAAACACTCGAAATACTACAATTTGAGTTAGTGTAAGGCTGCCAAACACAATACTTTGCAAACGGAAGTTGTTGGCACCAAAACGAATACGTCAACACATCGTGGTGGCCAAGTAAATACTAGGAGAGGTGTCGTTTTGGTTTCCTACACTCTTTGGTACCCAAATTGATTCTCCTTCAAAGTATGAGCAGCATCACAGGTTTATCAGGAAGCTTAGAGATAGATAGATCATGATGAGTCATTTTGTAGCCGAGGATGGGATCTAACTGGCCCTTAGTCACTCAGATGTGGAGAAATGGATAGCACCCTCAAGAGGATTTGATCTATCCTCACTATTTTAGGTTGTGCCTTTCAACCAAAGTAAGAAAACCCTTTTGTAACTTGTTGTATATGGAGGAGATGGTGATATCCTTCCTAATGAATTTGTTAAGGAGACCTTTAAGAAAATATGATCAATGCAACAAAATCTAACTCTCACGAGTTGTCACTCTAGATAGTGGAGATATTCTCTAGGCAAGGTTCAGGCTACTAAAGACATTTGGAATCCTGATTGTTTCTACATGTTTTGGTAGTAAAATTATGCATTTGTATACACACATGACAAACAGGGGTAGTATGGGTATGATTAATTATTTTGAATGAATTTTGGTGGGAGGTGAAGTAGGATAAAGTTGATTAAACCAAATCTTTGAGAGCTTTTACAAAATGGAAGGTGCAAGCAGCCATGTTCCTTTAACCGAATATGTGCTTCAATGGAGGCCTAGATTAACACTTTTTCATACAATCTATGAGACTCTAACACGAAGGCTCGAGTTGGAAAGACCCAACAAAGCATCAAGATCTGAGCCAAACCATGCTTGAGGTACACCCAGAGGCTTATAAACAATCTCTGTCAAACAGATGAAAGAAAAGTGATTTTAAATTGTTTATTTCACTCCCAGATGAATGCTCTTCCGAGAAATGAAATTGCAGATGCCACTAAACTGTCACAAGGATTGAGACATGTGTGATTGGAATAGATTTTAATATAAGATCGTATCAGGAACAAGAAAAACTATTTGCATACACTCAGAGATAAAACCAACACATTTTGTTCAAGATCAACACAGAATAACTCGAGTTTGATTAAATTTATCAGCAAGGGAAAGTTTCTAGAACAATCTTAGAGATTTTCAATGGTTGTACACTTGCAACCACCTTGACACAATCAAACTTAATACAAAAGAGATATACAGGCTTCTCAAATGGCTTCTCAAAAGACAGGCTTTATCAAATTTTCCTCTTGGGAATTTTCTTCGACCTCTAACACTCCAACCATTTACAAAAAAATTTGTGCCATTTATAACATTTACAACAGAGCCCCTTCTTCCCCAAAAGACAAAAACATTTAATGTACCAATGGTTTCGCCATGATTTCGATCACGATTCTCATAATCAGATCTATAAAAGTTGTCAGGTGCTCATGGGGTAGATCTCTTTGAAAATCTCAGCATTCAACTCCTTCATTTGGTAGAACACTCCTCCTTCAACTCGCCAACCACTTCCACCCCTAATCTATCAAATCTAGTTCCTTGCGTGCTCGAGAGAAGAAAAATGGAAAAATCAAATCAAGCCCGAGATTCAGATTTTATTTTAATGGCGAAAGTTGTCTCAAGATCTCTCCCACCAAACTTAGATATCAAAATTAACTCCCCTCTCTATTTGGCATGCAGGAAATACCAAGAAATCATGAAGACTCGGCACTTCCAAGCATGTTTCATAAAAATGGGGGAAAATCATATTTCAAACTCATAGTTACCGTTGATCTTTACTTTGAATTTGGGTCGTCCACGTGGAAGATTCAACTTTAAAACAAGCCCAGGGGCTTCCTTTGACTTTTTACAACCTTTTGGAAAAATGGAAAAAATTTCCATTTTTCTCCGCACTTCCGCCCTTGGGAAATGAGCTTGACACGTGTCCTAAGGTGGGTCCTAGTGGAACCGTGGCCAAATTCTGCCATTTTACTTCCTTTTTGGAAAGGGAAAATTTTCCAAGTTTTCCCCACAGCTCCACCCTTGAAAAACAGGTCGACATGTGTCCCAATGTGGGTCCCAGCAGAACCACGCTTCCTTTTTCATTTTTAAATTTTTTTCTCCCAAAAGGAAATTTTTCCAAATTTCCCGAGAGTCGCACCTCCACCATTGACTAGAGCAAGCTTTAACTTTTCCCTTATTGGGCTTGCGGGCCATTTTGAGATTTTAATCCTTTTGATGTCAAGAGGCAAAAATCCAATTTGCCTCCGATGGTCCGCTTCCCCACCTCTTTGACTTTTCAAACTGCCATGTGTCACAATGGCGCATCTTGAGATGATCCCCAAAAGTTGAGACCTTGAACGAGCATGGGCTCGCCACATGTCATTGCGGTGCTCCTTCAAAAACCTTAAGGCTTTAAAAATGATTTGGGGGCGCACTTCCACTTTAGAATTTTACTCCATTTTTCCAAAGGGGCAAAACATCCAACTTACCTCTCGAAGGCCCGCATCTCCGCCATTAGCTTTGCCACATGTCCTCCTGTGGGGTCAAAGTGAGACTTTTTCCCTTGCCTCTTAAATTTTGCTCCAATCAAAAGCTCGGTGGGACCGCTGGGGGTCTAAACTTTTGCCAAAGTAGCCAAAAAGAACAAGTTCAAAAACAAACCCGTCGCGCCCCATCCAATTAGAAGAAGCCACGTAAGCACCAAAAGAACCAATCAGATTTGAGCGGGGCCACGGGACCAAATTTTTCTTTTTGCCAAAAAGTAAAAATGATAAGTTAAAGCATTTTCCCGCCATCCCCTGACCAAACAAAATAAGCCACGTGACCACCAAACGCCAAGGACTAAATTTGACAAGAAAAAGACACCCGCCGATTATCAAAATATTGAAAATCAGCATTCACGCCTAGAACCTGATTTTTCATTAAGGATGAAAATTCTTTTGAAACAAAAACAAGTGAATCATGATTCCGAGCATCTTTTTGACCATGGATTTGGATTTTCAAAGGCATACAAATATAGATTAACCATTTTGAGCTTCCATGGTCAGGGAAAAATAGGAAAACGGAAAGGATCGCGGATTTTGAAGAAATTGGGGTAAAAACAAGGCAGACTCGAGAGAATTCAAGGAGGGACATGACAATGGATTTTGCAAACAACTCAAAGCATCTCAAATGGAAATAAAAGCTTTAAAACCCACATCGAGAGACAAAGAATTTCACAATACGCAGATTAGAGGAAAATAATGGCAAATGGGGCAAGATAGATCTGAGCACCAACATCAGCTCGACTCGAGGATGGGCACTCCCTATGAGTGCCACAAGAACAACGGTAGACCAAGTGCCAAAAATATCCATTGGGCAAAGGAGTCAGCTTGCAGAGTAGAGAAATAGAGCCATCTCTCAAAATGAATAGAGAAACCTAGCAAAAACAGGTCACCAAGGACCAAAGCAAGTGAAAACACAAAAGACAAGAAACAAACAACAAACTATACACTGTACAAAAGATGTTCACCTTGATTCTAGGGAATCAATCCAAGAAATGCTTCAAATGCCTGCCATTAACAGGAAATTCAAGCAACTCACCATCCAAATCCTTCAAGAAGAAGGTATGCTCACCAATTCTAATATCAATGGAGTAAGGGCCCATCCATAATGAGTCAAACTTGCCATGCTTGCCCTTATCTTCATGCCTACTATCCCATAGCAACACAAGATCTCCAACATTGAAAGCTCTGGGAGTGACCTTCTTGTCAAATAACTTCTTTAGCTTTTCTTTGAACTTTACATGCCTCTGGTGGGATGCCCTCCTTTCTTCATCAAGTTCAATAATCTAGTTAATGTGAGCATCATAAGGACTTACTTCTTGGTCCTCCAGTTGTTGAATGAACTGATATGAAGATAATTGCATATACAGGGAGAAACAGGCCTGAGTTCCATACACTAACTCAAATGGACTCTTTCCAGTGGCTCTTTTAACAAAGTGATCCTATCAGCCCAAACAACAAACTTCAACTGTTCACCCCATTTTCTCTTGTTTAGCTCCAAGGTTCTTCTGATAATCTTCAGAAGGTTTTTATTATCTGGACTCAGCTTGTCCATTTCTTAAGGATTGTAATTATATGCATATGTCAAGTTGACCCCATATTCTTTTCACATTTCCACCAAGGGTTTAGCTCTGAAGCTCATGGCATTATCAACAACAATCTTGACTGGCACCCCAAACCTACAGATGATATGGTTCAACAGAAAATCCATGACAACTTGGTGTGTTGCCTTCTTGGTGGGGATTGCCTCCACCCATTTAGTAAAGTAATCAGTGGCTACAAGAATCCACTTATGGCCAGCACTTGAAGGGTCTGAAATTTCACCAATGAAATCCATTCCCCATTACTTGAATGGAGCTTCAATTGATACAGGATGCAAAGGAAGGGAGCTGAAGCTTTCAGTCTTCCAGAAGAAGCGCTGGCAACTCTCACATCTTCTAACCAACAAGGTTGTATCCTTGAAAAGAGTTGGCCACTAATAACCAGCCCTCAAGATCTTGTGTGTTGTGACTCTTGCAGCAAAATTCCCCCACAAACTCCTCCATGGAGATCAACAATTATCTTGGGGGATTCTTCTTCAATAATGCACCTTAAGAGGAATCCCTCTAGATTCTTCCAAGCTAGCCCATAATCAGTAATGACATATTTCTGGGAAGCCAACTTAAGGGCTCTTTTCTGGTTCTTACTTAAATACTCAGGGCAGTTCAGATGTCTGAGATAAAAAATTACATCTTTGTACCACTCAAAACTCATCAATGTTTGAAAAACATCTACCCTACCTTCTTCTACCTCATTTACCTCAATAGTTTGCAAGTTGCTCTCAGCCATAAGCTTAGCTAGGCCCAAACCTCTCACCAGCTTCGTGGTTTGGATATCCATGTCATATTCTTGCAACTTGTTCACCCACCTGCACCTTTTGCTTGAGACTTCCATCTCTGATAAGATGTCCTTGACCATGGTGTGGGGAACATAAGCAACAATTTTAGAACTTAGAATATAAGGCCTAAAAACCTTTGTTGCTTTTACTAAGGAAAATGCTTGCTTCTCCATAATAGTGTACTTTAACTCAGCCCCTTGTAATGCCTTACTGAAAAAGGCAATTGGCCTTTCAGCCCCCTCATCATCCTTCTGCAGCAGGACAGAAGAAACAGTGTTCTCTGAAGCAAAAGAGAACAGTTGAAAGGGCTTCTTATAATCTGGAGCTGCTATAACATGTGCATGCTTTAGTGCCTCTTTAATCCCATTGAAATCTTGGATGGAAGCCTCCTCCCATTTGATGGCTCTGGTCCTTTTTAACATGGAAGTGATTGGAATGGTCAACTCAGCAAAGTTTGATATAAATCTTCGATGAAGTTTATCCGCCCAAAGGAGGACCGAATCCCTTTCTTGGTCCTTAGAATCGGGACCTTGCTGATGGCCTCTACCCTTTCTGGATCAATCATCACCCCTTCTTGTGACACAATGTGACCAAGCAATTTTGCCTTCTGCACTCCAAAATGGCACTTCTTTGGATTGAGTGAAATGCCATATTCTCTGCATCTTATCAGCATCTTTTCTAAGTGCAATAGGTGATCACTTATCTTCCTAGAAAATACAGTTACATCATCTTGATACACTGTAATAAACTCATTGATGTAACCAACAAAAGCAACATCCATTTCTCTTTGAAAGGTGGCTCCAAAGCATTCATCAGACCAAAGGGCATCCTAACATATACATAAGTCCCCAAGGAGTGGTAAAGGTTGTTTTAATTCTTTCTGATTCCTTCACCACAACTTGGTTATAACTAGAGAAACCATCCAGGGTAGAAAGTAGCTCAGAACCAGTCACTAGTTGCAACATGTTTTCCATGTTTGGTAAAGGATAATTATCCTTCATTGATGCTCTGTTCAAGTTTCTAAAATCCACACACAACCTGATGTCACCGTTCTTTTTCTCGGACTGGTACTAGGTTTGCAACCCAGGAGGAATACCTTGTGGGCTGAATAATCCCTCCATCTCTTAGCTTCTTCAATTCCTCTTGCATTTTAAGAGATAAGAGTGGATTGATGGGCCTCTGTTTCTTCCTGAATGGATTTGCATTAGACTCCAAGGGAATCTCATGTTGAAACAAGTCCTCTCTGTATGCTTTTAGTTTAGAATATGTCCAAGCCATGCAATCCTGATACTTTTTCAACAATTGGATGTAGGACTACTTCTCCTCCTTGCTGAGATTGTTTCCTAACCAAATTTTCCTTGGCTTCTCCTTTGTGCCAAGGTCATGCTCCTCAATATCCCTTGAGGTTGCTATGCATCTATTAATAATGTGGTCAACATTATCAAAATTGGACTCAAGAGCAACCAACCCTCTAGGAATGGTATTAGTCTTTAGTTGGATGATGCCCTTGCCAAACAAGGTTTCTTTACCCTCTGCTACACACACCATTGGCTCCCAATCAATATTTTGATCAGAAAACTCTCCTTTATTCCATAAACCTTCTGACCTGAGCATCATCATCAAAAACCTACCAATGCTTAATATTGTCAGGTACAGATGGCCTTGTTAACACCTCAACATCATATTCACAATATGGGGACACTGCACAATTGTCAAAACGAGACCCCAACACTACAAGTTTGTCTGCCAAGTCATTGAACTTCCTATCATGATGCATAATGTTGAATGAATCAAACATCTCAATGAAATCCCAAACTGCATGCTTGTATTGTTTCATTCGTTGATTCTTTGTGGCATATAAGTTTTCTAACTTGTTTTACTATTAATTCTGAGTCTCCTTTGACAATGATGTCCTTGACACCATATTTCCAAGCAATTATTAAACCCAACAACAAGTGCCTCATACTCAACAATGTTGTTAGTGCACTCAAATTTGAGTTTGAAGGAAAAAAAAATTCCTGACCTGGAGAAAGCAAAACAACACCAACACCATTCCCAAACTTGGAGCAAGCTCCATCAAATAATAGAGTCCAAGGAGAGCCCATTTGTTCAAGGCATTTGCATTCTTCAATCTTGTGCTCCTTTCCATTAGCAAATCCTACAAAGTTATCTACATCAACACTTGTGTATAATACCTCATAGGATGCATTGTTGGGATCCTCAATAAGGTGCAACATCTATTTTCCCCATACAACTTGACAAGGCTGCCCTCAATTGGAATGGTAGCATAGGACATGTCCATTTGGACACTCCCACCAACACTTGTAACCCATTTTCTAGACAATAGCATGCCCCACTTGGTTGGGCAAGTCAACAATGACAACATCAAGTTTTAAATTTCTGCCTGGATAGGCTATAAGTTGTACCACCAAACCCTTCACACATCCCACCACTGGAACCTCTCTGGAATCCATAGCAATACACTTCCCATATGTTGATGTTACCTTGATGTCTATCTCATTCATGACTTCAAGGGGCATAACATTACATGATGCCCCTGAGTCAAACATGCAGTTGTGTAGCAATTTGTCTTTAATGATTAGAGTGGTGAAGAATGGATCCACATTTAGTTGAGAGTCTACTAAGGATGTCCCAGATAAACCTTAGGTGGTTCATCTAGCTCTTCTGATGTTGGTGGTGCTTCTGGTTCTTCAATGACTGGTGGGGTCTCCACAATGTTTATGTTTCTACCTAGGGAAATCTTCTCCTCTTTCAATCCAAAATACTCCAATGCCCTCTTCTTGTGCTCAAGGATCCTAAGAAACTCAACAATTAGAATTGAGATCTTGATCTGACTCAAGACTTGGGCAATATCATAAGGGACAGACTTTGGCAAGGTGGCATTAGAAGGAAAGCTGACACACTCACTCGGTGGTACAGATTTTTATAGCTTGGGCATGAGGAGGGGTATGATTTTTGTTTGGAACTGCAAGGCTTTTAGTAGATGCATCCTTCTTAGGGCCCTCCTTAGGAATGTTTGAAAGTAAGGGAGCTTTTGGCTTGGCTTGAGGCCCTGCCCCTTTGACAACCTTACTTCTTGTGTTATATTCCTTCTCTTGAGCAACCACAACATTCATCAGTAATTGTCTATCTTCCTTAGAGGGGATTCCTCCATCATACTTCTTTATCATTAAAGCCCTTAAGTATTCAAAGTCATTATTGGGAAATTCAAAAGCTTGTACAATATCTACTTCTAAAGTATGAGAGGGAGGAAGAATAGTTACCCTATGAATGCAATCCCAAAAATTGGCAAGCAATCCGAGCACTTATCACCTCAATTAAAGTTGCCCCTTGTTGTGAGCTCGTGGAACAACCCATCATGTAGACATCATCATCATTATCATCATCAACTTCTTCTTCTTCTTGTTGATCTTCTTCACAAGGAGCATGGGGCATGAAACATCTGTCACACCAATCAATGACATATGTCTCCTCCACAATAGCAACTCTGGTAGCCAAAGGATCAATTACCATTCTATTCTCCCTGGCCTAGGACTTCCTATTTCCAAATCCAACAGGTCCCTTGCCTTTGTCATCAGATATTTGGTGATTTGTGAACCTGTCTTGGCCTTGCTGCTTGTGTTGACCTTGTGAACTCTGCCTAATTCCTTTCTCATCCCAGGCTATTTTGTAGGAAATTTCTTTGACAACCCCTGCCAAAGTCTTCACAACTTTTTCCAAATCAGCAACCTTGCTTGTCTGAGGTTTTTTTGGGTTAATCAACTTTACACCCTCCCTTTTTGGAGGCTTTCCAATTACCTTTATATTGTTTTCAATTTTCTAGGCCATAGTGAAAGCCTATCTAAAATTAGCAGGGTTTTTGTCTCTCAAGTAGTAAGCATCCTTTTTATCAATGCATCTAAATATTTGATTAAACATGATTCATCACATGGCCTTATCCTAACAGGAAATCTCCTCAAGGTCTTGTTAAACCTTGTGTTGAAATCATGTACTAACTCATTAGGATTATTTTTTATGTTTTCAAATTATATCAAAAGAAACCTAGGGTCAGTTCTATCACCATACTACAATTTAAATGCATTGCTCATCTCAGTCCAAGAATCAATAGAGTTATCTGGCAAAGCTTTATACCAGTCCCTTGCATCCTCTTCCAGAGTATGGATAAACAACTTGATATACACATCCTCATGTTCAATCTCAAAGTCTTCCATCATATTGATAAAAATCTTTAAATGTTGATCACCAGTTATAGCATTGTTTCCTTGGAACTTTGGTAGTTTGTTCTTACTTCTTGAGGAACTACATTTGGATAACCACCATCCCTACAAAATTTATAGGTCCAAAGGTATTTACAACAAATGGAGGTCTAGGTGGGGGCAAGGCCATGTTGTTTTGAGGAGGTGACCCTGGAGGGGTGAAAAATTGATGAGGGGTGAAGGTATTTGAAACACATGGGTATAACTTTCAAACTGGATATCCCCTAAAGGCCTAGTTTCTTGGAAATCCCTATCAGCTTCTGAAAGATAGGGGCAAAATGAGAAGCAAACCTTTAAAAATCAAATGAAGGCCCTCTCCAGTTGGAGAATTCAATTCCACAAAGAGGCTACCTGATTTAAAAGCACTTGAATTGTAGTATTCAATAATAGGCTGATCACTTTCATCAATGGAGATCCCTTTTCTTGTCTATTGATCCCCAACAGCTCTCAGATTTTCTTCCTTTTGATTTTACTTTTCCTAGCTCTGGAAATAATGTCCTAGCAGGATCCTTAGCAAAGAAATACCTTCTTCCTTCTAGCTTTATGAAGATTAGTAACAAAACTCACTTGACAGAGGTTAAGACACTGGTACTCTTCAATAATTAGATCAACAGGGAGTCGCCACTAAGGATTTCCACCTTAGTTGTGCAGATGCACTAAATATGATCTGTCAAATGTTTGTCAACACTAGAAACTAGAAATGGAGAGACTTTGACTTTCTTTACCCATATCTATCAATGAAAGCTAGTGCACTAGGTGTAGAAACTGAAAGAATTGTACTAGGCACTTGGAGTATATAAGAAGTGTTTTACCATGGTCTGAATATGAACTACAATCACTATCTCCCCAGTAGTGGTGCCACTTAGGTGTTGGTACCAAAATTGATTCTCCTTCAAAGTCTAAGCAGCATCACAGGTTTATCAGGAATCTTAGAGACAGATAGATCATGATGAGTCATTTTGTAGTTGGGGATGGGATCTAACTAGCCCTTAGTCACTCAGATGTGGAGAAATGGATAGCACCCTCAAGAGGATTTGATCTATCCTCACTATTTTAGGTTGTGCCTTTCAACCAAGGTAAGAGAACCATTTTGTAACCTATTGTTTATGGAGGAGATGGTGATATCCTTCCTAATGAATTTTTTAAGGAGACCTTGAAGAAAATATGATCAATGCAACAAAATCTAACTCTCACGAGTTGTCACTCTAGATAGTGGAGATATTCTCTAGGCAAGGTTCAAGCTACTAAAGACATTTGGAATCTTGATTGTTTCTGCATGTTTTGGTAGTAAAAATTATGCATTTGTATACACACATGAAAACAGGGGTAGTATGGGTATGATTAATTGTTTTGAATGAATTTTGGTGGGAGGTGAAGCAGGATAAAGTTGATTATACCAAATCTTTGAGAGCTTTTACAAAAATGGAAGGCTCAAGTAGCAGAATGTTTTCAGAGTAGTTAGGGTGTTCCTTTAACTAGAATATGTGCTTCAATGGAGGCCCAGATTAGCACTTTTTCATACAATCTATGAGACTCTAACATGAAGGCTCGAGTTGGAAAGACCCAACAAAGCATCAAGATCTGAGCCAAACCACGCCTGAGGTACACCCAGAGGCTTACAAACAATCTCTATCAAACAAATGAAAGAAAAGTGATTTTAAATCATTTATTTCACTCCCAGATGAATGCTCTTCCAAGAAATGAAATTACAGATGCCACTAAACTGTCACAAGGATTGAGACCTGTGTGATTGGAATATATTTTAATACAAGATTGCAACAGGAACAAGAAAAACTATTTGCATACACTCAAAGATAAAACCAACACATTTTGTTCAAGATCAACACAGAATAACTCAAGTTTGATTAAATTTATCAATAGCAGGGAAAGTTTCTAGAACAATCTAAGAGCTTGTCAATGGTTGTACACTTGCAACCACCTTGACACGATCAAACTTAATACAAAAGAGATATACATGATTCTCGTATGGCTTCTCAAAAGACAAGCTTTTCAAATTTTCCGCTTGGGAATTTTCTTGTCCATTTATAACATTTACAACAGATCCCCTTCTTCCCCAAAAGACAAAAACATTTAATATACCAGTGCTCACCATGATCTCGATCGTGATTCCCTTAATCAAACCTATAAAAGTTGGTAGGTTCTCATGGGGTAGATCTCTTTGAAAATCTCAAAGCATTCAACTCCTTCATTTGGTAGAACACTCCCCCTTCAACTCGCTAACCACTTCCAACCCTAATCTATCAAATCTAAGTTCCTTGCGTGCTCGAGAGAAAAAATGGGAAAATCAGATCGAGCCCGAGAGTCAGACCATTTTAATGGCAAAAGTTGTCTCTAAATCTCTCCCACTAAACTTAGATATCACAATTAAGTCCCCTCTTTGTTTGGCATGTAGGAAATACCAAGAAATCATGAATACTCACACTTCCAAGCGTGTTTCAATAAAAATGGGGGAAATTAGATTTCAAACTCACAGTTTTCATTGATCTTTGCTTTGAATTTGGGCCGTCCACGTGGAAGATTTAACTTTAAAATAGGCCCGAAGGCTTCCTTTGAATTTTTACAACCTTTTGGAAAAATGGAAAAAATTCCATTTTGCTCCGCACTTCTGCCCTTGGGAAATGATCCTAACACATGTCCTACGATGGGTCCTAGTAGAACCGTGGTGAAATTCTACCATTTTACTTCCTTTTTGGAAAAGGGAAAATTTTCCAAGTTTTCCCCGCAGCTCCACCCTTAAAAAAACGACATGTGTCCCAATGTGGGTCCTCATGATTCCTTTTTCATTTTTAACTTTTTTCTCCCAAAAGGAAATTTTTCCAAATTTCCCTAAGAGTTCGCACCTCCACCGTTGACTGGAGAAAGCTTTGACTTTTCCCTTATCGAGCTTGCGGGCCATTTTGAGATTTTAATCCTTTTGATGTCAAGAGGTAAAAATCCAATTTTCCTCCGATGGTCCACTTCCCGCCTCTTTGAATTTTCAAACTACCACATGTCATAATGGCGCATCTTGAGATGATCCCCAAAAGTTGAGACATAAAACAAGTGCGAGCTCACCACATGTCATTACGGTGCTCCTTCAAAACCTTAAGGCTTTAAAAATGATTTGGCAGGGGCACACTTCCACTTTAGAATTTTACTCCATTTTGCCAAAGGAGCAAAACATCTAACTTACCTCGAAGGCCCGCATCTCCGCACAAGTGAATCATGATTTCGAGCATCTTTTCGACCATGGATTTGGATTTTAAAAGGCTTAAAATATATATTAACCATTTTCAAGCTTCCATGGTCGGGGAAAAATAGGAAAAATGGCAAGGCCCGCGAATTTTGAAGAAATTAGGGCAAAAAAAGGCACACTCGGAGAATTTTTCAAGGAGGGACATGACAATGGATTTTGCAAACAACTCAAAGCATATCAAATGGAAATAAAAGCTTTCACAAAACCCACATCGAGAGACAAAGAATTTCACAATACGTAGAATAGAGGAAAATAATGGCAAATGGGGTGAGACAGATTTGAGCACCAACACGCTCCACGTGCTTCCGAGCTACCTTGTCAGTGCATAATCCCTTAAGAGCCCTAAGACCAAAACAAGTTATATCTTTGATAAGTGATTTCTCAAACTTCGTGGCACTTAGAGATGTCTCAAGATCCAAAACCTCCATGTCGAGGCCATCTACGAAATTCTCTCATGGTTTTATCCATCTCCATTCGGTTCTCTCGATGTTTTATTGTTTGAAAAACACGCGAAATACCGTAATTTGAGTCGAGTGTAAGGCTATCAGACGTAATACTTTGCAAACGGAAGCTCTTGGCACCAAACCGACTACACCAACACGTCAGGGTGGCCAGGTAAATACTAGGGAAGGTGTTTTTTCAGTTTCCTACGCTCCTCATACTTCCGAGCTACCTCGTCCGAGCGTAGTCCCTTAAGAGCCCTGAGACCAAAAAGACGTTATATCTTCGACATGTGATTTCTCAAACTCGTGGCACCTAGATATGTCTCATCAAATCTGAAACCTCCATGTCAAGGCCCTCTACGAAAGCCTATCATGGTTTTATCCACCTCTATTTGGTTCTCTCACCTGTCTTATTGATTGCAAATGCACGAAATCTTTGCAGTTTGAGTTAGTTTAAGGTTGCTAGACGCAATACTTTACAAACGAAACTCTTGGCACCAAATGACTACACCAACATGTTGGGGTGGCCAGTAAATACTAGGGAGGTGTTCTTTTGGTTGCATACGCTCCCTCGTGCTTCCGGCTACCTCGTTTGAGCGTAGTCCTTTAAGAGCCTGAGACCAAAACATGTTATATCTTTGACAGGTGATTTCTGACTCGTGGCACCTAGACATGTCTTGTCATATCGACACCTCGTCTGGGAGTTCTTGTTCAATGACTAGATTGGCTTAAGAATGAATTTGATAGGGTAATTTCTAAGAACACACAGGAGTTATCAATCACCTAGTAAATCTTTCTTGTTTAGTTTTGAATGGGAGTCAATTGGCCTATGACTTAGTGACCTTCCATTCATTGATAATTTATGCTATGATAAACCCATGGATTCTTTCAAAAGCGCCTTCAAAAATATAGGGGTATTCATCAAGCCTAGTGAAGGGTGTGATGTGATTTTCAAATAACTTAAAATGCCTACAGATTTAAAGGTAATAACACGAATTGGACAGGATTAGACAATCAAGAATCATTGAGTGTCTAAATTAGAATGTCATTACATCTGGAGACATTCTTGAGCATTGGAGTAATGCATATGGAGAGACATTCTCAAAATATCAATAGATGAAAGGCATCAAATTGTGACGAATCTCAGGTGTTTTAACATGGGAGAATACTAAGAAGCATTGAAGAATGTAGTCGGTGCATGATAAGATAGGAACCCATACAAAGAGACCATGAGCAAGAAGAAGCGCAAGTAAGATTAATACACATATACACATTGATAAATTGAATGAATAATTACTCATATTAGGTAAATCTTTATATACATACATTATATAAATTATTATTTCCAAAGTTTGATGCATATTATACATTGAAAACTCTAGTACATGTACATCACCAATAAATGAAAAAATAATCCATAATGTCTTAAATAATGTCAAGTGCACTTCATATTAGTTTCATGCAAAAATAATCTCCGAAATGTAAGGTATCATACAAAAATATCAAGTTGCAAATAGTATTTTAATGTGCATAATAAAAATAAAAATGCCTAAATAGGTCATATACCATCAAGTTTAAATGCCATATAGGTGTACATACAATGCCATGGACATAGGCATACAAAAAAAATGTCATGTAAGATGTATATATTTCCTAATCATCAAAATCTATCCCTCTCTTGGCCTTGCTCAAAGAAGGCCCTCCCTTAGACGAAGATGGAGATCTATGAGATGACTTTGGATCATCTGAGCCCATGCTACAAGTCCTCTTTTGCTGAATACTTGCCTGTAGATAAACTTGTAAATGCAAACAATGTTTTTTTGTTAAAAATTAATTTATATATGTTTTCAACATGTATTTAAGACCATGCTAGAATGAAAGTATTTACATAAATACACAAACTTACCGCAAGTTATCAATCACGTTGAATCTGCATCTCACACTCAGATGAGTCATCGGGAGATCTAGAGTACGAATGGGGGTACGAAGACGATGAGATGGAGGATTCCATGCCCTCAAAGTCAAAATGGAGGGGGGAAGTTCCCTACATACACATAAGATCACAAAATCTAACATCATAATGAGCAAAAATAGAACTAAGTACATGTATGTGTAATGACAATATTTTAACTAATTTTATCAATATAGAACTATTGTTTTTACCCCGCCACACTTGTGAATCAAATGATCGGGTTGTTACCTGTCACAAGTAACTTCTGCATATACACAATGAAGGACATTATTAACATAATTTAATAATTCTACAATGAAAGACATTACTAACATGTAATTTAACATAATATGAATTACACAAGCAATTTAACAAAATTTACATGTTGTTTGAATACCTCAGTGAGTTGTTGCGCAGATGAAATCACAGTGGCAACACCTTTCTCTACTTGTCGCAGAGATGGTGGGGTGTCTAGTGAATTTAGCATCTTTATCAAACATGTATCACATGAGTTAGATGAACATACAAGAACATACATATATTTGACTTCAAAAGTAATATATATGTATATATATATATATATATATGTGTATATATATATATATATATATATATATATGCATGTATGTGAAAATTTTACACAATTAACATTATAAATTACCTTTGTGAATGTATGTGTATGCATGGTGCTCACCGCCTATGGTTAGGATGAAGATGCGTCTCCCACGCACTATAATATCAATGCATGTACATGTACAAATACAATTATTTCAAAAATTTAACATATATAAGTAAATCAAGTACTTCAAACTTTTTGTAACACACATAATAAAACATAACAAATACCTGTGAAGGTGACGTCGATGACTATAATCCAAATGTCTCACTCAAAAAGGCATCTAACATAGTGACATTATCATGTGCACCCCTAGCACCAACTCCACCAAAATCAAGTACGCATGAAAGTATCATCCCCTCGGAGCCCTAAACATATGCTACCACATGATGAGCAAAGATGTGGAATCATGGTAGTACTCCTGAGAGAATACTCTATGTACCTCCATGAGCATCTAGCTCAAAAATCTCCCTCATATGTCAAACAAGGGTCACAAATAGCCCCTGAAGCGCATGGAGTGTATCAATCTCTATTGTCTCCTTCACTTTGCCAAGGATAGTCTCAAGATGAGGGGGCTTCTATGTGAGGACTCTACCCTGCTTTGAATAGGTGCACGTTGTGCACCTAGTCTGATCTATGCTGAGATCCTTTCCCACGGCCTTAGAAATCTCAAAATGAAAATAATTTGGTATCTCGTTGAGATAAACTCGCAATAGAGTTTCCTCCAGAAAGGATAGTGGCACCTCGTTGTTATTACAAGGTGGAAAATCAAACATCATCCACCATCGGTCCCAAAAATTATTTTTAATCAAATTATTATTGCACCAATGGATGGGAAACCATTTACATGACAATGAAACAAAAACTTAGTGCGAGGGTTCGTGAATAAGGTGCATATGAGGTATTTCAGTAATTTCTTTTTCTTTACATCCACATATGACAATTTTTGGAACAATAAACCCTACAACCCTCTCTTGTAAGATTTCTAATGATCAATTTTCCCCGTTACCATGTTAACTTGAGCAAGTAATGCCTCCAATGTGTTTGCAAGAGAGATGCGATGAGGGTTTGTAGATTGTGAATCCCTCGTTCTTTTGATTAAATCCTTAATTTCAATTTTGTTTTCAACTATGTGGGCTGCTAAATCTTCTTGACTACTTGGGGATGTTGAGCAACTATGGGAGGGTTGGGATGGATGACAGGAATAGTAGGGTTTGGTTGTGGTTGATTCCCTTGACCTCGAACTGTAGCAATAAAAAAATGTATTCAATTAAAATTCTACTCTATAATTATCAAATTTCAATGTAATTTTGAGAAAATAATCATGCCTACCTCTTCTCTGTGGCACCATCGTCAATTCAGATCTTCTCGGCGATCCAGAGATGATCATTTGAGCTTGAGATCCAAATTGAATGAAAAATGCAAGGGCAAAGCTCAAACTTTGTTTGAGGGAGATAAAATGATAGAGGCTTGGGCTTCTTCTTTTTATTTTCTAATGATCAATTTTCCCGTTACCATTTAGTTTGAGCAAAATGCCTCCAAACTAGAGATGCGATGAAAACGATTGTGAATCCCTCGTTATTTGATTAAATCCTTAAACTTCAATTTTGTTTTCAACTTTGTGCTAAATCTTCCCCCTACTTGGGGGATGTTAGCAACTATAAGGGTTGGGATGGACCAAGAATAATGCACTTGGTCATTATAATTGACCTTGCCAAGCTATAATACATCAATTAAAAATGGTATTCAATTTATCTATTATTATCAAATTTCAATGTAAAAAAATAATCATCATAAAAATCGTCACATCAGATTTTCTCCGATCTAGAGATGATCATTTAAGCTTGAGATCTAGCCGAATGAAAAAACATACAAACTTGTGTTTGAGGGAGATAAAATGATAGAGGCGTGGGCTTCTTCTTTATAAAACATAATGCATAAACATTATAGTTTGGTAAACTAAACCTAAGAAATAAAAACGTGATCTTGTTATAATATAATGCTAACACTTACGTGTTTTGAAGTTTTGTCCACTTTTCGCCCCCAACTAGCTGTGCACTTACCCTATAACATGACCAAGCTATAATGCACTTTCATTATAATGTGACCAAGCCAAGCTATAATACATCAATTACAAATGGTTTTGTTATAGAAATATCAAACAATTAAATTCAAGATGTTATAAAAAAATTACAAAAATGCACAAGTTTAACATACAAGGGCTCCTAGCTATGTTCTTTAAAAACCTTTTCGAAAACACGGTCTAACGTCAAAATTTTGTTAAGAGAGTTTCGATGAGAAAATATCCCATTCCCAATCCTAGCTCCATGTCGATTAGAAATGACACATGTTTCCGAGTTTGAAAAATGTCCGTTGGTTGTATAAATTCCGGTGATTTTATGATGTGTTAAAAAGTAAGGAAATCATAACTTGTTTCTAATTTGGGTCCATTTTTTTAAACCATCTATTTTAATGAGTATTAGTTAATGTTAGTCTCTTAGAGCATGTTTGAGTTGCACACTTTTGGTCCCAAATTCCACCTCGAGGGCTAAAAATTAGGATTTAATTTGTAATTGATTTTTTCCTATTTTAGGGTATTAGTTAATGTTAGTCTCTAGCATGTGAATTTACTAAGAATAATGTGTTTTAGTAAACTACTAAAAATAGTAATTTACACCACCTAGAGTAGATTTAGTCAAAGTTAGTTAGAGTTTGCTTAGCAAATCAAGTTGGGAGTTATTTTCCTATTTAGGAAACATTGTAGTTCATGATTTAATAACAAAGAAGGAGATCTATTTTCTTTTGGATTTTAAATTATTTGCAGTATATTGAGTGTGTTCAAATTTTGGCTACATTATTTAGTATCGAGCAAGTTCGAATCTTGGAAAAAAAAAGGGCGGGGAAGAGGAAGAGGAGGAGGTATTTCCCAAATGAATAGAAACATGCAAGATCTGCAAGGGCAAGTTATTGAGCTTACCGCAATGATAACCCATAGAGGAAATCAAGGTGGATATGATACTGATGAAGAAGAAGTTTGTGAATAGGAGGAGATGCAAGTGCCACCCTTATATTTTAAAGAAAGGATGCTTCGAGCATTAGAAGGAAATAATGACGAGATAAGAGTTGATGTTTCAAAGTATGGAGGTAGTCTAAAACCAGAGGAGCTGATAGACTGGTTGACTAGCATGGGAAATTATTTTGTGGAAGGCTATGTTAGAAGAAAAGAAGGTAAAATTTGCATGCACGAAATTAAAAGGTCATGCTATGTTATGGTGGGATCACCTATAAAAAGAGTGGTCAAGAAAGGGGAAAGAAAGGATTAGGACCTAGAGTAAGATGGAGAAGAAGCTAAAATACAAATTTCTCCTTGTGGATTATGCATAAACCCTTTTCAAGAGGTTTTAGAATCTCAGACAGAACTTACAAACCGTGCAAGAATACACAGATGAGTTCTACAAGTTGTCCATTCGTGTAGAGCATGAAGAAACTAAGGAACAAATGGCTACAAGGTATGTAAATGGATTAAAATTTTCTATTCAAGATGAAATAAGCATGCACAGGATTAAGAGCATGGAGGATGCCTATCAACTAGCCTTAAAGGCCAAAGAAAAAAAAAGTCATCAAAGTTTTAGGAGATCACCTGGGATGAATAGGGGAGCCTCATCCTCCTTTTCGGGGATGAGATGGTTTCATTCAAGGTAGGGGAGAACCACCTCGTGGAGTGGAAAAGAAAGAAGATACAAGACAAGATTCCCAAATCAGCAAAGAGGTAGAGGATTTCCTAGGGGCAGAGGATATGTTGGCGGTAGAGGATGGGAGGCTCCACGAAGACCATTTGTTTGTTATAGATGTGGTGAAGAGGGGCATATGGATTTTGAATTCCCACATTATTATACACATGACAAGAGACAAGTAGACTCTCCAAGGGTAAATATTTTGAAGCTAAACAAGAAGAAGAAGAACATGACCTAAAAATTCCACCAGATGTGGGAGAAAATTTGATGATAAAAGGAATATGATTTCTCCAAGAAAGGATATCAAGGGGGATGCATGGCTACATACAAATATCTTTAGTAACAAGATGCACTTCAGGAGGAAAGTTATGTAATGTTATTATTTATGGTGGTGGTTGTGACAACATGGTTTCAAATGAGATGGTTGAGAAACTAGGTTTGCATTGTGAGAAGAATCCTAACCCTTACATTTCATGGTTTAATAAGGGTAATGAAGTTATTATTGGTAAGAGATGTTTAATAAGTTTTTATATTGGGAAAATTTATAAGGATGAGATTTGGTGTGATGTTATTCCTATGGATACATGTCATATGTTGTTAGGAAGACCATGGCAATTTGATAGGAAAGTTATTCATGATGGGAAAAGAATACTTATACTTTCGGAAGGATGGCACAAAAAACAGTTTTGCTACCTCTTAAGGAAGAGGGAAAGGCTGAAACTATGATTTCGCAAAAGAATTTGTGAAGGAGGAAAAGGCATCGTGGTTTTTTTATGCAGTCGGTCGGAAATAAGGATGAACTCGCAAGTGCATGAATACTAGTAGAAATAACAAAATTAATAGAAGAATTTTCTGATGTTATTCCTGATGAGCTATCAAATGGATTACCACCCAAAAGATATATTTAGCACCATATTGATTTGATCTCAGGGTCTTCACTCCCAAATCAAGCGGCTTATAGGATGAGCCCGAAATTGCATGCAAAATTGAATAAGCAAGTGGCAGAGCTCATGAGAAAGGGGGTAGTAAGGGAGAGCATGAATCTATGTGCAACCCCGGATTTATTAACTCTAAAGAAGGATCGAACATGGAGAATGTGCACAGATAGCAGAGCAATAAGTAAAATTACAATCAAGTATAGGTTCCCAATACCTCACCTTGATGATATGATGGATGTGCTTGTTGGATCTAGGTATTTCACAAAGATTGATCTTTGAAGTGGTTACCATCATATTCGGATCAGAGAAGGAGATGAGTGGAAAACAACATTCAAGATAGGGAATGGATTATATGAGTGGATGGTGATGTCATTCGGTTATCTAATGCACCTAGCACTTTTATGAGGTTGATGAACACTATGTTGTGGGAGTACAATGGTAAGTTTGTTGTGGTTTATTTTGATGATATATTGATTTTTAGTAAAACTAAAGAAGAGCATTTGAGGAATCTGAGGGTGATATTTGAAGTGTTAAGGAAAGAGAAGCTCTATGCAAATATGAAGAAGTGCATGTTTATGTAAGAGAGTTTGGTATTTTTGGGTTTTGTTATTTCAATAGATGGGGTAACTTGATGGAATATGAGAATATAAAATAAATTATTGAATGGCCTACCCACGAGTATAACAGAGGTAAGAAGCTATTATGGTTTAGCAACATTTTACAAAAATTTAATTAAAAATTTCAGCATTATCAGAAGCACCTATAACAAATTGCACAAAAGGAAGGAATTTTTTGGACAAAGGCAACTAAGGATAGCTTTAGTTCTTGAAGAAGAAGGTGACAAAGGCACCTATTTTGGCACTACCAGATTTTGATAAAGTGTTTGAGGTTAATTGTGACGCCTCACATGTGGGTATTAGTGTTGTCCTAAGTCAAGGTGAAAAGCCACTATCTTTCTTTAGTGAGAAACTGAATGAGGTAAGAAATAAATACTCTACTTATGATGTGGAATTTTATGCAATTATACAAGCATTGAGGCATTGGAGGCATTACTTAGTGCCTAAGGAGTTTGTGTTATTTACAGACCACATAGCCCTGAAATATGTGAATACACAAAAGAAGTTGAATAGTAGGCATGAAAAGTGGGTATCATTTTTACTGAGGTTATACTTTTCTCTAAAGCATAAATCAGGAAAATAGAATCAAGTTGTGGATGCATTGAGTAGGTGTGACTCTATTTACAACTATGGAAAATGAGGTGGTTGGTTTTGAAGCAATAAAGGATTTGTATTCTTTTGATCTTGATTTCAATAATATTGTTGAAAGGTTAAGTCGTCCATTGTCAGACAATGCAGGTGATGTCCAAGATGAGTACCTTTTACAGGATGGCTATCTATTTAAGGGACGCCAACTATGTATTCCAGTTGGGTCTATGAGAGAGAATATTGTGAAAGAGCTGCATAGTGGAGGATTCGTTGGGCATTTTGGTAAGGATAAGATGATAGCCTTGGTAGTAGGAAAATACTATTGGCAAAAGGTAAAAAGATACATGATAAGATATGTGAAGAGGCGTCAAATTTTCAAGTCTCAAAAGGCCATGCACAAAATACAGGGTTGTATATGTCATTGCATGTTCTAAAGGGTCGTGGATAGATTTGAGTATGGATTTCATTTTAGGATTACCAAAAACACAACGAGGTAATGAATCAATTTTTGTTGTTGTTGATAGGTTTTTTAATATGGTTAATTTTATTGCTTGTAAGAATACTAGTGATGTGACAGAGTAATGATTTGTTTTTCAAAGAAATTATTCATTTGCATGGTGTTCCAAAACCATTACTTCACATAGGGACACAAGGTTCTTAAGTCACTTCTGGAGGACTTTATGGAAGAAGTTGGGAACTAAATTGTAGTTCATCAGTTCCTATCATCCTCAGACCGATGGGAAAATAGAGGTGGTAAATAGGAGTTTGGGAAACCTGTTAAGGTGCATAGTTGGGGAAAAGCCAAAACAATGGGACTTAGGATTACCACAAGTTGAGTTTTCTTATAACAACTTTGTAAATAGATCTATAGGAAATTCTATTGTGTATGGGAGTAATCC
Source organism: Taxus wallichiana var. yunnanensis (assembly GCA_018340775.1). Classification (NCBI taxonomy): domain Eukaryota; kingdom Viridiplantae; phylum Streptophyta; class Pinopsida; order Cupressales; family Taxaceae; genus Taxus; species Taxus wallichiana. The sequence goes on along the minus strand of CM031234.1, from coordinate 645,101,350 downwards.
AAACGGGGTGTTATATTTGGTACAACTCCCGAGTTGATGGTAAGTCAGTGATGATGTAGAAGCATTTGTCGAACATATACAACAATTACAGGAAGAAGTGCAAAAGACGTTGCAGAATAGTAATGAGAAGTATAAGGAAATAACAAATGAAATTTATTTACGGTGGGTGAGTTGGTTATGGTATACCTATGGAAGGAAAGTTTTCCAAAAGGAACCTATAACAAGTTGAAGTACAAGAATATTGGTCCCTGCAAAATCGTGAAAAAAATAAATGATAATGCTTATGAGGTAGAATTTCTGGGAATTTTGATATTTATCCAAAGTGTTTAATGTTTCATACTTATATTATTTTCATGGGGATGGTGCAAAAGGGGATGTTAGTGACAAAGTAGTAGATTGGAGGCAACATGTTCCGGTGAAGAAGAAAGAAGAAGTGGATCAAATTCTAGACAAGAAAATAGTGCACACGCGACATGGGAAATACAACAAATATTTGGTACATTGGAAAGGATTGGAACAAGAGGACAATACATGGGTCACATAGTGGGAGATTAAGAATATGGATGTAGATAAATGGCAGAAATTTGAAGAAGACAACTTGCAAGAGCTGCATTTTTTTCAAGCAAGGGAGAATGATGCGCTAAAATTAGTAGGAACTTGAAAATGTCATAACTTGTGCTTCGGGTGTCCGATTGGGTCTTAAATTGTTTTTCAAACCACTGTTTCGATGAGACAAACATTAATCAAACTACCCTACCAGTTGGAGCACGTTTCAGACATTTTGGGCCCGAATTCCACCATCTGAGGGCCAAAAATTAGGATTTAATTTGTAATTCATTTTTTTTTCTATTTTAGGGCATTAGTTAATGTTAGTCTCTTAGATGCATTATGAGTTGGAAAGTTGGAAATTCCTATAATTTAGGCATGTAGAAGATGCGTGGAAATTTTTGTGCCCGTATGAATAAGCATGTGAACTTACTAAGAATAGCAAGTTCTAGTAAACTGCTAAAAATATTAATTTCCGCCACCTAGAGTAGATTTAGTCAAATTTAGTTATAGTTTGCTTCACAACTCGAGTTGGGATTTGTTTTCCTATTTAGGAAACATTGTAATTCATGATTCAATAACAAAGAAGGAGATCTATTTTCTTTTGGAGTTCAAATTATTTGCAGTATATTGAGTGTGTTCAGATTTTGGCTACATTATTTTAGAGAAATTGTCTAAAATGAAATAAATACAACACATGAATGAAATGTATACCCATGCAAATAATATTCAAAAGCACAATGATATTTGAATTTTCATATTATAGTAAAGAGGACATTACCTATAAAATTTCACACAAAATCCTAATATCGAATTCTTCCATTTAAAGTAAATTTCCAAAAATAACGCAGAATCAAAGTAAATTTAAAGAACCAAATCTTTTGAAATTAGGATAATGAAAATGATCCACACACAAGGGGCTTGTCTAGTATTTATATCATCTCAACGAGAATGTAAATAATTTAAGATGGTTAATATAACAATCCTCTGTAGTAATTGCATGAAGAGGTATTCTACGACAACTTTATTTTGGAAGTTGGGAGGGGGAGTAGAGTTTTTGGTTAGTTGTAATGTGTGTGAGTATGTTTATGTTTATTTTTTATATTAAAATTGACATGGATTTGATCATCGTTAGCAATTCGTTTCTTCTTTTTATGGAGAAGTCAAATGAAACAATATAATATCTTGTTTGCAATGAATTTTGGCTCGCCATTTTTCCTCTATATTATTTTTTTAGTTTTACACATTAATATTGCTAAATTGACACCCTTTTTCACAATTGAATAAGAAATTTTTGAAACATATTATTAGCTTATTAATAGTAATAGTTATATGCTAAAAATATTTATATCATATTTACTATTTATTATTAAAATAATTATAATAATCAATACTTAATATTTAATATACAATATTTACTAGTTACTATAAAATAATGATAATATTATTATTATTTAATTCTTGGTTAAAAATGATCATTGACTTTTTAAATGCACTTTGGAGGTGCTATAGCTAATATTTAATTCTTTACATTTTACTATTGGGCGCCTTTATATTAATATAGAATAAAGAGAGTTACATTAGCAAGGGCGGAAAAAATCACGGTACCACAAACAAGCCATGAAGGCAACACAAACCGCCAAAAAGGTAAACAAAAAGGCCAAACTACCAAGACCCGAGCATGGGCCTAGAACAAGTGGGAAAAGAAAAGGGTGTATAAGTACCTAATGCCGTAAGCAAACCAAGTAATAGGAGGCTCAAAGCACCCTTATTCTCCTTAGACCTTGTAACAACAAATTCAATTCACTGGTTGGGATACCAAATCCTAGGGAGGATCAAGGTGAGGAATATCCGATTGGGGTCGAATTAGAAGAATCCAACATGTGAGACCACTGACACAACCTCCAACAGGGGAACCTCCAAACTCATAGACTTTAAATTTTCGGGGTGAGAACATTCTTTGACTTCATGCATTGTAGAAGGTTGCCAACCTTTAGGCCATGAAGAAACCCCTCTATTATTTTTTTATTCTAGAGAAATGATAGTGGGAAGGCCTCATAAAGGCGACTAGTTAGATGGCATAACCGGCATCGAGAAGGCCATGTTCTCATAGTCTAAAATTTGAACCCACTTGAAACCATCATGGTTTAATTCCAACTTGTCCGGAAGACCTTTGTTGAGATCCACCTCAATGCAAATACGAGCATAAGTGAACAACCCTTGCTTAGACCACTCATCATCCATTTTGATGAATCGACCAAGAGAATCACCAATAACAACACAAACTACGTAGGGTGCCAAAAGGGGAGAGGAAGATTGGGGAGGCGAACCCAAACCAACATTTTTGAGACTACCATAGTAGAAGGATCAAAATCCAAAACCATGGAGTAAGAAAAGGCCAGCCCTACCCCAAAACTAGGGACCCTCATTAAGAGCTCGTTGATAATCTATATGAGCAAAGAAGCGAACAATAAAAAACCCTTTGCACATAGCTAAATCTCACAATCGTTGGACCAAGTAGAATGGATCCATTTATGTAGATCTTTCGGTTTGAGGCCAAAATCCATTAAATTGATAAATAATAGTGAAATATTTTAGGGCAGAAATAGATTCGGTTACCTCAAGAGATAGCGTAACCACATGTGTGATCTCGATTTTCCACAATGTATGTGCGCCCGAGTGTCTCGAAGCAATTGCAAAACTCTCTACCCCTATTTTCCAACAACAATCTCCGAGAAAGGATTTGGGTTTTAAAGTGCTCGGTGCCATAGTGTGTTGGTCTTTCCTTGGTGGATGGTGAAGACGAGACGCACATGCCTACAAACCCTAAATTGTCGTTGCTCCTATGTTCGTCTAAGGTTTTCAAAGTCTCTAATTCTTTATATTTTCCCAATTCGTATGTATAAAAATATTCCCTCCTCATCGGTGATTACTTATCCATTTTCAACAGTTTGCCCACCATATGTCCTTTTTTTTTTACAAAAACTTAATAATAGGGAAATATAACGTCATTTACAATTTAGAATAGAGAAATAAATATTTTGAAAATTTGGGATTGTAATTTCTCATGGGATTATTAATTTACAATTTTTTAATGGAACGACAACTACAATCCTCTATTACAAATTCAAAACTAAATATAGCAAGAGACTTTCATATTCAAGACTAAATGCCCCAAGCGAAATTATCATATTGAATGTCATGGTTGCTAAAGATGTTAAAAACCATGACATATTTAAACAAATTATTGGTAAATAGTTTTTTGAAAGGGACTATACCCTTGTATACAAAAAGGGGCCTAGAAGCCAGAATAGGAGTGAAAAACAATATAAGAAGGATCAAGATCCAGATAATACATAAGAATCTAGTGCATCCAAAGAGCAAGTTACCCCAAAACCACTAACCAGTTGAACACTGCAGAAGAGCAGCCAAAAAATAGCAACAAAACAACAAAAAACCATGACAAAAGTCAGCAAGAACATCGCAGGTCCACAATTACTTCTTGGCGGCTTTGGCAATTCTGGATTTGATAGTCTACCAGGAGGTGAACATAGCCAATGCTGTCATGTGAGAAGGGTCAGTAGTGTCCAGTTGTTGAATGGTTTGTTTGCTTTCTTTTTCCGAGCCCCAAAGAGTAGCTGGTATGCCACTGAGATTAGAGACGCAGCGGACATGCTGCTCAATAAACTCCTCAATTGCACTAAAAATAGCCATATTATGATCATGGCGAGTCTTGGTTTTTCCAAGTCGGTTGTCCAGGGAGTAAATTTTTTTGTAAATATCCTCAACCTGATTGTTGTCAATATCAGCCTCCTCCTCCTTCATTCTCTTACCTTTTTGCTTAGATAAGTTTTTTACTTCTTCTTTCAGCAGCAACATGTCAGTTTCTAAAGCTTCCAGCCTTTTAGTGGAGCTCTCAGCATGTGTCTCCTGAGAACCCATGCTGCTAATGTGTAGGAGATTATGAGCAACCTCCAAATCCTGAGGCACGTTCCCCAAAACAGGGGTATCAAGGTTCAACCTTTTAGAAGATCTAGTGATAGGTCTTTTCGAGGTGGAGGCGAAAGGGGGTGGGAGCAGAGGTGGGGGGATGATAGGGGGAGCCGAGAAGGAAGTCAAAGGGGTAGCATCCAGTGATGGGGATAGAAGGAGTGGTAGCGGCAGCGGTGGTGGGAAAAGAAGGGACAGAGATGGGGGAGGTCGGGATGCCGGGAAGCTTAAGAAGACACATATTTATGCAACAAGAAAATGAGACCTTGATGTAAAGGGACCACACGAGCATGTTTTTGAAACTCCAAGATGGAACGCTCAAGAGAATTAAGAAAATAATGAGGGAAGCATACCGTGTAATTTCTACGGAAGTGATTGAGGAACACAAGATGCTTTAAGGGCACTGTGACAAATCTCCCCTCAAGAGAAATGTATCTCACCATCAAACGGGTGACCTCGTCAAAAGGTGGAGGGATAGAACTGACTTGCAGACCTACCATGACAAAAACTAGTTTCTCATTGCCCTCCACAAATTTCCTCTCCTCAGCCGGCCTGTCAATCCTTTTATTGAAGAATCGGTATCCATCCATTCCAAGGCCAGTAGCTTCAGCGATTAACTCTTCGTTGATCAAAATTTTCTGTCCTCCATATTCAACTTTGTGGTCTTTCCAGTCCTTCACAAATTACATGGAGATGCTTTGGTCGTGACCCTGTATCTTCTCAATGAAATTAGTGATGCCTCCCTGGTTGAGGAGATTCCAAAGTTCTGCATTATTTTTCCACTCGGGTCCGCGCTGGGCTCGATCTGACAAGGGGCTCCTCCCATTTTCACCGGGCTTAAGTGATTGACAGTGTAAGCTTCACAATCCCTATGGGTGATTTGATAGTAGCCATAGTTCCCAACCCGCCTTTCTCTGTTTTGTCTCACGCTATGGTAATAATGAATAGTGTATTTGTTGCTGTTATAGCACTTCCCACGAATGCCTGCTTTATTGCTGCTCTGTACCTGTGAGATCCCGCATGCACGAGCATCAGTCCCCTTTGAAATCCATTCCAGATCATCATCAGCCTTACCACATGGACTTGAAAATCATAAAAATTGTTTAACAGCTGTTATAGGCATAGAATTTCCCGCATGTGTGGCTTTAATTTTTAGATGAATCCATTTTATATCATCATTATACTTTATATAACTTTGATTGCCCATCAATATCTGATTAAGTGTTGCTTTAAACTTATCCACGTGTGAAAGTCTTATTCATAAAGACCCACTCCAAATACTTATTAATCTTATCCCAAATTTGTATGCCCATAAGTCTCCGCTTGTATGTTGTTTTGAATCTGCTCAGGAATGTGGTCACTATTATCCCAAATAATGTGATTAACATTTATGCCATAGTTAGCCAATGCATCTGCCACCTTGTTACCCTCCCGGTAAGTATGCTTGATCTAGATATTATTGAAGGTTTGGAAAATACTTATGGACTCCAAGATGAAGTCTTTGATGTTCCAACTTGGGGGTGAACACTGGTTAAGATGATTGATTATATTGAGTGAGTCTCCTTCCAGAATGAGATTTTGGATATTATGAGTCTGAGCAATTCTAAGGCCCCATAAAGCAGATAATGCTTCAGCAAAATGATTAGTTTGAATTCCCATTTTACTGGCATAAGCAGTCACCAAACTACCTTTATGATCCCTGATCACTCCTCCCCCCGCTGCAATTCCAGGGTTACCCTTAGAGGCCCCATCAAAGTTCAACTTATACCAGTTAAGATCAGGAGGATGCCAGTGTATCAAAGATCTATCAATATTATTACCTGAATTATTTTGGATATTGTCAGCTCCAATCTTCCATTGGGACAATATATGCTCTTCATTTTCTGGATAGCTCTTGTTCTTGGGGGGTTTAAATCTAGCAATATTCTCTTTAATAGCATTAGAAATTTTCCCAATACTGAGCTTATAATTTTTTTACTATTTCTAAAGATGATATCATTTCTATCTTTCCATATCCTCCAAATAATATGAGGCATTACCAAATTCTAGAGCCTTCTCACAACACAATGTTTGTATGGTGGGCTCCATTGTATCAGAGCTGACTGAAATCCCTCGGAACCACCCAGGAAGCTTTAAAATTAGAAAGGGAAAAACTCCACATTTTGGTAGCATATTCACAATGGATAAGCAAATGACTGATATCCTCAGAGTCTTTTTTACACAGATGACACCTATTAGGCATTATAAAACCTTTTCTAATCAGGTTGTCAGTGGTAAGAATTTTCCCCTGAGAGCAAGCCAAAAGAAGAAGTTAATTTTAGGTGTTAGCTCCTTCATCCAAATTCTATTCCAATTAAACTCAGTTTGACTATTGTCAAAGAAAGTATTATAGCCAGTTTTAACAGTGTAGTTCCCATCAATAGAACTACTCCAGACCAACTCATCCTTAACTTCGAGTTGACTTAAGGGGATAAGGTCCAACTGATCTTGCAGAGAGGAAATAGTTTGGGTCAGATCATCTCCATCCACAGTAAGTTTTTTCCATTTCTTCTTGTTGCCATTTCTTACAATATAATCTTTGATTCTAGTGTCGTACTTGCTTTCAAGGCTATCTTTGACTGTTCCAAATCTATCCATGAGGCTGCCATTAAACTAGTTATCGTCCCAGAATTTTATATCACAACCATCTCCCACTTTCCACTTACTTCCTTGTTTTATGAAATTTCTGTTGTTGACTAAGTTATTCCAAAAAATGGAACCATAAGGAAGATGCTCATCTTGAAGAAAAGAAGATACAACTTGTTGATTAAGGTATTTTGCCTTAATTAATTCTATCCAGGGTTGCTTCTCAGTTAGCATTCTCCAACCCATTTTCACAATAAGAGCCTCATTCATTTTCTTGATGTCTTTTATGCCCAGACCTCCTATAGATTTTGGAGTACAAACCTTATCCCAAGCAACTAAGTGATATTTAAATTTCTCCTCCATGCCCTGCCATAAGAAGTTTTTTTGAATCCTCTCAATTTTATCCCTGAAGGCAGCAGGGATCTTATAAAGAGACATTATATAGATAGGCAGGTTTTGAAGAGTGCTTTTAATGAGCAGGCATTTACCAGCACTAGAAAGAATGGCTCCTTTCCAGCCAGCCAATTTTTTTGAAATCTCTCCAACAGATCATACCACACCTTGGTAGCAACTTTTTTAGTACCCAGAGGAAGTCCTAAGTAAGTGGCTGGAAGTGCACTTATTTTACATCCCAGAATTTTTGCAATTTTAAGTTGTCTTTCCTCAGGTGTATTGAAGAAGAAAATGGAGCTTTTGTCATAATTGATCTCTTGCCCAGAAGCAGCTTCATAGAGTTGTAGAATAGCTTTGGTAGCCTTAGCTTCAAGGATGGATGCCATTAATAGAAGAATTGTATCATCCACAAATTGTTGATGAGAAGTTTGTGGCTAATGGAAGTGGGCTTAGAACCTTTTGAAGACCGTCAATAATTGCTTGACCAATTGATCTACTAAGACTGTCTGCCATAAGAATGAAGAGCAGGGGGGATATGGGGTCCCCTTGTCTTAGCCCTCTGCTGCTTGTAAAAATCCCACCAGCTCACCATTAACCACTACTGAGAATCTGATCGTAGTGATGCAAGCCTTAATAATTTTTCTAAATTTAGCAGGGAAGCCAAATTTAATTAGAACTTTGTCTAAAAAACCCAAGAGACCTTATCAAAGGCTTTATTCATATCAAGCTTAAGGACCATATTCACTTTTTGTTATTTTCCATAGAGTGTATGGTTTCATGAACCATTATCACTCCATCTTGGATAATCCTGCCTTTAATGAATCCACTTTGCTGCCTTGAGATTAAATCATTCATAATAAATTGAAGCCTGGTAGCAATGATTTTGGTAAAAATTCTATAGATAACATTCACAAGGCTGATGGGTCTGAAATCTTTGAAGTCCTTAGCATCCATTTTTTGGGAGCAAGCACAATGTGGGTGTTATTCAGCTCTTTCAAAAGGTCACCAGTTCTATAGAATTCATTCACCGCTCTGAGAAGATCATCCGAGCATATTTCCCAAAATTTCTAAAAAAAGTTAATAGAAAATCCATCCGGGCCAGGGCCTTGTCGCCTTCTAAAGTAAACACAACTTTTTGCAGTTCTTCAAGTGTGACAGACTTTAGTGATATCTTTAAATCTCTGCTCCTCAATTTTGTTTTGGGGAATAGCCTCGTCATGAAAGAGATTGCCTCATCAGTAATGATACTCCTCTCATTGAGAAGTTTTTTATAGAAATTGAGAGCTTCCTCTTTAATGTTGTTGGGATCTTTTATAACAGTGCCATTACTTTTAGTGACTTCCATAATCCTATTACAAGCTCTGTGCTTCAAAGTGGTCATATGAAAAAACTTTGTATTTCTATCTCCTTCTTTTAGCCAGATAGCCCTAGATTTTAGTCTCCATAAGGATTCTTCTCTACTACAAATCGTATGCAGCTCTGCAAGAATGTTCTTTTCCTCAGTTTGGTCTTCAAAAGATCTCCCCATTGTATTCATTTTAATTTCTAGATCTTGGAGCTTTTGTTTTAACTTTTTTTTTTTCAAATACATTACCAAAAACTCTTTTATTCCAAATTTTAACTTGTTTTTTAACATTTTTGAGCTTTTGAATCAATCTATATTGAGCAGTACCTTCACCATTCCAAACCCACCATTCTTTAATTTTGTCATAAATGTCATCATGCTCCATCCACATCTTTTCAAATTTGAATGAGCTTCTGATGGGCTTAGTCCAATTGAGAAGATTTAAGGCAATCGGATTGTGGTCCGATCCAATTCTGGGTAGTGAAGATAGATGGAAGTCCTGACTAAGAATCCAACTAGCAGAAATCAGGGCTCTATCTAGTCTAACTTGGATAAGATCTTTTCCCAACCTTCTATTGTTCCAGGTGTATTTATTCCCATGGAGATCCACATCCAAGAGATTGAGATCAGCAACAAAATCAGCAAATTCCTCCATACCTGTGGAAAAGATGGAGATTCCTCCATATTTTTCACCTGGGTTTAAAGGAGAATTAAATCACCCATAATAAGCCAGTTGGTTGTAGTATGTTGGGTTCTAAAGATCTTAAGATCAGTCCATAGTTTACGTCTCCCACTAACCGTATTAGGTGCATAGATATTAGAAAGGATCCATTCACTATTGTTCTCAATAGCATGAAATTTAATAGCAAGATGATTAGTGCTAGCATTAAGAATCATACCAGTACAATGTATTTTATTCCAAAGAGTAGCCAGACCTCCAGATGCTCCCTGAGAGTCCACCGCAGCCATGTCAGAGTTTTCCCAGAAATTATTTTTACTAATTTCAAGGATCTTAGCTTTCATCTTAGTTTCCTACAAAATCAAAATACTAGGACTACTAGATTCCCGTAACTCCTTAATGATTCTCTGTTTGGAGTTTCCATTTAGACCTCGGATGTTCCAAGAGATAATCTTCATTAAATAGGAATGGGGCTGGTATTGCCTGATGGCTCAATTGACGTTGAGTTCCATCTGCAATGTCTCTCTCTGTTCTCTTGGATCTAAGAGTCTTCTTTGAGGGTCTTCCTCTTTTAGAGCTACTTCCAAAATCTACCAGTCTTCTAGTAGAAGATCTAGTAGTTCTGGATGTTGAAGTTTCCCAATTGTCAAGTTTCTTTTTCTTCTCACTGTATATACGATTCTAGGATCATTTCAAATCCTTTCATTCTCTTTTTTTTTTTTGAAATGACCTCTCTGAATCCAGAAGTTAGTTCCTCATCTTCTTTAACTGGCGTTACTTCTCCCTCCTCTTTCTCTTTCTGTTTACTATCAATTAAGTGCATATCTCGCTTGATTATTCTTTGAAGCAAGGAGGTAGATCTGCAGATCTGTTGCTGAAATAAGAGTTTCCCTTTGTGGTTGATATTTTACTTTCGCCCCTTGGAGTGTGTAATGTTTCTTCTGAACTCATGATGTTCTTTTCCAACATTTCCTCAATGAAGCCCAGAGAATTATCTATCTCAGCCTCCTTAGTGTCATTTTGGGTCTTAACTAGATCCGTAGGAAAGATATTCACCTTTACAGTTTCTTTTTGTTCGTCCACCTCCAAAGTCACAATAAATTTATTAAAATAAACAAAAATAATAATGAAAAAGTCGAAGTGGAAATCATGTCGAGTAGCTACAATTTATTTTGATCCTCCTAATAAGTTTGTGTATTTTGATCCTTCTAATAAGTTTGTGTATTTTGATCCTCCTAATAAGTTTGTTGATTTTGATCTTCTGATAAGTTTTTTTACCAAATAGTTAATGTTGTTAATGTTTATTTTCCATCTTTATAAACAATTAATATTTATTTTCCATGATTAAAATCTTATTTAATCATGTATTATTGTGAATGTTTATTTTCCGTAATTAAAATCTTATATAATTATGTATTACCGTGTACCTATTTTTAAAAGGGAAAAAGCTTAATGTTATTTTTTCTTTCACAGTACCATGTATTTTTCACTTCATATATACATTTGTAGATGCCTCTCAACATAATTATTTGTTTTAATAGATAATTACTTTATTGAAGGCGTCCCCCCTATGGTAAATGGATTAAGGTCGTTCAAGTGATGGAGTTAAATTTGATGGGTTGACAAATCGTTTAAACATTTTGTTGTTTGTAGCTATTTTTCTATTTTTAGTAGTTGTATGCGGCAGTTTATTTTCTAGTTGTAGTTTGCATGCTTTGAATCTAACCATACACAATATATAAATACCCAAAGTTCTATTTTTACCTTTACTGACTTTTATTTTCTTGCTCGATTTCCTTCACGTGGACTCCATTGTTAACCCTCTATGGAAAAGAAGTGATCAAAAACACTCGGAGAGACCGCAACGAGCTACAACATTGGTGAGGTAGCTTCTCTCTTTTATCTCCTATTTTTATCTATGTTTTTGTTAATAAATAAATACTTCTTACTAACCCTCGTACTAATTCTCTACGACCAGCGGAATTTTGTTACAATGGGTTGCGAAAAAAAATATGTAAATTAGTTATTCCACCATAATTGTTTATTGCTTATGTCTCGCTTCCGTGTTTGGAATTCAAGGCTTACTTTACGTCTTCTTTTTTGAAGAATTTCATTTATAGGTAGTCGATCTTTATGGTCTCATTAGATGCAAAAATTGTCATGCATGGCTAAGAAACACAATAATTAATTATACCCACAAATAATTCTGCTTTGAATTAACATAAATTAACATCAAAAACTGCTAAATATGTGAGGTGTTTAACTGTGACCTTGATTGAGTTGTTCAAATTCCCCCCATTTTCTTAAGCTGGAGGATAAAGTCGTATGGTTGTTTGTGCTCAGCATGATTGTAGGGAATGTTATTTGTGCTTCTTACAGATTGGTTATATAATTGTTTTAGTTTGTGTGGGTTTTTGGTTGGCCTTGAACATGAGCTACTCTTTGTTTGAGTTTATGTGGGTTTTTTATCATCCTTAACATGAGCTCCTATCTGTATTGGTCATAAAGTTGTCTTTCATATGGGGTCTCATTTAACCTTATTAGAGAATTTGGATGGAGCTCCACTGTCTAATTCAAGTTCAATTATGTTGAACATTCATGTCGGTAAGTACATGCTTTTGACCAGAGGAAAATTTTATTTGTTGTTTGGCAACAAAGACTCAATTCGGAGATACTAGGAAAATTTTGGCAACAAAATTTAACAAATAAAAAAACATAAAATATACATGAATTTTCACCCAAAATTATTTTGGAGATTCTTTGTTGAGATTTGGTGAGAATTTCCAAGTTTGGCCAACTAACAATTTATAAAATGATCTGAAGGCATTCTTACTTATTTGTTTGAAAGTAAAATCTCAAGGATATATATGTTTCTTTGTTCCTCGCCAATTGACTCAAGAATTGGATATTCACTTTTTACCCATTAGAAGATATATATTACCACAATGGGTACTATTTATATCAATACGAGATTTAGATGACCACCATGGGTATTATTTATATCTAAAATTGGAGCAGCAGTAGAAGAAAATAGTTGAGATTTCGTGTAAAATTGTGTGTTGACTTGGATATTATTTGTACCCACTTTCTATATTCCACGGGATATACACATACAATCTTCCTATCGTGTTGGGTTGTTCGTGTGTTAGAGACATGTCTGGGTTGGGTTGTTCTGTTTGTTTGAGACATGTCTGGGATATAATTCAATACATAGATCAATCAATTGATAGAACTGAACCTCACAAATAGGGTGTAAAATTCTACAGTCTAATCATATCTCAACATGGGGACTGAATTGGTGCATATGCTCTGAATCGGGACTAAAAAGGCCCAAGAAAAGGAGACCTTGACCTAGGTTGTACAAAATTATGCGTCTTGGCATGTTCCTATGATTGGTTGGTACAAAATTCTTTAGTTTTCTAGAATTAGAATAAATTGTTTCTGTCATGTAAGAATGTTTATTGGTGGGTGTATATTTATTCAATTAACCATCTCTCTAGGGTCTAACAAGCCTTCTGGTATTGCACCCATATATGGAAATGAATTCCTTCTTCCTCGGTAGGTCAAAGTGCATAAATAAGATGTTTAGCTTCCTTCATTGTTAATGACATCGTAAACAATAGGACAATTATTTTGCTAAACATGAATACATGAAGAATTCGTACATTTACAAATTTTATACACAAATTCTATCCTCCTCCCCACTTGTAGACCTTGAATAACTTCTTAATTATGTTTAGCGCCACACTAAATGTTCAGAGAAAACATATTTGCGTAGAACTCCTTTTATACAAGCCTTTCACAAATATTGTCTCTCGAATTTGGCTCAACCCCACATGACATCAATGACACTTGGGTCTTGTTCAAGTAAAAATACAGACCGTGGCATGTTTTATGCACTAGTGTAGGCACATGACATGTTACGAGATGTTAGGTCTAACTCGAGGTCGAATGCGGTATTCAACAGGAAGTATTGCATGAATGGTAGGTTTTGGGATAACTTCATATGAGAAACAACACGTGTCTTGACAATCTTGAAATGTTGGGGAAACAAGAATTCAAAATACACAACAATATGAACAATCTCATGTGTATAGTGCAATGTGAACGCCGAACGATATAAGCTATTTAATTTAGAGGGATATTTTTGTGGTTTTTAATTATTTGGGGAGAAATTGTATAATATTATATAATTTATTTATTTAATACTTATAAACAATAAACAATTTGATATTATTTTAATTCATGGGAATGATTTTACAACAATTTTATCTAGAAATCTGATTTAAAATTTTATACAATGTAAAACATAAAATTCTAAAAATGTAAACAGTTTGACAAAATACTCTTAAACAAAACATTTTTTAGTTGAAAACTCCCTAAATAAACAATTAAATGCATCAATATTTAATTTAAAACATTGATTTTACTTCTTACACTCATAATTAATTTAATAAAATTATCGATTTTTTAAATGAACCCATATTCTTTCCATATATTAAATGTATCATATTAAACACTATTTTACAAAAATTGCTACTTGGGTAGAAGTAATAACCCATTAAAAAACATATATGCTTTGTAAGGATAATAAACATCCTATCTGGAATCTTACAAAGCCTATGAATATTGGGTAGCAAGGAGCACATATAGGGTTCTTCTTAATGCCAATGGAATATAAGGGATGTCAATTCCCGCCTAAATTACCTACATAACCCCTAAATTGTCTTTTACTCAACTCAAAAATATGTCGTGATTCAAATAGAGATTCGATAAATGTGGAAGGAGTTCTCCCAAATTCACCCTCAAGGTAATTTGGATAACTTGCATGAATTCTTCAAGCATGAACAAGTAGGATTGATTCAAGACCCAAAATCAAGTTTTGGGGATCCTTTTGTCTTCTCTCTAACGTCCCCATCCAAGGAAAAAATCCAGGAAGAATAGACAAAATTGTAAAAGGCAATAAAATTTGGCTTGTGCTAGTGTATTGCAGTTAAATCAGATTTTGGAGCCGTGCTACAGTGCGTGTAGGAAATCCGGAACCCACATGGCTGAAATGGATGATTTGCAAATAAATAGGAAGTTTTGTCCCCACGATCCGGGGCATGGGACGCGTCAAGACGCGAGTTCGCCGCATGAGGCCGAAATCACCGCACCAAGATAAAATCGATGAAGTCAAGTAAAAACAACCCATGCCGCATGTGCACGCACGGGGCGTCGGGGACCCAAGAGGCTGAAATAGTCGATCGCAAAAGAGATGTGGGTGAAGTGGCGGTCAACGGCGCCGACGGCCCGGTCAACAACAAGACACAGGATGTGCGGGATGCAGGACCCGAGTTTTTAGAAAATGCCGACATGAAGAAGACTTGCGGGTGGATTAGAGGTTTTTTCGGGAACGGCGGGACACAAGGACCCGATATAGCCGAAACACCCACATACAAAGGAAAACAATGCAAATCAGACCCGAACTTCAAACGGCCATAACTTTTGACCCCGAGCTCTGATTTTCATGAAATTGACTTTCTAGAACAGGCACGAAGTCCTCTGCGCCACAAAAATTGGATTTATTAATTTTGATGAGGGTAGATATATAAAAATAAAGAAACATATTCAAATCTAGTCAATTAAATACCTAGTCCCTTGAATGATAGAAATGCAGGATACCCAAAATAGCTTCCCGCACTCAAAAGGCCATAACTTTTGCATTTCTCAACAAAAATGTATAAAATTGGTACCATTGGAATCGTGTTTCCGATCTCAAAGCATAGAAATAAAGAAATATAGAATTTGATGAGGAATTGATGGATATTTTTAGAAAATGTGGCTAGGTTTAGAACAATGATTTAATTGGTAGTTGGGAGGACATTAATGAAGCATGGGATGACATTTCTCACTACTACAAGTTATGGGACAGTATGGGGAGCCTTGTGCAAGTAATATACCATCATTTCAATTCATTTAATACCTTTTACAAGTGGTTGAAGGATAGATTTCAGGATTTTTATTTTCCCTCTCTCTCTCTCTTCTCAATTTCCTATAAATTGGAGTGTTGGGCTCATTGTAAGGGAGATAGTTTTGTGTAGCAAAACTTTGTCAAAATTGTTTTGTGAAGCCAATGTGCTGCAGGCCCTTGTAGTGGACTCCTTACATGGTGATCCAGGCCCTTATCTTGTAATAGATTAAATTGTGCATACTTATGAAGTGAAAGATAAAAGTTTATGGATTTCTCTTCCCTTGTTGTGTTTGTTTGCATTCCTCTTGCCCCTTCAATCTCATTGCATATATATTGTGTCTATCTATGCTATTGTAGGGATTCATTATCATTGTGTATGTATGAAATATTGTTGTGAATGCATTTGTTAGATTTTGGAGAACTGTTATCACCCCTCCTAGTATGCATTTTGCCCCTACTTTTCACACATTGGAAGACTATTCTCACACTCTCCTTTTCTGGTGTATCACCATTTTACTGTAGGATTAGTTTTCATGCACTCTCTCTCCCTGGTCCCTTAGAAAGATAGATTAGGATGGATAGTTTTCCGTATTAGATTAGATTGTGGCGAGGTAGTTTAGGAGCAAGAACCCGGCTTTCTCTAGAGGTCTATCTCAAGAAGCAAGTCCCACAACTTGGAGATAGTACCCATGTTATCCAATCACACTATGAGCTCAAGCATGTAGTGCCCACTTCCCTTTGACATCATTTTATATTGATCCTAATACTGCTGACTATATTATGGACATTGTTATAGTTTTGATTTAGTATGATGTTAGATGTTAGATCATGGATTATTGTTGACTTTGGTTCATATATGATGCATGGTGTTTATTGGAGACATTTTATACATCGATGTTGATATACTGTTTGACATGGTTATATTATAGATGTTGTTCGGACATGTGATATTTAGATATTTTGAGTAGACCTAGAAAATGAAATTTATTTGATGATGATATAGTTGTTGATAAAATTACAAATGATATTGTTGTTTGCCTTGATGTTGTTGTGATTCATATATATATATATGATTTTGGAATTATATTTATATTCATTTTGGATGTCTGATGTGGCCATGAGGCCAAAGGAGGTATTTGTATTTACAGAGTTTAAAATATCACAACAAACATCGGGAACTGGAGACCAACCACATTGGAATTCTAGGTGAATTCAACAAGGTCACCATGACAACTTGTATTTGTTTGTGTGTGTTTCATTTCTTAGGGATTCCCATGGGGGATCACCTTTAAAAGTGACCAAGTGTTATGTGTAATTATTTATTTGGTTCCTTTGTTAAGTGTGTATGTGTTTTATAAGTGATGTGTTCCCCTTTTAACTAAATAAATTGTGGTAAAGTAATGTGAGTAATCATATTGTTATAAATTAATTAATCAAATTGGGTCATAAGAAAGTAATTATTAGAGTTGTTGGCTCTTGTATTAAATGTTATAATTAATGTATAAGTAATGTGTAAGAGATATGTAAGTTGAGTTTGGAGTATGAAACACTCCACCTTCTTTGAAATTCGAAGTTGTCCTTGGAGGCTGATTTTGGAGGCTTGTGGGACAAATTAAACTTGCCCCACACCTCTTAAATTTATATACCAACCTTACCTATGGTTAGAGAGTTAAATTTAGACTTTTAGTATGTATTTTTGTAAGTCAAGTTGTATGTTTTAATTGCACTTTCTTCATGCTTTCAATTTCAGTTCTTATGGGGTGTGGGCTTAATTTGAGTGTGTAAGTAAAACTGTCATATTATTCACCTACTTAATTATTATGCCTTGGAGATTGAAGTTGACTTATGAGGTGGAGTTGAGGATGGGTGAAGTGGCATCCTACATGGATCCACCTCATCCTCTTCTCTTCCCTCTTCTATATAATCGAATCCCTTAGCTTGTTTTTGGGTTGCTTCACTTTCATCACTTCATTTTGGGCGACTTCTTTTGGTTTTAAGGGATCTTGCTTTTGGAGAAGATTGGAGATTGTTGCATACTTGTAGATTGTTGATCTCTTGGATTGTTTTGCATTGGAAAGCTTGTTGTTTTGCAACCTTGGAACAAACTCCATCATGGAGAGGTAAGATCTTAGCTCTTAGAAATGCTCTCCTTTCTTTTTATGCATATGTGATTGGTTGAATGTTTGAATGTGTTGTTTTATTTGTTGGCTGGTTGGGTAGATGGCCTAGGAATGGTGTAGGAGAAGACTATGGGGTATTCTTGTGGGAGGCATAAGTGTTTTGGGAGGCATAAGTGTGGAGGGAGTTGGGATTTGGGTTCCACCTTGTAAAAAGAAATAGCTTGCATTTCTTTACTCGTTATGGGGTGCCATAAGAGGTTGGGGAGGCATAAGAAATTGTGAGGAATAAGGGGTACTTGGGGGAGGCATAAGGGCATGTCAGGGATTTGAAATGATATATATTTTGGTGGTTTGTTCTCAGGTGGTGATACCCATTTCCCCTTGGGAGGCATAAGTAGCATCCCCCATAGTTATTGCTCCTTTGGCTTGCATGATGAAGCTTGAGTTTTTTTGTTATGTTTTAATGTGGTTGTAAACTACATTCTGTTTTGGAAAGTGTTTTTAAATGTGAAATTTTTACTTGTTCGTTGTGGAAGCCTTTATTTCCATGAGTTGAAACACATCTTCTTTTGCATTGTGGTTGGGGCTCGGGGGCCAATGAAGAAGGATGAATTCTCCTTTTCATTAGATTTCTTGGTTGGATGGAGAGAGTTGCCTTTCCCCTTCTTTTGTTGTGATCAAAAATCGGAGAGTGATGGATCTACATGTTTTTGTTCTGGAGCAAAGGAAAAGACATATTGATGACAGTCCTTGTTGAGATTATTATTTATCGTAACCTTTTTCCCACTTGAAGTGGATGACCTTGTATATTAATTGTGATGGAAAGATGTTCTATATTGGCTATGAAATTTTTAATTTGAAATCTGAAAGAGATATACTTTGTTTTCTACTTTTGAAAGAATGTGAAAGAAATTGTATTCCTTTGTTGTATTCGAGGAATGAAAGAAGAAGTTGTAAAGATATCTCTTAAAATTAATAGGAGAATGTATTACTTTCCTCAAATGGAATTGTTATATTTGAATCTGATCATTTAAAAGCACTACAAAATCTTTGTTTGGAAAGTTGAAAAGTGAAATACGTATGAAGAAATGTTACAATACTCTGTTCTTTTGAAAAGTATGATTTGGAAATCAAAATTGTATCTTTTGGCTTTTGCACACTTTGATTTAAATCAACTTAGTATGTTAGATTGGGTTGGAATGAATTCATAGTTTAAAGTTGGTAAATGTAAATAAATCTATTCAAATTTGAGCTCTGTTAGATAATTTTCATACTGGCAATTATTAATCAAAAATTGAACAAAATGACCCTACAACATCAAAAAGATGAAATTAAATGCCAAATTGAACTTGTAAGATCAAAATGACCCCAAAAAAACTAAAATACTTAAGAAATTTTTAAAGAACCTTTCAAATCAAGCAAAGGCAAAATTACAGACTTCTTACTGTGTAAAATTGGAAATTTTGAGCTGCAAATCAATCAAACAAATTTAACCTTGCAATCTATCCCTAAAATCTTCCAAGTGAAATCCTCCATGCCTATTTGGCATGTTGAGAAAGAATTAATGGCAAATTTGAACAAAAATGATAAGTTAAAAATACCGAGTTCACATGTTTAATGTGCGAGAAAAAAAACATTTTCTCAAAATCGCCCCTTAAAACTTTATCCAAATTAAATTTTTAAGGTTTTGTGGCAAAGAAGGAAGTTGAGAGTTTTTAATAAAGTTTTCGTTTGCCAAAAACCGAGTTCCCTATCAAAAGTTATGGCCTCCTGAAGTTTTTACTTCATTTGGCTTCAAAAATAATCTAAGTTCAAAAAGGAGAAAAGTTTCTTCCACGCCCAGAGAAAAGTTTCTTCTTGCCCAGGAGAGAAAATTTTCTTTCTACGCCCTGGGAAAATTTTCTTCTTCTGCACCCGCCTTCTGTGCCCAGGAGTAATTTCTTTACATGCCCTGCAAGAAGATAATCTAATTATGCTCAGGATAACTTTCACTCTCTTAGTGTTTTGTAAGGTGATTTGATAATTATTGTAATGGAATCTAGAAATTTTTTGTGAACACTTTTAAAATAATAATAATAATTATTATTTCATAATTCTTCTAACTAAACCTAGGTTGTTCTTGGGTCTCAAGTGGGAAATTTTAGGTGGTGTTACACTTGGTATCAGAGCCGTGGGTTCAAAATCTTGGACCCTTGGGCACACTAGAAGACTTGAGACACAAAATTTAAACCTAGTACAATATTAAACCTAGCACACTTTTAAATCTAGAGAACAATTTTGGTTGAAATTACACATTTAGTGAACATGGAAAACTGAATGAAACCTAGAATAATAAACTAACTCTCGCCTTGAGTCACATGCGGGAGGCGCGGACAAGACAAGGGGTCCTTTCACATAGACCTAGAATTACCAACACCAGATCATGTTGTAGCAGCTATCCTACCACATATTTTACAAACACTTCAGGATGTTAATGTTGCTCTACGCGGAGGGACCGTAGGAGCACGTTCAGTCGGACATGATAGGGTGACATCCATTGAGGCTCGTGCATCTCCTCGGCATAGAGGAGCATAGAGGAGAGAAATCCCATGAGAAGTCGGGTCAGAGAGAGTCACCACAGAGAGGGGACAAGGAGACCGAGTTTCAAGACACGAGATATTTCTCGGAGCCCTAGGCTTAGAGATGAGCATTCAGGGAGGCCTAGAGGTCGTCAGACTACGTGACTTGAGACCACATTAGGGAGATCCTGAGGCTACGACCATCACATTATTCTGGTGACATAGGTGGATTTTAGGAAGAGGCCTAGTTGGTGAGCTTGAGTGGATGCTTCAAGCTCTGCCCTTGTTCTAGCAACACGAAAGCTCATGTTGCGATCCATCTACTGAGAGACGGAGCAGGTGTCTGGTGGAGGACAAAGGAGCAGAAGCTCCACGTGGATTCTGAGACAATTACCTGGGAGATCTTTGAGGAGTGTTTCAGGAGCAGATATTTGTCATGGAGGTTCATACAACAGAGGATAGATGAGTTTCATGACCTCGGCGACAAGCATCTCTTTCGGTGGATGAGTTTGAGAGTAGATTTTGGATCTACTCCAAGATGTTGATTACATGCAAGATGAGCGGTATGGATCCACGATTCATCCAGGGCACGAATCTTGATATTGGAGGTGTAGTTCAGATCCATTGTCCACAGACATTAGCTGAGGCCGTTGAGAAGGCCTATATAGCAAAGGAGACTCGGGGAAAGACCCAGCAGGCTAGAGACCCATTTGGAGCCACATCAAGCGAGATGTAGGATAAGAGGTCTAGGGGGTCAATACCTCCTCCTCGTGGTGGACACGGTCAACTGATCATATTTTAGACCAAAAAGCAAAAGTAATAGTAGTAGTCCCGCCCACCTTACAAACCTCCACAGAGATTTGATGCACGAGAGGGTCGGAGTA
This sequence comes from Taxus wallichiana var. yunnanensis, assembly GCA_018340775.1. NCBI lineage: Eukaryota > Viridiplantae > Streptophyta > Pinopsida > Cupressales > Taxaceae > Taxus > Taxus wallichiana. The sequence continues at coordinate 645,080,257 of CM031234.1, read as the reverse complement.
TGGAGCCTCCTCCTCTAGGGGTCCCATAAGGACACGGGGTGCCAGAGGGCTCATTCAAGTAGGAGCTCACCAAAAAGATCATAGAAGACCACAACTAGATCATCGGGATCCATAGCACAAACTTCCAGAGCACCGAACCTGGACTTGCTACACATGGGAGAGGATCAAGCAATTGTTTTGGTTGTGGCGTTCTTTGGACATTTTGGAGATATCGCCTCGAAACCCAATAACAAGGGTAAGACATGATGATCATAACATATCATTGGTGACATGGGGCACAAAATTCATCGAATCTACATAGTGGATGAGAACCACGGAGCCAAGCACTAGAGTATAGTGATTGAGACTACGGGTAGTATTGGTAGTATTCCTACCTCCATTTTGTTTGATTATGGTTCTTCTCATTCTTTTATTGCACCATCTTTGGCAGAGCAAGCGTGCAGTGGTGTGATTAGGCTAGGGGGTGTTAGTTGGGATGTAGAGATGGCTTCAGGAGCCAAGATCTCTGTAGACTCCTTAGTTAAGGAGTGTGTAGTGGATTTGATAACTTTCACCACTACCTCGGATCTTCGTATCCTTCCTTTGGGCTCGTATGGAGTCATCTTGGGTATGGACTGGTTGTCTACACATAGGGCTAGGATGGATTATTACCATAAGACTATATCTTGTGTAGATGCTCTAAGAGTTGAGTTAGTGATTTCGGGGTTAGGAGACTGTTTCCATTCGCACCATCTCTGCTATGTAGCTTAAAGCGTGTGTGCGATGGGGTTTTCGGATGTATGCGGTGACTGATCGATCACCAACCAAAGGATGGGACTAATGGACCGTCGCTAGATGATCATCCCCTCTTGAGTGAGTTTGCGAGATGTTTTTCTAGGGGAACTACTCTGGGGTTACCACCCCCACGTGAGATTGACTTTCATATAGATATGGTTCCGAGGGCGAGCCTATCTCACGAGCACCTTATCGGATGACCATACCAGAGCTGTGAGCTCAAGTTGTCAGAGCTTGAGGTCGAACCATATAATAAGACTCAAATGCTCAAATGATAATGAAATACTACCTATAATCCCCTATATATACTATTCATATCTTTATGGCCATCACGAGGCCGACCTATTAAGCATGAGAAAGTATAAATGATATAATAAAATGATATGGTAAGCCACAAGTCGGCTACTCATATCCTAATACAAGCAATAGGTTAAGGGCGTAGCATGCCCTTCCCCTTGAACCAACGTTGTCCTCAAGCGTTGAATAATCTGGATGTTCTTTGAGAAAACCTTCATCCTCCCGGGTGGCGTCTTTATGCTCAGATTCTTCCACTTGATCGAGATATTCCTTAATGTCTCTAGTTCTCGGCCTCTTAGTACGTGTTTTGTAGAATCTTCTCACGGCTCCAAAATGATTCTTCCTTCCTCGTCAAGTTAAGTAACTTTGTCTGGGCTTCAAATTTCTATCCAATAACCTTCTTGGGCATGAAACATGGAATCTTTGGGTGTATGTGTGAAGATGGAGGCAACTCTAGTTTATAAGCAACACTACCAATTTTCTGTAGAACCTGATAAGGGCCATAATATTTAGGAGCAAGTTTGTTTTCCTTTTTTGTTGCTTTAGGGACATCTGTTTGTAAGGCTGGAGACGTACAAAAACCCAGTCACCAATTTCAAAATGTCTTTCACTACGGTGTTGATCTGCTTGTTGTTTCATCTGTTTTTTGCTTAATGCTAAATTCTCCTTCAAACTAGCCAAAACATGTTGTTGATGTTGAATGTGTTCCTCAACATCTCGACCTTAGTTGCACCCTCGAGGAGGAAGTGATAGAAGGTGGATGGTAACCATATAATGCTAAAAATGGGGTCATTTGAGAAGAGGTATGAAAAGATGTGTTATACCACCATTACGCGGTGGTAGCCATTTAATCCACCTTTTCTTGCTTATCGATACAAAACAACGTAAATACCCCTCTAAGCATTTGTTGACCACTTTTGTTTGCCCATCGGTTTGAGGATGATAAGATGAATTGTGAGCTAGTGAGTACCCAAACATGAAAATAATTCCGTCAAAAATTACTTGTGAAAATAGGATCACGATCACTTACTGATTATCTTTGGGGTTCCATGTAGCCTTTGAATTGTCTCAAAAAAAAATAGCTGCGATTTATCTTGGCTGCGAAATGGATGTGATAGGGCACAAAAATGGGCATATTTTGTGAGCCTATCCACAATCATGAAAATAACATTCTTACCCCTACGAACAAGGCAATCGGTGATGAAATCCATGGAGACCTCCTCCCATCTCTGGCTAGGAATTGGTAAGGGTTGCTGACAGACACAGTGTCTTAATTGTTTCCCCTTTGTTTTGTTGGCACACTAAACACTCACGATACAAACTTTTTTGTACATCCCCTTGAGTCCTTCCCAAAAGAATTCTCTTTTTATTCTATGATATGTCTTCAAAAACCCAGTGTCCTCACAGGTGAGGCATGTAGCTCTGCAAGAATCTTATGCTTGACTCAGAATCTTTACTCAAGTATAACCTATCCTTGTACCATAGGGCATTACCTTTCCACTCAAATTTGTTAGATGTCATAGATCCTTGCTTGATATTCTATATTAGAGATTGTGTATCCTTATCTTGATTCCATTCAATCTTGCTTCATCCACCCGATCGATCGGCCATCGACATGGACATTCCACATAGTAAGGCATCTGCGGATGTATCCCTTAGACAACGCATCGGCTACTACATTTTCTTTACCCTTTTTGTATATGATTTCAAAATCATAACCCAACATTTTGTTACCCACTTTTGTTGTTCCTCGGATGATAACCTTTGCTCAAAAGTATTTGAGACTATCATGATCATTTTTACCTTGAAGTGTCTACCCATGAGATAGGGCCTCCATTGCTTGACCGCATGAAGAATAGCCATCATTTCTTTCTCATAGATAGGTTTGAGTAGATCTTTTCCTTTGAATTGGTGACTCTCAAATGCAATTGGTCTTCCTTCTGCATTAGAGCTGCTCCCGATCCACGATCTGAAGCGTCACATTCAACAATGAAGGTTTTGAGAAGTTGGGAGTAGCCAAAGCTGAGGGTCTTTGCACATGGCTTCCTTGATTTGCTCAAAGGATTTAGTGGCTACATGTCATCGATGGAAGGCATCCTTCTTTAGCAATGCGGTGAGTGGGGTTGCTATTCTACCATATCCCACACAAATCTTTTGTAGTACCCTGTTAGTCCTAGGAACCCACGAAGATTTTGAGATTTTGGGCCTTGGCCATTCCACCATAGCTTTGATCTTCGAGGATCAACTTTGATGCCTTCATGGGATCTGATATGACCCAAGTACTCTACCTCTTGTACACAAAAGAACATTTGGATGGCTTTGCATATAGAGTATGTTTCTCCAAAACTTCGACACGTTATTTACATGTTGTAAGTGTTCTTCCCATGTCTTCTTGTAAATCAATATGTCATCAAAGAAAACTAATACAAATTTCCTTTAAAATGGCCTAAAAATAGTGTTCATCAAGCTTTGAAAGGTTGAGGGCGCATTTGTATGACCAAAAGGCATTACAAAAACTCATAATGGCCCTCATGAGTCTGAAAGCCGTTTTATGAACATCTTCCTCTTTTATCCTAATTTGATGGTACCCGAGCGAAGATCTAATTTTGTGAAATAAAAACACCATGCGATTCATCAAGTAAATCATCAATTCTTTGGAATAGGAAACTTATCTTTGATGGTGTACTTGTTGAGTTCTCGGTAATCTGGACACATCCTCCATGTTTCATCCTTCTTACGTACCATGACCCTTTGGTGAAGAATATGCACTCTATTTATGCACGATGATACTGCCTTGACATTTCCTCCACCATTTTCTCGATCTCACTTTTTAGGAATATGGGTATCTGTGTATGGTCGATGTTAGGTGTTTGGCTCCCTGGAATCAATTGAATGGCATGATCATGATCCCTAGCTGGTGGTAGTCCCTTTGGAATTGCATCAAAAATAGATGAGTGAGCATCACTGATCTTGAAGATCGGGTGGCATTGAAGACTTTGTATTTTGTACTTTATGGAAAATAGCTTTCTTTATAAAGCCATCCACTCCTTTTAGAGAACTTTACGCATCGATGAGAGCTAATAATCTGTGGAGACTTAGCTACCATCCCATTGATTGTATTGTCCTTCCATCGAATGAAATCGCATGAACAATTCTTGGAAATTCATCTCTATAGTACTAAGGTTGTGAGCCATTGGACCCCAAAACAATATCTGCCCCTCATAGAAATAGCAAACATAGGTGAGTCTAACATGTAGTCTCCCATGGAAAGCTTGATCTTATGGCACTTTCTGTGCACTTGTATTGTCCCACCATCATGATCATAACTTGCATTTTGGAGGTAGGTAAATAAAACAATTGAGGCGGGCTAACTAACTTACTATTTATGAAGTTATGAGTACTCCCGAGTCAATCAACACATCGTCACCTTCTATTTTTTGAGATAGCCGATAACCTTGAGTGTTTGAGGAGTACTAATACGTGAAATGCATGGTAAGAAATTGTAGGTTGGTGATCCTCTACTTCATCTTCTCTTGGTTCCTCGGCCTCTCCTATAATTTCAGCTTCCTCATCATCCTCATTACCTCCGTCGATATAGAACAACTTCTTCTCGGCACATTTATGTCCCGGTCCATATTTTCTATCACGGTTAAAACATAATCCTTTTGCTCTCTCTTTTCTTCCATTTGTTGAGGAGTCGAGTCTAATTGGCCTAGCAAATGAAGGGAAGAGATACTACGGTCTCTGGTGTTAATGAAAGGTGGCCTCTACTACAAAACTTTTTTTCCTCTGCACGACGTGCCATGATAATAGAATCAGAAAGCTTGATTGGATTAAACATACGTACCTCATGCTCGATGTGGTCCTTAAGACCCCAAGAAAGCAGAGTCATTGATTCTCTTGGAATATTCTCCACCCTTAAGGATAGGTTTTGGAATTGATGCACATAATCTTTGGTGATCTGTTTTGCCGTAACTTTGCTAATTGACTAAAGTAGTTCTCTGAAACACTTTGGAACTATAGTGCAATTGCTGACTCCTCGGTAAAAAGCTGTCCAGTGACACCTAGACCATTCTTACGCCTCGAGCACATAACCAGCGATACCAAACAAATTGGTGGGTTCAAGATATAGGGATGCGATGTCACCTTTTGTCTTGATGGTGTTTGATGTAACTCAAAGAAGTTCTCCATTTGATTTATCGATTTAGGGATCCTTACCATCAAATTTGTGCATATCCACTTTCGGCATCATGTTAGTGGTTGCGAATAAGTTTGATTCGATGAATTTGGAAAAGTGATCAATATGGTTAGTTTGTCCATGATTTTGAACTGAAGGTCCTCCTTGGTTGATATGGGCTGGATTTGGGCCATCTTGGTTACCCTTTACATGTTGCGTGATATCATCAACCGAGATGATTGATTTGGGCTATGTCTCCTTTAGAGGCCATCTCAGATTGTACATTTCACAACTCATACTCAAGTTGGCTCACCTTATGATGATCAACTGAGGTAAACCCTAGTCTTGAGGAATCTGTATTTACCCCTTCGACTCCATCTCTTCAATCACTACCCCATCTTTATCGGGGTTTTACAGAAGTAATAGGATTCTTTTTGCTCTTGTGGAAGGCCCCGCCATGCATGATGTCAAACCTTAGGGTTTAGGGTTTCGATACAATTTCGGCCGAACAGGAAAAAACACAGAGAAGATACTAATACTATTTTTTGAGAGCTTTCCGAAAATGTAAAGAACTTGAAAATTTTCACAATTTGCACCCTAGGGAGTGATTTTATGAAAAACCTAAATTTGTAATAACTTTTGCAAAATAAATCAAAAAAGTCTGAAATTTTAGGGAACCTTACTTGAAATTCTTCACAACTTTGGTAAAAATATCTCCCACCAATTTGCTCTGGTTTGCAATATGTGGTGGAAACAAAAAAATTAGGGTTTTGCCTAATTTTGGCCTTGAGATCGTGACTACGATACCACTTGTAATGAAATTACTTGTATAATTCAGATTAAGAGCAACAATAGAACACCAAATAACACAATATTTTAGAATAATGATCTCAATATGCAATTAGAATAGCTTCGCCACTTGAGGGCTGACCTCGAACCATATAATAAGACTCGAATGCTCGAATGATAATGAAATACTACCTATGTGTTGTGCCGGATCCATAGGGTGAGTTCTTTGTTTGCACAAATGCTTCTTTGGTAGGACTTGGAGGTGTATTGATGCAGGAGGGCAAAGTAGTAGCTTTTGAGTCTCGCAAACTCAAAGATTATGAGCTCAATTCTCATACTCATGATCTTGAGCTTGGCAAAGTGCTTCATGCCTTGATTCTATGGAGATACTTTCTTCTTCGTTGGAGATTCACACTTAGGACAAATCACTTGAGTCTTTGCCACCTCTTCATGTAACCCAATCTCAACGCTCATCAACAACATTGGATGGATTTACTTTGTGAGTATGACATGGAGATAGAGCATGTGAAGGGGAAGGAGAATGTGGTTGCAGACGCTCTCAATAGACGAGAGACATGTGGTTATGGCTACTTCGGTGGGCAGATTTGCAGAGCAGATTCTCTACAAGCAGCTTCCTCTTGACAGCTTCTACATTGCAGCAAGAGCGGAGATCAAGTCCCAGAGACCCCTTGAGGGAAAATTTGATGGTTTATCATTAGAGGAGATGGACTTCTTAGGCACGAGAGATCGGATTTATGTCCCCGTGAGACGGAGGCTTGAGGCAAGACATATTGACAGAGGCACATCCTGCACCTTATTTAGCCCATCCTAGGGTGAAGAAGATGCATGCTACCTTGAGAAAGTTGTATCACTGGAGAGGACTTTGTAGAGACGTGGCTCAGTTTGTGTCACATTTTTTAGAGTGCTAGAAAGTGAAGGTCAAACATCAGCATCCAGTTGGCCTTCTCTTTCCTCATGCTATACCTGGAGTGGAAGTGGGACACCATTTCCATGGACTTCATTATTGGGCTACCGATGTCGAGATATCACCACGATGCCATCATGGTCACGATGGATAAATTGACAAAAGTGACTCACTTTTCTTCGGTGAAGACCACTTATACAACTAGTGCGGTGGGCACGGGTATATTTGGATGAGATTTTAGGTTGCACGAGATTCCTGAAAGATCATTTGTGACCATGATCCTTTGTATACTTCCCACTTTTGGACTACCATGCAGTATGCCCTCGAGACAAGGATCAATTTCAGCACACAACATATCACCCCAAGACAAATGGATAGACTAAGCGGGTGAATCGATTTTAGAGGGTATGCTCGGGATGTATGTTATGGATCATCGGTCGAGATGGGAGGAGTACATGTACTTAGTGGAGTTTGCCTACAATAATAGTTTTGAGTTCTATAGGCATGGCTCCTTTTCGAGCTTTATATGGCAGAGAGTGCATGACACCTCTTAGCTAGGATGACAGGGTTTCTCTTAGACCAGCTTTGTTACAGGACATGGAAGCAGAGGTGGTTTTGATCGAACGAAAAGACCTGCAGGAGGCATAAGACAAGCGTAAGAAGTATGTAGATTAGCATAGGATCAGATCGACCGTAGTTTTGATGTGGGCATGAAGGTGTTCCTTCGTGTCGAGACCACATAAGATTCCTATCCGTTATGGAAGAGGTTCTAAGTTAGCTCCTAGATTCGTTGGTCCTTTTGAGATCTTGGAGCGTATCGGCCCTTTGGCCTACCATCTAGCGTTGCCACCTAGCTTGTCTCGCGTACATGATGTGTTTCATGTTTCAGTGCTTAGGAGATACATTATTGATCCTTCTCATGTCTTTGGATTGGACCTCAGAGGTGTAGGATCAAAGCAAGTGATGGTGGAGTCTTTTCGCATTATATATCATAGGACCTTGGGGCTTCGAGGTAGAGAGATTGATCAGGCACGAGTGTAGTGGGACAGATATGATGAGACTGCAGCTACTTGGGAGGATGCTACATTGTTACGAGTTAAGTTTCCACATTTGTTCCAATGAATTCTAGGAGGAAGTCAAATCTAAGGGGAGGGGGATGTAGTGCCCACTTCCCTTTGACACGATTTTATATTGATCACGATCTGATTTTGACTATATTATGGACATTGTTATAGTTTTGATTTAGTATGATGTTAAATGTTAGATCATGGATTATTGTTTGACTTTGGTTCATATCTGATGCATGGTGTTTATTGGGGACATTTTATACATCGATGTTGATATATTGTTTGACATGGTTATATTATAGATGTTGTTTGGACATGTGATATTTGGATATTTTGAGTAGACCTAGAAAATAGAATTTATTTGATGATGATATAGTTGTTGATAAAATTACAAATGATATTGTTGTTTGCCTTGATGTTGTTGTGATTCATATATATAAATGATTTTGGAATTATATTTATATTCATTTTGGATGTCTGATGTGGCCACGAGGCCGAAGGAGGTATTTGTATTTTGCTGCAGTTTAAAATATCACAACAAACATCGGGGGATTGGAGACCATCCACATTGGAATTCTAGGTGAATTCAACAAGGTCACCATGGCAACTTGTATTTGTTTGTGTGTGTTTAATTGTCTTAGGGATTCCCATGGGGGGGATCACCTTTAAAAGTTACCAAGGGTTATGTGTAATTATTTATTTGGTTCCTTTGTTAAGTATGTATGTGTTTTATAAGTGATGTGTTCCCCTTTTAACTAAATAAATTGTGGTAAAGTAAGGTGAGTAAGCATATTGTTATAATTTAATTAATCAAATTGGGTCATAAGAAAGTAATTATTAGAGTTGTTGGCTCTTGTATTAAATGTTGTAAGTAATGTGTAAGAGATATGTAAGTTGATTTTGGAGTATGAAACACTCCACCTTCTTTGAAATTTGAATTTGTCCTTGGAGGCTAATTTTGGAGGCTTGTGGGACAAGTTAAACTTGCCCCACACCTCTTAAATTTATATACAAAGCTTACCTATGGTTGGAGAGTTAAATTTAGACTTTTATTATGTATTTTTGTAAGTCAAGTTGTATGTTTTAATTGCACTTTCTTCATGCTTTCAATTTCAGTCCTTATGGGGTGTGGGCTTGATTTGAGTGTGTAAGTAAAATTGTCATATTATTCACCTACTTAATTATTATGCCTTGGAGATTGAAGTTGACTTATGAGGTGGAGTTGAGGATGGTTGAAGTGGCACCCTACATGGATCCACCTCATCCTCTTCTCTTCCCTCTTCTATATATTCGAATTCCTTAGCTTGTTTTGGGTTGCTTCACTTTCATCACTTCATTTTGGGCGACTTATTTTGGTTTTAAGAGCTCTTGCTTTTGGAGAAGATTGGATATTGTTGCATACTTGTAGATTGTTGATCTCTTGGACTATTTTGCATTGGAAATTTTTTCATTTTGCAACCTTGGAACAAACTCCATCATGGAGAGGTAAGATCTTAATTCTTAGAAGTGCTCTCCTTTCTCTTTATGCATATGTGAATGGTTGAATGTTTGAATGTGTTGTTTTATTTGTTGGCTGGTTGGGTAGATGGCCTAGGAATGGTGTAGGAGAAGACTATGGGGTATTCTTGTGGGAGGCATAAGTGTGGGGAGGAGGAGTTAGGATTTGGGTTCCACCTTGTAAAAAGAAATAGCTTGCATTTCTTTACTCGTTATGGGGTGCCATAAGAGGTTGGAGAGGCATAAGAAATTGTGAGGAATAAGGGGTACTTGGGGGAGGCATAAGGGCATGTCAGGGATTTGAAATGATATAAATTTTGGTGGTTTGTTCTCGGCGGTGATACCCATTTCCCTTGGGAGGCATAAGCGAGCATCCCCATAGTTCTTACTCCTTTGGCTTACATGATGAAGCCTGAGTTTTGTTTGTTATGTTTTAATGTGGTTGCAAACTACATTCTATTTTGGATTGTGTTTTAAATGTGAAATTTTTGCTTGTGTGTTGTGGAAGCCTTTATTTCCATGAGTTGAAACACATCTTCTATTGCATTGTGGTTGGGGCTCGGGGGCCAATGAAGAAGGATGGATTCTCCTTTTCATTGGATGTCTTGGTTGGGTGGAGAGTGTTGCCTTTCCCCTACTTTTGTTGTGATCAAATTGGAGAATGATGGATCTGCATGTTGTTGTTTTGAGAAAAAGGAAAAGATAGATTTGATGATCCTTGTTGAGATTATTCCTTATTGTAACCTTTTTCCCACTTGAAGTGGATGACCTTGTATATTATTGTGATGGAAAGATGTTTTGTATTGACTATGAAAGTTGTAATTTGAAATGTGAAAGAGATATACTCTATTTTCTGCTTTTGAAAGAATGTGAAAGAGATTGTATTCTGTATGTTGTATTTGAGGAATGGAAGAAAGAAGTTGTAAAGTTATCTCTTAAAATTAATAGGAGAATGTATTACTTTCCTCAAATGGAATTGTTATATTTGACTCTGATCATTTAAAAGCACTATGAAATCTCTATTTGGAAAGTTGAAAAGTGAAATACGTATGAAGAAATGCTACATACTACTGTTCTTTTGAAAAGTATGATTTTGAAATCGAAGCTTGTATCTTTTGGCTTTTGCACACTTTGATTTAAATCAACTTAGTATGTTAGATTGGGTTGGAATGAATTCATAGTTTAAAGTTGGTAAATGTAAATAAATCTATTCGAATTTGATCTCTATTAGATGCTTTTCATCACCGGTACAATTATTAAATATAAATTGAACAAAATGACCCTACAACATCAAAAATACAAAATTAAATACCAAATTGAACTTGTAAGATCAAAACGACCCCAAACAAACTAAAATACTTAAGAAATTTTTAAAGAACCTTTCAAATCGAGCAAAGGCAAAATTGCAGACTTTTTCTTTGTGTAAAATTGGAAATCTTGAGCTACAAATCAATCAAACAAATCTAACCTTGCAATCTATCCCTAAAACATTGTAAGAGAAATCCTCCATGTCTGTTTGGCATGTTGAGAAGGAATTAATGGTGAATTTGAACAAAATTGTGTAAGTTAAAAAATACCAGTTCACTTGTTTAGTGACAGAAAAATGTTTTCTCAAAATTGACCCTTAAAAATTTATCCAAATTAAAATTTTAAGGTTTTTGTGCAAAGAGGACGTCGAGAGATTTCTATAAAGTCCTCGTTTTCCAAAAACGAGTTCCCTATCAAAATTTATGGCCTCTTGAAGTTTTTACTTCATTTGGCTTCAAAATAATCTAAGTTCAAAAAGGAGAAAAGTTTCTTCCTGCGCCCCTCCTTCCATGCCCAGGAGAAAAAGTTTCTTCCCACGCCCACCTTCCCGCCAGGAGTAATTTCTTCCAGCGCCCATGAAGATAATCTAACTGTGCTCGGGATAACTTTCACTCTCTTAGTGTTTTGTAAGGTGATTTGATAATTGTTGTAATGGACTCTGGAAATTTTGTTGTGAACACTTTTTTAAAAAAGAATGGAATAATTCTTCTAACTAAACCTAGGTTGTTCTTGGGTCTTAAGTGGGAGATTTTAGGTGGCGTTACAAAGCACACTGAGACTTGTGCAAACCATATGGTGTTGTGATTCGGTGATATGAAGGGAACCCATGTTGCGATCTCTTTATAAGCAATTGCCTTACAATTCTTTAGAAAACATTTATAAAGCAGTGCTTCAGTAGCACCATAGCCAATTATATATTTCTCCATATTTTGAATTAAGTTTTCAATGTTTTACCAATTTGAGGATTAGTTACTTTCTTATCGTGCCATTCAAGTTTACTTAATTTCCCAAATCCTTCACAGATTTCTTAATTCGATGATGAATGTTTTTTTAGGGTTTTTCTCTCATAAGTTTTAGCCTCAAGTTACTTATGTGGATGACACTATATGTGATCATGATGGGGCTTACTGTATGGATAATGGAAAAAATTGGACGACGTATCCTCCTTGTGGTGAGAAATTTTGCATTACTGAGGATATGTATTGTGTGATTTGTGAATCTTGAGTCAATGGCTAAAAATATTAACATGACATTTGTGTTTATGTGCATAGGTCTCATCAGGAGGCATGACCATATGTCATTTCCTTGTTGGTATCTCATTTTAATTGAAGGTAGTTTCTCTAATTTGAATTTTAAGACAACAAATGGATTCTCTTTCTATGGAATATGTATTTTATAGTGTTAAGCTGTTATGTACCTAAAGATATGAGGTTCTTTATTTGGTTACGCTAAAGCTTTTTTTTTTTTATTGTAGGCCCATATATGGCAGAATCTTCTCAATATGAAACATTCTTCATTGTTTTAGCTTTAACAAGTTTTTGGTAAGTTCAATTGAATACTAACTCAGAATATATTGATGAAAACTTATGGGATTCTTTCTTTTGCTTTGGTATGAAGAGTTTCTGCACAACTTACTCAATATATTAAAACTTTAAGTGCATTTATATGTTCTATTTTAATATTGAATTATATATGTCATTAGGTTGGTGGTTTCATTACATATTTTCATTGTTTCCTTCTCTCTTGGTATGGGTGTCATCCCATGGATCATTATGTCTGAGGTGATGTACTTATAATGTTGACTAGGTGACATTGTTGCTTTCTTGGTAGAAAATGGGGAAGAAATCTAACGACTAGTCATCCTAATTATTTTAAAGGCATGCCACTGATATTTTTTGTCTTTCTCTACTTGTCCTATTGCGAGATACTTCATGTGAATGTGAAAGTTTTTTGCGAAGTGTAGCTACTTCTAACCAAACTGGATGACCTCATGGGTAGTGATAATGACTATCGATCTACTTATGGAGTGGAGTTTTCTTTGGTGAGCTTTTAACTTCTTTCTAAAATGGTTTCCAAAGTTGGGATTCCATCCAATTACAACAAAGGTGCACACTAAGGAGGCACAAAACTACAAAGTTTCACTTCAAATATATGAGAAGGAATCTACACTTATGTGTTGTGTACCTTTGTACCCAATTAATCAATTGGATCACAACAATAGCCATAGGCCCTCTCAAGTTTGTATACTAGTAGAGGCTTAATCACTTGTTGATAAGTCGCTTCCCACCATTTATTATGGAGGTATTTTCCAGCTTTTGTTGGGAATTTCAATGAGGATAAAGCCCATGAAATGATAAATAATGTTCAAGGGACAATTGATTTTATTCATGCCTAGCAGCAGTAGATCAACCAACAGAAAGTGTGGATGCACAGGGTCATGTTGTCGAAGTTGTGGATTATCAATGAACCCACCCGCAGCGATAAGTTATGGATCCATGAGAAAAGAAGAAAAAGGACATAATGATTTTCAATCTAGGCGGAGGAACCTTTGACGTTTCAGTTGTTAGGGTTCAGAGACCTAAAATTGAGGTGAAAGTAGTTGGAGGGGACACCCATTTGGGAGGTGAAGATTTTAATGTTGTAAATAGTAAGGAGTTATAGCTATAAATATTCTCCTCTCTCCCAAAATGTAGATATTTGAAGAAAAAATAGAGAAATACTTTCCCAAATCTAATGAATCGATTGAAAAACCTACATATTCAATTTTGAACTACTGAATCTATCAAAAACCTACTAATTTTCTACAAGCACAAAAGAAATGTGTGATGGAAACGTTCGAAGGAGAAGAGAGGTGTTGAAGAAGGGGTTTGAGGGAGGTGCATTTTTCACGTGAGTGTAATTTGTGGTTAAAGGGGTCAAAAATGGGAAAATCCAATAGGTTCTAGGTTTGAAACCCAACCATCTGAATACAAAAAAACCTTGTTCTTTGTTCGCGGCTTGGGGAGAAATGGCACCCATTTCTTTTATCCACTGGGAGCACTACCTATAGTTTGATTGGTAGGGAGGATAACCTGAGTCCTCTTCACATATTGTCTGGGTACCACATACCACTCTTTTTGTGCATGCATTAATGTCTCTTTCATGTACTACTGGGTATATTGAAATGACGATTTTCTTCCATGTACCAATTAGTATATAGGAAAGTCACATATATATCAGACTAACAATATATAGAACCAATCCATCTCCTATAATTTTTGCAATGGTTTCCAATGGACCAAAGTCTTTTCTCGCCAAATATACAAATTCTTTGAGATGACAACTAATCTGCATGGAAAACTTAGGTGAAAACACATTTGGAATTTAAGGAAATATATGGCATGCTCTTGATTTGGCAATGGTAGAATTTTGGAAAATCCAACTAAAAGGGAGATTCAATAATCATATTTGGGGTATTGAAAGAGGTATATCCATATACCTATGAAGTTAAAACAATTAAGGAAGCTTACACCAAGAAATATGCACCTCCCTCAAACCCCTTCTTGCAAGGAACAAAACAATCATCAACAGGAATTGATAATAGAGAACCAATGGATCTGATCATCTGTCATTAAAATGTATGTATCCCATCAAGATGCCCATTTTACAAGTAATTTCTACACGAAGAGCGTATTTTTGTTTATTTTTACCCCTGTTTTGTTGTTTGTTTTTCTTGAGCCCGTTTCAATCATCCCTGCTTAGGATTCAACAATTCTTTCTTGTTTTTGGTTGAACTCTTTATCCTTTCATTAAATATTCATCCCTTAAAACAAAGTTCTGGGAAGAAATAGGAAATCTGGCCTCTACTAATCAACATCAACTACAAAAGTTATAACGATCCTCTAAATCAAATAACATAGACTATTCGGCATTCACATTGCGTTGTACGCAAGCAATTGCTACTATATTACTATGAAAATCTATTTGTTGTTCCTATAGATAAAATATTAATATTAAAAATTCCCCTTTAAAGACATCGAATTTAAATTACTTAACACAGACTTGGGAAGTATAATTAATTTGAAATACCAGAGGACACGTGGAGACGGTGCACTTGCCACATTGAGAGTAAAGTGCATGTAAAATTTACAAGCCGACACGTTTTTTTATTTTGACGCATGTTCTCCCACGTGTCGCTTGAGTACCTCAATAACTACACTGCCACTCGAACACTAAATTTTAGCAGGCAATGAATGAGTTATTCCGGCGCGGAAGAATAATACGTGGCAGCGTCACTTAACGGTAAAGTTACCTTGTAATTTCTGGCGGCAACAACGAACGGCTACGATTGCTTAAATCTTGAAGATCCGTGTGCGAGTCGAGCGGCCAATAGAATATCGACGAGTTAAAATAAATGCAGTGTGTTATTAGAAGGTTTTGAAACTCTGTTATTCTCGCCAGGAGTGAGTCGTTTTTTAAAATTTATATATTTTAACTTGTGTTTCGAGAAGGAAGAAAGTGGAGGAGGAAAAATGGCGCCCAAAGCAGGGAAGAAAGTGGCCGAGAAGAAACCTGCGGAAAATGTGATCATCGAGGAGATAAAGGAGGTCAGTGAAATTGTTGTAGAAAAGGTCATTACTGAGAAGGTGAAGGTAAAAACATCTTCAAAGGTTAAATCCCCATCCAAAGCTGGCAATGGCAAGAAGATCTCGAAGCTGGAGAGCAGTGGCGGTGACAAGAAGAAGAGGAAGAAGAAGAAGGGCGTGGAGAGCTACAAGATCTATGTTTTCAAGGTTCTGAAGCAGGTTCACCCTGAGATTGGCATATCCAGCAAGGCCATGAGCATTATGAACTCTTTCATGAACGATATTTTTGAGAAATTGGCAGGGGAGTCGTCAAAGCTTGCCAAATACACGAAAAGGGAGACTTTGTCTTCACGGGAGGTGCAGACGGCGGTGAAATTGGTCCTTCCCGGCGAACTTGCTAAGCATGCAGTTTCAGAGGGCACCAAGGCCGTTACCAAATTTACTTCCGGTTGATTTTTCCGTCAATCCTTACTCCCTTTTTTGACGGCGTTCAAAACCCTAACATAATGTATATGTTCAGCGCTTCTCTGTTTCAAACTTTTTATTTTTTTACTGTAATTTCTGGTAGATATACGCAGGGTTTGCAATTTACAGTTTAATAAGTTGGTATTGTAACAAAGCGTACTGGAAAACTGTATGAAACTATATTTTACGCTGCTATTTTTGTTTGACGGTTTGCATTGTCTATTTATGCCGAATATTTAACTAATAGTCTGCGTTTAGTACAGAAGAATGTATAAAGGAAGCGAGACCAACATATGACGAGGGCAGAAAGGGACTGTCGTAGGTAATAATGTAAGTAGAAAGTGAGTAAAAATATTCGAGAAAAGGAAAGTCAAAAGTAGAAAGTGAGAAGAATCTTATCTGAGAAAAATTCAATGATAAAAAAACTTAATGATGTGTATTTATTTTAATATATGAGTTATTTAATGCCTTACAAATAATAAAATATCCGTTGTGAAATGTCTTACAAATAATAAAATATGCCTTGTCAAATGCCTTAAAATTTATAAAATATGAATATGTGGTTTATAATGCGTTTAAAACAATAAAATATGTATGGTATAATGTTTCGTTGTTTAATGTTTTAGAGATAATGAAATATTTGTTGTTTAATAATAAAATATCTGTTATTTAATACCTCATAAATAATAAAATATAAGTATTTAATATATTTTGATTATATTGTTAGTTAGTGTCATAATTATCGTGTAATTTTTTTAGTTTCAAATTTAATCAGTTTTGTTGTACCATTTAAGATATAATGGGTTAACTTATATATCATAATTGTGAATAAAATTGAATCAAATGTTTGGTTCTAAATGTGATTGAATTGTTCAATTTCAAATTTGATTGATTAAAAATGTGATTAAATTGTTTAAATTTATGTGTGATTAAGATTACAATTTTTAACGTGTTATTAGAAACCGTATGAATTTATTTGTGACTCAATTGTGTATGAAATTGAATCAAAGCATGCAATTAAAATTAGAGTCAATAAAACCCTATTGTGTCATATTCCCTTAATATGAATTGAGGTGGGTTTATTTAATCAATAGTAGAGTAGTTTTAATATATAATTAATTTGAGGTTAGATGAGAGCATTATTTGTAATAACAATATTATTTTTAGTTATATAAAATTGAAACAATTGTGTAATTGTTTCAATATTAAGCCTCTTCTTGTTTAGTTATATAAAATAGAAACAATTGCACAATT
The DNA here is from genome assembly GCA_018340775.1 of Taxus wallichiana var. yunnanensis. Classification (NCBI taxonomy): domain Eukaryota; kingdom Viridiplantae; phylum Streptophyta; class Pinopsida; order Cupressales; family Taxaceae; genus Taxus; species Taxus wallichiana. The sequence continues at coordinate 645,063,139 of CM031234.1, read as the reverse complement.
ATTTCAATATTAAGCCCATTTTGTTTGTTATAATATAAATTGAGTGATAAATTGAACTATTTACACAATTAATTCAATTTTTTTACATCAAAACCAACAAAGTCTTGATAATTGGGGCCACACAAGTTTATCGTGGCATTGGCATTCTAATTTCATACTAAGTTGATGTAGAAACATATAAGGTGCACACATAATTTTGTACAATAAAAAATTTTATGTGAGAGAATAAAAATTGCAAGTGGATTTATTCCATAATATGAATTGAGGTGGGTTTTAATTAACTTCATTATTAATACAAAATTTAATCAATAAAAAAGTAGTTTTAATATAGAACTAAATTGGGGTTAGATGAGAGCATTATTTGTAATAACAATATTATTTTTAGTCATATAAAATTAAAACAATTGTGTAATTGTTTCAATATTAAGCCTCTTCTCATTTAGTTATAAAATAGAAAAAAACGCGTAATTATTTCAATATTAAGCCCGTTTTGTTTGTGATAATATAAATTGAGTAATAAAATTGAACTATTTTCCCAATTAATTCAATTTTTAATATATCATAACCAACAAAGTCTTTTATGTCATTTATGAAAATGAATTAAGTTAGGATTTAATTGTGTATGAAATTAAATTAATAACGTAATTAGTTTAAATCTCATATATAATTGGGACCACACAAGTTTTATCGTGGCATTTGGCATTCTAATTTCATATGAAGTTGATGTAGAAACATCTAAGGAGCACATATAATTTTGCACAAACAAATTTTTTTATGTGAGAATAAAAAATTGCAAGTAGATTTTTGAAGTTTTAATGTAATGCTACATACTTTAATGGTGATCATAATGTTAATTAGTCACTACATTGTCATTTTCTTATTGAGAAGAAAGTGGACTAAAAATGGCACTCAAGGCATGAAAGAAATCGATTGAGAAGAAGTGTGTAGAAAAGGCCAACATAGAGGAAAGTACGAAGGTGAGTGAAATTTAAAAAAGACAACTTTTTGTCTATACTAGTGTTTTTAGATGAATTCTAAAGCAAAGGCTGCTTCTAAGGTTGTTGAAAAGATCTCTAAGGAGGGGATGTTTGATAAGAAGAGGAGCCTTGAGAATTATGTATCTTATATGTTTTTGAGGTGTTGAAGTATTTAAGTAGGATTGAAGTTGTAAAAGAAATAAAAAAGCAAATCATATCCCATACATCATATTACAAGAATGGAAACTAGAGCGTTGAAGCATGATAATTCAATAAAGCAAATAAGAATGTAATTAAGGTTATAATGATAACTTAGTTGACTCAAAATATGATTTAGGTGTGGTGTGAAGAGATTTGGGTAGGGAATGTCTTGTAGATGAATTGTTCCTAAATTTGGAGTGTAAAATTAAGTAAGTATAGAATCGTACAACTCGAGACCAAACCTATTACTATCTCATACCTATTGTACTTTTATGTACCGAGAGGTAATGGATTTATAAAAAAATTATGTCCATGTGACCCTATGAAATATTTTTTTGGGAAACCTATGTGTCGCACATGCAAAACCCTTTGTAGTGATCTTGAATAGATGGAAGCCTTAGATACTTACATTAGCACTTCATGAACAAGATTAACTAGTAAAGGAAAAAATTATGTGTAGGTGTAGTTGGATTGAATCTAGTGTTCATTCTCTATTAAACAAATCTATATGCTCTACAATACATCCCTTCACAAGTGGGAGTAAGCCTTGTAGTTCTCCTTGTGTATGTGTAATTGTGTATGCAAATTCTAAGTCAACTCTCTATCGTGCCCTTGTGTTTCTTAACACAAAGAATAGTGGGTATAAATATGGATAAATTAAAATGTACCTTGCATAATAGTGATATTGTGTGTTGTGCTTTTGGATATTATATTGATTCCCTTTGTCCCTTAGAACTTTGTAAATGCTTTGTATTTACTTGTTCTTACTATGAGTTAACTTTAAGACATTTGGATATTAGTGGATTAGAAACTTGTAGCGCCCACTATTTCACACACAAATGCAACTTGAAAAAAACTTCGGATAACTTTTTTTTTTGACTTACTTGGAGTTTACACTGTTGGCTAAGTACAAAAGGCACGTATTGCAGAAGGTAAGAAAAGGGTTTAAGGAAGCTCGTGGCACGTGAAGATAGGTGCACGTGGATAGAAACCAAGGGTTTGGGACTTAGCCAAATTGGGTGTTTGGGATAGAACACATGAAAAGCATGACCGACTGCATGCATGTTGAGTGGATAAGGTGCCAACCTGGTGATAGTTGGCCTAGGAAGGAGCATGCCTATGGTAGAAGCTTCTAGAAGCACATCATGGTGAAAAGTGGAAAGCTCAGGCCTAGGAGAGCATGCTCGCATGGAGGACCACATTCAGACACTTGGCATCGAGATCGAGGGTCGTTGGAGGATGAGTTGGCAGCCCAGAAAGGCTATAAATACAAGCACCTATAGAGTAAAAAAGAGAGAGAAAAAAAAGAGGGTGGAGCTCTGTAGAAATACTGCAAGAACTCTGTTAGTGGATAATGGTATTTGGGAGAGAATGTATAATGGGTATGGGGATTGCAAATTTTCTTTGATAGCCTAGCTACATTAGTCAGTTGAAAAGCATGACTATGGTCTATTTCTCTGTGACATTTGTAATGGCTCCATGGATGTAATGAGGTTACCAGTTATATGAATATGAATATCAATGATTTTGATGCATACGTCTTTCTCATAGGTTCTCTTTCATTTATGTTTATGCTAAGTATGGATGCTTGTATACTTCTTTCTATTATGGTGCAAGTTATATAATTGTTAAGTACTTTTTTATCTGTAATGACTGCAAGGATCTAGAGGCCATTCTGAGCTCTATGGTTCTTGAATGTCTTAACTCCATTTAAATCTCTTAAGCACAAATCATAGATGATGATATTTCCCACTAAACTCACATAAAAGAGAGACTCGGCACCCGTGCGTGCCTCGGGTGAGCGCCCAACATCCATTGGGTGATAGGCCGGTGCGCATGGGGTACCTTTCTTTTGTGATAAGGGTAAAAATGACTACATCTTGGTTCCATTTTCGGGACCTCTTTTTGAAGTTGTAGTGGGAAATAACATACAACATGATCTGTGTAGTGAGTAATGACAGAATGGTTAACTTTGGAAAGTGTTGAATCATGGTTCAAGAGCATGGAGGATGAATTTTCTTAGAGATTCAACACTGGACCTGAGTTTGATGCACGTAAATGGGTAGAAGAGAACCTCTACCATGATTTATATGAAACATTTTTCTATTGTTTCCCAGTAGAGTTGTATGAATGGCTCTCAGCGTATGCATCTAGATCAAGTTGGCATTATGGATCACGTGTGTGGACCCAAGAAGATTACCAAAGGTGAGGATGTAGAGATCTGACGTGGACCCGTGTTGTGGATCATTGGTGAAAGGAGAGTATTGGCTAGCTACACTCTGGAGTATGCCATTTCCACATATTCTTGTCGGAGGTTGTTGAGTTTGAGTTTCTGTGGGAGCCTAGAGGATCATTTCTATGTGTTATCCCTCTGGAAATGAAGATCCTGGTTGTTACTTTGGGTTTAGAGGCATTTCAATGGCCGGCTAGACCATTTTGAGTGTTGGGTGAGGGAGCTAGGGTGGAGGAAGATGGCAGATATTACGACGAGAGAAGGAAAGGGAGGAGAGATGGCTCAAGTATAGTGAAGCGCGTGAAAGGGAGATTGCTAGATGATGTGAGGCTGTAAGTGTGATGGATCTATGGAGGTAGATGTTGCGGGAAGGAGTCGAGGTTCACGTGGAGGATGTGGAACTGAGCAATCTGTGTTACCCCATCTTGGCAAGTGTGTAAGAGAGACCCCTTTGCTTGGTGAGAGTTCATCACATGGAGAAAGAAGAGTCATTGGCACGTATCTGAACCCACCCAGTGACCAAACCCTGGTGCTTGGTTTTCAGAACTAGGAAGGAGTATCATTGACCCAGTTGATATTAGTGGAAGTGACAGATCTATGCCTAGGAGGTATAATTTTTAGTTCCCACTTCTATGGCTACACATATTCTAGTATTCGGAGGAGTCTTTGGACAAGGAGCTAGTATACAAGCCCTTGGTCTCTCACATGTAGGAGTGGCGCGGGGTACAATAGTGGTAGTGGGGCACTATCACAGACCATCGTGCATGCATAGTTCAGTGGAACCGTGGGGACACTTGGCATGACTACTATAGGACCTAGTGGGTCAGGGGGCACAGGACCTGGTGGACCTAGTGGTTTTGGTGGATCTGGTGGCTCAGGAGGCATAGGACCTGGTGGACTGGTGGATCCGGTGGTGGAGGAAACACCGGAGGGAACCAAGGCTCTGGCTCAGGAGGACAAGGGCCCTAGCCACCCCCTCAAGTCTTCTTTGAGATGTCGTTACACTTTCCAGATTATAGAGGTATTGAGGATGTTTGGAACATGTTCACAAGTGTGAACTGCTATGGCATGTAAAGGGTATCACAACCCCAGAGTGGAAGGCTAGTTAGTTTGTAACCACGTTGCAAGGGTGCGCATGCATAGCTGGTATAGGAAATATGACCCTCATCAAATAGTGGTGGATTATACTACTTTAAAGAATGCATTCTTGGTAGAATTCCACATCCCTGAGTTTGAACAAAGAAGAGCATCAGTGCTTTGAAGGAGATTCAACAAGGAATGGACAGAGAGTGTGTGAGAGTATGATGCATGCTTTAAAACTCTCTTGTCTAAATTATCATATGATATTCACCCTTCACAACATGCTCAGTGGTTTGTTGGAGGATTGATCACACCTTTTAGAAGGGATTTATCTCATAAAACTTTCACAGAGACCCGTGCGAAGCGTTGGAAGCTAGCTCTGCTACTGCATGCCGAGGCTATTGGTAGTATTGATATTGGTGTTAGCCCATTCCTGGAGGCTCAAATTGCTGCTATGGCTAAGTAGCTGGAAAATTTGTCGTAAACTCAGCCCATGAGACTTCAGTGGTTTATGGTGCACAGATTGTGAAGTAGAGGGCATGTCAAGGATAATTTCCCCAGAGGATGGTACACGTGTGCATCATGATAGTAGATTATGAAATTTGTCGTGGGGACCATGATGCAAGTAGATGCCCCTTATTATAGCACACAATCGGAAGAATGTGTCTTGCTACTATAAGATCTGCACCTCTATAACCCATGATACTAAGGATTGTAGGCTCATTGATCAGATCCATGAGGCCATTGATCATGGGGTGTGCCAGACCAACATTGCCAGTAGTTCAAGGGTGATGATCACCGTTATGAGGAGCGTGCGAGATGGAGGCATGCATGGAAGGGGTTTTGAGGAGGATTTGTGGTCATGGTATGGTAACCATGGGGAGGAAGGATTGAGTTCCCATGTGGAACTTGTTTCAATTGTGGGTCTACAGAGCATTACAAATGAGAGTGCCGGACTGTTGTAGTGCTCATGGTGTGGAAAGAAGCACAAGTATGAGGAGTGCCGGAGTTGTTTGAGCACATGAATCAAGCAGCACTGGAAAGACAAAGGGCTGCTGCAATGGTCAACATTAAAAAGGTAGACATGTAGTGGATGCCATGGGTAACATGGGATGTAGGTTTGGAACTAGTTTTGGTAACAACAAGAGTAAAAGCCATGCACACAAAAGAGATACCAAGGCAGAAGAACCTGGTTTCGAGGGAGGAAGTAGTTCATGGAAAGTACCTAGACCCTGCGTGTCAAAAGGAGGTATATCAAGACACCATGGATGTCATTCGGAGTTTACAAGGGGAGATCCAGTGTCTAAAGGAGTAGTCAGGAGGGAGGAACAAGGAAGGAGAGTCGAGGTGCAAGGGATGACCTGGATGAGGTCAAGGAAGTATGTAAAATGCTAAGGCAAGAGAATATTATTCCCTTGCTAGGATCATGGTTGAGAGAGAAGGTACCACATGCGGAGGAGAGCATGAGAGGTAGGTCTTACATGTAAACCTTCCCCCTCACAGCCTTGACTATGACAAGGAGATCACATTGAATGTAGTTGTAGATGGATGGCTCCTTAGTAATATCCTCATTGACATGGTGCGGAGGTCAATGTTCTAACTCTGGATGCATGGCATCAGATGGGAAGACCTGCATTACAACCATCTTGAATGTGTTGTATATGGAAAACAAGACTAAGGAAATGCCCATCGGTGTCTTAAAGGATGCATTATCACTATCCAGGGAGCTAAGTTTACTGGGGACTTTGAAGTCTTGGTGCTCCGAGGTAGACAATTTTCTAGCACTACTTGGGTGCCCATGGTGTTACAAGAACAATGTGGACCTTTGGTTCAACAAAGGGTACATCAGCTTTGAAAATAAGGAGGAGTGGGTCATTATACCCCTGGCTGATGGGAAGTGATGCCCTATACTGAACCCTCTGGGAGAAGAAGTTCTAGATAGGATATATGTGCACTCAATTAGGGACCCAGAGATAATACATCCTACCGATGGAGTTATCCAGTTTGAGGATGCTCAGTCAGTAAGTGACACCACCAACCTAGCATGTGATAATTGGGTGCATGGGACTTATGAATTGATCGGATGGTAGTTGAGAGGATCGGTAACAAAAGTAACAAAGGCGCGCATGGTCAGTGCCTAGGAGGAAAAAAATTACCTAAGTATTCAGGAGGGGCCTTCCCTGAGATTTTTACTAGGAGATGGAAGCTCAGTGGAAGGAGGAGAAGGAATGAGAGGGATGCTAAGTTATGTCCTACTGGCACAATGGCATGGTGGTGGGCTACACATCAGGAGAGCCTTTTGGAATGGTGTGAGGTGAGAATTTCTCTCTCTGTCAGATTTTCTAGAAGTAACATGCCCACCGTCATCAAGGACTACCATGGTAAGGAGCCCACCTCTTTCCATATCCAGGAGTGTGAGAGGATCTAGAGAGAAGGTGTGGAAGCTTTTCCACCATCCCTTTGGGTACACAAGTTGTATTCTACACTACAGGGTTACGTGCGTGCGCATGCATGGTACATACATTTTGAGACACGCCTGCCAAAAGGAAATTGGCAAGAGCTAGCAGCTGACCTCATTCAAATGTTTGAATATCAAAGTACCAAGCCATCAGTTGATAAGGCATTACAAGTTGTTAAGTGCCTTACCATGGGGGATAGTGCCATGGTAGAAGATAGGTTATTGGAACTGCTAGGTGAACCTAGGTTTGGAGGCGCTTTGAAGAAGAAGTAGAAGAAACAAAAAGAGTTACAGCTTGAGCGCGTGTGTTTGGAAAAGGAGAAAGGGAAGTTGGTGTATGTGATTGATGGGGAGGAAGCAAGAAAGCTTGGATGTTAGCCATTCTGTAGGGATGCGTGAGGTAGTGGACAGTGTTGATACTCATGCGTGCGTGCCTACCATGAGCCCTTAAAGACAAAGAAGGTTAACATCGGCTTAGAAGAGGAACCTAAGGAGGCTATCATTGGAGATTACTGGTCGAGAGAAGGAAGTCTCTAAGGTCATAGATCTATTGCGTGAATTTGAGGATTTATTCCACGTGGGTACCATGAGCTCAAAGGCATCCACCATTCCTTGGGGGAGATGAGGATAAAGTTGAAGGATGGTGCGTGCCCGGTCAGGAAGAGACCCTACCGAATGAATCCCAATTTTGCGTAAAGGTTAAGGAGGAGATAGACAAAATGATAGCTTCTAGGATCATTGAAGTAGTGGAAGAATCGGAATGGATAAGTCGATGGTAATCAACATCAAGAAGGATGGGTGGATTAGGATCTGCGTGGATTATAGGGAGTTGAAATGTAGTTTGTGTCATCGATCCTTTTCCAACCCCCTTCACTGAAGAGATTTTGGAAGGAGTCATTTGGGCGTGAAATCTATTCCTTTACGGATGGATTTTGGGGTACCACCAAGTCAGATTGCAAAGGAAGACCAGGAGAAGACAACTTTCACCATTGAGTGGGGAAGTTTTGCATACAGTCATGCCCTTTGGTTTGAAGAATGTGCCTACTATTTTTTCATGCATAGTGGTGCAAGTGTTCAGGACTTCATCCATAAGTTTCTTCAGGTCTATTTGGATGATTGGATAGTGTATGGACTAGTAAAAGACCATTGTGACAATTTGAGGTTAATGTTTGAGAGGTGTAGGTAGTTGAGGATATCCCTCAACATTAAGAAGTGTGTATTTGCTACACCCTTTGGGACTTTATTGGGGCACATCATATGCAAGGAGGGCTTGCTAGTGGATCCTGCCAAGGTTGTAGTTATTGTGGGATTGGGGGAACCTACTAGCCAAAGCGTAGTGCATGGATTTCTTGGGCATACGGGTTATTATAGAAAATTCATCAAGGGGTATGCCAAGATAGCCCACCTCTAGAAGAATTTCTCAGACATAAAAGTGCCTTCCATTGGGGAGAGGCGCAGTAGAAGGCATTTGACACATTAAAGGATAGGCTTATCACCGTGCCTATATTACATTTTCCCTCTTGGGACAAGCCCTTCCATGTCCATGTAGATGCCTCAGGAACCACCATTGGAGTAGTGCTTGTGCAGCCAAGTGAAGGAATTGTTGATCACCCTCTATGTTTGCAAGTAGGAAGTTGACACCAGTAGAGTAGAATTACACAATGACTGAGTGTGAAGCATTGTCAATGATCTCATGCACTTTTCAAATTCAGGTAGTATCTACTGGCAACACCCTTTGTATTTTACACCGACCACATGGCATTAAAGTATTTGGTGAACAAGCCCATTCTACAAGGGCATATGTCGGTGGGTATTGTTATTTCAAGAGTTTGAGTTCACGGTAGTAGTGAAACTAGGAAGAGTAATTGTGGGCCTGATCATCTATCAAGAATTGATTCAGGGGAGGATGCGTAGAGTATTGAGGAGACAATGCCAGATGTGCACAACTGTTTAGGTTGTGGCATGCGCACCCTGGATTTGGAGGAGATTGTAGTATTTTTAAAGGAAGGTGTGGCACCGGAAGGAATGAAGGCATTAGAAGAAGAAGCACTCGCCATACGCGTCGTGCCCTACATGTTGATCAGTGGAGACTTATACAAGTTGGGACGTGATGAAGTTTTTGTGTAGGTGTGTATTAGAGCATGAGCACCTCGCCATCATGGAGGAAGCACACGGAGGAAGTGCGGGTGGGCATTATGTAGGTGACGCCACCACGCGTAAGATATTAATGGTAGGATTGTGGTGGGAAACCCTGTACAAGGATTGTAAAGACTATTGTAAAGTGTGTGACCATTGTCAGTGCATTGGCAAGCCAGGAAAGAGAGATGAAATGCCTTTGCACCCTATACCTAGTGCGGAACCTTTTGAGAAGTGGGAAATAGACTTTGTAGGCCCTATTGCACCAAAGTGTGCGTAGGAATGGGTCATGCTATGTCATCACTTGCATAGACTATTTGACAAGGTGGGCAGAGGCAGCTCAACTAAAGATTACACAGCAGCCACAGTGGCAAGATTTTTGTGGGAGAACATTATCACAAGGTATGGATGCCCTTTAAGTTTAACCAGTGATAGGGGTACACATTTCTTAAATGAGACCATGAGGATCCTATTAGTAGAGTTCATGGTAGCTCATCACAAGACTACCCCTTATCACCCACAAGCAAATGGAAACTACAAAGCATTTAACAAAATATTGAGTCATACCCTGACCAAAATTTGTGATGTCGGAAGACAAGATTGGGATGACAAGGTATCAGCCGTATTATGGGCTTATAGGACAACTTATAAAAGGTTGAACAAAGCCACACCATTTCAATTGGTGTTTGGCATGGAATCCATTCTGCCAGTTGAATTCATGTTACCTTCTCTGTGAATAGCGTGTAGGAGGGTTGGTTGATGAGAAAGCATTGGAAGAGAGAATTGATGAGTTAATGAAGTTGGATGAGAGATGATCACTCGCTAGGTGGAGTCAAACAACGAGAGAAAGTAAAGCAAAAAGCATGGCATGATCGCCACAGAAACAAGAAGTTTGAGGTTGGGTAGATGGTCTTACTATATGATTCTAAGTTTTGTGCCATCCTGGGAAGTTGAAAGTCCATTGGTTAGGTCCCTACACAATCTCATACATCCTTGATTGGGCGCGTGCTAGTTAAAAGCGTTGGATGGAACGAAATTTCCTGGACACTTCAATGGGAGTAGGTTGAAGCCCTACTATAAATAAGTCTTCTTGGTGTTTGTAAATAAGGTAGTTTTTCCAGTTAGTTTAGAATTTTCCTTTATGCATTTCTTTTCTTGTGTTTCCCTTTTGCGTTGTTGTTTTTTTTGTGCCTTGGGCACCGGTAACCTTATTACTACTTTTTGAGAATTTTTGAGTGTGCAGAGGACCGCACATCATTTTAGTGTGGGGTGGAGTAATGTGAAGGAGAGCATGGTTAAAATGCCAAGGAAGTTTGTGTTGAAAAACCCAGTTGAATGGCCCTGTTGAAAGAGGTGCTTGGAAAGAAAAGATGGAAAAAGGATGGTTGGTGCCAAGATAAAAGCTACTTTCAGATCCCACGTACAAAGAAGGGAAAAGTGCATAAGCAACATGAGGTAGGTGAGAGCAAAAATCAGGACAGAAGAAGTGCCTTCGGTGCTGGGTACGCGTGCATGCAAGAGTCTCTGTCATGTTGGATTGGTTGCATGCACTAGAAGGTTGGAGGATTGTTCATGCAGGTTTGGGCGTGTGAGGGAAAGCGCTGAAGTCGGGCTTTGTTTGAAAAATCTGCATTAAATGTTAAAAGTATGGTGGTAGGTGAAGGAGCACTTAATGCTTAAAAAGGAAAAACTATAAATAAAGGGGTCGGGCACTTCATTATTCACTTTGCGTATAAAGAGAAAGAAGCACTTTTTACACCTTTGCAAACTAGGGCTTCCAAAAAACTGATCCATGTGAAGAAACATTTGGAGAAATTGAAGCGTGAGTAACTAGTTTGGATTTGCGAACTAGGAGGAAAGGATTTCATGGGCGTAGGAAAAGTGGGAGAAGGTGTCGTCTTGTGAAAGGAGTATCCCTAGTTAGGGTTTGAAGAACTAGGGCACGGGGTTAAGGAACTTTCTTCACAAGTTGAGATCTAAGGTTGGAGAGCGGAAGAATAGAGTAACATGGAGTGATTGAAGTAGACCTAGAGAATGGCACCCAAGAAACTAGTTAGCACACCCAAGAAGGGAAAGGGAAAGGCAAGGGTAAGCAATAAGAAACTGACACACACACAAATGAGGAGTGGTATGTAGAAATGTAGTACCCAGATGGAGTGTTGTTGGGGAAGGAGTGGGAGTCCCATCTAAGGAACATGTCTGTGAATGACTACAATCATCGGACAAGCACAATCGAGAAGGAGATGGTGCTGGAGTTAGTGCACCCAACAAAAAAAAGGACACCAGAGGGTTTTCCCATTTATAATGATGATGTGAAGGTTAAGTTGGAGAAGGTAGGGTTATTACAACTCTTTGAGTTTCCCTACTTTGGGAAACCTGAGTGCTTATATCAATGGTGATGATGTCACGTGTCCATGAGGACTACTTCCACTTCATAGGGCACAAGATGCACATAACCCCTCAGCTCATTTCACATTTCACAGGCCTCATCTATGAAGGAGAAGGTTTGGAGGATGACTTGATTGACAAAGAAGTGATTAAGGAAACTATCACCACTTATGCATACAAGAAAGGGTCAAGGTATTATGATGTCGCAGACATTAAGGATCTAGTAATGAAGATGGTCATGCACACAGTGTCAAAGTTAAATGGCTAGGAGAGATGGACCCAGGTTAATAAGCCATGGTTGAATGTTTGCAGGAAAATTTTAGAGGGCACCATCTACAACTTGTCTGCATTCATCGTGGATGAGATTATCAGTTATGCGTGAAGGAAGGTGATAGGATCCTTTTTGGAAATGTCCTATTAACCATCATGTTTTTGGAGATCGGGGTACTAGATGCATCAGACAAGTTTGTGTGGGAGTACCCTGTTGAAGACCCCTCACCCACAAAGAGGTTTGAAAAATGCTTGTGACACCATGACAATTGTGCACAAGGTGCGCTTGGAAAAATGGTATACGCGCCTAAGGAATGCGTTGGGGTGGAATGGAGAATTCCAAACAACTTGCCAATAACCACTAGGGGAGAAGTAGAATTTTTTGTGTACCAAAGCATTTCTACTTAGGTAGATTCAAACTATCAGATGAGACATGGAGCCCATGGTGCAAGCTCCCCTTTGCCTTCATATCTCAATACTTCCAAGTGGGAGTAAATAGGTTCAAGGAGTCAAGAAGTTTAAGTTGGACCTTGGTAATCTGGACCAGGACCACAGGAAATGCACAAAGGGTTGGTGTACCTCGAAAGCACATGTACGTGGAGTGGTACGTGTCACATGAAGTTCAAATGACAAGGCCCATGACTCTGCCCATTGCAGATGGATCCGTGGCGTGTGTACATCGCATAAGACCCAAGTCTGAGAAGGGAACATATCTGGAGAATGAGGTATCTATACCTCAGGATCCAACTAGTAGGAAGAGACCCACCCAAATGGGAGGAAAAAGATCCGAGAAAGAAAATACCAAGTGTGGTGGAGACACAAGCAATAGGTTCCCCTGGACAAAGTAGAACCAGTATGTAATGCAAGAAGAAGCCCATAGTAAAAGAGAAGACTCAGAGCTAGAAAAGCCATTAGACAAGGAGTCATTAGGAGAGGAAGAAATAGAATCACCTACACTAGAATCTCTGGTTAGGAAGAAGAAAAGGGTAGAAGAAGAGACCATCTCAGAAGAGACTGAGAGTTTGGACAAGTACATAAGAGAAAAAGATGAGAGCGAAGAGGATGAGAGTGGAGAAGAAGTAAGTGGGGAAGAGGACCCCGGGAAGGATCGAGGACCACCCATCTTCAATATACATGATTCAGAGGAGGAAGGTGGAGAAGAAGAACAAGGGTTCTAGTTCGTATGGTGGAAGGATAGCTAGGTAGGAGAAGGTGCCTAGGACATGGGAAAAGGTGAGGAAGCTAGTGTGTAGAAGCAAGAGTCTCCAAGTTCTGCGCATAGACAGAAAACCAAGGTGGTAGAAGGAGAAGAGACCAAGAACATTGAGACCATGGTGGAGAAAAATTGGAACACAACGTTGAGCCAATGTTGAACAAGGAGAAGAAGGAGAGCGTAGAAGAGGAACACGGGGTAATAGAGGCCCCATTTTAGGACCAAGTAAGTATACCCTAAGTGGTGGATACACATGGGAGGAAGGCGCGTAGAGGATGAGAGGATGGAGATGGGTTATACATGCGCTTGTGAGTTAAGTACCAAAGTAGCAATGTCATCTTTTGAGATCGAGGCAAGGAAGATACTCTTCACCTTGATGAGAGTTTGAGGTAATCATGGGGAAATAATAACAAGGACTAGGGAAGATAGCCCGGTGGTGGATACCCAAGCTCTTGGATGAAAAAAAGACTCAATAAAGTCTCCAAGAGATTGAGGCTAGACTCTTTGGGTGGAATGATAAGGTTAGAGGAGGTTAAAGAAGAAAGAGGAAGAGCTAGCTGCTTTATGACAAAGGATCAGAGAAGTTGATCTCCATTAGTGGTAGCATGAATGTTATGTTTGTGGAGCTTATTTTCATGTTAGAGTTTGGTACACCTTCCATGTGTTACACTCGGATATTTTATGGTGGTCCGCTCCGGTAGGTGAGTGAGTCGGGGGTTGGGGGTGAATCCCCCTAGAAAAAAGCAAATTTTCATGGGTGGTTTATTAACCCATGGGTAATGGAGTTTCTCATTATGGGCTATTTTGGGCCCATGGTTTTGGTACCCATTGTTTTGTAAAACCGCCTCTTTGGCTACCTATTGATGTACTTATAAATAGATGGACATATAATAGGATTTATATGAGTGTGTTTTGTGAAGGTGAATAGTGTGTGTGAATTCAAGTGTGAATTCGGGAGGGTTTGTTGAGCGTAGCTCCAAACAAGATCTGATTATTGTAATTGTGAAGACTGTTGGCTTGTAATAAAATATGAGCAAGTGTTCTTGGTGGATGTAGCCCACATTGGGTGAACCACGTTAAATATTGTCTTCGTGTTGTGCATATTTCATTTTTGTAATTCTATTCATACTTCTTATTATTGTGATTTTGAGGAATTATTCCGCATTAGATATTATTAATTCCTAACAATTGGTATCAGAGCCTGGTTTGGTTTGTTGAAGTGTTGAATCGCAGGGAAATTTTTAGCTTGAGTGGGAGCTATGGCAGATGATGGAAGATCTAGGGTTGATAAATTCAATGGGTAGAATTTCAGTCTTTGGAAGATGCAGATGGAAGATTACCTTTATCAGAAGGATCTTTATACTCTGTTATCTGAGAAGGTGAACAAACCCTCGAGCATGACAGATGTGGAATGGGATTTGTTGGATAGGAAGGCACTTGGGACAATCTGGATGTGTCTTGCATCTTTGGTATTATTTAATGTTTCAAAGGAAAAGACTACAAAAGAACTGATGGATGCATTAGGGAAGTTGTATGAAAAACCCTCTGCCTCTAATAAGATATTTTTAATGAAAAAGTTGTTTAATATGAAGATGTCTGAGAATGGTTCAGTAGCAGATCATCTAAATGATTTTAATATGGTTGTAAATATGCTAGCTTCGGTTATAATAGAATTTGATGAAGAAGTTAGGGCTTTATTAGTTTTGTGCTCTTTACTTGAGAGTTGGAATAGCTTGGTAATGGCGGTAAGCAACTCGGTTCCAGCTAACTCAAAGTTGAAGTTTGAGGATGTTGTAGGGGTGATTCTAAGTGAGGAAATGTGAAGAAAAAGCTTGGTGAATCCTTCTACTTCAGGGAATGCTTTGACAGTGGAAACTAGAGGAGATAGAAGAATAGAGGAAACCGTGGAAAATCAAAGGATCGGGCAAGAGTCAAAATCCAAAAGCAAGATAGTATGTTGGAATTGTGGAAAATCTGGGCATGCGAAAAGAAGGACTGTTGGGAGCTTCGGGATAAGAAGAAACAACGGGAAGAAAACAAGGAGGAAAAATGTGGCATCGGGTAATGTATGTCAAGGATGCTTTGATTCTTTCTTTGCATAATATTACTTGAATCTTGGGTTTTAGATTAGGGGCTTCTTTTCATGCTACTCCACATAGGCATTATTTTGTTGATTATGTTGAGGGATTTTGGGCATGTTTTCTTGGTGATGATGAGCCTTGTAGTATAGTTGGAAAAGGTTTTTCGAGGTTAAGATGTAGAATGGGAATACATGGCTATTGAAGGATGTCGGACATGTGCCTACATTAAGGAGAAATTTGATATCGGGGGGCAATTGGGAAGTGATGGTTGTCTTATGATATTTACACAGTGACTCTTGGAAGGTTACGAGGGTGCTCTTGTGGTGGAAAGAGGTAAGAAGGTTGGAACCTTGTATTTAACCACTTGATAGTACTAATGATTGTAATCTTGTGGCTTGGATGTAGATACAACATTATGGCACTATAGGCTCGGTCATATGAGCCATAAGGGCATGGACATCATAAAGAAGAATTTTCTGGATATACGAAAATAGTTTGGATTTATGTGAGAAGCTGCATATATGGGAAACAGAAGCGAGTAAGGTTTCTCAAGGTTGGACCCTACGAAAGAAAGAGTAAGTTAGAGCTGGTACATTCGATGTGTGGGGCCGGCTCGGGTATCATCTCTTGGGGTTGAGTTATTATGTTACTTTTATTGATGACGACAAGGAAAGTTTGGGTTTATTGTATTAGAAACAAATATGATGTATTTGATACTTTTGTTAAATGGAAAGCCTTGTAGTAGAGAATGAAACAGGTCTTAAGTTAAAATGTCTCAAGTCGAGATAATGGGGGAGTATTGCAGCAATGAATTTGATGATTATTGTTCTAAGAATGGAATCCATAGGTAAAATATGGTTCAGGAACCCATGATGAGAATGGGGTGTCGAGAAAGGATGAACAGAACAATAATGGAACGTGCGTTAGGAGCATGAGGATACATGCAGGACTGCCTCTTTATTTTTGGGTAGAAGCGGTGAGCACAGATTGTGTACTTGATAAACAGAGGACCCTCAAGTGCCTTGGATGGAGGCATACTGAGGAGGCTTGGTATGGTAAGAAAGTCGATTACTCATTTCTTAGAGTCTTTGGATGTGAGGTGTTTGTTCATATTGACAAGGATGATAGGACCAAGCTAGAGGCTAAATCAGAAAAATGCACTTTTATTGGTTATGGTGGTGATGACTTTGGATTTAAATGTTGGAGTATTAAGGACAAGAAAATCATTCGATCTAGGGATGTGGTCTTTAATGAGAAAGTCATGTATAAGCAACAATTGCAGGAAAATAGGGAAGAATCCAAGAAAGAATATGCAGTGGTAGAGGATCTTTCGGATGGGACAGTGACCCATGAATCAGTTCAGGAACCTACTCAACAGGAACCCCAAACTCCTACAGTGAGGAGGTCTTCTAGGGTAAGAAAAAAAGAACACGAAATTTTTCTCCTTCTCTTTATTATTTATTACTCTTTGATAGTGGAGAGCCGAGAGAGATTTGATGAAGCAATGCGAGGTAGATGCTAGTAAGAAGTGGGAGCAAGCCATGGATGAGGAGCATAAGTCTCTCATGGAGAACCAGGACTTGGGATTTGGTGAAGCTACGGAAGGAAGGCAAAAGAGCATTGCGAGAACAAGTGGGTGTATAGAGTTAAAAGATGAAGAAGGAGGAAAGAAAAGATATAAGGCCGGTTGGTGGTCGAGGGTTTGCACGAGAAACAAGGTATAGATTTTGATGAGATTTTTTCTCCTGTAGTAAAAATGACTTCTATCAAAACTGTTCTTGGAATAGTGGCAGCAGAAGACTTGCACTTAGAACAGTTAGATGTAAAGACTGCATTTCTCCATGGTGATTTGGAGGAGGAGCTATATATGCAGCAGACCAGAAGGATATGAAGTCAAAGGTAAAGAGGAGATGGTGTGCAAACTAAAGAAGAGCTTGTATGGCCTGAAACAAGCTCCACGTCAATGGTATAAGAAGTTTGATAGCTTCATGATGGAGCAAGGTTATATTAGATGTCATTCTGACCATTGCGTGTATACAAAGAAATTTGAGGATGGAAGTTATATTATCCTGTGTTTGTATGTTGATGACATGTTGGTTGTAGGTAAAAACATGTAGGAAATAAAAGTACTCAAGAAATAGACTAAGTGAATCCTTTGATATGAAGGATTTGGGGGTAGCAGACAAATCCTTGGTATGAGGATAACTCGGGATAGGAAGGAACGAAAGCTGACTTTATCTCAGGAAGAGTACATTAAGAAGGTATTGGATAGGTTTAACATGCAGGATGCTAAACCGGTTGGGACTCCTTTGGCAGGCCATTTTAAGTTATCAAAGGAGCAGTGTCCCAAGACAGAGAGCGGGAAAAAACCAGATGTCAAGGTACCTTACTCATCATCGGTGGTTGGTAGTTTGATGTATGCTTTATGGTGTGCACTAGGCCTTGATATTGCCCATGTAGTGGGAGTTGTGAGTAGATTTATGAGTGATCTAGGTAAAGAGCATTGCAAGATAAAGTGGATCCTTCGGTATTTGAGAGGGACCATGGGGACAATTTTGTGCTCTATGGATCAAACACCACTTTACGTGGTTATGTAGATTCAGACATGGTTGGAGATGTAGACAGCAGGAGGAGCACAACAGGTTATATTTACACTTGTAGGTGGGACAACAGTGAGCTGGATTTCATGACTACAGAAGTTGGTGGCTTTATCGACCACGAATTTGAGTAGTATGTTGCTGCCACTAGAGGCAAGCAAAGAGATGATTTGGTTACAACAATTGCTTGAGGAGTTGGGGCATAAGCAGGAGGAATGTAAGCTGCATAGTGATAGTCAGAGTGTTATACACCTAGCTAAGAACTCTGCTTTCCACTCTCCAGGATGAAGCATATACAGTTGAGATATCACTTCATTAGGACAACTTTGGAGGAAGATAAGTTGAAGTTGGAGAAGATTCATACCAGTCAGAATCCTATAGACATGATGACCAAGGTGGTCACAAGGGATAAACTAAAGCTATGTTCAGCTTTGGTTGGCCTTCATGGATGACAGTGAAGGGTTGAGAAGCTTGCTCAGTGGAAATCAGTCTCCAAGTGGGAGATTGTTATGTTTGTGGAGCCTGTTTTCATGTTAGAGTTTGGTACACCTTCCATGTGTTACACTCGGATATTTTTACGGTGGTCCCGCTCGCCGGTGAGTGGGTCAAGGGGTTGGGGGGGTGAAGCCCCCAAAGCAAATTTTCATGGGTGGTTTATTAACCCATGGGTAATGGGTAACCGTTATGGGTTGTTTTTGGGCCCATGGTTTTTCAGTACCCATTGTTTTGTAAAACCGCCTCTTCGGCTACCTATTGATGTACTTATAAATAGATGGACATATAATAGGATTTATATGAGTGTGTTTTGTGAAGGTGAATAGTGTGTGTGAATTCAAGTGTGAATTCGGGAGGGTTTGTTGAGCATAACTCCAAACAAGATCTGATTATTGTAATTGTGAAGACTGTTGGCTTGTAATAAAATATGAGCAAGTGTTCTTGGTGGATGTAGCCCACATTGGGTGAACCACGTTAAATATTGTCTTCGTGTTGTGCATATTTCATTTATGTAATTCTATTCATACTTCTTATTATTGCGATTACAAGTTGAGGAATTATTCCTAGCATTTAAGGGGTTCAATCAAAACTGGTTGAAGGAACTATATCCACGTATTATACGAAGAATGGATGCCTTTGGAGGATAGATATTATTAATTCCTAACAAAAGGACTTTCTAGCTTGTTGTAGTGATTCCTTCACTCTCCCATTCTTTCTTCTTCCCCCATTCTTTCATCCCCTTATTCTTGTTCTAAGGCGTAAGCTTGTTGTATTCTTTCTTTCACTAGAGAAGTGTTCCCGCTGAATGGAGAACAAACATAGTGTGGGGTGATGTTGGGCCCCTAGAATGTTGGCTAAGTACAAAAGCACGTATGCACACAGGTCCTAGTTGAAGAGAGGCGCGCAAGGACAAAGCGCGCATGTAGGGTTTAAGAAAAGGGTTTAAGGAAGCTCGTGGCGCGTGCGGATGGAACCAAGGGTTTAAGACTTAGCCAAATTGGGTGTTTGGGATAGAACACATGAAAAGCATGACC
Organism: Taxus wallichiana var. yunnanensis; assembly: GCA_018340775.1. Taxonomy (NCBI): domain Eukaryota; kingdom Viridiplantae; phylum Streptophyta; class Pinopsida; order Cupressales; family Taxaceae; genus Taxus; species Taxus wallichiana. Next base: position 645,043,976 of record CM031234.1, on the reverse strand, counting down.
CGACTACGCATGTTATGTGGATAAGGTGCCAACTGGCGATACGTTGGCCTAGGAAGGAGCATGCCTGTGGTAGAAGCTTCTAGATTCACTTCATGGTGAAAAGTGGAAAGCTTAGGCCTGGGAGAGCATGCTCGCATGGAGGACCACATTCAGACACTTGGCATCAGATCTGAGGGTGCTTGAGGATGAGTTGGCAACCCAGAGAGGCTATAAATACTAGCACCTACAGAGTAAACAAGAGAGAACAAAAGGAGGGTGGAGCTCTGCAGAAATACTACAAGAACTTTGTTAGTGGATAATGGTATTTGGGAGAGAATGTATAATGGGTATGGGGATTGCAAATTTTTCTTTGATGGCCTAGCTACATTAGTCCAGTTGAAAAAGCATGATTGCGGTTTGTTTCTCTGTGACATTCTGTAATGGCTCCATGGATGTAATGAGGTTACCAGTTATATAAATATGAATATCAATGATTCGATGCATACATATTCCTCATAGGTTCTCTTTCATTTATGTTTATGCTAAGTATGGATGCTATTGTATACTTCTCTCTGTTATGGTGCAAGTTATATAATTTGTTAAGTACTTTCTGTCTGTAATGAATGCAAGGATCTATAGGCCGTTCTGAGCTCTATGGTTCTTAAATGTCTTAACCCCATTTAATTATCTTAAGCACAAATCATAGATGATGATATTTCCCACTAAACTCACATAAAAGAGAGACTCGGCACCGTGCGTGCCTCGGTGAGTGCCCTTGACATCCTTTAGGTGATGGCCGGCATGCATGGGGTACCTTTCTTTTGTGATAAGGGTAAAAATGACTACACCGATTAGTTTAGATTGGGGAAAAACAAGTAATTATATTTTGTTACAAAAGATAGTTTCCTCTTTGATCGTTCAAGGGCTCAAATGTTATCAAGTAGATCACATCTACATTAATTTATTCGTATATATAAATTTTAGTTTAACTTTTATAAGGATTATCCAGCCCATTTTATAATGCTTATAAACACATTGTCACTATGTCTTAGAAAGATTTACAACTCAACATTTTATCTCAAGAGCAAAGTTTTCCATTACTCGTTTGTGAAAACTAAACAAGGATACATCAATTATTTCCAACATGACGCACGACCCAAAGGGACAACCAACTCTATGGAACCATGACTAGGGATCAAGAGAGAATAACATTGGTCATGCCACGTTGTACAATTATTAAAATTTCTATAATACATTAGAATCACCCGTAACCAAGCGGTAATCAACCTTTGTATTTTCCAAGGTAACAAAACAAGCCAAGGTCTCAATAGTCACGACAACATTAATCCACAACACATAATACTACGACACTAGTTTTATTCTAAATTCCCCACATAACCCAAACCAGAATCTTACAACATAAAAGTATTCGTACAAAAGAACTTCACAACCAAGTTTGATGCAATATTCTACAAGTCATTCCCTCATCTACTCACATAAGCCATCTGCAACACATTATTAACCTGAGTCAATGAGAACTGAGCAAGATAAGACTACACAATGCAACAATAAGCTAATATCTAACAAAATCAAGAAAGGATAAAATATTCTATTCCAAGAAGTGGCTCGAAGCTCTAAATTCTAACAACCCCTTAAGATAATTAAAAATTTCCCCCATGCCAATCTAAGAAGAAAGCCTTATACTTCAGTTATGAACATTGTCTCAAAGCAACAAAAATTAACCAATCATTTGAGAAGGGGCCAATGGCCTGATAAGTTAGAAACAACAGTCTAGTGTAACAAGATTTCCATCAAATAAACAATTAGGTTAAAAGATTGAGAACTGATATTCAAACCAAACAATCTACATTCATAAACAAGTACCAAAAGCACAAGCTGCGATACTCATTTTCAGAAATGACACAAAAGAAAACAATAAATCTAGGAGGAAGCACGAATTTCAAGGTTAACATGAAAGGTCGAGTGTATTAAAATTTTAATCATGTAATCATATAAGTTATAAGATGGAAAAATAATACACGACCACCACTCAACATTGTTTAACAAGGGAAGAAGATAATACTAGTTTCGGCCATTGACTCCAAGGAATTTCACAATCATTTAAGAAGAGGCCACTGCCCTTATAGGCTAGTAATGAAAAGCGAGAGTAACAGAGAGTTCCGACATACAAGTTAACATTTTAAACATCAAACCAAGTTTTGCCACACTAGGGATTTCCAAACCTTCTCTATAAGTCTATAGTTTCATTTTAAAACAATGTGGATCACTACTTTCCATCACAAGTCCTTTTAGAGTGCCCCTCGTTGACATATTCAAACCATTCAAAAGTAAAATTGCATTTTTAAGTATCACCAAAAGCCATTAAATTAACATCAACTTCAACTATCAATCAACAATGCATCTATATATAAATACCCCCAACTATCCCTAGTGCTCTTAACCATTCTATCATAAGTCAATAAGATATCAACGCACATACGCCATCTAAATGATAATTAAAATTAGTGAGATGAAAAATTATAAAAATTCCCCCAAGATTCATCACAAGTAGAATTATGCGAAGGTAGTTATGACAAAAAGGAATACTATCCATAACACACACATGAAACTACAAATCTCTAATGACGAAAACCTTTGTTACAATTTAAGCTTCATAAGAGATGGTCAGAGTGCCCCTAAAGGAAGAACTTAAATATCTAGACCTACACCGATGATCATCAAGCAGTTGGGTAAGTGTCTAGGATTCTAATCAATTCTAAAGGAAAACCAAGGTGCACAAAGACTAAGCAATCGGGTACCTTAGCCACGATACCCCCCTTCATACATAATAGCAACCACAACAGTCAACTACACGTAAAGTTTTGTAGACTTACGGAATGATTGGATAATGAAGGGGCCACCTACCTAGCCCAAGAAAGGAGAACAAGGAGGTCCAATAGACCTCGACAACCACACCTCACCATGGTTGGGTAACACCAAAGGAAAACAACTAACATTATGAAAATTGTTGCCATAACTCGAAAGGATGACTAAGTGTCCATAAAACTATAGTCAACCCGGATCAGGTTCAACCTAGTGGTTGTTCGCTAAAGTAAGGTTGTCATGACCCAAGTAATCTGTGCTCAAAATACCTATAAGCGGGAAGGTAAAGCTATACCGGATTTGGTTCCACTAATCCAATTGATTTAAGGAGTAGCGAGAGAAGGGGGAAAAGGGGTATAAACCTTAAAGATCAACACATCTCGCATACCCGGAAGAGACATCCTTTGATAGAGTAACTACTTGAGTACCCAGATCTAGAGTCACTAAAACAGGGACAACTCGATTATCTAGAAGGAAGAAAGAAAAAAAACTAATCTATAGATAATAAGCTCGTATGAAGAGCAGGGGGTTTAAAGTACAGCAGGCTTGTTTTCACAACTGAAAACTCTAGTAATAAACAACATGACAAACTTATTACTTAAACCCATAAATGCAGTTAATAATGTTAGGAGGTCGATCATTCAAGCATGAATACACAACAACCAGAGAAGAGGAATACATCTTTGTTGTCCATTTTAACACTGATAACTAGTATAGTTAAAACAAGAAAATATTTCAAGAGGAAAGGAGATCGTTCCCAGCAAGGCATACAAACCCACATCAAAAGTAGCAGAGACAAGCCAATTTCAGGGAAGGGAAGGTTCCATTTCATGATATTTTTAAATTTTAGCAATTGTAGCAATGGTAGAATTATCTTGCCTATTTCTCCAGCTTCTACAAGTCACATGGACACCGCACAGACCAGCAAAAACAATCTTCAGGTTGAATCTCTATCCACAAACATGATGGGTGCTAAGACCCCACTCACTCCCACGTTGGCACAGAAGGAGCTCCAAGATCCATGGACTGCATTAGACAGAAAGAACTGTGGCTCAAGGACTGTCATGACTGCAATATATACACAAAAAGGGTTTATCGAAAAGTCCCAGGAGACACGTGATAGCCAGGGGCAAAGCAGACTCCACAACCTTGCAAACATCCTCCCAGCCTACATCAAAAGGGGATGGTTAGAGCGGTATGGACATCCAATGAAGCATAATGGAAAATTGATTTTTCCAAATGTAGAAGCAGGTGCCTCCATAGCCATGTATGAAATGTGTGGAATCATCCACGAGGCAACATCAATTGACCAAAATGACTCAAAGCATTAGGGGGTCTCAAGGTAGCAGCCACAAATGCAGGATAAGCACAAATAGAGGTCTACTAAATGGCCTGCTCAAAATGCCCTTGTCCAGAATATACACGTAGCCAAAAACAATAGAGCAAGGAATAGGAAAGGACATCCATCAAAGCACAATGAAAATTGTTTTCTAATCAGTTGCAGGTGCAAGAGCCAAGAGGCTACATATGCAAAGAGTGTAAGCAAAATACAAGGAGGACCGTTGAAAAAAATCCTCAAAGAGATGAGGTCGCAGGAAATCCATGGTTGTAGGATCTACACAGGAGAATCTTAGACACAATCTTGCAACACCAACAACAACCAACCAAGTGTCTAATTTGTTCAACTCGCTTGTACCAATATGCACACATCCAATGCTAAAAATGGAGCTTAGACACGGATAGGGGAAAGATTATTCCAACAACATTTTCCTATAAACAATGGTGCACAAACTATAGACCCCAACCAAGAATCCTTCCACCACACTCACACGTAGGAAAGGTGCATTTAACCACCAAACTTCCTCACGTATTCAACCAAAAAGGCATGAGCAGATTACACACAGCCAAGCAGAAATTTTAATAAAACAAAACTTGCAAAAGCCAGCGCCCAACACAAAGCAGAAGTTACTAGGTCAAATCAACACCCCCTATGCAAATCCTTCCCAAGGGGATCTCACACGGCAAGAGAAATCTGGGTGAAGGAAGACAATAAGTTCTGGCAGATTTGCAGATCAAAACAATAAAAGACATAAGGTGCGTGGCCACCCACAAAGCCTGCCCAACACATCCAACATTAATTAGAATTTTGGAAATGGTAGGTGGCCATCATATCCACCCACACACCCAATTAACAACAAAACAATAAAAACATAAGTGGAATCCAAGGATCATTTCCACTATCCCACCTACCACACGCACTCACATTATATATATTATTAATATTTTAGTCTTGTCTCTGTTGGCACTACAAAATTCGACTCTTAAACCTAGTTTAAGTGCTTCAAACATGAGGAGTGGTTACACTTAAATATGTATTATTTCTTTACAAGGATTTAGGAGAAGCTTGCATGTTTTAGGAGTGTATTTTGTAATAGGATTATGTATGTTATGTAGACACCTAAATTCCGCTTGTATGATCTTATTGCCAAAATGCACACAAATTACTCTCATTCTTGCCAATTACGTTATAATTAGTGATCTTTGCTAATTAACTAATTTTTCTTACCACTTTAGCCAATTAACAGTGCTTTGTTGATTGTGTAACCCCTTTCGCATTTAGGATGCCACTTTACGGTGAATCATAAGTCAAAATCCTCTTCAAAATGGATAATTGGTGTTTATTAGCTAATTAAGCCTATTTTGCCCTTGATTTGATCAATATACCCTAATATTGACTCAAACCCCCCTTCCAACCACTCAAAATCACCCCATTCACCTCCACGACATCTCAACAAGCTTCAAAAGCTATCAAAGCTTCTAGTTGACCCTAAGTTATTGATTAGGGCTTCACACCTCTTAATCACTTGGTAATTCACTAATTGTGATTAGAAAGGCCTAATCATGATTAACAATTCTAATCTAATTTGGGGCTTTTAGTCCCACATGCACCAAAATACAAGTTTCTCCCAAAAGGAAAACTAGAAAAAGGGTGCATCTCATTCCTTTATACTTTACACCATGCTTTGATTTGCATCTCATATAATAAATATGATATATAGCCAAGTTCAATCCTTGCTTAAAGCCTTCAATGGGGTTAGTATATGGATATCCAAAATTACCAAGTAGTCATTGGGAGAGGCCATTTCACCTTGTTTGGAGTAGTAACCATAACCATTTGATTTCCCTCTTAGGTCTATTTAGGCCCATGTTAGGTAATTCAAGCATATTAGTAGGCATCTTGGTTAGATTTTGTATTGTTTTCATACTAGTTAAGCATTCTTGTAAGCTTATATCTTAATGTTAAATTCCTAGACTTAGAAGCTTGGCTAGATGGATGGCAATGGTGTTAGCTTTTCTTGTTTAGTTATGCAATTTGCTTTGTAAAGTTTAGGGTGTCATCATTTGGCACACCCGGTGGGATAATACCCCATTGCATTAATTTTTAAAGATTTTTAACTTAGTTTCAAAGTTTTTCATTCCAAGTTTATGGATTAGTTTCAAGTTTCCTAGATTAATTTCAAGTTTTCTAGTTTAAATTTCAAGCTTTCTAGATTACTTTTAAAGCTTTTTAGATTAGTTTCTCAATATTTTTAGATTAATTTCAAAGTTTTAGAGTAGTTTTCAAAGTTTTAGATCATTTTTTCAAGCTAGGTAGTTGTTTCAACTAGATTAGTGGTAGAAGTTGTGTTTTTATGTTCCTTGCAGGATTCAAGGAGGCGAAGCCCTGTCAAAATTGTCAAAAAATACCAAAGATTTGACCTTTTTGAAGAAATTCTTGTCAAAACTCAAATTTTGGCCACTTCCAGTGAAGGGGCACGCAGGCGTTGAACCGAGAGCATAGGCATTGAAACAGGTACACACCCACTTCTCTGAAAGTGCACATGTTAGCTCATCTTTTTCAACTATTAGTCATTTTTACAAGGGGAGTGCACACGTTGACAGGGTGCACATGCGTTGAAACAGGTGCACATCCGCTTCTTTGGAAGCGCACACGTTAGCTCATTTTTTCAGCTATTAGTCATTTTTACAATGGGAAGCGCATGTGTTTACAAAGGTGAATAGACATTGAAACAAACACGCGCACACATACAGGGCGCACATGTGTGTCAAGTATAAATGTTTCTTGTAAACTCAAATTTTCCATTTTTGGTTTTTAGGATTTTGTTACTTTTCAGAGGGTTTTTAGATGTCATTTTTGTCAATTTCATAGATTTAGAGTAAGTTTTCTTATAAAATCACTTAGGGTTTGAATGAATTAATCTTGTTTCCATGTTTTGTATGAGTTTGGATTAAGGTGTGTGTTAGTGCAGAATCAAAACACCCCAAATGAGCTATAAAAGATCTTCTTTTCTAAGGCAGACTCATTTGGTGTGATTGCATAACATTGAACTTTCCCCAAGGTGTGGGACCTTGCAAAATGGGAAAGCTCTCCAGATTGAAGGTTGGTTCCTTATTCCTTTATTTAGATGTATACGTAGAAACTTACGGAGGGTGCATTTCTTAATCCTAATCTAAACTTTACCAAGGAGACAGGGATAGAAGGAATACAGAAATTAAAACAAAGCTAAACTATGAGGTGATGCACCAAAGGAATGATGAACAATTATTTTGCTAATAGACACAAACCAACAAAATGTATACAATAAACAAGCACATATAGCCAGATATATAATGGGAGACCAAGATGAAATCAAAAGAGACAAGAGAGGACCTAAAATCGATCACGAGACATGTTTTATTGCTCGTAGATTGATACTGATCCATTACAAAGTAGCCAAGAGCGAAACGTAATGTAATTTTTGATGGAAGGCCTGAACCCCACAAATCCCTTTGCTAAGAGGAGAAGGGAGCCTGCAAAACAAAGAATGTCCAACCCTTTACAATGAATCATGCCCCCATATTTATAGATTCAACCTGAAAGAAGAAGAGAGAGAGAAGCGGGAAAATCAGGTTGAAGCTCAACCACCGTTGTTAATGCCTCTGATGAAATCTCTCCCCAAATCATCTTTACTACATCAATCCTTGGTTTTGCACCTTGAAGGAAGAGGATGAAACAGATCAAATCTGATCTAGTTGTTGAGGCAAGAAGATCCTGCATTGAAAGACCAAAGATGTTTCCTCTATTTTCTTCACCTAACCTCCTCAAAATTAAAGTTTCAAACCTCCATGGCATGGGTGAGGCCGAGATCTTTCCAACGACATCATATTTGCAATATTTCGAGCCTTGAGTCGAAAGATATGCCCCTTCGAAGTTTGTATCGGGTCCATACAGGAGGGCGGGAAAACAACTTGAAAAATGGGTCCCCTTTTGATAATGAGGGGCAAAGAACCAAAATTTTCCCTGACGGTCTACTTTCCCTTGGGACACGCGGTAGTCTGGAACTCATTTAGAAACCTTTTCTCTATTTACCCCTTGAATCAGTGCCATACTGACACTTGGCATTCTCCGCTTATACCTTTATACTTAGCCAATTTTGAAGCCTTTTATGTCCACCTTTTGACTCTGTTTCCTCTTATGTGGGATCGTGGTCGATCCAATATTTGGCACCTGGGGTGAAATATGGATAACAATTTGGTGACTCACAGGGGTATCTACCTGCTAGATGAAAAGACCAATTGCCTTGTCATATTCGTTGGGCATGGAGTCATGAGTGATACTACTGATCTGAACTTTGAAAATTGACCCCTGGGCCACTTGGAAACCCATTAGAACTGAAACTGATCTTGACCAAATGCCAAGTCCAAACATTGCATGAGAGAAACAAAACTCCACAACAACACTATGTACAAAACTGAAAATCATACATGCTCCAAGTAGAACATGTAGAGTGTGCAAAGCACTTCTTCTGCTGAAAGAAAACCTACCTACTTTATGCTAGCTAGGAGCAAAGGTGAGCTAAACAAACCCTAAACTGGTTGTGCAAAATAGCTTCCTTTCCTCAAAATTGGCAGCCATGCAAATGATTTGGAGCTAAACATGGTTGTTATTAGGAGTGGAAGGCTAACTACAAATTGTTTCTCCACTCCCTCCATCAAGGTATCAACTGGAAACAAAATAAATACCTTTTCAATCAGCTGCTCACTTGGTTCCCAGAGGTATTGTAGCTGATCCTTGGTACTTTGATGCTCATCCTCATGCCCTGGAGTGGGCATGACTAGTTTTGGCTTCTCCCTTGGCTCCAATGAAGCCAAATACCTAATTGGGCACGATCGATCGATGAATGTGCACATTACATTATGAATTTCAACTCCAAGAATGGAGTCTTCCTGCAGACCTTCTTGAGTGGATGGTGTGGGAGAGATGGGGTCTTTGTTATTTCCTTCCTCCTCCGTGGTAGAAAACTCATGTTCTTGGAAGGTAGATGATGGAGGAGCAAATGATGTGATCTCCTCGGGCTCCTCTCCATCAAGACAATCCTCTAAGTCAGATAGATAATTTGCCTCCTCGTTGTCCTATTGCGTGTGTTTGACCTCCTCCATGGTGTCCTTCGAATCTACAATTTTCTCACCATGGTTCCCCTCATCTTCAAACATGAAGTTTGAAAGCTCAAACTATTCTTCGACATTAGAGTTTGAAGGGGATGAAGTGGGAGGAAGAATTGAAGGTTCTTTTGTGGCTTGCTCTGCACTTGTTGCCTCTAAAATTGTATGGTTCTCCTCAGAACCGCGCCCTCTGGAGCTAACTAATTTTCATCTAGAACAGGCACCGTATGATTTCCTCTTCCCAATCGGAGTCGTATGAGTCACGCCATTCTTTAGTTGTCCTATAGTCATGAACATGATGATGTTGGTTGAGGAAGGCGCGTTGGTAGGGGGCTATTCATTTATGGTACAACTAGGCAAGAGGGGACTTGGAAGAAAATGGGAGGATGGACGCAGAAGGGATGGAAGGTGTGCTAGATTTTTAGCCTCCATTCCTTCTACCCACTTTGTAATCTAGGGAAACATCTCAGTGATGAGGTGCAACTTGTGTTGGGCACTAAACTAGCCTGGTACAAGGCCGACCCATGGACAAGGGGCCTTGTAGCCAACTTCAACTACCATTATGGAGCACTTGACTCTGAGCTGCATCATGTCCATCTCAATATTTTGCATCTACCTCTCAAAATCAACTTCAGCCAAGGAGTTTCCACCATCATCTGCATAAACTTGTTCTTCATAAACATTTTGGTTAGAAAAAAGGGGGTTGTATGCATTTTCGGGATAATGGGGCTTATAAAACTAATTTAGAGGAGGATTTTGAAACTGTGGGGATGGAGGGAAATAGTTATGTTACTGCAAATGAGAATTCCATGGTGGGAAAGAAGTCATGATTGCACAACTTCATGGGATTGAAGAAGATGAAGGAGATGGAATAAATAATGGGTGGAAATGGATGGGAAGAAGGTCTGCAACTCAGAGGATGGGTTGTTGACCAGATGGAGTCGCCAAATGTGCTTGAAAGTGCCTCCAAAGGCTGAAATATTCACTAAGAGCACATCAAACCTGATGAAGTGAAGTGGTCAGGTGATTCAGACTTATCCCATTGGGCGTGCCAAAACTGTTAGTGTGAAATCACAGCACCCCAAATGAGCTCTAAAATATTTGCTTTTCTAAGGTAGACTCATTTGGTGTGATTGCATAACATTGAACTTTCCCCAAGGTATGGGACCTTACAAAATGGGAAAGCTCTCTAAATTGAAGGTTGGTTCCTTATTCCTCTATTTAGGTGCATACGTAGAAACTTGTAGAGGGTTTGTTCTTAATCCTAATCTAAACTTTACCAAGGAGACATGGATAGAAGGAATACAAAAATTAAAACAAAGCTAAACTACGAGGTGATGCACCAAAGGAATGATGAACACTTATTTTGCTAATAGACACAAACCAACAAAATGCATACAATAAACAAGCACATATAGCTAGATATATAATGGGAGACCAAATGAAAGCAAAAGAGATAAGAGAAGATCTAAAATCGATCACAGACGTGTTTTATTGCTCTGCAAATTGATACAGATCCATTACAAAGTAGCTAGAGGCGAAACGTAATGCAATTTTTGATGGAAGGCATAAACCCCACAAATTCCTTTACTAAGAGGAGAAGGGAGCCTGTCAAAACAAAGAATGTCCAACCCTTTACAATGAATCATGCCCCGTATTTATAGATTCAACCTGAAAGAAGAAAGAGAGAGAAGTGGGAAAAGTAGGTTGAAGCTCAACCACCGTTGTTAATGCCTCTAATGAAATCTCTCCCAAATCTATCTTTACTGCATCAATCCTTGGTTTGGCACCTTGAAGGAAGAGGAAATGATGAAACAAATCAAATCTGATCTGGTTGTTGAGGCAAGAAGATCCTACATTGAAAGCCCGAAGACGTTTCCTCTATTTTTCTTCACCTAACCTCCTCAAAATTAAATTTTCAGACCTCCATGGCATGGGTGAGGCTGAGATCTTTCCAATGGCATCAGATTTGTAATATTTTGAGCCATGAGTCAAAAGATATGCCCCTTCAAAGTTTGTATCGGGTCCGTACAGGAGGGCGGGAAAACAACTTGAAAAATGGGTCCCCTTTTGATAACAAGGGAAAAGAACCAAATTTTTCCCTAACATCTACTTTCCCCTGGGACACATGACATCGGGCCGGCGCTTGTTTAGAAACCTTCTCTCTATTTACCCCTTGAATCAGCGTTATCGACACTTGGCATTCTCCGCTTATACCTTTATACTTAGCCAATTTTGAAGCCTTTTCTTTCTGCCTTTTGACTCTATTTCCTCTTATGCGGGATCGTGGTCGATCCAATATTTGGCATTGGGGTGAAATATGGATAACAATGTGTATGCTCTTCTCTTGCACTTCGTGTGATCTAGAGAATCAAAAGCACTCTTAAACCTTCTTTTGATATCATTAGAGTAAGTAGGAAACTTTGTTAATCATCTTTTAGTTTAAATGCTTTTTCACTTGCTAAATAACCAAAGGCTATAATTTGTGTATGCTCTTCCCTTGCACCTAGTGTGATCTTGGAAATCAAAAAAAATTTTAGTCTTTTCATTAAAAAGCACTTGGATGAATTGGGAATAAACCTTATTTTTGCAAAAATTGATAGTAGTTAGTTGATTTACAAACATTTTTCATGGTTATTTTCTTATGATATTGTGAATCTATTTTGAAACTACTAACCATTTTGTGAAGGACCTAACGCTAGTCAAAGAAAGGAGGACCTAAACAATTTTTCTAACTACACGTGTGATTGTAGGTTGCCAAAAGGAGTATGAAAAAAACCACATTAAGTCTAAAAGATAAAAAAATACACCACAATCATCACATTGTACTTGCAGGTTTCGGTTAAGAGCTACAACTCGTCCGCTCAACTAGGACATAACCCCTTTGGCATAAGCCTTAAGCTACAACAATGAGGGTGGTCCTAGGAACCCTAAAGTAGTTCACGCAAGAGGGAACCTTGTGAAGCGAAAAAGGAAATTGATCCACACTACTAACTTGTCTAGTGTACCTTGGTGAGATTAGCGTTAAAGATATCTATATTGCGACCCGGTGAAATTATAACCGAATACACTTCGGTGCTCGTTATACTTAAGGGGTAAACTAAAGCTAACATACTCCCAAATTACTCAATTTGACTTTTTGGGTAAATCAGGCTCACTCTAGATATCTTGTGACACCTAGAGAGAGAACCACATAAGAAGATTACCAGTTGGAGCCATTATTTTTGTCTTAGATAGTATACTTGACAACTCTCACAAAGTGACAACTTTGTTAGATTCAAAATCTTGTTTTTGAACAAGGCAAAGAATCTCTTAAAGTTGAAACCGTGTGTGACATTTCATCACGAAATCTACTTAATGTCATTTTGTCCTAGTTTTTCACTTGTCTTAAGATAAGGAAAAACTCTGCCAAAATAACACCAAGTTTATTTCAAAACCACTTGGTTTACACCCTTGTTTTCTTGTTGCCCATTTTGGAAAAAAGGAAACAACATATACGAATCTTGGTAGATATCGCGTGTCCACCACTTTTGTATTCTACTTGCGCGACTAGATTGTAATGCCGGAGTGCAAGTATTGAAAGTGTGCATGGTACGTACTCACGATTTATTAGGCCCCCTTGTCTCAAAACCCATATTTGAGACTTATTATTATCGTAGTTAGGTGATTTAATCCTTGTATTCTTTTGAGTTGTTTCATTGCCCACATTGTAGCCATACAATTGGGATATTTATGTCTTATTTCCATTTTGAAATTAGGCCTAAATCTCTATATTGTAGAGTTACGTTGTTCACATGCATAACAATTTCTTGTTATACTTAGACATAGTTTTTACATCCTAACTTTGTCTTGAGTTTTATGAGTGTTGAGGATACATTGTTAGGATCACGATAACATCATTTTGACACTAGAAATATTGCTTTCATGAAATCTTGGTTCACGTGTCCAAATAGCGTCGTTATTTCTGCTCACATTGTTATTGTCCATTTTATGAGACTTGGACTTTTTAGTGTTTAGAAACTAGTTTTTAGTATATCTTGTTAGAAGATCGCATCAACACTCTCTTATTATTTAGCCCTTGTTTGTTGCAAACTTGACCTAAGCCCGGGATGTTGTGTTGTCACTATTTGGTTGCAAACCTATCTAGATGAAATCTTAGAGAATAAACTATTAAGTGTTAACCAAATTTTGAGCGTTGTACATCATTGTATTATTCTAAGGAAAACTTGTGTTGTATATTACCTTGCTAGGGTAGCTTGTTCATTATTCTTTTGATTGTACGTTCATTTTGACCTATCACTTTTGTGGTTATTCTATATTCACCTTGTTTTAACAACTTAAGGTCATTACACTGCACAAATTTAACTAGGGTCCCTTGTTAATAAACCTTAGTGGAAATATTTCACGTTGTACCTTCTATTCTAAGTAATGCCTATTACAAGAACGGGGTCACGAAAGTTAGAAGCCAATATATTTGGAGGTGACAACCCTCTTATGGAGGATAATCTCATGGTTGACCATAGTGGTGGAGAGGAAGAGTCTCCTCACGTGGATGCAGAGCTTCATTCCGCCCATTTTGACGATTACATTTTTCATAACAAACATGAAGTTATTATGTGGATTTTGGAACTAGAAGCCAAATTACTTTCCACAATAGACCTTCTCTTATCGTCGGCATAGTTCGGGGAGAAGAAGAAGTAGACCTCCCTCATCGCACTCTTAATGAAATTTTAAATTCAAGTCATGCCTCTACTTCTACATGGCAGAATAATGAGGAGATATTGTTTGAAAATGATGGAGACTATTGTTTTCCTCTTATTAAAATTCGTTGTGAAGACCATGAAGAACATGTTCATCATGCGCAACCTCCTCCTAATGAAGATCATCATGAAATGCGTATTAAAGAGGTTATGTTAGAACAACAGGTCCATGCCCTCACTCTTCAATTGGCAAGTTTGGCTTCACATACACAAAAGGAACAACCAAAAGTTGTGAAACAAATTATACCAATGGCAAAACCTAAAGCTTGTTTTACAAATTCCTAATAAATACTCCTCGATGAGAGGCACAAAGAGATCCTTATGAAGAGATTCTCGCAACAAATCGAGGTGGGCATACACCTAGGCTTAACCCTTTGTATAGACCTATACCACCACCCATGTAAGATCCACTTTTTAATCAAGAGTGGTCAACAATGAAGAACGCCCTTCAAGCGTTACAAGAGGGCCAAACCGGTAGCAATAACAAGAAGTATCAGTTCGATGAGTTATGTCCTTACCCATTTGACAAAGCCATGTTGCAGGTACCTTTCCCAAGACATTTTGATTTTCTAAAATTTGATAAATATAAGGGAAAAGGTTACCCTCGTAATCATATAAAGGACTTCTATATGACATGTCAAGAGGTGGCATTCGGTGTGACAATTATCTTATGCACTTATTTCCACAAAGTGTAGGAGCAATGACACTAGAATGGTTTGTGCATATCCCTAAGGGATCTATATCAACATGGCTAGAACTAGCAGAGAGTTTCATACGACACTTCTCTTTTAATACAAAAACAACATTACCATGTTATGTTAGATCTCTACTGATGCCAAACAACGAAACAACGAAAACTTTGCTGTATTTTTACAAAGATTAAGAGTATTATCTAGTCCTTTTCCTTGATCCCTACTCAAAAAAGCGGTTGATAGGCATATTTGTTCCAAACCTCCATCTAGAGATTACACTCCACTTGTAAATGCATTGTGGTAACACGTTCGAAGAGCTAATAGAAAAAGGGAGTCAAATTGAAAAGGAATTATTAGTGCAAATCTACAAGCACCCCCTAAATGACCTTAAGATCTGTAGTCTAGAATTAGGTCATTTAGTATGATTGCACAACATTGAGTTTTCTCAAGGTGTGGGACCTTGCAAGGGTAAAAAATGAAGCGAAATCCCGCCAAGCAGCTAGGTGGTGACACGTGTCCCAGAGCGATGGGGGCACGGAGTAAATTTGGAAAATTTTCCAAATTCAAAAAAGGGGTAAAATGACTGTTTGAGCCCACGGAGCAACCAGAGTGTGCCACGTGGCAGCGAAGGAGTCGGGCGCGGAGGTAAAATTGGAAATTTTCCCAATGAAAATTTCCAAAAGGAAAAGTGATGTTTGGGCTCGTGTTTCATTAGTGAATGGGAAGGTGACACATGTCCTAGACCGGTGGAGGTAGGAAGGTTTTTGGGAAAATTTTCCAAAAGGAAAAATTCAAATTTCGGCCCACGAACCCATTTTTTGCCATGTTTTTACCATTTTTGCCCTAAATCTTCAGAGGGGCATATCTTTTGATCCAGAGCTCGAGTTTTTGCGTTCTTTATGTCATTAGAAAGCTAGTAAAATTATCTACATGATGGAGGGTTCAATTTTTATTTTTGATGGATATTTATAGGAGAAAAATAAGAAAAATATTTGGCACGTAAAAAATACAGAAATGACATTCAACTACCAAATTTAATGAAGTATGGGTCATTTTTTGGATCTGTCAGAGCAATGTACTTTGGTGTATGGATTTTTCCATGAAGCCCATCACTTTGCAGGTGAGATTGAAGGGATTTGATTGGTGGTTGAGCTCATAAACCATTTTACTGCTTTTTGGCTTTCTTCTTTTTCTTTGCCATTAAAAAGCCGATTTTGGCTCATTTGTAAAGGGTTGAATGTTTTGTTTCTTGTAGACTCCCCTCTTCCCCTTGGCACATGAATTTGAGGAGTTTTAGACCTTCCATGGAACATGTGACATGTTTTTGCCTTTCTGCTAGTGTAATGCATTGTATCAAATTTGGGAATGGTAATGCATGTTTTGTGAATGATTTCTTTCAATCCTCTCATGCATATATTATTGTTTTTGGTCTTTCATTACATTCTAGCAATTTTGCATGCTTGGTGTTACATCTCTATGATTTGTGTTTATTTGCAAGATATAAGTTCATCACTCCTTTGGTGTATCACCATTTTTACTTAGTTTTATTTCCTTTTGCATCTCTTAACTCTGCCTCCTTGGAATTTAGAATAGGAATCAGTATTGAACCTCTGCAAATTCATGCATACACCTAAACAGAGGAGTAAGAACCAACTTTCTCTAGAGAGTTTTCTCACCTTGCAAGGTCCCACACCTTGGAGAAAACTCAATGTTGTGCAATCACACTAAATGACCCAATTCTGGACTGCAGATCGAAGGTCATTTAGGGGGTGTTGTAGATTTGCACTAATAGTTTTGGCATGCCTGGTGGGACCTTAGAGGTCTTCATCTTCATTATAACAAAGTTGATGTGCATTTTTGTAAGTTTCTTGCTTGAAAAGAGCCTTGATTTACACATCTAGTGACTCCAAAAGGATAGAATCAACTGGTTTTTAGTCCAGGTCGAAGATTCATGAGAAGAATCCAAACAAGGTCAAGGGCCAGAGAAGAGGGATTTTCTGAGTATCTACAATTATCCCCAGAAAGAAGAGAGAGGGGAAGAAGGATTCAAAGGTCTCCATCTCCACCAAACAGAAACTCTATCAACTCCTCCACCTGGTAGACCTTTCACCCAATCAACAAGGGTTCTCAGGCCAATCATAATGGCACAACCCAATCCTTATGTCAACTTTACTGGCAGCAGCCCACTTGCTCTCAATGCACAAAACCTAGTTCTAATTACAGCATTGAAGAATATCCCATACTTTATTGGGGAAAATCAGACCACTCCTAGTGATCATGTCAAAGACATTGCTAATGTTTGTGTAATCCATGAGATTGTTGAGATGTAAATTATTGTCAAATTGTTGGCATCTTCATTCAAAGGGAAAGCCTTGCAATGGTTCAGGAGCCTTGAGGCAAGCTCTATTCAAAATTGGAACTAGTTGTGCATAGCTCTCCATAACCAGTTTGGAGAAAAGGGGGACAACTTGTCTCTATTGGAGCAACTGACAACTATCAAGAGAGCTCCCAATGAGCAGCTAACAGACTTCAATTTCAGATTTCAAAGGACATGGGATAGAATCCTAGTGGTAGTGAGGCCAACAGCTCAAGGTGCTTTCTTATACTTTCTCAAAGCTTTAAATTCTGACATTTCTATGTTAATTCAATCCATGGGAGGTGCAACTATACCTGTAGCTTACAACATCGCCATTAGGGCTGAGAATTGTTTGATCCAAGCTAGTAAACTTGCACCTAGGCCTCCTATGCCCTTATATCCAGACTTGGAAAGCCCAAGCACTAGTCAAGCACCTACTTTAGCTCCTATTCCCACTCCTAGAAATTAGAGTTCAAATGAAACCTCTACTTCATCCTCTAGTGCCTCAAATGAGCTTCAAGAAGTTATGAAACAATTACAAAATTTGGGCAATGAGTTGGTTACACTCAAGAGACAACAAGCTCAAAGTTTTAGGCCTTCTTATCAGTCTCAAACTCAGCCTAATAGACAACCATATCAGCCTAATAGGCCACCCAACCCAACTGCAAATCAAAATCAAGTAAGACCTCCTGCCAATAGACCATTTCAGCCTTATAACCCCAATGTTGCATCCACCTCTAAAGCCTTAGTGCCAGTGCAAAATAATGTAGCTCAAGAGTATGACTGGTGTTTCCCATGTAGTGAACCTCACAACCAATCTATGTGCTTCAATGGTGCTTTGAACCAAGCTTTGATGGTGACAACAACTGGGGTAGAGAGTGAGGTGAATCAAGAAACAAACCAACAACAAGGAACATCTCAACAAGATACAACTCCAAATGAGACTACACTTGTGAATTGGCAAGCTGAAGATTTTTGTGGTATGAATCAAACACCTGCTCAGAGTGTAGCAGCTAACACATGGTCAAAGAAGAGGAACATTGGTGAAGGGAAGTCATTAGCCCTAGGTGATCCACAACCTTCCATCACTCCACAAGGTGTTGGCAAGAAAATGTAGTTCCAAATGTGCAAGGACAGCCCAAGCCACCTTCTAGACCAGCTCAAATACCGGTTGTTGCAACCCATGTACAAGAGAAGAATGTGTAGACTAAGGGGCAGCAAAGGGATGTTTCAACCCCATTTAGCATCATTGAACAAATGAAGAAGACAAATGTGAACATATCTATGTGGGAGTCACTATCCATCCCAGGCCAAAGGGATCTACTACAAGCTGCCATGAAGAATTGGTCAACCTCAAATCAACAAGCTCATATGCAAGAAAAGGTACTCACAAATGCTACTCAGCCTGAGGGAAATCTTGGAGGACAGCAAGGTAAAGTTTTGAAGCCCCCTCCATTCTATGTTTCATTGATCATTGGGGATAAACTAGTACATAATTGCATGATTGATTCTGGGGCAAGTAGTTCGTGATGCCCAAGCAAATAGCTGATCAGTTGGGCCTCCAATATGAAGTCATATCCAAGGGGGTGGTGCAATTAGATGGGACAATAGTAGCCATAGTTGGGGTAATTAAATATTTGAGCCTCACTTTGCATGCATGCCCCAATGTCACTGTTTTGCAAGATGTGTCGGTGATAGATTTGCCACCACTTTGCCATATGTTTGTCAAGGGATTTCATAGCTAAAATTGGAGGCTACTTATCTGCTGATTGGTCACACATGTTGTTTAGGACAAGGTATGGAGCCAAGGCCACAATCAGGTCCGAACCTATTGCAAACTTTCACATTGAGCCTCATACTCCAAGCCCAATCAATGCCAATTGTTCAACATTTGATCAAGAGGATTATCCAAGCACACATGAAGTTGACACCAAAGTTGGAAGCATTCCCAGATTTGACTCTTGATGAATGGGCAAGCAAGATACATGCTTTTGATCCCTATAAGGAAATAGAGGAATCTGAACTAGGAGTCTATTACATGCATGAAGAAAATCAGCCCATTCCTAGCATCACCAAGCCAGACCATAAAGATGACAATGAGGTATGGCAGTTGTTCTTTGATGGATCAAGAAGTAGACAAGGTGCAGGAGGAGGAGCTATGCTTGTTTCACCTCAAGGCATTAAGTATTATTCAGCCTTTTAGATTTCAGTTTGCATGTTCTAACAACACTGCTGAATATGAAGCTTTGATACATGGGTTGCATTGGTCAAGGAAAGAGGCATCAAGAACTTACAAGTCTTTGGTGATAGTGAGCTGATTGTTAATCAAGTTAAAGGACAACATGCTACCAAGAATGACCTGCTCAAGAGTTATAAGAATAGGGTGTGGGACCTCATTGAGGATTTTGAGGGCTTTGGCATCAACTCCATCCCTAGGAAAGAAAACCAAGCTGTTGATAGGCTTGCAGTAGTTGGAGCAACTTTTGATGTTGTGGAAGTATCAAAAGAGATAAAATGCAGCCAAACATCCATGTGATTGTGAGGCCATAGTGCTAGACAATAATGTAAGTTGGCAAGTGTTTGAGAGTGACCAACAAATCATCAATTTCTTGCAAGAAGAAGCTGAGTTCTCAGCCAAAAATTAGGAAAAGTTAGAACAACAAGTATGGTGATCAAGTGGTACAATTGAGAACCAACAAACTACCAAAGGACTTGTGACTTTAGAGTCTATTTTAATCCTAATGATCAATTTAGGAAAGAGAAAGCAAACATCCAAGTCAAGGGAGAAGATTCAGAGCCCATCTCAGTTGGAGAAGGAAAATCACTTCAAATTGGTAAAGTGGCAACCGAGAAAGAAAGGTATGAGTTCATGAAACTTTTCCAAGAGTTCCTAGATGTATTTTCTTGGAGCTATGAAGACTTGAGAGGTTTCAATCCCAAGCTAGCTCAACACACAATTGAACTAGATCCAAGTGCTAAGCCCATCAGGAAAAAACAAAGACCGGTCAATCCACACATTGAGCCTCTCATGAAAAAGGAATTGAATAAGTTAATAGAGGCAAGTATCATATTCCCCATCAAGCATTCAAGCTGGGTTGCAAACTTGGTTCCAGTTAGAAAGAAGAGTGGAGAAATCAGGTTGTGTGTAGACTTTAGAGATTTGAATAGAGCATCCCTCAAGGATCACTACCCACTTCCTTCTATGGAGCAGATTTTGCAAGTTATTGCTGGCTCTGAGAGGTTTTCATTACTAGATGGTTATTCAGGGTATAATCAGATCATGGTAAAGGAAGATGATCAATTCAAAATAGCCTTCACCACCAAATGGGGAACCTATGCATATAGAAAAATGCCATTTGGGTTGTCTAATGCCGGAGCTACTTTCCAAAGGGAAATGGATATGGCGTTTAAGGGATTGATCAACAAAATAGTGCTGATATACCTAGATGATATTACTGTATTTTCTAAAAGTGCAGCAGATCATCTCTTTCATTTGAGACAAGTGTTCCAAAGATGTAGAAGATTTGGGGTATCCTTGAATCCCAAAAATGCATTTTTCTAGCTCATGAAGGCAAGCTCCTAGGCCACATTGTTTCCAAAGAGGGATTAGCAATTGATCCAGAGAGGGTTGAAGCAATAAGAGAACTACCATTACCAAGACATAAGAAGGCTCTTCAAAGTTTCTTGGGAAGAATCAATTTTGTTCGAAGGTTTGTTCCAAACTTTGCAAGCCCTTGTCAAGCCAATAACTATGATGTTGAAGAAAAGTATGGCATTCAAATGGACAGCTGAAGGTAAGGAAAGTTTTGAGGCAATCAAAGAAGCTATCTCACAAGCTCCAACTCTCATTAACCTAGATTTCTCCAAAGATTTCATCCTTTATGCATTTGGCGGTGATGATACAATTTTTGCAATTTTAGTACAACAGAATGAAGAAAATGCAGAGCAGCCAATTGCCTTCTTTAGCCAAAGCTTGGAGGACTATGAAGTAAGGTATTCCTTCATTGAGAAGCATGTTCTTGCAGTGATTAGGAGCTTGAAGAAATTTAAGCATCTAGTTTCAAACAACAAGGTTCAACTGTTGGTTTCTCATGTGGGAGTTAAAGACTTCCTCCTCAACAAAGATCTAAATGAAAAATGTGCAGGGTGGATTACTCATGTCATGGAGTATGACATTGAGATCAAAGTCACCAAGCTGGTCCGAGGAAAGGGATTGTGTGAGCAATTGGCCTTGAGCCAATCAATTGAAGCAAGCAAAGAGAAGAATGTTGTTTTGGTGTTGCAAGACAACCAAGAACAAAGAGATGTTCAAGAAGAAAATGGTGGTATGCTCACTCCTTGCTGGACCCAAGACATAATGCACTTCTTACAAATAGGCCTATGCCCTCAGAGATGAACAAAGCCAAAAGAAGACACTTCAGATTGCAGGCTATTCCATATGCACTTGTTGATGGCATCTTGTTCAAAAAGGATATCAATGGAGTGTTGTTGAGATGCATTGAGACAAATCAGATTGAGAGAATGTTAGAAGAGTTCCATGGTGGATCAGCTGGGGGTCATTTTTCTCCAAGAGTGATAGCTCTCAAGATTATGAAGGCTGGATATTATTGGCCCAAAGTGTTTAGTGATTGTTATGCATGGATCAAGAGGTGCAAGAATTGTGCATTCTTCACAGGTAAAGAAAGATTAGCAAGCACTTCCATTGCACCCAATCTCAGTTGACCAGCCATTCATGCAATGGGGTTTGGACTTCATTGGAGTCATTAATCCAAACTCAAGCCAAGGACACAAGTGGATTCTAACAGCAACAGACTACTTCACAAAATGGACTGAGGCGGTGGCACTCAAAGAGGCAAATGAATCTAGCATTCTAGACTTCTATGAGGGGATAACAACCAGTTTGGCATACCTACCACTATAATATCAGATAATGCATTGGCATTCATAGGATCAAGGGTCATTGAATGGGCTGTTAGAAATGGGATCTATTTGAGCACTTCATCAAATTATTACCCTCAAGGTAATGGCCAAGTTGAATCTACAAACAAGAATCTATTAAGGATCATCAAGAGGACTCTTGATGAGAATCAGAGGACTTGGCACACTAAGCTCAAATCAGCTCTATGGGCTGATAGGATAACTCCCAAGAGATCCATAGGTAACTCTCCATTCAGACTTGTTTATGGGAGAGAGGCAATCTTGCCTATGTCACTTGAGTTGCCAACATTGGAACTCATGAAGCAATTGGAATTGTTGGAGTTTGAACCCATGGAGGTTAGATATGTAGAATTGATGGAACTCCAAGAAATCAGAGAGCTTGCAGCCCAAACAATGGAGAAGGACCAAGCTTTGATCAAGAGAAGCTTTGATAGGAAAGCTAAGGCTAGAACCTTCCAAGTTGGAGATCTAGTGTTGAAATGGGATGCAGACCGAGCAAAGCCAGGAAGGCATTCAAAGTTTGATGCCATTTGGAGTGGCCCCTACATGGTCACAAAATGCAAGGACAACAATGCCTTCCAATTGTCTACATTGGATGGTGAAGAACTGCAGATTCCAGTTAATGGAATCCATCTAAAGCATTGCTACTAGAAGGAAAACTTCTCACCTTGTACATATTAGCTTAGATTTTTATTCCTCCAAGTGCTTATGCACATTGTTTTGTTGTAGCTTAGTTTTACATTTCCCTAAGTGCTTTGGCACAGGTTTTGTTGTCCCAAGGATGCATCTTTTGTAGATCATGTTCCAGATCAAGTAATGTTCTACTCTCACAATCTTCATTCTAGAGATTTTCTAATGGATTGAGAGTAACAAGAAGTTAAGTTCATGACTCCATTGCCCAATGGATTGCTTTAGGTAGCTGGTCACTTCATCTAGCAGGTAGATGACCCCTCTGAGTCACCAAAATTGTTATCCAAAATAAGCCCCCTGCTTATTTTGGCTAACTTTCCTTCATTCCTTCCTTTTTGTGCCTCAGTCAATTTTTTTCACTTTTTAGGCACTCAAAATTTTTGGAAATGGCTTCATCAGATAGATAATTTTCTCACCTTTCCAGAAAGGTAAAATTTTCCTCCTAACTCCTTGTATTTTGCAAGTTATGGCTCGACGGAGTTTTTGGGAAAATTTCCAAGGGGAAGGCCCGCAGCTTACCGGGAAAATGATGCACTGGCCATGAGCAAAGGGCGCAAAGGGAAAATTTTGGCCCAAAATCCTATAAGGAGATGAGAAGGTGACGTGGTAGTGCTTTGTTAGTCAAAGAGTGCAAATTGAAAATTTTGGCCTGAAAGGTGCAAGGAGAAGGAAAGTGCCAAAGTAGGTTTTTGGAGGAGGCGAGGAAAAGTTTGGACAAGCCCGCCGAGCAATAAAATTCACCATTGTTGGTCGAAGTGGGAGGCTGGCAAAAAGGAGGGATCTTGGAATTTTCTCCAAAGTGGTCGATGGCACAAAGGTAAAAAATGCGAAAGCCACGTGTCACAAAAGTGGTGACACGTGGTCCTAGAGTGGAGTGGGGGCGTGGAGTAATTTTGGAAAATTTTCCAAATTCAAAAAGGGGTAAAATGATTGTTTGAGCCCATGGAGAAAGAGAAGGTGGTGACACGTGTACCTAGCGAGGGAGCAGGTGGAGTAATTTTAAAAACCTTTTTGGAAATTTTCCCAATGAAAAAATTTCAAAAGAAAAGTGAGGTTTGTGCCCATGTTTCATCAGCGAATGGGAAGGTAACACGTGTCCCAGAGTGGTGGAGGTGTGGAGGTTTTGGGAAAATTTTCCCAAAATTGAAAAAGGGAAAAATTCAAATTTTGGCCCGTGAACCCATTTTTGCCCTAATTTTGCCAATTTTGCCCTAAATCTTCAGAGGGCATATCTTTTGATCAAAGCTCAAATTTTTACGTTCTTGGTGTCATTGGAAAGATATGTAAAATTCCTCTACATGATGGATCTTAAATTTTATTTTTGGTGGAATCTTGTGGGGAAAAATGAAAAACACCTTTGGCATGGGAAAAAAAGTAGAACTGACATTCAACCACCAGTTTTAATGCAGTATGGCTTCCATTCTTCTCCAGCATGGTCAAAAATCTTGGGGAATGAATTTTAAGGGTACCCATGCCATTTTGATGAATTTGGTTGGTGGTTGAACATTCATTTCAACTTTCCCGTGTTTCTCCTTCCTGGACTCTGTTTTTCATTGTTAAAAGCTAGATTTGGCTCATTTGTAAAGGGTTGAACGTTTTGTTTCTTGCAGACTCCCCTCTTCCCCTTGGCACGTGAATTTGAGGAGTTTCAGACCTTCCATGGAACCTGTGACATGTTTTTTTCCTTTCTGCCAGTGTAATGCATTGTATCAAATTTGGGAATGGTAATGCATGTTTTGTGAATGATTTCTTTCAATCCTCTCATGCATATATTATTGTTTTCTGGTCTTTCATTACATTCTGGAAATATGTGCATGCTTGGTGTTACATCTCTATGATTTGTGTTTATTTGCAAGATAAAATTTCATCACTCCTTTGGTGTATCACCATTTTTACTTAGTTTTATTTCCTTTTGCATCTCTTAACTCTGCCTCCTTGGAATTTAGAATAGGAATCAATATTGAACCTCTCATACAAATTCATGCATACACCAAGGTCCCACGGCTTGAGAAAACTCAAGATCATACTAAATGACCCAATTCTAGAAGAATCCGAAGGTCATTTAGGGGGTGTTAATAGATTTGCACTAAGAGAATTTTTAGGGGGACTCTAAAACCTTTCTCCCATGAAAAAATGATTATCTCATAATAAGAATGCTAACTATATGTCAAAAAAATACCATTTCAATGCCTTGATAGGTTGTGTTGATCCACTCATTGAGAAAATCAATACAATTATAATTAAGATAACAGAGTGTGATGTAGCAACATAGCGGGCTTGCCTTGTTATAAATTTTGAACCTACTCCCCCTTCTCCTCAAGAGAGTCACTATGATGTGTTAGATTAACTAGAAAAAACTACGACTAAGATTTTCATCTTAAACCTTCTAAATATCTCTAGCATCCATAAGGATATACTTTACAAAACCTTACAAGGATTAGGAGTATCCATTGATGTTGACCCAACACATTTGCAAGCCATGGTAGCACAACTTGTTCCTTTGGAACACATAACCTTCAGCACTACAAAAGCCTTAGTTGAAGATCCTTCACATAACCTACCATTTCATATTGAGGTTATCATCAAACGTAAAAAGGTTAAGAGAGTGCTTGTGGATGGCAGATCAGGTCTTAACATATGTAATCTCAAACTAGTCCACCAACTAGGCTACACAAAAGTTGATCCGGAAACATCATCACCATTAAGGCATATGATAATGAAGAATGATAATCGAGTTAGAATGATTACTTTCTCATTAGAAATAGGTCCCATAACAAATGATATGAAGTTCCACTTCTTGGACCTGGAACTCCCTTACAATATCTTTCTCGATCACCCATGGATTCACGCCATGCAGTCATGTCATAAACATATCATCAATGTTTAAAGTTGTAATATGATGGATGAGACACTCACCATACAGGGGACCCTCAACCTTTTCTCATTGTAGAGTGTTGTCAAGATTTTTCCCTATAATCTATGAGTGTCCATCTACGAAGATCACTATTCCTATCCAAATCAGAGGCCCTCACTTCATGAGTGGATCCAGATACCCTATCTATCAATGACAATGGTGCTTCCACCTTAGAAACTCCTTTTTCTACATGGGAGATGAAGGTCAAACCAAGTGGTTGTGGAGAGTATGATCTACAACAAGCCCTAATGGTTCACAACAATCTACTATCAGTCCAAGTGCATGGTAGGCCATGTTTCAAAGTTTAGAGATCAAGAGAGGCTTGCCCTTTTAAGAATTTTTTTACTCCTAGAAGATGGTTTCTTATACAAGATGTCAGATGATGATGACATGGCTACATGCTATAAATCACTGAAGTATCCAATTCCTAATAAGATAATGATTTTCATGGAGTATAAAGGACGTTGTGACCTCCAAGAATAAGGCCCATTAGAATCTCTTTCAATACCTTGGAGTATAGTAGGTAAATCAAGTATAAGCATCCATTTATATGAGTCTCACTCTTCAGATGATGAGTATGCCTCTTCTGAGAGTGAGGATAGTTTGTGTGGAAATGAAAACAAAACAAATTCTGATGTAGTATTTATGAATACCTTTCCTCTACGAACCTATTTTCCAATATGGCTATCCTTAGTATAACCCCTATTATACCCACTATATCCCCTATAACTCAACCATTAACCCTCACCTACCCATCACTCGTGAATTGGGATCAACAACAACATGTACCTATTGACGTGTTTCAAAATGATGAGGCCATTGGTGAGTTCCTAGGAATCAGAGACAACATTCCAAGAAATGATCACAAGAAGGGATTTTCCATTCAGCTTAATGCATGTGCATACTTTGGAGAGGAAGTAGAGTTGTGCAGGAAAAAAGTGAGCAAGGGAAAAAGTTCCAAAGAAAAGCCTTGTGGAAATAAAAAGGGGAAGTCCTATAGTGAAAACCTCTTTGAGGCACTTGTGGACAAACATGCAAAACAACCTATGGAAAAGATAATGTACCCGCTTCAAGATGAAGAGCTCCCTGAGCCACCTATGATAGAGGAGGATCTCAATCTCCCTCCTAATCCTACATGCATGGGGGATGAATAAAAGTTATTAGTGGAAGATACAATAGTTATGAATCCTTTTAAAAGTTCCCTAACAAATTTTTATATCCTCCAATCTTCCAATTAGATCTACTCTCCCATAGTCTGTTAAGATGAGGGTAATAGGGCTATAAGCCAAAGTTAGATATCACATGGATTCTTAGGTGGATCTCGAACATCATGTTAACTATACTTCAAAAATAAAAGACTATATATATTATTTCATGGCATCCTAAAATTATGTTTAGTTTGGTATCAACATCCCATGCTTTTTGTCTTAAAATACCAAATAGGCTTCTTTAACAAAGTGTCACTCCACTAATTGTGATTTCTATCAAAGTATTAATCAAATTGGAGATGTTTTTGAGATTTCCTCTTGTCATACAAAACATTCTTGTTTTAAGGATGTCTTGTAATGTGGAAACCACTCCATCATGCTTCAAAATTTGCATCATCTAACCATATATGTGCTTATGTTTCGTCAATACTCTATGCATTGACATATTTGTTTTGAATTGAGTGTAGAAATCCTTTGGCTTATTCTACTAATGCTTTTTATTTCTTGGGATCGGGATATGTGTCCTTGTATGCGCATTAGATTTGGGGATTATTGGGAATATTCACATGTTACAAGCCTTTATATTTCCTTTTAGCTCTAGTGACAATATGAAGACTTCTAGTATTCTTAGGCACCACATTGATCATTTTAACATTGCGCAATTGTTTTTCTCTTCTTTGTTTCTCTTATGCAGAAAATCTTATATATTATGTTGCACGTGTACCATATAATATGCATAAAATACTTCCCACTATGGATTTGAAGGAAAGTTATGTGCAATGTGATTTAGGTCTCCTCAAAGAGAAAAAAATTGCTTGTTGTCTCGTAATTAGGGCACCATCCTCCTTTGCTAATAACTACCATGGTATCCTCCTTGTTCCATACCATACTACCTTTATGGGGTGTTCCATCCTTGATTTTGGTTTTGGTATCCTCCATAGGGGATTTTAGTGAATGTGTATTCCACCTAGGTGATTGTTATGGTGAAGGAGGTCCCCAACCCATATTGTTTTGTGGAGACATTAAATCCCAACTTGAATTGGGTTGTGGAGATTATAGTATCCATTACGTGTTTGATTGCAATGAAGAAAAACCCACCACACACTTGCTCGAGGAGAGGTGGCCATTTTTATTTCTGGTATAGTTGGCTATTCTTTAGCTACCAATTGTGTTTTGACTCTAAATACATTTTTGGTAACCTCCTCTTTTGAATCCATCAAATATCTACAATATTTTACTTCATGTGTAGTTTCCATGCATAAAGTAAATACTACATTATGAGATTGTCGATGTAATGTTGTAGCAGTGGCAACTAATGAGTGAGTGTCCCCATATCCTACATACTTCACAATATTCTCCTCTTCCCTTGTCTTTGTTTTAGTGTATTCATTTTAATGTTTTCCTTCATCATTGCAATTTGCACACCATATGTTTAGTCTAGGATTCTTTACTTCTTGTAGTTCCTCCAATCTCTGCATTATTGCATCCAATTTTTCTTTTGCCTTCTTACTAGACACACCACTATATCCATAATATTCAATATTTTCCACCGGATAGTTTCTTTAATGGCCTTAGATATTTTTTTGAATTTTGTTTGTGCAATTTTAAAAAGAGTCTTACTACACAATCCTTCTACAAACTAGTTTGCTTTATTGCATTCATAAAAATGAAACTAGTCTTGTTCATTACATCAGAGAACCTAGTATCATATTTCATGACATATTCTCTTGGTTTGTGTTTTATTTTCTTTTCATCGTAAAGAGTCTCACCTACACACTTATTTCTTGTAAATTCCCGTGTAAGTGCATCACACACTTCATGTAGAGTTTTTAGTGAGATTCCTTAGATATATAAAATCTAGAGCCCTTCCATGCAATGCCCCTATGAGTTTGCATTTTTAATAGTATCATCTGTTACGCCCTTTGTTCCCCATCATATGGAAAAGTTAGCAAACAATGTTTTGTATCAACATGCCCATCATATGGTTGTAAAATTGTATAAGAATTAGGATAACGAGCCATATTTCCTCTTGTTATTATTGGATTCTGGATGAATTTTCATAATAGTATGGGTCGTACTATGATTCATATTCAATTACACACTTGCTTGATTAGTACTTACACTCATACTTATACGACCTTACTAGATTTAATCTTTTCTTCTTTTGAATTTTTAGATTTCGGAAAGCTAATTCTCGTATTTTGGGCTCACATAACTATTATTACTACATTCCCCACTCTTTTTTGTTGTTTCCTTTGAATGCAAGTCTACGCAAAAAAATTGTCTACGAAATGATAACTCTACCTCTTTTGAAATTTCTTCACCACTTATCTCTTCTACCCTCGTCTATGAAGCACGATCTATATGTAGCACGATCTATATAGTATAGGCGAGTGACTTAACCTTCTTTACAATTATGTTAGAATTTCAATTTTCTCCTAGTCATTTAGACAATCCTAAGTAATTAATTCTCTATTTGGATCAAGGGACATATATCCTAAAAGAGGGGTATTATCATCTTTTTATTGTTATTCTATCAACAAGAATTTGTGCAAGTCTTATAGTATTCTACCTTGGGGGGTTTGGGATCTCATCCCAGTAGAGTTAGTTCCGACGAAGAATAGAAAGGAATGAAGGAAGGAATAGAAGAAAGATGGATCGAAGGGAGAAAAGAAATGAATTCCAAAGTAGAAAGGTCAGAGGGTTTATGTTTTGGGCGGTAGTAAACAGAGCCAAACTTACTCACATAAACAAACAAAGCAATATTGATAAACAAATGACAAAAGCATAGGTGAATCCAATAGAATAAGCATGCAGATCTAACTTAAGAAAGATCTAACACATAACACAGGAATTCAAGCACAAAGTCTCAATTTTTGTATTAATATTTGTTCTGTTACAAGAAAGCTCAAAGTCTTTCTCTCCTCACTTCTATTTTTCATACAAATTTTCTCACACTTGAATACTACAAGTGTCCAAGTATTTATAGAAGGAGAAGGAGAAAGAAGACAAAAAGGAGCCAACCACTATTTACAAAATATTTAAAAGTCAAATGTTGACTTTAGGGCAATTTGGTGGATGACAACATCCCATGGTGCAACATGGATGATGTCATCATTTGTGCCAACATACTTTTAAATAATTTTACAAAAATGGGATTTATCCTAAGAGGAAGGAGCCTATTCATCGTCATCCCTTGGCTTGAAAGGAGTGTCTTACTTCTGCTCAGGAGAGGTAATGTGAAACTAAGCTCGATACTCCATGAACTTGCTGACCATCACCTGAAGTTGATCCTGAGCGGGACCCTTGGTGTGATCCCGATGACTTTGTAAGTTTCTCGTTCATCTCTGAGTCTTTCAGGGAGTTTGAAGTATTCGTTGCCTACCTCCATCAGGTACCCAATGAAGTCGTGAGGCCAGAAGGTTGTTGATAGATTCTACATCAAAAGTGGCTCTGACGCTAAACCCTGTGACGTGATTCCCTTGAAAAGCTGAATAGTATCATCTACCTTCCTCAAGGCGTACGCTGCACCGAGAAACCCTGGAGACATTCTTAAGATGATCTGCTCCATTTGATGCATGGCATCCAGGGCTTCCTCCTTGATTTTGTCTATCTTTTCCAAGACAAACTCCATTTGGTCAACCCGATAGTCTAAAGCAGCAAGGACTTTGTTGGGTGCTCGCGGGTGATCAAAGACACCGAATTTCACCAAGTCATCAACTGGGCAGTCGAGCATCTTCTAGAATGTCTCGTGTTGCAACCTGGCATGGTCCAACTCTTTGGAGATAGGCCCTGTTATTGCTTGGAGTTCCTTGTTCTCTTGATCTATATTTTGATAGAGCTCTGTGAACTTTGTAATCACTTCCTCACTATCTTTGAGGATATGCTCTCTCCAGTGGACACTGCTACACCTTGCTCACCGATCTTGGCGTACTCATTTATCTTCTCCTGACTAAGAACTTCGGGAGGGTCGGTGGCAGTCATAGGAGGGGCATTGCCCATCTTTTGCAGGGCTTGGAGAAGATGCTTGTTTTGCTCTTTTAATATTCTCTTCTCTTCCTTTGCTTCTTGAAGCTTCTTGCAAAGGGCATCCACTGCGGATAAGGCCTCTCCTTGCAGGCTCTCTGATGATGTTCCCATTGTGACCTGAGTCACTGTAAAATCTATAGGAGACAGATCTTCTTTCTTCTTTGTGGGATCAGAGTACGTGATCTCCATAACCCTTTCACTGAAGCACTTTGAGAGAAGCGGGTTATAGCCTTTTTGCTTCTTAGGCCCTTTAGCTGGAATAATGAGAGAAGTCCATGGGTGCAATAGGGACTTTCCTCTTGTGTTGGCTAGGTGTTCGGAGATCCATTCTGGACTTAGGGGAGTGGGACCAGAGGAAGAGGAGGAAACGGGGGTGGAAGAAGGAGCAACTACAGTGGACATGGGGAAATGTGTCGAGACACTTGGTGGCGGCATTGAGAAAGAAGCCAACACTCCAACACTCATGGGGTTAGGAGTCACTGCAAGAGAGGGAACCGTGGGGTGGAAGGGATCTGTGAGATGAGGGAAGAAATGTTGGGGGATAGATCTGCGAGGGAAGAGAAGATGGAGGAAGAGGGAGGGGGAACGGTAGAAGATGGGGGAGAAGACACAACCAAAGGAGCGGTTGGTTGAGTGACATGAGGAGGGGAAGGAGGAGCGAGAGAGGGAATGGTTGATACTTCGCTAGTTGTAGATGTGACAACATCCTGAGTGGATGTGTCCGTTGGAGCACTGGCCGCTTCTTCTCTTCTTGGGGACACTAAGTCCACAACTTGTTCCTCGGCGGTGGAAGGAGGGCTCTCAGGAACTTCTTTCTGAGTAGTGCTTGCCTCTCCTTCTTTATCTTTTCCTTTGCCTTTAGGCAAGTGTTTGGCTTAGTGGGTGCATTCCCAGGGAGACGTGGTAAAGTCTACCCCAAGGTAGATGATACCATTTTTCTTGCACCAATGCTCGGTGCATTTACAGAGTGCCCTTGACCCTTTCCTCTATAGTCTGAGGGGCCTTATTTCTATCAATTTTGGAAAATGGCCAATTGTCCCCATCCGTGTCTAGATAAACTTGATCAACTTCTTGATCAGTTGCTTGGAAATCCTTTGGGATGATAGCCACACCATATTGAATGATCTCTGCAGGGCCAGTCGGGAGTGATCCTTTCATCTGAGCTCAACTTCGTGATATAGGTCGATGTAGATATCTTCGATCTGAGGGACGTGAATTGGATCGATCTTTTCCCTTGGAAGGCAATCACGAGGATCAAAGGTTGGCCTTGCCGGGAAATTATGCTTCAAATTGAGCAATTCAAGCTCTGCAAACATCTCCCGGGCTTTGCTCTGTGAAGTGCAGGTGTACCTACCCACTGTGAGGGGAATGGAGTTCCACCCTTCTTCCTTTTCAAACACTTCTCATGGTATGTGATGAGCTGTCTAGATAGCTCCAACAAGATCAGTTTGGGTCCCGCATACCTTGGTAATTTGGTGGGCTCTCCCAAGAAGTTAGCGGCTCTGAGATAGGTGAAAGTGGGGAATTACATGAATAACGCTCCCCACTTCTCTGTGGTGGTGACCATGCTTTTGGTCATCGACCGTAAGTCATGTTGGGCCTCAAGAGGTAGATGACGCCATAGAAGAAGACATCGTTGATTTTACTGAATTGGGCTATGTTGTTCTCCAGTCTTAACTCTGGATAGTACTCGTATATTTTGACCTGGGGCCATACCCCACACCGATTCAATGCTGGGTAGTCCCTCTCTGAGGCAACAACATATACTACATAGGAGTTCATATAGAACCTCCTAGTTGTTGAAAGTTGTTGAAGTTGCTCTCCGAGATTGTGCTGCTGATAATCTCTCCCAGTCAAAATGTTGATCGGGAACATTTTTATTCATTATTTCCAAATACCTGAGCATCCACTTGTGAAAGTAATGGGTATCAGGTAGCCCAAATACCCTGCTCAGGAAGGTGATTGTGTCACTCAGCTCCTCTGAAAAGTCACTACGATGAATGACTTGTGGCCACCTGCTTGTCACCTTCTTATTCTTGAGGTACACCTCATTCATTAACTGCATACATTTGTCTTCATTTTCAGTCCATGTCTTCATGCAGTCCTCTGGCTCACTGCTACAAAATGTCGGTGGTGAGGGATACCCAACATGATCTCAAAATGTCAGGCCGTGAGGTTGATTATCACCTCACCCTTCTCATTTTGACACATCTTGTGTCCTTATTGTAACAACGACCCACCAACATCATAAACTCATTGTTGATTGCACGCTCTTAAGAGCCTTGCAAAGTGCAGACCACTGCCAACCAATTTATCCATCCATGGGCTGCCTGTGACCTTCTTGGTTCTGGCCCAGAAGTCCTCCATGTCAATGTGCCTGAGTTCTGAATCTCTGATATCAAGATCACACTCTGTGAGTTAGGCATCGACCCTTTGGTATTTATATTTCATTTCTTGCTCTGTTAGCTTGGCTTTACCCTTGGACTTAGTTGGCTTCTTACTTGATGAAGACATGTGTGGATCTGAGTTTAGTTGTTGATCTGCAAGAAGAATCAGGGAAGTCCATCGTAGAAGAGCCATGTTAGCCGTTAAGTCATCCATAAAAGCTTACAAGAATGAAAAGTTAGCAATTTATGAGCCTCTGGGCGCAAGGCGCAGCTTTACTGTAGGCTGCAGGGACTTAGAAAAGTAAGGCACACTTTGGGAAAGTGTTGCATGGGAAAAGCAATGCTGCCAGAAGGGGTGCGGGGTGCGGAAAGGCTACACACAACATTCAGATGTTGGTGTCAAGGACATGTGCTTTGCATCGTTGGAAGTCTTTTAGTGGGGCACATATATGATTGGTGTTACATAGTATTATGGTGCGCAAGGTGCGGATGCAAAAGATGCAACATCAAGGTGAGGTGTGCCAAGGGGTTAAGCTTGCATGGTGCGGGAAGGGTTTACATAGCATGAAGTGTTGTTCTTTATTGTAGTGTGCGTGTGCGTGCTTGCGCCTTAGGAATTTTTAGTTTTTACAAGGCGCGGGAAAGGGCTTCTATTATGTGAGTTCACAGTGCGCCTTGGTGTGACTATTTTTGATATAGCATGACTAAATGGTGTGCCAAAGGGGTGTGCGTTTAGCGCAACACATATGAAAATTGCGCCGTGGAAGACAATAGGCCGATTCTCTTCATTTTGTGGTTTTTACTCTCTCAGCTCAGATTTTGATAGCAAGGGGTTAACCTTGGCAAAGCAGGGGATAGAGGAGAAAAGGGACAGGGGTCCATTCTGAGGCAGAGCCTTCAGATTTGCAAATCGGAAGGAGAGTGAAAAATGGTTTGAAGGTGGGTTTTACAAAATGGGTTGGGATTGTGTTATCTTCTTAGGTTCATGTTATCATCAACAATCCTAATCACCTAAACCAACATAAAAACCACAACAAATCCACAAGAAGGGCAAGGGCCACTTACCAAGAATATATAACGATGAAGGAGATGATGTGGGGTCCACGAACGCGACAAATGGCAACATGCGGGGTGACAGGAATGCTGACAAGCACAGAGGAATAACTTTTCACGTTTTTTCAATTGTGAAAATGACAGTCGGCACGCCTATATATAGACAAAAGGTGTAATAAATGTGCCACCAACTTTTCCTATGGCGCACTTGAGTGGATGTCAACACACGAAGGGATTTGCGCCATGGCAGCAGCTTTGGGAGTGTCGACACTACGTTTTTAGCACCCACAACGCATTTTAGAAAGTGATAACAAGATGGTGCTTGCGCCTTGGTGCACCTTTGAGAGGTGCAACATTTGGAGTGTTGACACTCCCTAGAATGTGCCAAAGGAATAGAGGGGTGCAGTTTTGGTTGATGTAATGCGAATGAAAACTGCGCCCAACCCAAAAAGGTTGAAAATGACCAAGTTCTAAAAACTAGATTTTTTGGAAAGGGATTTTATGCCATTCCGAATGTTAAAGGTTATGGGAGACCAAAATGGAAATTTTGGTATGGACCAAATATTGCCCTTGAAATTTTACAGATAATTTTCCCGTCATCCTCCTCATTTAGGATTACATCCCTTTTGGGCCCACTCCGACTACTTCATATTATGTGGAATTGGCACCGTGGCCTTTTCCATAGCTAGCATCTTAATTAAGAAAGGGAGTTGTCTAACAAAATTTCCTTACAATCCAAAAAATAAAACATGTTTTTATAGAATCAAAAGAACATTTTTTTGGAAAACAATTTCAATTATATACCCATCAATTGTGGTTTTCATTTAATGCTCTACAACACAAAACCACAAAACATCTAGCTTGCACGATGTTTCAATTTTGTCCTTTGTCCATTTGTATTCTTCTTTTCCTTCAAGTCTAAAATAGTAAAATTATAGTCAAGAAAACCAAGTGAATAACTTCTTAGGAAGCTCACACCAAAAATATATTAGTTCCAGATGTATTCTTGATCATTGTCTCTTTCTTCCTCAAATGGTTCCATGAATGTTTTATTAAAAAAATTCTTCTCGAGGTATTCCAGATATTTCAATATACTCTTTGCACATCTTATTTGAGATAAACAAAAATTCTCTATACATACCATCAAAACACTTGATGAATCAAAATATTTTATAACTAAAACAAGGGAACATCGTTGCTCATACCTAGGTTATTTGAAAAATCGTTGAATTACGTGCCCTACCAATTTTTTCCCTAGGGTGATGGTTCCACTGGATCAACGATGGCCCCATAATGACTAAGGGTCTCTTACTAATATATTTTCGACTAGTTGCAATATGTGTATGTTTGCTTATTGTTAATTCAAACAAATTTATCTAGATACCAACAAAGGACTTTACGAATTGAAATCTATTATAAATAAAAAGGATCATCACTATGCATAGCCTAGGTTATTCAAAATATAATTGTTTTTGTGCCATAGGGTGGTGGCTCCATCATCAACAATGGCCTCCTTAATGAGTGAGCCTTTTTGACATAATTGTTGATTAGTAGCAAGATGTGTATGTTTTCCTATTATTCAAGGTAAACAATTTTTATATATATATACACTAACGGAGCACTTCACGAATCAAAATATTTTATAACTAAAATAAATGGAACATCACTTTGTGAATAACCTAGGTTATTCAAAATATTGTTGGTTTTACACCACAAGGTGGCGGTTCCACCATTATTAATGCCCCCATAATGGAAGTGGCACGAAAAACAAGCCTCTTAATTACATGATTGTTGATTAGTTGCAATATGCATAAGTTTGCTTAACTAGTATTCCCTTCTCATCATTTAAATATGTTTGCAATGGAAGGTTTTCCCTAGGTGACCGCTATTTTCACGTCCTAGTGTTCATTGTCATCAATGACACTAGTAATAGAACTCAACTTCTTACTCACATAATTATTAATTAATTATGAGATACATATGTCCGCTTTCTGGTCTTTCCCTCTCATCCTCTAATTATATGCCTATAAGAGGCTAGTTGAAGTGTCTCGAGAACCACCTCAAGGTGAAATGCACAAGGAGCTCTACAACTTGAGAGAGCTTATTGACCTATACCTCATAAATAGTATGTTATCACGATTCATTCCTAAAGAACTTGGCTCCATGTATAATTGCAAAGTCCCAAACAATGCAAGTGTATAAGCCAAGTAAGTTTTTCTACTAGTCTTTTTAGTAAGTTTGTTCCCGTAGTATATAATATCCATTGACATAACTTCAAATGTTTATAGCCTTATGTGTGTGTTTTTAATTTCTTGATTGAGTGTTTTGATTACATTTGTTGTAGATATCTATTTTTTTAAAATACTCCGATAAAACAAAAGGAGTTCAAAATACCATTTATCGAAACAAAGTATGCAAAATTAGAGGAATCATATATTTCCTTACATACAATGAACAAATGTTATTTTGATTTCAAGGAAGTAAACACGAGTACACACACACATACTAAATATCACTATGGTTAGAGCTTAACGACTACTAAGCTATGCAAAGACTCAAGAGTTGTTTACAGTGACAAAATCTAATGGAATATGCCATTTGGAGGAAATTTGTAGGGTCCTAATGCAAGAGAAGATCAAAAAACATATCATTAAATTGTCATGGACGTTTTCCTCACTTTGATAATGACATCCATATTGTTTTTCCTATTTCCTTGATTTGATAAATCCGTCATGAAGATCTCCTCAAGATCTTTCCAATAATACCAAATTTGTTTGATTTGGATTTGTAGAAAGAAAGTTATGCTCATTTGAAGTTTGCATGGTTGGGTGAATTAAGTATAGTGGTTGCGAGGCTCCAAAATAGGCCAAAAAAAGTGTCAGCAGCCGCTAACCTCAAAAGTTAAAAAGTCGGGTCGAGGGAAAAGTGCACAGTGGGCTGCTAACCTCAAAATTATCCTTGTGACCACTAGCCTTGAAACATCCTAGCGATCACTAGCCTGCAAAAATGGCTAAGATCATTTGTGATAAGTTATCCAAATTTGCAAGGGGTGCAAATTTGGGATAACAATAGTTGTTTATAATGACAAAATCTAATGGACTTC
Source organism: Taxus wallichiana var. yunnanensis (assembly GCA_018340775.1). NCBI lineage: Eukaryota > Viridiplantae > Streptophyta > Pinopsida > Cupressales > Taxaceae > Taxus > Taxus wallichiana. The sequence continues at coordinate 645,006,501 of CM031234.1, read as the reverse complement.
TTGGGTCTTAAAATTTACCCTGGTCCAACCAAGGTTACATAGCGACCACTAAGCTCTAAATATCTGCATTTTTTCACCAAAAATCACATTTTTAGAAATGTTTTTGTTTAATGAAACTAAATTATTAATCCTTTTGATTAATCCAAGAGAAATATGGCCAAATATCACTATGGTTGGAGCCTAGCGGCCGCTAAGCTATGCAAACAGTTGTTTACAATGACAAAATCTAATGGACTTTGCTCGGGTCTTAAAATTTACATTTGTCCAACCAAGGTTACCTAGTGACCGCTAAGCTCTAAATATCTTGTTGAGGCATTACCAATTTAGCTAGCGAGCACCTTGAGATCTAAATATCTAAATATCACTATCAACCAAAAACATATCGACATATCATCAATCAAAAATTACTAACGAGTGACACCATTGACAAATGATTCGCCAAACTGTTTGAAACCCGTGTCCTTTAGATTCGCCATAATTTGAAAGTCATTTTCATAAATTCACCAAATAATATCTACAAATTTTTTTTAGTGGGGGTCTTAAAATTTACCGTGCCTTCTAATCCTTATCAAAGACTCCATTGCACCTTTAGTGTGATTGCTAATTTAAATTCTATATTCTTCAATTAAATTTTGGATATAAGATCGATATTAATTATTTTGTTACCGACAAATGGGTGAGTTATTTCGCGCAAAAATCAGCCAATAATTTTTTGAAAATAAAAATTAACGTCTAGGATTGGACAAATTTACCTTCTCAATATTTAGGCGATAGGCCTATATAACTTCACTCCATCATTTTCGACACCTGTCTTGCAGCTCTTTTCCATTAATCACTTGACAAATGTCATAAATTTTTAATAAAAATAATAAATAAATAAATAAATTCAGAAATAATAATAAAAATTAATGGAAAGAATCCGTAAACGGTTCAATCGTTTTCCTCTTGTTTAGCTTTTATTTTATTTTATTTCATTGGCATTTCTGTAACTGATTCAGAAGAAGAAAACGATCACTTCTCATACCACATACAAGTAAAATGTGTCTCTCATTGCAGGAAATTTACAATAAATGGTATAATGCAGGTTCCGAGATGGATGCTTTCGTGTGGCCATTAGGAGATGTATAACATTGGCGGTAGTAGAAACCCCACCATTAATAGGGCAATAGGAAATAGATTCTTTTGTTCCTAATGATCGATTCCAGTAGGTATACAACCAATAATTACAACTCCATATATTTTAGTGTGAAACAGATGTATAATGTTTTAATACGGATAATGTGCAGGTGACGAAGAGGGAAGATACTACAGACTATGTATGGAAATATACTAATTGCAGGTCAAAGGAATATTTAATTCTAGATGGGGCCTTCTTCACTCTATTAGGATCTGCTTCGTATTTTTCCATATTTCTAGAGAGTTGGAATATTTACATTATGATTTTATGAGGAGCCCAACAATGTTCATAGTTAGAAGATTTCACTTTAAAATCATTATTATATATTCAATTACATTAGAAAAATATCTACTAATAATTTAACAATATCTTCGCAATCAGGTAGCAAGTAATATGTATATTTAAAGGATTGAAAAGCAGATTATTTAGGTAGGTAATATGGCATTAGTTTGTAAGCATGATTGAAATCCAGATTATTTAGGCATGGAACATGCCTTTAATTTCTAATCATACGCGCATGTATGACCCTTCTTCCTGGTTATTTTTGAGTGGATTAAAATAATATAAAGAGTATGGAATGCCTCCTTGTGCCAACAGTTGTAGATTATTGTTTGGAGATTAATTAATTTTAACATGTAAATTTAAATTTTATTGATTTTTTAATTTTTCCTAGAGATATGTAGAATTTAGTATTGTGAAGGTCCAGTTTCAGATCTGATCACCTTAAAAATATGTGAACCATTTGCATGTACTACAATGCAATAAAAAAAAAAGTTGATCCCACGAGCATGCTCAAGTAATAACAATGCCATAAATGACCAAATACGCTCTCGATATTGCACAAATACTACTGTCTTTGTTAATGAAAATCTTATTTTAAACTCAAATAGTCATTACAATTTTCAGTAGTGGCCAATTCTACAATGAAATGATATATTAAGATAATATTATAATAATAACTACGATAATAATAAAATTATTTTCGAAAACAATTCTAATGGAGAAACACAGACTCAACATCAAAAAAGGTATCTTCTTAAATAAATATACTCATAGTTTATGTGGTGTCCGTATAACTTAGTGTCAAAGAACAAATTTATTTGATCGAACAAAATTTATCAAATTTGATCATGTTTTAATAATGAATGGTCAATCTCTATGCATATGAGTGAAAGAAATAAGATATTTAATTTTTGAAAGCCAAATAGGAGATAAAAATAAAAATATTAATTTTATGCTAAAAATTGTTTAAGTTCAAAAAAGTTCATATTTAAATTTAGTTTGATTTAAGGAAATTAAGATTGATGTATATCACCGCATAATGTTAATATTTAATTTGAAGATAAATTTATTTGCTTTTTATTTCCTATCCAACTTACTTAAGAACTAGTATTTCGAATTGAAAGTTTTCCTTTCATTTTTTAATATGAAAAGTAATTAAAATGGAAATATACTTTTAAGAATTTTGAAATCAAGAAATAATATAAGAAAATGAAAAATCTTACACTAGAAACAACTTAAAATTTTGACGTCAATATGTGTATGCTCAAAGTGTCTATTTACTAGCAATTGTATATGAATTGTATGACATGAACGCCAAAAGGAATATAGTGAGGAAGCTAAAGCTGGATGAAGAAGAGCAATGAAAAAGGAAAATGGGTGTAGAAAAACACTTTTGAGGGTGGAAGCAGTGCATGTGAAATGAAAGAGGAATCGAGGAGCCAATGTGAAAAATAACCCTCTACAAAGAGCACGACATGTTCGTAAATATTAAGAAGAAGAAAACTTGTGTTTGAAATTTCATTATTGTGTTTAAGAAATTTTTTAATGACGATTTAAATGATCGAAAAGACTCTGTTTAATAAGAGTCTTTAGAAGAAAAAACACGATTAGTAATGGAGAGCCCTTAGGAGGTAAGAAATGGTAGATGCACTGAACTGGAGGAAAATCATTTGCATATTTAGCACACACATTTATAACTCACGGATGTTAGGATTACGGATAAGCCACCAATATAATTTACCATCCAAATCCAAGGATGGTGGTGGTGATAATGATGATGAGGATGATGATGATGAAAATGATAATCAATGATGGTGATGATAATGATGATGAGTCTAATTACAAAGAAAACGATGATGATGAGGATGAAAATGACCACAATGATTATGAGGACAACGAAAATGATGATAAAAACTTTGACAAGGATAACGATGATGATCAGAATGATGATGACGATGATGGAAACAATTATGATGATGAGTATAATAATAATATAATTAGTATTAAATAAAAATAATATTAGTATCGGTAATATAATTAATATTATTGATATTATTCTAATGATGATGACCATAACCACGATGACCATAATCCTCATCATCATTATCACCACCAACCCATTCTTATCGCCATTGTCATCATTACTATCACCACCATCACCACTACTACTATCTTTGTTGTCATCATCATTATCACCACCACCACCACCACTACCATCTTCATTGTCATTGTCATCGTCGTCATCATCATAATCATCATAAATATTATTCTTATTACTAATATTATTAAGCTCTCATCATACTCATCACCATCTTCATCATCAACATCATTGATCATCCTCATCATCTTTGTCATCATTATCACCATCATTTTCATCATCATTATATATATAGACTAACTTAATAAGGTTAATATTATTAACAACAATGATTACAACAACAATTATCATGCTTGAGGTGGTGATAATGTTGATAGTGATGATGATGATGGCGAAATTAACGATGATGAAGATCATGTAGATAATTAGGATGATGAGGATGACTATGGTGAAGATGAAAACAAATATGGTGATGAAGATGACAATGATGACTTGGATGAAAATGATTGCATCGAGAAAAATAAGAACAATGAAAATGGCAATCACCCAATGATGGTGATGATAAAAATTATAGATGACAATGATGGTGACAATAGTAATGGTGGTGATGAAAACCTGGGAGAAAAATCATGTACACTATATTGTAAACCATAAATAATGAACATAAACTCTCATTGGTAAACACTTGACACAAACCTCGTAACTTGCATATGATAATAAAGTAAACGTAAATGATGATGCAATGCTTCAAATGATCTTAGTGTTGTGTCTACAAAGTTATATTGGTGATTTCTGTTTAAGATATGAGTTCGAGATTAAACATTTTTTTACAATCATTAAGGTTGAATTTCATTGTCAGACATGAACACTTGTGTGACATCATGGACTATGCAACATTAACACCAAACACAACTCTAAAAGTGATGAGGACACTACTAAGGAGAAATGCACCACCGAGAGCACAACCATTGATAGTGTTGACGGTGGTGGTGGTGGTTTTGATGATGGTGGTGATAATAATAATGAGGCTAATGATGATCATGATTATTGACGATGATTATTAATGATCATGACAATAATGTTAATGATGATGATGATGATGATGATGATGATGATGGTGGTGGTGGTTTTGATGATGGTGGTGATATTAGAGATGAGGATAATGATGATAAAATTATGATCATGATTATTGATGATCATTATTAACGATGGCGATGATTATTTTAATAATGATGATGACAACAATAGAGATGTTGATGATGATCACAATGATGATGAAGATGAGGATAATGACAACAATGATGACGAGGGTGATGATTTATTCGATGATGATGATGTTGATAATGATAAAAATGATGATTATGAAGCTGATGATCACGACCATGAAAACAATTACAATGACAATGAAGATGGCATTGTGGTGGTCGTGGTGGTGCTTGTGGCGATAGTTGTGATAATAATGATGATAATTAATGATGGTGAATATGAAAATATAGATGATGATGATGATGATGATGATGATGATGTTGTGATGACGATGATGATGAGTATTATGAAAAAGATGATGATGATTATAATGACGACGATGATGATGGTTTGTATGACAACGATGATGTTGATAATGATAACAATGATGATGATGGGGATATTGATTATGATTATTATAACGATGATGATAACAACCGCAATTAGATGACCATGAAAATGATGATGCCGAAAATATATTGTTATGTAGGGTTGACATTTACCCATGTGCAAGGGTATTTTTCATTGTGTTTCTCACTATTTACGATAATTGAGATGTTGTCCTTTCAAAGATTTGGGAACTACATAATCATCATGTATGGAAACGAAGATGATGATGATAACCACAATTAGATGACCATGAAAATGATGATTCTGACAATATAATGTTATGTAGGGTTGACGTTTACCCCTGTGTAAGGGTGTTTTTCATTGTGTTTCTCATTATTTACGATAATTAAGATGTTATCCTTTCTAAGATTTGGGAACTATAGAATCATCATATATGACAATGATGATGATGAAAATTGTGTCAATGATCACCATCATCTAACAACGGTCATGATGATGATCATGTCAGTGATGGTTAGTACCGATGATAAAGACGAAGATGATGAAAATGATGATCATGAAGATGACGATGATCGTTATAATGATGATGGTGACAATGAAGAATATGATACTGGTGAGGATGATGTTTGTGATGATGATGATGAAAACAAAAAATATTAATATTAGTACATATAATAATATAATTTTTTTACAATATTAATATTGTTAGTAATAAATATATATATTTTGGATGATGATGAAATGATGATGACGACCATGAAAACCATGCAAATGATGATGGTGACAATGATGACAATGATGATGTCATTGATGATGACAATGATGAGGAAAATGTGGATGAAAATGATGATGAAAATGGAAAGACCATGATGATAACAATGACACTTATGATGATAATATGTCATATTATTGTCATTAAATATCTACTAATAAAATTTGATATTAATAAAAATAGTTTTCGATTCTTATAAATTCTAATAATATTATTAATATTAACTTAATAAGGATAATATTATTAATAACAATGGTAACAAAATTGATGATGACCATGGTGGAGGTGGTGATGGTGTTGATAATGATGATAACGACATCAACAATGATGATGATGAAGATCTAGACAATGAGGATGATGAAGATGACTATGATGTAGATGAAAACAAAAATGGTGATGAAGATGACAATGATGACTCAAAGGAAAATGATTACGACAAGAAAAATAGTAACAATAACAACAACAATGAGGATGATGATGATGAAAATTACAGATTAAAATGATGGTTATGATATGATGATGACAATGATAATGATGATGATGAAAACCACATGGGAGAAAAACCCTATAAACTATATTGTAAACCATGCCAAATGAACATAAACTCTCATTGGTACAAACTTGATGCAAACCTCATAACTTGCATACAAAAATAAAGTAAACGTAAATGATGACACGATCTACCCATGCTCATATCTTCTTGGATCTCGATACCTCTCTTGACCAATCCACATCCATTGATCTCTAGATTTTTGATGAATTTTTGTGATGGCCTCCACTATGAAGGCATTTGCACTTGAGATGCAAGAATGTTTTTTTCCTTGGGGCATCTTTCTTTAGGATTGAAAAGTGAAACTTAAGTTAAAGGAAAAAAGTATCTTTGTGGAAGGGTTCACAACTTATCTCCTGTTGGTTGTTGGGAATAATTTTTTTCGTCGAAAGTTTCACGATGATCATGAAGACGATATTGATCAATGATGGTGGTGACGATAATGATGATCACAATGATTGAAAATGGTGGTGATGACAACGGCGACAAATGATGGTGATGGTGGTGATGATCATGACACCGACAATGATCAATGATGATGGTGATGATAATGATGATGAAAATGTTTACGAAGAGCGGCGATGATGACGATGATGAGGATGAGGATGAGATGGCGAGGACGACGCACAACAACGGAGATGAAAATAATGGTAAAATAATGATGGGGATGATATTGATGATGAGAATAATAATATATTATTATGATGATAATGATAATGATGATGACAATGATCAACGATTTTGGTGATGATAATTATGATGACAATGATCGACGATGGTGGTGATGATAATGAAGATGATAATGATCAATGATGGTGGCAATGATCATGACGATAAAAAATAATCAATGATGACGATGTTGGTGATGATAATGATGATGATAATGGTTACGAAGACAATGACAACGGCAACAATGATGATGATGATGATGACAATGAGCATGATGAAAATAACGATAAAAACATTGATGGGGATGAGAGGGATGATGAGGATGAAAATGATGATGATTGATGATGATTATGAAGAGAACAATGATAGCGATAATGCGATGACAATGATCAACGATGGTGGTGATGATAATGATGATGACAAAAATGATCAATGATGATATGATGATGATGATGACAATGACAATGATCGATGGTAGTGGCGATAATAATAATGATGATGACAATGGTTGATGATAAAGTGATGATGATAATGTAACAATGACAATGATCCATGATGGCGTGATTATCATAGCGATGATAATGATCGATGATGGTGGTGATGATAATAATGATGATGAAAGTGATTATGAAGACAAACGATGATGGTGATGATGATGAGGATGATAAAAATAACGGTAAAAACATCAATGGGGATGATGGTGTAAGTAATAATAATATATTATTATGATGATAATGATAATGATGATAACGATGATCAATGATAGTGGTGATGATAATGAAGATGATAATGATCAATAATGGTGTGATGATAATGACGATGAAAATTATATAACAATTTTGGTGATGATAATGAAGATGACAATGATTACAAAGATAATGATGATGATGATACGATGAAAATAATGGTAAAAACATTGATGGGGATGAGAATGATGATGATGAGAATAATAATATATTATGATGATAATGATGATAATGATGATGATGATAATGATCAATGATGGTGGTGATGATAATGAAGATGAAAATTATCGACGATGGTGGTGATGATAATGATGACGATAATGATCAATGATGGTGGTGATGATAATGATGATGATATGAATGATGATCAATGATGATGGTGGTGATGATCATGACAATGAAAATAATCATGATGATGGTGGTGATGATAATGATGATGATGATGATAACAGTAAAAATATTGATGGGGATGAGAATGATGATGTTGATGATGACGATCGATGATAGAGATGATGATAATGAGAATAATATTTATTTTATGGTGATAATGATAATGATGATGACAATGATCAATGATGGTGGTGATGATATGGCGACAAAAATGATCAATGATGGTGGTGATGATAATGATGATAAAAATGATCAATGATGGTGGTGATGATAATGATGATGACGATGAAAATGATGATGATGGTGGTGATGATAATGATGATGAAATGATCAATGATGGTGGTGATGATAATGATGATGACAATGATTATGATGGCAACGCATTAATGATGATGAAAAAAATTAAAATGATGATGAGAATGATGATGTTGATGATGGTAATTTTATGGAGATGATGATGAGAATCATGATGATGATAATGATGATGACAAATGATCAATGATGGTGGTGATGATAATGATGACGATAATGATCGAAGATGGTGGTGATGATAATGATGATGAAAATGATTGATGATGGTTGTGATGATAATGACGATGACAATGATGAAGATGTCAATGATCACGGCGATGATAATGATCAACAATGGTGGTGATTATAATGATGATGAATGTTGATGATGATGATTTGATGTGATGATGATGAGAATAATAATATATTATTATGATGACAATTATAATGATGATGACAATGATCAACAATGGTGGTGATGATAATAATGACAAAAAAATAATTAATGGTGGTGATGATAATGATGAAGACAATAATCAACAACGGTAGTGATGATCTAATGATGATGATAATGATCGGCGATGGTGGTGATGGTTATGATAATGATAGTGGTGAAAATAATGATGATGACAATGATCAGCGATGGTGGGGATGATAATGATGATGGTTAATAATAATCAATGGCAATGGTGATGAAAAAAATGATGATGATGGTGGTGGTGATGATCATAAATGTTGATAATAATAATATATTATTATGATGATAATAATAATGATGATGAAAATGATCAATGATGGTGGTGATGGTGATGATGATGAAAATGATGTTAATGATGATGATGAATGATGATATAAGAAAACAATGATTAGCGATGATGATGGCGACAACGATGAAAAAAAATAGTAAAAATAATGACGAGGATGAGAATGACGATATTATTGATGATGATTTGATGAAGATGATGATGAGAATAATAATATATTATTATGATGATAATGATAATAATGACAACAATGCTGATGATGATGGTGATGATGATAGATCGGCGATGGTGGTGATGATCATGACGATGAAAATGATCAACGATGGTGGATGGTGATGATGATGATGATAATGATGATGTTGATGATGAAATGATGAAAATAATGGTACACATATTAATGGGGATGAAAATGATGATATTGATGATAGAGATGATGAAGAGAATAATAATATATTATTATGATGATAATAATAATGATGATGACAATGATCAATGATGGTGGTTGTGATGTAATGATAAAGACAATGATCATGATGGTAGTGATGGATAATAATAAATGTGTGCGATAATGATCGCAACAATGGTGGTGATGATAATGATGATGAACAATGATGATCAACAATGGTGGTGATGATAATGAAATGACAATGATAAACAATGGTGGTGATTATAATGATGATGACAATGATTATAAAGACAATGATGATGATGATGATGATGATGAGGAAAATGAAAATGGTAAAAACATTGATGGGGATGAGAATGATGATGTTGATGATGATGATTTGATGGAGATGATGATGAGGATGACAATGATGATGATTGATGATTATGAAGACAACATTGATGATGATAATGACGATGAAAATGATCAACGGTGATGATGATAATGATGACGAAAATGATAAATGATGGTGGTGATGATAATGACGATGACAATGATAAACAATGGTGGTGATGATAATGATGATGACAATGATCGATGATGGTGGTGATGATAATGACAATGATCAAATGATGGTGGGATGATCATGATGATGATGATGATAATGATGATGAAAATGATGATGATCCATGATGGTGTTATGACAATGATCAATGATGGTGGTGATGATAATGATGATGATGATGAGGATGATGAAAATAACAATGGTAAATACATTGATGGGGATAAGAATGATGCAATTGATGATAATGATGATGATGGATGAAAAAATGATGATAATAATAATGATGAAAATGATCAACAATGGTGGTGATGATAATGGCGATGACAATGATAAAAAATGTTGGCGATGAAATGCGATGATGACGATAATGATCGATGATGGTGGTGATGATAATGACATGATGTGATATGATGATGATCGGATCGATGGTGGTGATGATAATGATGATGAGAATGATCGATGATGGTGGTGATGATCATTACGAAGACAATAATAAATGATGGTGGTGATGATAATGACGATGATAATGATTATGAAGAAAATAATGATGACGATGATGTTGATGATGATGATGAAAATATCGTTAAAACATTGATGGTGATGATAATGAAAGTGATAATGATTAACGATGGTGGTGATGATCATGACGACAACAATGATGATAATACAATGATAATGATGATGATGGTGGTGATGATCATGATGATGAAATGACAATGATTAATGGTGATGATAATGATAATGATGATGACAATGATTACGAAGACAATGATGATGATGATGATGAGGATGATGAAAATAATAGTAAAAACATTGATGGGGATGAGAATGATGATGTTGATGATGACGATTTGATAGAGATGATGATGAGAATAATAATATATTATTATGATGATAATGATAATGATGATGAAAATGATCAATGATGGTGGTGATGATAATGGTGACGAAAATGATCAACAATGGTGGTGATGATAATGATCGACGATGGTGGTGATGATATGATATGAAGCGAGCAATGATCGAAAATGGTGGTGATGATGATCGATGAAGAAAATCATCAACGATGGTGGTGATCATAATGATAATGACATGATGATTATAAAGATAACTATGATGAGGATCGTGATGATGATGATGAGGAGGAGGATGATGAAAATAATGGTAAAAAATATTATGATGGGATGAGAATGATGATGTTCATGATGATGATTTGATGGAGATGATGATGATGATAATGACAATGAAAATGTTTGACAAAGCTAATGATTATAATAGCGATGACAATGATCAATGATGGTTGGTGGTGATGATAATGATGATGAAAATGATTACAAAGAAAATGATGATGATGATGATTAAAATAATGGTAAAAACACGATTGGGATGAAAATGATGATGTTCATGATGGGCATGATGATGAGGATGATGATGAGAATGATGATGATGATAATGATGAATGATGATGATTGATGATTATAAAGATAACATGATGATGATAATGATGATGACAATGATTAATGATGGTGGTAATGATAATGACAATGATAATGATCAACGATGGTGGTGATGATAATGATGATGAAAATGATCAATGATGGTGGTGATGATAATAAAAATGGTTGATGATAGTGGTGATGATAATGACGATGACAATGATTCATGATGGTGGTGATCATGATGAGAGACAATGATAAATGATGGTGGTGATGATAATGACTATAAAAATGATGAATGATGGTGCTGATGATAATGAAAATGACAATGATAATGTTGACAATGGTGGTGATGATAATAATGATGATAATGATCACAATGGTTATAATGATCGACGATGATGAAAATTATCAATGATGGTGGTGATGATAATGATGATGGCGGTGATTACGAAGATAATTATGATGAGGACGATGATGATAATGATAAGGACAATGATGATAATGATGAGGATGATGAAACTAATGGTAAAAAAATTAATACATGATGGGAATGATGATGATTAATAATGATGATGGGAATGACAAAAATGATGATGAAAATAATCAACGATGGTGGTGATGATAATAGCGATGGTGTGATAATATTGATGACGATAATGATCGCGATTTCACGATGGTGGTGATGATAATGATGATGAAAATGATCGATGATGGTGGTGATGATAATGACAATGACAATGATGATGATGATGGTGGTGATGATCATGACAACAATAATGATCAATGATGGTGGTGATGATAATGATGATGACAATGATTACTTAGACAACGATGATGAAGATGATGTTCATGATGAGGAAGATGAAAATAAAGGTAAAAACATTGATGGGGATAAGAATAATGATGTTCATGATGAAAATTTGATGGAGATGATGATGATAAGGATGATGATGATGATGAAATGATGATGATTGATTATTATGAAGACAACATTGATTATAATAATGATCAAAGATAATGGTGATGACAATGGACAATGACAATGATCAGACCATGGTGGTGGATGACAACAATTGATGATGGTGGTGATGATATTGACAATGACAATGGTCGAAGATGGTGGTGATATTAATTATGATGATAAAATGATCCATGATGGTAGTGATGATCATGATGCGACAATGATCAATGCGATAGTGGTGATGATAATCATTATGAAGAAATGATACAATGACAATGATGATGATGATGATGATGATGATGAAAATAATGGTAAAAATATTAATGGGGATGAGAATGATGATGTTGATAATGATGATGGGGATGACAACAATAATGATGATGATGATGATGATGAAAATTATCAATGATGGTGGTGATGATAATGATATGATAATGATCAATGATGGTGGTGATGATAATAATGATGACAATGATCAACGATGGTGGTGATGATAATGATGCGATGACAATGATCGACGATGGTGGTGATGATAATGATGATGAAAATGATTGATGATGGTGGTGATGATAATGACAATGATAATGATCAACGATGGTGGTTATGATAATGATGATGACAATGATTACAAAGACAATGATGATGATGTTGATGTTGATGATGTGGGCGATGAAAATTATGGTAAAATCATTTATGAGTATGAGAATGATGATGTTCATGATGATGATTTAATGGAGATGATGATGAGAATGATGATTAAGATGAAAATGACGATGATTGATGAATATGAAGACAACATTAATGATGATAATGATGACGACAATGATCAACAATGGTGGTGATGATAATGACGAAAACAATGATCAACGATGGTGGTGATGATAATGATAACAACAATGATCAACGATGGTGGTGATGATAATGACGATGAACAATGATCAACGATGGTGGTGATGATAATGATGATGATAGTGATTACGAAGACAACGATGATGATGATGATAATATTAATATATTATTATTATTATTAAATTCTAACAATAATATTAATATTAGTAATAATATTTATATTGTTGATAACGATGATGACGACGATGATCATGGTGGTGGTGATTGTGATGACAATGATGTGAGTGATGATGAAAATGATGATGATGTATATGATAGAATATGGAATTGCGGTGGTGGTGGTGATAATAATGATGATAAAAATGATGATCATGATTATTGACTATGATGATAATTAACAATGACGAAAATAATTTAATGATGATGAAGATGATCACGATGACGATGATGATGAGTATAATGACAACAATGATGAAGATTATGATGACGATAAGCATGATGATTTGTATGACGACGATGATGTTGATAATGATAACAATTATGATGATGGGGATGGTGATTATGATTATTATAATGACGATGATAACAACCACAACCATAATGACCATGAAAATGATGATGACGATAATATATTGTCAGGTAGGGTTGACATTTACCCTTGTACGGTGTTTTTCATTGTGTTTTTCACTATTTTTGATGATCGAGATGCTATCCTTTCTAAGATTTGGGAACTACATAATCATCACTTGCTTTGATGAAACTATGTTTCTCGGCCTTCGATCCACTCACCACTACATCCAATGTTAAACATTATGATGATGGGAATGGTGATTATGATTATTATAATGACAATGATAACAACCACAACCATAATGACCATGAAAATGATGATGAGCGATGATATATTATCGGGTAGGGTTGACATTTACCCTTATACAACGGTGTTTTTAGTGTGTTTTTCACTATTTTTGATGATCGAGATCTTTATCCTTTCTAAGATTTGGGAACTACATTATCATCACTGGCGATGAAACTATGTTTCTCGGCCTTCGATCCACTCACCACCGCATCAATGTTAAACATGTTTAAGTTCGTCTACCTCATCTCTCATATTTGTAACTTTTGGGGAGGATCGTTTCAATTTGAATTCAATTAATTTGAATTTATAATTTGATTTTTTTTTTTTTTTAAAAATTTAATAAAATTTTGTTTTAATTAATTTTTAAATGTATGAATTTTTCATTTTTTTATGAATTTTAATTTAAAAATTTAAATCAATTTTTATTTTTTATTTATTTAATTCTTAATTTTTTTATAAATATTTTAATTAAGTCTTAAATATTTTTTAATTATTATTAATTAATTTTTTCAACTACAAATTATTTTTGAAAATTAATTTTTGGTAATTTGTAATATTCTATTATTTTTAAAAATTTAACATTTAATTTTTCTAATTAATTTTAATATGTAAATTTAATTTTTATAATTTTTATTCATTTTTAGTTTTTAATTAATTTGTTTATTTTTATTCATTTTTTTATTTTAAAATTTATTTCTAATTTTTATTTTTAATTAATTATTTTATTGATTTTAATTTTTAATTTTTTTAATTTTTAATGATTTAATTAATTGTTTTAAAATTTTATAATATTCATTAATATTTAATTTTCATTAAAGACAATTTTTATTTATTAATACTTATTAATTTAAAGACAATAATTTTAAATTAATACTTATTAATTTAAAGACAATTTTTTTATTAATATTTATTAATTTAATTTTTTTTTTATTTTTAATTTCTAATTTTGTTAGATAATTTTTTTATTTTTAATTTTTAATATTTTTATTTAATAATTTTAATTCTCAATTTTTTATCTTTTATTAATTTAATCATTATTTTATTTATTATTTTTAATATATATTTTTTCTTAGATTTAATGTTTATTAATTTTAATAAACATTAATAAACAGGCCTATCGGCCTGTTCATATCACCAAAGGTGATATTGCTAGTCTATTGGCTGCACGCCTCGCACACGGATCACCAAAATTCATGCAATCATAGCTAATATTTTTTATTTATTTTAATTTAACTCATCAAAATATTCTATTGGCCCCTCGCCTCGCACACGGATCACCAAAATTCATACAATCTTAGCCATAAATATTTGTCTTCAAAATTTATTGGCTAAGATTGCATGAATTTCCGTGATCTGTGAGGCGAGGCGACGAATAGAATATCGACGAGTTTAAATATATACAAGACGATGCGCAGCCATTGAAAGTTTAGGTTCTCTTCTGTCATTTAGCTTTTCGTTTAATTGCTTTCGAGCTCGTATCAAGCAGAGAAGTGGAGGAAACAAGATCTCAAAGCGGGGCGCCCTTGATAAGAAGAAGAAGAGGAGGAAGAAGAACGTTGAGAGCTACAAGATCTACGTCTACAAGGTCCTGAAGCAGGTCCACCCCGACGTTGGCATCTCTAGCAAGGCCATGAGCATCATGAACTCCTTCATGAATGATATCTTCGAGACATTGGGAGCGGAATCGGCAAAACTGATAAAATACAATAAGACGAGCACGCTTTCTTCAAGGACGGTGCAGTCGTCTGTGAAATTGGTGTTGCCTGGTGAACTTGCAAAGCACGCAGTGTCAGAGGGTACCAGGGCCGTTACCAAATTTACTTCTGGTTAATTTTTCGAGTTTCTTTGTTTTCTATTTTCACAGATGCATCAGTTTTCTGTATCGATGCACGAACGATAAAATGATAGAGCGGAAAGATCAATACTATTAAGAAGCATTTTATTCCTAAACGTGTAACGTTGTGCCTTTGCCCTGGTAAAAGCTGTGTTAATTGTTTTAAAAATAAAATAAAATCTAGGTTTTCCATTTTTGTAGTGTGTTTAATGCACTCTTGTGACTCGAACCTGGGACAGTTTCGGTGGCGAGACTTTTCAAACAAAGCAAAGGCACAATGTAACATAGCATGATGAATATTTTGTACAGGGTTAGACTGTTATACAACACTTAGTTTTATCACTATGGTGTTAGGTATCAAATGCAAGCATGTCTCCAGTTTATATTGCCATAGAAATTTTGACAGTGTCCAGGAGACGAAGAGCAAAAAAATTATACCTAAGAAATTGAACAAGTTGCTTAAAATTCCAAGAACAAGAAAAGTTCAAAAGAACAAAAGCAGTCTGTTACTAGACTTTAGTTCAAAGTTTGGCTATTGGTCTATGAAGATTTTTTGTTTCGCCACGGCTGTTTCTGTTACTGTTTTGTGTGGGTTTGTTCTTCTTTTGTGTATTTATCTGCTGTCCTGTATAGGTTCATTCTTTAGTTGTGCATTCTTTTTGCGGTTGTTTCATGAAACTGCACTTTTGTTGCAGTTTGCGGTAAACAAATTCCTCATAAAAAGTTAAATCATTTTCTCCTTAAAAAATAGTGAACATAGAAACCGCGGCAAATTTTAACAATATACCATAAGTGCTATTCCATCTCAAACATTACTGCTATATAGACGACAATATCCCATTGTAGATACTCAGTTATTAAATATAAACAGTCTGTTCTTAAAACTCCTCATTTAATATTTTCCTATTACGCTTCAAATTTAGTTTGAGATTCTATTTTCCTATGACATTTTAATTTTAGTTGGAGATTTAAATTATTCCATGTCACTTTAATTTTAGTGTTTTTCTCACAATGGCCTGGTTTGTTCTGCTGTAAGGGTTTTGAAATGTTAGTTATTGCTATGCAAATGTTGTTCGCATTTTGGCTTTTGGAAAAGATACATTAATTGTTTTTCACTTGTTTTCTCGTGGGAGTTAAATATTTACTACATGTTCAGATTGGACATTAAAAATTAATAAATTGGTTGTGATTTTTATAATTTGTTTAAATTTATATTTAACATATAATACTTGAGGTTTTGAAATGATTTGATAAATTTATTAATTTAATATTTGTTATTAATATAAGGATTAATTAGGTTTTAATTATATATTATATACAAAACTTTGTATAATTTTGTAAAATATTTTTCAATTTTTGTTACTTTGTATATAATTTGATAGGATCAAATTTAAATTTGTGCACACTCTGTTTACAGCTTTGTATAATTTGCAATATTTAGAATAACTTTGTAATTTCTAATTTCTGATTTTTCCTACACAACTAAAGTTTTTGTTCTATACCATGTAAAAAAAAATTATGAAAGAAATGATAAATTATTAATTAAATCTAAGTAATAAATTTTTAGTCCAAGATTATAGTTTTAACTATGTGAAGAGATATTTAGAATTAATAAAATAAATGCATAATGACAGTAAATTCACAAGTAAATAATAATATTGACACCAAATTTATAGTGGGAAACATGTAGGTAAAAACCCCACTAAAAATAAAGCATTGCACTAGAATTTCACATAGACTTTTACATGACACCTCCATTCCTCCTCTTGAGCCCACACTTTGTTTGTAGAGTAAATTTACAAAGAATTTATAACAATGATAATATATTTTTCACAATCTCTACTTTTGTTAGAGATTGCCCTATTAAATAGGGTGGGTGATTTAGTTGCACATGGGTGCACCATTTCACTCTTCATTAAATTAAATCAAAATATTTAATTTAAACTTCCACCTAATGTGGAAAGGGGACTCACAACATTTAATAAAGTTTATAATTAAACTTTAAATAAGGGGTGTGAAGTGGTGGCCCACCTAAATGGTGTCCCCACTTAATATTATCACCCCAACATTACTTAATTATATGGAATGTTTCTATGTTAATTACTTAGGATAATACTTCATACATAAAAGTTTCTTTTATCCTTTGTATGTTTATGATACATGAAATTTATGAACAATAAAAACCTTGAAATTCCTTTTCAAGGTATTTGATGTTGAAGTAAACAAAATATCATCAAAAAAAAAAGTGGGGATATGATTTCCCAATTTATTTATTCTTATCCAATTTCCAACATATTGGAGATGTAAAACTTTGTGCAATGGCCATAAAGATCCTCTAACAAATTACTAATATAGAACATTAAGACACAATAAAGATCCTTGTGCTCTTATACACCTAAACCCTATTTGAAATTCAAATAATGTTCAAAAAAACCTAATATATTAAAAATTTGTTCTATACATATTGGACATTACAATTTGGATGAGTAAGCATATTTACATCAAACAAAAAAGATCGAGGATGAAATTGTAACATGTATAGGAATGAAAAATAAAACAAGAAACTATATTGGTATATAACCAAAAAAATCAATGATGAGAAATTATACTTGTAAATTAGATGGACACTGTAGAGAAGAACTTCATTATTAACAAAAATGACAAAAATGCATGCTTAAATTGTTTTATTAGTATTATATTAAAATGAATTAGGAATACATGGCATATAAGATTTCATCATCAATAAATAGTGAGGATAAATACTTTCATCTTGCCTTATTGTATGATTTTCCACAACCAATAATAATAATAATAATTTTAAAAATAGGATTGAACAATCTCATTAGTTACTACTTTCCTTCTCTATTCGAATTCTTCACATATTGGAGAAATAGATACAAATATTGTAAATAAACTTATATCCATGACAACTCCAAGGCAAAAAACAAGATGATTTTGATAACTTGTCCAAAAAAATGATAAATTATACCTCTTACAACTTAAAAAATAATATGGTTAACCCAAAACTACTCGCAAATTGATATTAAGGGAGAGGATCCAATCTTTGTGCACCCTAAGTTTAAGGGTGCACATAGCCACCATAACATCATATAATTCAAAACAAAAATACCCTTTAATAGGTTATGTTCTCCCTATTATATATATTTCATTTTAAATATTAAAATTATATGGAAGGGTCATTTTTTTAACTATTTAAATATGGTGATTTTAAATACAAATAAATTCAAGGTGGACCATTACTTGAGAATTGAGCCATACATTTTTTTACCTATTTTTCATCATTTGATTGGCTACTTGGTTTGAAATGACTTGATGTGACTTATTCTATAGGGAATGCTTTTTTGAAAAATTAAGTGCGAAAGTGGCATGTACTAGCTCCTTAATTTTCACGTACCCTCACAAGTATTGGTATTTATGGCAGGCCAAGAATGCATCTCAATGTCTTACACTCATAATCATCTGTTCCACTAGTGGTACGAGGCAACGAATAAAAAACGCACATGGGTGGTACACAACGAGTAGATTTAAAGGGGATACAACGCAGTGATATGGTTGCATATCAAGAGGATATTAATCGTTACACTAGGTCAACCTAGGGTTTCCAATGCTCACAATCAAGATAGATGAGATCACCATTTTATGATATCGATATATGGGGGAGAGGTATAGATCGATGGGTAGATAGACAAACATACACAATCTACACTATCATGCAATGTAACTAAAATGTAATCGAAATGAAAGGTATCAAATAATAGAAATATGCTAAGTAACATTGATGTTCATACAATGCTAAGATAACATAGAGAAATGGGGAAGGGAAATGAACTAATCTATGCAAAATGACAAAGAGAGTTAGAGCACTTACTATGTATTTAGCTCTCTAGAAAAATAGTACACCATGATAAAATCGTTATTGGGTGGAGAAGTGGAACATCATTCTTGTCCTAGACTCACTATAGATGACCTAGTAGTGCAAGCAATCCAACCAAGAAGAAGAGTGTCTAATCCAATCCAAATCAAGTGCAAGATGAACCAAGGGCTAAGTGAGAAGATGCAAAGTTTGTGTAAAAGAGAATATCAAATGACTAGTTCCTCTGATTCTAGCTTCCTTCCTTATGAATGTATGGGTGTGATGACTATATATACCCGACATCATCACCCATGGATGATGGTGTTGGCTTGGGAAAAACCTAACACCAATACCGTCTCCCACGGGTGATGGTGTTGGCTAGGGATATCAATTAGCCTTGTAAAGTGAAAAAGAGGTGTCATTGACTCAAAGCAAATGGGTGAACAAGGTGCCAACTGGTGAAATGCAAGCAAGGTGTCGGGAGTGTAATGTGTATGTGACATAAAATAAGCGAGGCAAGGACAAAAGAAACTAAGGAAAGGACCACATAGCGATATTCTCTTAGTGTCTTGTCTCTAACCTATAACGACCATGTGAATATTCATACCCCATTCTGGAAAGCCCCTTAAGGAACCTGCTCAAGAAATAGATGCATCGATGAACCTTATCTACACAAAGAAATTATTAATAACATGTATGAAAGATGAAAAGTAAAAAATTAGGTGTATACATATGCCCTAGTTGTTGACCACCGTATGTGGCAATAACACAATGTGGGGTGGTCAATGGAATGAAACAATTTTTAACACTTGAAATTGAAAGTATATATTAAAAGTAAGTATATAAAGGAATGTTGAAAGGACTATCTAAAATGAAATATACCCACCAATGTGTACCTAATAGTGTCACTCATCCTACCATGTGTGGGCATAATCAACGCGTTGTAAGAACCCTGAAGAAGAAAAACTAAAAGGAAACATTAGAGGATCATCAATAAAATAAGACATAAATCACCTAGCTAGGGGCCCATGAGATGGATGTCATGTCATAGTGTCGAGATGTCATAATGTCATAAAGGTTTGGTGTCATAATATATTTAGCCAAGGGGGGGTAACAATGTTGAAAAGTACAAAAACCATATGGTAGAAGCTACAAAGAGAAATTGTCATAAACCTAAAGGTGTAAATAAAGAGAGGATGAATGATTAGCCCAAAGGGCGGATAACAACGTTGAAAAGAGAAAAAAAATCATGAGGTAGATGCTATAAGAATAAGGTTGTTAGATAGGTACATAAATCCAAGCAAGGCCATAAGACTAGACGAGGATACTCATCGAAACTCGCGACACTCCAATGGTAGGAGGTGTCGGGAAAAAGGAAGAATAGATCCAAACATGGCCATAATCCTAGATGAAGTTTCTCATCAAGACCTCGACACTCCAATGGGAGGAGGTTCAAGAGTGAAAGGAATAATAGATCCAAATATGGCCATAATCTTAGAAGAGGATGCTCATTGAGACCGTGCAATCCAATAGTAAGAGGCATTGGGACGAAAGGAATAATAGATCTAAGCGGGGCCATAATCCTAGAAAAGGATGCTCATTGAGATATAAGGAAATGTATGAAAATCCAAGTGGGTCTTGAGATCCCAAACAAGGGCGATAACTCAAGCCAAAGAAAAGAGTATGTAATCAAGGTATTGTAGATGGCCATAAGGGCTAAAAGATCGTAATGTTTTAGTGATGATGTTGTCATCCTAATGTAAGATATGAATTCTAGCTCAAGACATGAGGTCCTCTATGGCATGCTATGTAATAGTCAATTACCGGCGAACTTCAGATCTCATGGAAAATACGGTGTCATTGATCTATCCTCTAGTTGAGTGAGAATGTCACGCCGAATATCATCCATTATGGGACATGGACCGGAAGAGGCGATAGTCCATAATTATTTTGGTTCTACGTTGATGGAGATGCTTTCCTCTGAGCCATGTAATGTGGGACTCTACCCCAAAATAGGAGGAAAGGGGATGTTCATGTCAAATAATGTTGTCATGAGACGCTTGCGGTGGTGAGGTGGAGTACATGTGAGTTCTAGAAAAGGACTTGGCTAGGAAGATGGGAAAGTGCTTCCGGTAGATCCCACTCGTTATGATTGAGATGTGAAGTGGGATGAGAGTGATGGGGGTCCTTGAAAACATATATAAAAGAAGTAGGGGTAGTTAGGGAGACTTCGAGAACTATCTATTGCTCAATATCTATGCCACAATCCCTGCATGTTTTATTTTCGAAGGGTTAATGGTGTATGTGGTGGGGAAAATAGTTTCGAGACACCATTGACCATGTATAATATTTTTCACAGGGACGATGGCATCCGTATAATGTCCCCTTTTTGAAGACCCTTAGCCTATCTTTCCCCGTGGGCTTTTGGGATGTTGCAAGGGGAAAACTATGCTAGTAATTGAATGATATTGCCTGGAGAGTGATTATAATCATTTGTCATCATAAAACAATATTCATTTAATTATTAGTTCTCATTTAATCATGGATGCTAAGTGGTTTTTCCACTACTTTGTATTATTGCTCACAAAAGAATATTTATTGAGCAATTAGTGTAATTTATTATTTAATTTAATTCCCAAAAATACAAAATTAAAAGGGGATTAATTAAATAATATTAGAGTGGCTTTTAATGTCAAATAGACCCTCAAAAAGGGGATGCCACACATGGGGGAATAAAATAAAAGGGGAAATTATAAGGCATGCCTTATAATTTCAAATTGTGGTTTTCCCTCCAAAAGGGAGTCACTCCACCTTGGGAGAAAACTATAAATATATGTTTTGCCATTGAGGGAAGGGTTATGTTGATGAATCTTTTGATTTCACTCCATGCTTGGAGTAATGGGATGTATGCCCTAGCTCTCTCTCTCTCTCTCATTGTAAGCTTCACTTGGAGCCATTGTTGAAGATATTGAAGACTCTATTGTTCTCCTTATTGTGCTCTATTGTGTTGAAGTGTGTTTGATGCATTGTTTTCTCCATTCTAACATTGGCGACTTGGCTTATGTGTTGGTGCATTAATTTGCTGAGTTAAATCTGCATGTTGGGGTTCCATTTTAAGTGCTTTTGGAAGGATTTTATAGTGCTAATGATCTGTTGTTAATGCTGCAATTAATTCAGCCATAGCGACTTGGAATGGTGATGGTTTGATCATGTTTTGATGCCATAAATGCTAGATATGAAATCTGCCATGTG
The DNA here is from genome assembly GCA_018340775.1 of Taxus wallichiana var. yunnanensis. Taxonomy (NCBI): domain Eukaryota; kingdom Viridiplantae; phylum Streptophyta; class Pinopsida; order Cupressales; family Taxaceae; genus Taxus; species Taxus wallichiana. The sequence goes on along the minus strand of CM031234.1, from coordinate 644,983,148 downwards.
TTATTAATTATTTCAGATCAAGGGGCTAATATTTTGGTGTGTTTGGAGGCTAGGAAAGAGCTGGAAATTATTTAATTAATTTTCTCTAACCCTAGCGACTTGTACTCAGATTTTGGGGGTCTGTTTGAGGTGGTTTCAGGCATCATAAAATTCAGATCTTTAGTATTTTGGAAAGCTCTTGATTTATAGAATAATCTGCAATTTATTTGGTGAAGAAATATTGAGTTTTGAGGAAGATATTAGTTTTCGCTATGCCCTTAACATATTGCTTGTATTAGGATATGAGTAGCCAACTTGTGGCTTACCATATCATTTTATTATATCATTTATACTTTCTCATGCTTAATAGGTCAGCCTTGGTGATGGCCATAGCATATGAATAGTATATATAGGGGATTATAGGTAGTATTTCATTATCATTTGAGCATTTGAGTCTTATTATATGGTTTGGAGGTTGCCCCCTCGAAGTGGTGAAGCTATTCTAATTGCATATTGAGATCATTATTCTGAAATATTGTGTTATTTTATGTTCTATTATTTCTCTTAATATGAATTATACAAGTAATTTCATTACAAGTGGTATTAGAGCTGCGATCTGGGCCAAAATTAGGCAAAAACCCTAATTTTTTTGTTTCCACCACATATTGCGAACTAGAGTGAATTGGTGGGAGATATTTTTACCAAAGTTGTGAAAAATTTCAAGTAAGGTTCCCTGAAAATTTCAGACTTTTTGATTTATTTTGCAAAAGTTATTACAAATTTAGGGTTTTTCATAAAATCACTCCCTAGGGTGCAAATTGTGGAAAATTTTCAAGTTCTTTACATTTTCGAAATATCTCAAAAAAATAGTATTAGTATCTTCTCTGTGTTTTTTCCTGTTTGGCCGAAATTGTATCAAAAACCTAAACCCTAAGGTTTGACATCATGGCGGGGCCTTCCACAAGAGCAAAAAAGAATCCGGTTTCTCTGGGTAAAACCCCAGATAAAGATGTGGTAGTGATTGAAGAGATGGAGTCGAAGGGGTAAATACATATTCCTCAAAGCACTAGGGTTTACCTCGTTGATCATAAGGTGAGCCAACTTGAGTATGAGTTGCAAAATATACAATCCGAGATGGCCTCTAAAGGAGACATAGCCCAAATCAATCATCGGTTGGATGATATCATGCACCATGTATAGGGTAACCAGATGGCCCAAATCGGCCCATATCAACCAAGGAGGACCTTCAGGTTCAAAATCATGGACAAACTAACCATATTGGATCACTTTTCCAGTCCCATTAGAATCAAACTTATTCGCAACCACGAAACATGATGTCGAAAGTGGATATGCACAAATTTGATGGTAAGGATCCCCTGAATTGGATAAATCAAATGGAGAAATTCTTTGAGTTACATCAAACACCATTAGGAAAAAAGGTGACATTGGCATCCCTATATCTTGAACCTAACCAATTTGTTTGGTATCGTTGGTTATGTGCTCAGAGGCAGAAGAATGGTCTAGGTGTCACTTGGATAGTTTTTACCGAGGAGTTGCAATTGCACTATAGTTCCAGTGTTTCAGAGAACTACTTTAGTCAATTAGAAAATTTATGGCAAACAGGATCAGTCAAATATTATGTGCATCAATTCCAAAACCTATCCTTAAGGGTGGAGAATATTCCAGAAGAGAATCTGAATGACCTATTTCTTGGGGGTCTTAAGGACCACATCGAGCATGAGGTACATATGTTTAATCCAATCAAGCTTTTTGATTCTATTATCATGGCATGTCGTGTAGAGGAAAAATTATTTATAGTAGGAGGCCACCTTTCATTAACACCAGAGACCGTAGTATCTCTTCCCCTTTTGCTAGGCCAATTAGACTGACTACTCAACAAATGGAAGAAAAGAGAGCAAAAGGATTATGTTTTAACTGTGATAGCAAATATGGACTAGGACATAAATGTGCTGAGAAGAAGTTGTTCTATATTGATGGAGGTAATGAGGATGATGAGGAAGTTGAAATTATAGGAGAGGTTGAGGAACCAAGTAGAAGATGAAGTAGAGGATCACCAACCTACAATTTCTTGCCATGCATTGTCAGGTATTAGTACTCCTCAAACACTCAAGGTTATTGGCTATCTCAAAAAATAAAAGGTGACGGTGTTGATTGACTCGGGGAGTACTCATAACTTCATAAATAGTAAGTTAGCTGCCACCTCAATTGTTTTATTTACCCAGCTCCATAAATGTAAGTTATGATTGCGGATGGTGGGACAGTCAAGTGCACAGGAAAGTGCCATAGTATCAAGCTTTCCATGGGAGACTACATGTTAGACTCACCTATGTTTGCTATTTCTATGGGAGGGGTAGATATTGTTTTGGGGGTCCAATGGCTCACAACCTTAGGTACTATAGAGATGAATTTCCAAGAATTGTTCATGTAATTTCATTCAGATGGAAGGACAATACAATTGAATGGGATGGTAGCTAAGTCTCCACAGATTATTAGCTCTCATCAGATGCAAAAGGTTCTCAGAAAAGGAGTGGATGGATTTATAGCAAAGCTATTTTCCATAGAAGTACAAAATACAGAGTCTTCAATGCCACCCGATCTTCAGAAGATTGTGGATGCTCACTCATCTATTTTTGATGCAATTCCAAAGGGACTACCACCAGTTAGGGATCATGATCATGCCATTCAGTTTATTCTAGGGAGCCAAACACCTAACATCAGACCATACAGATACCCATATTCCCAGAAAAGTGAGATCAAGAAAATGGTGGAGGAAATGTTGAAGGCAGGTATCATCAGGCATAGCTAGAGTGCATATTCTTCACCAGTGGTCATGGTACGTAAGAAGGATGAAACATGGAGGATGTGTCAGATTACCGAGAACTCAATAAGTACACCATTAAAGATAAGTTTCCTATTCCAGTAATTTATGATTTACTTGATGAATTGCATGGTGCTGTTTATTTCACAAAATTAGATCTTCGTTCGGGGTACCATCAAATTAGGATAAAAGAGGAAGATGTTCATAAAACGGATTTTAGGACTCATGAGGGCCATTATGAGTTTTTGGTAATGCCTTTTGGTCTTATAAATGCACCCTTAACCTTTTAAAGCTTGATGAACACTATTTTTAGGCCGTTTTTAAGGAAATTTGTATTAGTTTTCTTTGATGACATATTGATTTACTGAAGAAGACATGGGAAGAACACTTACAACATGCAAATAATGTGTTGGAAGTTTTGGAGAAACATACTTTGTATGCAAAGTCATCCAAATGTTCTTTTGGTGTACAAGAGGTAGAGTACTTGGGTCATATTATATCCCATGAATGCGTCAAAGTTGATCCTCAGAAGATCGAAGCTATGGTGGAATGGCCAAGGCCCAAAAATCTCAAAAATATTCGTGGGTTCCTAGGACTAACAGGATACTACAGAAGATTTGTGCGGGGATATGGTAGAATAACAACCCCACTCATTGTATTGCTAAAGAAGGATGCCTTCCATTGGACAAATGTAGCCACTAAATCCTTTGAGTAGTTGAAGGAAGCCATGTGCAGCACCCCGTTTTGGCTACTCCTAACTTCTCAAAAACCTTCATTGTTGAATGTGACGCTACAAGATCAGGATTGGGAGCAATTCTAATGCAGGAAGGAAGACCAATTGCATTTGAGAGTCATCAATTCAAAGGAAAAGATCTACTCAAACTTGTCTATGAGAAAGAAATGATGGCTATTCTTCATGCGGTCAAGCAATGGAGGCCCTATCTCATGGGTAGACACTTCAAGGTAAAAACTGATCATGATAGTCTCAAATATTTTTTGAGCAAAGATTATCATCTGAGGAACAACAAAAGTGGGTAACAAAAATGTTGGGTTATGATTTTGAAATCATATACAAAAAGGGTAAAGAAAATGTAGTAGCTGATGCGTTGTCCAGAAGGGATACATCCGCAGATGCCTTACTATGTGGAATGTCCATGTTGACGGCCGATTGGGTGGATGAAGCAAGATTGGAATGGAATCAAGATAAGGATACAAAATCTCTAATACAAAATATCAAGCAAGGATCTATGAAATCTAACAAATTTGAGTGGAAAGGTAATGCCCTATGGTACAAGGATAGGTTATACTTGAGTAAAGATTCGAGTTGAAGCATAAGATTCTTCTTGAGAGCTACATGCCTCACTGTTGGAGGACACTTTAGGTTTTGAAGACATATCATAGAATAAAAAGAGAATTATTTTGGGAAGGACTCAAGGGGATGTAAAAAGTTTGTATCGAGAGTGTTTAGTGTGCCAACAGAACAAAGGGGAAACAATTAAGACACAGTGTTCACTGCAACCCTTACCAATTCCTAGCCAGAGAGATGGGAGGAGGTCTCCATGGATTTCATCACCGGATTTCCTTGTTCAGAGGGTAAGAATGTTATTTTTGTGATTGTGGATAGGCTCACAAAATATGCCCATTTTTTGCCCTATCACATCCATTTGCAGCCAATATATTCACAACTATTTTTTTGGAGACAGTTCAAAGGCTACATGGAACCCCAAAGATAATTGTAAGTGATCGTGATCCTATTTTCACAAGTAATTTTTAGACGGAATTATTTTCATGTTTGGGTACTCAGCTAGCTCATAATTCATCTTATCATCCTCAAACTGATGGGCAAACATAAGTGGTCAACAAATTCTTAGAGGGGTATTTATGTTGTTTTGTATCAGATAAGTAGGAAAGGTGGATTAAATGGCTACCATTGGCAGAATGGTGGTATAACACATCTTTTCATACCTCTTCTCAAATGACCCCATTTTTAGCATTATATGGTTACCATCCACCTTCTATCACTTCCTCCTCGAGGGTGCAAACTAAGGTCAGAGATGTTGAGGAACACATTCAACATCAACAACAGGTTTTGGCTAGTTTGAAGGAGAATTTAGCATTATCACAAAACATGATGAAACAACAAGCATATCAACACTGTAGTGAAAGAAATTTTGAAATTGGTATTTGGGTTTTGTACGTCTCAGCCTTACAAACATATGTTAAGCAGAAAAAGGAAAACAAACTTGCTCCTAAATATTATGGCCCTTATCAGGTTCTATAGAAAATTGGTAATGTTGCTTATAAACTAGAGTCGCCTCCATCTTCACACATACACCCAATATTCCATGTTTCATGCTTGAAGAATGTTATTGGAAATAAATTTGAAGCCCGAGAAAAAGTTACGAGAACTTGATGAGGAAGGAAGAATCATTTTGGAGCAGAGAAGATTCTGCAAACACGTGCGAGGTTGAGAACTAGAGACATTAAGGAATATATGATCAAGTGGAAGAATCTGAGCATAGAAGATGCCATCTGGGAGGATGAAGGTTTTCTACAGCAACATCCAAGATTATTCAACGTTGAGGACAACGTTGGTTTGAAGGGGAAGGGCATGCTACGCCCTTAATCTATTGCTTGTATTAGGATATGAGTAGATGACTTGTTGCTTACCATATCATTTATACTTTCTCATGCTTAATAGGTCAGTCTTGGTGATGGCCATAGCATATGAATAATATATATAGGGGATTATAGGTAGTATTTCTTTATCATTTGAGCATTTGAGTCTTATTATATGGTTTGGAGGTTGCCCCCTCGAAGTGGCGAAGCTATTCTAATTGCATATTGAGATCATTATTATGAAATATTGTGTTATTTGGTATTCTATTGTTTCTCATAATCTGAATTATACAAGTAATTTCATTACGATTTCCTAAATTTTTAGCCGTTCGGTGCATTTTCATTTATTCCAATGCTGCAATTATTTTCAGATCTAGAAGAGATATTTTCCTAACTAGTTCTCCCATCTAACCCACCACCTTGGATCACTCCAACCCCATTTGGGTTGTATTGAAGCTAGCATTGGGTTATTTGAGGTCGAACTAGGAGGGTTAGGCCTTCTAGCATCGATTTGGTTGAGCGAATTTAAGATTTGAATAATATACCAAAAGGGGATAGTATAGTTTGGAGGAGGGAAATTTTATCTTTAGGAAGCTTGATTATGAGGTACATAGGGATGTATAACTCTACAAGTTTGAGGCTGAAATGATGTGGGGTATTGGGCTTATTTTAGAAGTTTATAACATGTTGTTTGATTGGTGGAAGAGGAATAGGATTCCCATGTGCATCCACCAATGGGGGAGGTGTGTAAGAAGGTATGCTAGGCACCACATTTTGAGATGCCATTTGCAACATCTGATTTTGTATTTGGATCATGCTAGTTGTGGTGGTAGCTTGGGATAAGGCCATCTGATCTAGGAGTTTGATTATCACCATGTTAGGATCCATAGAAGAAGAGTGACCTTTGTTTTTTGAGTGCATGTTTGTGATTATCGTGCTCATTAGTGGGAGTTTTGGGAGACTCACCTAGATCATTCCTATAGGGAGGAGTCTGATCATGATGGGGTACTTCTTGATTAGGATGGGGCATGGTCATTTCCATGACATCGGTGGATATCTTTCAAAAACCTTCATCCTTGTCAAGAGTAAAGTATTCATTGTTTTTAAGATTCTTAATGATGGATATAGGATCTATTTTCTCAATCTCAACCACATTACATTCTACTAAGTGACCTGATCGATTGATCAAAAGGACAAGGTGAGGATAAAAAGTCTTTACGGGTGAGGTTGGGGAAGCTAGGAAGGATATTTCTCGCATGATGAGAACTAGAAAAGTTAGGAGCATGAAGAGGAGACTTAGGCATGAAGGAATATCCCATGGATAAATTAAGGTGGTTTAATTATGCAAAAATATCCGAGAGGATACATTTTTACATTTTGGAAATTGAAAATAGGGTGCTAGAAAAATGTGTTCTAGACAATTTTCATAGGAGATTGTGTTCTAGACAATCACCATGCCAATTTTTTACATGAGGGATGACGATGTCGGGAGATATGCTTGCAAGAAAATAAAGGATCAACCTTGCCAAAAATCTTACATAGGGGTCAATGACATAAGAAGATAGGCTTACGGTATAGAGAGGATCGACCATGCTAGGAATATTGCACAAGGGCCGATGACATCTAGAAACAAGTGAGCTAGAATAGACAGGATCACCCACAGGCGATGATGTCTATGTGCACAATTTTTTAAGATTTTATAGATTTTGATGAATTAGGACGAGGTCAAAATAGGAGATGGATGATTTTAATGAGTTGTGCTCAATTAGGAGGTCTGTAGGATTCACGTTGGGTTCACCAAAGATTTATGACAGGCCAATAATACGTCTTAATGGATTACACTCCTAATCATCCATTCCACTAGGCTATTAAGGAACAAATAAGAGATGCACATGGACCGACATGCAATGAGTAGATTTAAATGGGCGAAAAATGAATACTAGGGTTGTATATGTAGAGGGTAGTAATCCCTACACTAGGTCAACCTAGGGTTTCCATAATCAAGATAGAGGAGAGTACCATAGGATATTAGTATATGGGGAGATGTATATATGAATGGGTAGATAGAAAATCATGCACAATCTATGCTATTTCAATGTAACTAAAAGGAAAGCTAAATAGCTGATCAAATAAGAGAAATATACTAACAAACATCAATGTTCATGGAATTCCAAGTTAACATAGAAAAATGGGGAAGGGAAATTATCTAATCTATGTAAAATGACAAAGAGAGTTAGAGAACTTACCTGTGGGGGGGTGTCACTAATGCATCTATATCTCCAGAAGAAGCAACACACTAAGAGATAATCATTATTGGGTGGAGAAGGGGAGCATCGTTCCTATTCTAAACTCGCTATAAATGACCAATAATGCAAAAAATTCAAGCAATAAAAAGAATCTTCAATCCAATCCAAGTCAAGTGCAATATTAACCAAGGGCTAAACAAGAAGATGCGAAGTTGGTGCAAAAGAAAAGATAAAATGCCTAGTTAATGTGATTCTAGCTTCCTTCCTTATGAATGTTTAGGTATGATGACTATAAATACTCGACACTATTGCCCATGGGTGATGACTGTTGGATAGGGAAAAACCTAACACTAACACCATTACCCACGGGTGATGGTGTCGACTAGGGATATATTAATGTCATGTAAAGTAAAAAAAAGGTATCATGGATCAAGTAAATGGGTGAAAAAGGTGCCAAATGCTGAAATGAAAGAAAGGTGTTGGGATTGAAATGTGTATGTGACATAAAGGAATTGATGAGGACAAAGGAAACTAAAGAAAGGACCACATAATAATACTCTCTCTGTGTATTGTCCCTAACCCATAATGACCATGTGAATAGTCATACCCCATTTCCGAAAGGCCATTAAGGCACCCACTTAAGAAAAAGATGTATCGATGACCCTTATCTACATAGAGAAATTTTTAGTAACATGTATGAAAGATTGTTGTCATGCAAATGTGCAATAGGAAAATTGAAAATTTTCAAGCATGACAATGATACCCATGTGCCAAAATTTTCAAGTTTCACCCTTCCGAAACACCCCAGGTCTACTTAGTCAGTCCAATGACCTCCTAGATGATGTTAATTAGTATCCTATGTGATTTAGGAAATTCAATTTAACCCCTAGGTGATTTAGGAGTTCTTGAAAACTACTATTTCTGGGCAGAGTTGGGAAGGGCTACCACTTGCCTTCCCAAGACCGATGCACCCCCTGGGATGGAAGGGAGGATACAAATCCAATGTAGAGGTGTATTAAAAGTATAGAAACATCATGGAAATTATTTTGGAAGATTCAAGAAGGATTTGGAGGAGCTGGGGTAGTTTCACCAAAAATAGGGTTCACAGAGCCTAGCGGTGACACATTGCGAAAAGAGTTGCTAAAATTTAGGAGGTGATTAGGGAGCTTTGGATGGGGTTAGGAGAAAAAAAAAACATATTTGGAAATGGAATCTAGATATCTAAAATATGGTGGAATCATATTTTTCACAACACTTTAGCGAAATAGGTTTATAACTAGTCTTTTCTAGGTATAGGTAAAGGACTAGATCAAAATTCCACTTTTCGAGAGATTAAATAGAGGAATCAAGATCTGAGACCCCCACCATTGGATTAATAAGGCCATTTTTAGTCAAGTTCATACAATTTTTTTCCAAAATATTCCATCGGGAGCTCAAGATATCATCGTTTCAAGTTTCCCTTTAGGTGAGTTCTCGCAGTTAGTCAAAATTGGATGAGGACACGTGTCAGCTCTAGGATCTGGCACAATTTCATGTCCCTTTCATCCATCAAGATAAGGGAAATGAGGGAAATAAAAATTTGGAGAGCCCCAATAATCCCTCTAGTCACGCATTCGACCTCTCGGATTGCCAGTTCAGCTCCTAGGTGCTTGAAGGAGCTCATTCCCTCAATCATCCATATTGCGACAAGTGGCAGATTTTGACGCGCCGTGAAAATTGATGACCCTCATGTCCCTTTACTGAGGTAGATGAGAGAAATAATAATGCGCCCATCCCCAAGAAGCCTTCAGGTCACCCATGTGACCCCCTTTAATGCATTTTATCAACCCTTAGGAGCTAGTGGAGCTAAACCCTCAGCTGCTGGATCTCTCACAAAAGACCACTAGCACTACGTGCAAATTGATGACCATCATGTTCCTTTGTGCTGAGGGTCATAAAAATGTACTTAGCCCAAGGAATGTCTCTTAGTCCCCCATGCGACCATTTTCAAGACCCGGGTGGGTAAGTGCACCAATCTGGGGGGCCAAAAGGGGGTCTTAAGTGGACACATTTTTTTGAAAATAAAAACTTCAACTTGTATGAGATTTTTGAAATAGTTACACTCAAAATTGGAAGATATTGTATACATATGAATCATATCATTTTGAGTCTAGTTTCTAAGATACTAAATTTTATTGAAAATGGATAAGTTTAAGTGGGTAAAATAACTAAAATACCAACAGGGGTCATGTTTTTGTTAAAAAACATAACATAGTAACTTTCGTGCGCCCCACCATTTTTGAGCACCATTTAGTATTTTTGAAAACCCTTTTGTAGAAAGATATCTAGGAGCATCTAGTTTGGGCTCCATTTTTTAAAAGATTTTTTTAGCGAGTATATTTTTTTTATGATTTTTCTAGTACAAAAATTTTAAACTTTGAAAAATAATGGAGCTTCGACCGTGCACCCCCTAACTACCTCAAAAACTATAAAAAATTAGATTTTTTTTTGAATGTGTATAAAATTATGCCTAGTTTGGGCTAGTATATATTTTTTTTCAATTTTGATGAGCAAAAAAATAGATATATGAAAAATATAGACATGTTTAAACTTCAAAAATAGCTATAAAAAGGCATTGTTAGAAAATAAATAATATGAAAACCTTATATTAGTCAAAAAATTTGAAAAATTATAATTTTAGAAATTAGAAACTTTGCTCTACGTCGTGGTATAATTTTTTTAAATGAATTGATCGATTTTATGATTTATGATGGAAGGAAATTTTTGCATTTTCTTGCAAAAACGTGCAATTTGTTGTGTTTTGTAGGTCCATGCCTTAGGTTTGGGGATCCAAACTAGATCCCCAAGCCTTGAGGCATGGATTGGAAAATTAAACAAACATAACGTGTACACATTCATAATAGTATAAACATGATATGTTGTTTTGGTATGCTTATATTAACAAAGATAAATGTTGAAGTATAAGAAATAATAAAAGATGTTAGGGTCACTCTGCACCTTATGGAACTAGTCTCATAGCTCCATCATCATCACGGTTTAGAAGATAGTTTTTATAGTATAATTTGGTCAGTACATAGGTAATTTTTAGGATTTCAACATTCAGCCTAAATCTTTTAGCATTTAAATTCTACAATCAAAACCCTAAACCCCTAAACCCTAGGCCCTAAACCTTAACCCTAAACCCTAAACCTTGAGCCCTTAACCCTAGACCCCAAACCATGAACCATGATCCCTAAACCCTAAACCCTAAACCTTAAACATCCAACCCTTACCCATGAGCCCTAACCCCTAAACCTTGAGCCTTAAGCCCTAAAATCTGAGCCCTAAGCCCTAAGCCCTAAACCCTAAACCACAAACCATGATCCCTAAATGCTAAACCCTAAACCCTAAAAACTAAATCCTAAATCCTAAACCCTAAACCCTAAACCCTAAAACCTAAACCTAAACCCTAAACCTTAAACCGTAAACCCTTACCCCCTAAAAACTTTGAATCCTAAACCCTAAATCCTAAGTCCTAAACCCTAAACCCTAAACCCTAAACCCTAAACCCTAAACCTTAAACCCTAAACCCTGAGCCCTAAACACTAAACCCTAAAACTTGAACTCCGTGACCTAAACCTTAAACCCTCAACCCTTAAGCCTGAGCCCTAAACCCTAAACTATAAACCCTAAAACCAAAATAATAAACCCTAAACCCTAAACACTAAATCTTGAACCCTAAACCCTAAACCCTTAACCCTAAACGCTAAACCCTAAACCCTAAACCTTGAACCCTGATTCCTGAGCCCTAAACCCTAAAACCTAAATCTAGAGCCCTTACTCGTAATCCCTAAACCCTAAACCCTCAAGCCTTAAGCCTTAAGCCCTAAACCCTAAACCATGAAACATGAGCCCTAAATGTTAAACCCTAAACCCTAAACCCTAAACCCTAAAAATTAAATCCTAAACCCTAAACCTAAAAACCCTAAACCCTAAACCCTAAACCTTAAACCCTAAAAACTAAAACATAAACCCTAAACCCTAAACCCTAAACCCTAAAACCCTAAACCCTAAACCCTAAACCCTAAGCCCTAAGCCCTAAACCCTAAACCCTAAACCTTAAACCCTTGACCATGAACCCTAAACACTAAATCCTAAAACCTAAACTCAACCCTAAACTAAAAAAATCATGATCCATAAACCAAAAACCCTAAATCTTAAAGCCTTAAAGCTAATGCCTAAAGCCCTAAACCATAAACCCTAAAACCTAAACCCTAAACCCTAAACACTAAATCTTAAACCCTAAACCCTAAACCCTAAACCCTAAACCCTGAGCCCTAATCCCTAACCATAAACCCTAAAACCTAAACCCTAAACCCTTAACCATAAACTAAACCTAAACCCTAAACCCTAAACCTAAACCCTAAACCTAAACCCTAAACCCTAAACCCTTAACCCTTAACCTTGAACCTCAAACCTGAACCTGAATCCTAAACCCTAAACCCTAAACGTTAGGACATAAGCCCTAAACCCTAAACCTAAACCCCGAGCCCAAAAAAACCTAAACCCTAAACCCTAAAACTAAATCCTAAACCCTTAACCCTAAACCCTAAACCCTGAGCCCTAAACCCTAAACCCTAAAACCCAAACCCTAAACATTGAGACCTAAAACCTAAACCCTAAACCCTAAACATTGAATCCATAAACCCTAAACCCTAAACCTTAAACCCTAAATCCTAAACACTAAACACTAAACCCTAAACTATGAAACCTAAACCCTGAACCCTGAGCCCTAAACCCTAAACCCTAAATCCTAAACCCTTAACCCTTAACCTAAGCCATAAATCCTAAACTCTAAACCCTAAACCATAAAACCTAAACTGTGAACCCTAAACCTGAACCCTAAACCCTAAACCCTAAAACCTAAACCATGAGCCCTAAACACTAAACCCTAAACCCTAAACCTTGAGCCCTAAACCCTAAACCATAAATCATAAACCCTGACCCAAAGGAAAGTCCTAATAATATCATTAGTGTGTTTCAGTGTGTAGGGAATAGTGTTTGAGGTGATCGATCAACTCATTTAGTTTTTTATGAGAGACTACTTCCTTCAAAGGCCTAAAAAGGCCATTTTGGCCATTCTGTAGCTAATTGAACACCCTTGAAGTTTTTAGAGAAAATATAAAGCATCTGAGGGTGATTTCAGAGAGAATTAAAGATGTCTAAGTAAATTTAGGAAAGTTTAGGAAATAAAATCTCATTCAGAGCAATCTTTTTAAGACCAAGGTTTTTCAGGTGCAAGGAATGAAAGCTAAAATGGTAAAAGATGACTTCTCTGGATGATTCAGGAGTTTTGGAAAGAATTAGGATGAAAAAAAAGGAATTGGAAGGATATTATAATAATATATAAGGTGGAATAATCAAAATTCATTCAAGGATTAAATATTTCTTTAGGTATTGCAAAACTCTTCAACTTTGCCCCTCTAAGTTCAAAATGAAATAGGACCTAAATTTTGAGTTGCAGGTAGAATTAGATTTTTAGAATAGTTTCATTGATCATAAAATGTTATTTGTAGTATTTCAATGAAGTATGGAGGTCAAGAACATGTAACTCATACTCAAATTTAATTCAAGGATTCATCCCTTATCCAGAGGTGGAAACCCATTTCCATGAGGAACAACTTGAGAAAAAAGTGTCCATGTACCATAAGCATGCTTACACCCAGGTTTCATCTTGGTAAATAAATTGAATTGTGAAGGATTCATCATATTCAAAGGTGAAATGTGGAGCTCAAGGAGTGACTTGATGATCATCATATCCTGACCATGTCATTGTACCCAAATCTCTCCAAAGAACAAGCTAAAATGAGCTAGTCATGCCACCGAGGTATCTAGACCATCATGTGTGAAGTATTAAGGCATCATCTATCTCCATGAGATACATATGAGTAAAGAAACGTATGAGAATTTAATTTGATTCCATGAAAGGATGATTTTAGAGCCAAGAAAGGTGAAGGGATGATCTTTATATGGAGCACCATGTTTCTAAGAATGAGCAATCATTTGAGTTCACTTGATGCAATTCACTTGGTACTATTCATAAAAACTCATTCAACACCTAGTAGTGTGATCACACCTTAAGGAGGAGGCACATTACAATCACCTCATTTTTCCATAGGACAAGAATCCCATTCAGGGAGCAATCCTTTATCTAGAAAGTGAGGATCTCATTTTAGTAAGAAGTAGACAAGCATCATAGAGTTGATTCGTGGTCACTAAAGTGAATTATGGACCAAATTTTAAAATTGGTATAAATCAAGTAGTGGTAGTGCCAAAATCCAATCCGAAGGTAAAAAAACCTACAAATGACTATATGTTTTCCCAAAACAAAGACCGACTACAATATATATGGCTTGAAAGTTTTAGGTCATTACTAAAATCCTGAAAATGAATAAGTACTGACCAAATTAGATTTTGAAAAACTATCTTCTAGATTATAACTTCCAGAGCTACGAGACCACTTCCATCAGGTGTAGAGTGACCCTAACATCTTATATTTACTAAAATAAATTTAAAGTATTATTTCTTATACTTAACAATTATTTTAGTAAATATGGCTCCTTCAAGCCCTTACAAACTTCATATAGAGAAAATGCGTATGTTTTTTTTGATCATAGAAACTTGTACACGTTATAATGCGTACGCATTTTAGGTTCATGAATTCTTGAGCCTAGGAAAACATAACGCGATCGCGTTATTGTAAAACATGATCGCGTTTCATTCATTTTCAGGTTTTTATCCACTTTTTGGCCCCCCAACTTGGTGCACTTACCCAGTGCTTCTAGCAAGCTTTTTGGCCAAAACACTACACCACGGATCTTAGCCAAGTGTCATTGCGAGGGTCTTTGTCATCACCAATCCGGCACTATGATAATTCTTCACCGGGAACTCCTCGTGCTATGATTATTTACTAATGCACAACCTTTAGTTTGGTGGATGTAATCTGGAAACAAAACAACAACCGAACACAAGAATACCATTGACTATGATAAGATGGAATGATGAAAAATCTAAAATATCAAAGTAAATTATAATATTAACATGAAATTGTTACAATCTCACCCATGAGGCACTTCAACAAGACTATGGGAGAAACTTTACAATTACGCCTCTTGATGGCTTCTTCAACACACCTTTAACTGATGGCTTCCTTTGCACACTTCCTACAATATTTCTCACTACTTCTTTCTATGCTAAATGAGGGGGGTGGCCTCTCTATTTATAGAACTTCCAGGCTTATCCATCCTATCTCTAAGATAGGATAAGAAATCCACTTTGACGAATCATATTCCATACCTTAACTCTTATCTGTACATGTAAGCTTATCTCTTAAGATAAGATAAACCTTATCATTTTACATGGGTTCCACATTTTTAGACTTTTTACAAATAAAATACACAAAATATTTATGACCTCACTCCTTGTCTTTATTACCAATATAATATATCTAATTCCTAATCATGTAGACCCTACTTCTCTAATTACCCAAACTTTGACATTTTAACATTCTAGGACCACTTACGACAAATATTTACTTTTTACAACATTCCTATTGTACTTTGACTATTACCGTACTCCACATTATTGGCGACACGCATCTTGTGGCGCCGTTATCTTCTATCGACGCTACTACTAATTATACTTAACAACATCCTATTCCTAATACATACATTAATGAAATATAAATTATGGAGGAAAATTTTAGTGTCGACGGTGCGTCATGAAAATTGATGTCCCTTTCATCTCTTAATGCTTAAAGGACATCAGGGACATAAAATTGTGCCCCACCCACGACATGCAAGTTTTAAAGCATTTTTGAATTTTTTTAAAGCTAACTTTCTCGCTTCTAACTTTACAACAACTCCATCCTTGCCATTGCTCTGCAACTTGCTCATACTTGTACTGTTCACCATTGCTGCTCCAAACCAACTCCACCAAAATTAATAAGCCTCCAAATTCATGAGATAATATAGGTTTTAGAGGAAAGCTTGATTGAAAGACTCGAAAGATTCAAACGAGAAGGAAGAATGAAAAATTCTTTAGAAGACTCCATTATTGTGAGACAAAGATCGAAACGTATATTGCTAATTGATGTATGAAATGAAGAACCATTTAATATTGTGTTCTTCACTCTCAAAATCCATTAAAAAACCACCTTCAAATCCTCCTTCTGCAACACAAACCACTCATGTGAAGAAATCTTCCTTTCGGCCCAACGAAGGAAAAAACTTGATTTCATGTCAAAGTGACATTGATTCAAAGAGAAATTTCTTTGGTTGAATAAGAAGAAAAATTCCACAATGAAAATGCATTTTTTTTTCACAAACAAAGAAGAAAATAAGACTTGCAAATTTTAAGGTCCGTTAATGGATGCCATGTTCGGAGGTAATGCAAGGTCTAAAATTTGAACTTTTAAAATCTCCCAAACCACTGATCGGGTAAGTCCAAGATTTCAGAGGGGTGATATTGGGAAAAAACCCATATCATAAAAATTTGTTTCACATAAATCTGACCACTAGAATCTCACTTTCTAAAAATAGCAGGTCTTCTACATAGGGCTTTGCTATTTCACGAAAGTCATCAACTGAAGAACCTGCGAAGGAGACGGTGAACACATAAGAGGTATTGCTATTGAAAATTCATTGAAATTTCATCTTGGTCCAAAATTGACACTTACTAAAAATAGTAAGTGGTCTCACAAGAACCTGCTAAAAATAGTAAATTGATCCAAAATGTGAGAGAAATGCGGGGGAGAAAAGGGGATTCGAGTGGCCACATCCAATTGAGATTCGAAGGAGTTAATTTTTCATGCTTACTAAAAATAGTAAGTTGCTTTTTCGAAGAAACCATGAAGTACAAATGGACAGGACAGAAGCCGACACAACCTTTCACTTCGAGTATGAGATAGAAGATAATGATGTCTCATATATGGACCTAAATGACCTAAGGGCTCACATGACAACCAAGGAATGAGGGAATATTGAGGATCAGGTATTCACAAGTGGATTGTTCATAGCTACAGGACACCCATGTCTGTACAAAGCCTTGAGTTAGTCTTGGCTTGCTCACACCACTATGAGCTTGAAACACGAACGATTCAATCGATAATGGAACAAAAATGAAGGTCATTAGTCCCAAAACCATCTCACTTTCTCTACAAATCTTGACATCACCTAACATGGTTGTCATCTCAAAGGATAGGGATTTGCACGATTGGGAAATGATGGATGCATATGTACAAGGGGTTGCACTTGGATCATGGATGAAGACAAGGAGAAAGCCCTCAAGGATGCCCAAGACCCTTCCAAGGTGTGAGTTTCACAAGGGATATTCAGATGTAATCACCCTCCTCAATAGGGTGATGGGAGAAGCGAATACTGAGGAATTCTAAGAGTGGATGGGCCTTTTTAATTTTGACAGGTGACTAAAGGAAATAAAAAAGAATCGGCGAGGGCATATAATCAATGATAACCTACATCTACAATTACTTTAGGTGCCCATGAAAAATAAGTTCCACATGAATTATTACTTGGTCTATCTACTCGCTAGCTCAAGATCATTCAAAGGATTAGCTCTAGCTCAAAACATTACTTCTAAGGTGTCTGTCTTCAAGAAAATTCTGCAATTGGTGATGGAGGAAAGCCACAACACTTCTCTTGTGTGAATGATGCATTCACAATGTACATAGTCTAAAAATTAGAGTGCGATTTGGAGGTCGAGTATGTCACCACAAGCAACGTCCTTAGTAAAAAATATGGCTATTATTTCATCTAATTCTCAACCTTATCCTACTGCGAGTTTTGGCTTCGACCAAGCTCCACGAACAAATTATACTATATGATCTCTATAGGCAAATCATACAAGTAAAAAATAGGCTCAGGAGTAGGAAGAAGAAGTTGATTTCATTCCCCATCTCTCTCGAGGTATTCACATGTAAGAATGCAAATGACGCATCTCATTTGGAGGCGGCCTTCGCTCATTTGACTTTGCATTCCTACATTGCACGGCTTAATTTGAAATCCGAGATGATATCAATTCTTTCCATATTCAGGACTTGCACCATGAGCCAAAAATTGAGGACTATTGGGCCAATTGTGTTGATGAATTTGAAGTACGGGAAAAGGAATATGATGTTTGAGTTAATGAATGAAGAAATTCAAGTTATCTGAGTACGAAGATATTTTATAGGTTGATGGGACAAAGATGTATGATCCTGAGTACGTGGCAGTCAAGGTTTCTCCACTGCCTCAAGTCATTTGTTACATCTACAAATCAAGGGATATAAAGGAACGAATTGAGAAGGTGATTAGGAGAATGAGGGATTGGTTTTAGAGGAAGAGAGCCATGATCATCCAATTATAAGGTATGCCCATAGGACATAAACAATCCTCTCATCAATCATCATCAAGAGTCATGGAAGTTTCCTCAAGTTCAAGGAATTCTGGAGCTAGTTCTAAATTAAGATCCATAGAATTGGAGACTTCTTCTCACAAAAGGTCACCAAAGAAAGCTAGGGTGGAAAAAGGCTCAGTTGCAATGATGCAAGAAGAAGATCCAATGGTAGAAGCACAAGCGAAGGAGAGCATGTAGTTCAAGACCTAGTATTTGAACCACCACATGAATCCTCACCTCTTGTTAACACTAATTTCTCCCCTATCCAAGATGCACATCTTCTTCCAGGAGTATGGAATGGTTGATGCACCTATTGTAGAACCTAAGTTTGATGAGATGTTCCCATGGATGTAGGAAACAATAACCCCTAAATCTCACATTGTTCAACAAGTGGCATCCCTTGATCTATCAGCAATTGCCTCACTGGCCAAAGGAAATAAAATAAATTTCACACACACAGTATCACGATTCTATAGTGGGGAAATGTGGAATCAATACATTGATGTAGCTAGGTCAAAGTTGATCAAGTCAGTGGATGAGATGACACCGACCGATTATGAGATGAACATGATCCAACTGGGACCGAAAACTCATGAAGGGGATTTGCACATGTATCAACAATCTTCCACTTGCATGGTGACAAGGAACAAGGAATATAAGAAGAAGATTGATGAACTAAAAGAACAAGTGTGAACTCTGTCGTCCTATGTGTAACATCTGGTTGATCAAATGCCATAATAATTCCCATTGAAGAAGTTACACCCATCAATAGCTTCAATCCAAAATCTATCAAGAGGACACACGAGTTCACAATGCAGGGGAAAGATAATAATGAATGGATCAATTAAATTTATGAAAAGGGGAAGTCAGTGCTCTAAGAAGTGGTAAAAATATTTTCTTACATGTGTGCGACAACAAACAAGATGCAGGCACTCAAAGAAGACTTGGAGAAAGAAAGGGACTATTGGGATCCTCTAGGTCTAGTAGTGAATGAAATGAGCAACACTCATCATCAAGAGTTGATCAACAAGAAGATTTTTGAAAATCCTTCAGAATACTTGTCATGTGTATGGGTGAGGTCTTTAGAAATCAGATTTGAAGTAGTCAATTGGGCCATCACTGAACTAGAGGAAAAAGAGGGACAAGTGTACAAGTTGTAGGATAGTATAAATCGTCAAATTTAGAAACTTGGAGTACCTGCAATGGGAGAAGACACAACTATTGATGAGATAATTGGTCCATTCAAGGAATATGTCAAGAAAGAGGTAGGAAATCCATTTTCCTTCACCAAGAATACCCTGGAATTCCTCTCAGAGATTCGGGCTGCCATTGCACTTATCATAGAGAAACATCCATCATGGTTTGGAAAATGCAAAGACATCAACAATGTGTCTGATGGATGGATAGAGACCCTGAGTAGTGTTTGTATTCCTCATGCTGACAAAGTGGAACCTGCAACAACTCATTTCAGTAAGGAATTTAGAGGGACAAAGATCTTCTCGGAGTGCAAGATGGAAACTAGTTAGGGAGCGAGATCAAATCCACCGAGTGGCTCATTCTTCTACATAATTATTCTTCCTCCTTCCTCCTTCTTCTTCCTCCTCTTTCTCTCTCTTCTCTTCTCACCCAACTCTCTCTCTCTCTCTCTCTCTTCAATGTTATAATTTTGTGTTGGGGTTTGCAATTTTTGATATATCTTTAAGTGACTTTAGAAACATAATGTAAACTTTAAGTCACCTTGTTTTTATAAAAGGGACTTAAATATTTAATTGGAATATGAACAATCTAAAGTCAAAATATGGTATTTGAAAAGTCATCGGGAAGATGAAGAGTTGCCTTCTCTTCTATAAATTGTAGCAAGCTCCTCATTTGAGGGTATTTTTAGATATTCTTATACTTAGGAGCTGTTTTTGTGAATTCATGAGAGAGATATCCTTGTGAAGAGAAAAAAGAGATAAAAAAATTCCTTCCATTTTTCCCTATTCTAAAATGTCTTCCATTTTTATGCTATGTATAATTTCTGCTTGAGAAACAATACAAGAAGAAGGAATTTTAGCCTTTTTGACTAAATATTTTAGTGATACTTTGTGCTCATTAAATGCTATTTGGTCTTGTTGTTATTATGCAGATTTGTTTCTTCTTAATTTTAGTGCATGTGATGTAATTTCTAACTGGTGTATGCAAGTCTCTTATTTTCTACTTGCAACATTAGTTTCCCTTGTCTAACATTCTCACTCCCTTTCTGCTCTCCTAGAAAATTCTTCCCTTACAGATATCTGTAAGCTTTTTCCGTAGGGTCAGTGGAGTGACCTTGTTGGATCCCCAACCAAAAGGCCACCAGGAAAATCCACCTTTTACTCATGCATGCATATATGAAAGCTACACCGGTTAAGTAGAGGGAATTATATTCCCAGATCATTGGTAAGAAATCCACCAATTTTTCCTTGACAAATTTTCTCACCAACAAAGATGAAAAGTGAAAAATTAGGTTTATACATGGTCCATACCCAACGAGTGAATCCTCTCCCTTAGAAGGTGGTTGGGTTTCAAAACCAATATTTCTCCTTCTATGTTATCAATTTTTTTCCAATCATCTATAATGATAAATTATGTGCAAATAGAAATCTTAACTTTTTTGTTGCATTCAATCAATTTAATGTGCCACATCTACTTGATGTTTTCGATGCCTAACTCATCTTTTTTTCGTGTGTCATTCTCCTAGCCATCGAGATGGATTCCACCATAATATATATACATATAAAAAATAAAATATCACTTAAGTTACATAATCTTAAAAAATTATGTCATAGGATCCTTCACAATGAATAACTCTAACCCTAACTTTGTCCTTTGTGATGGCGATGAGAATTTTGGACGACTAGTCCAGACCGGTCCCTCTTTACTCTTTGGACATCAATCTAAGGGATTTATCATGGGTTTAATGACCATTTTTGTATATCTAATTCAAGGTCATATCCCATGTATGAGAGGGTGATTCTAATCTATTCTATTTTCCCACACTACCTCCAAAAAGTTTCGATAAACTAGATGTTGGCCGTATGGGGAATAATATGGTTATTGGTGAAGATTTTTACTTTAGGGATCCTCCTTTGTACCCCACTTATCCTATTAGTGACAACCTTTGTGATATGGATATCCATGCACCAAAGGATCCTATCCAGATGAATCCTAGGTATTTTATAGAGGTGGCGGGTAGAACACAAAAACTACTCTGAAACCATTAGGGGATGTGAAAGTAAACCCATATGTGATACTATGAAGAATTTGGAGTAAGTGGTTGTTAAAGATAAATGATTCATTTCCCAAGGTCTTATTTGTTTAGTTCAATGTATTTTGGACTTGTGAAGCTTCATAAATGGGTCAAAAAGTAATGGAAACATATTTTGAAACAAGAAACTTATTTTTCAAGCAACTTTCAAATTTTTTTGATAAGTGGCAAAACATTAATCATATTTCTTCAACCATTCATTATATCATCTCTAGAATATTCGATATTTTATCATTTTTTTAGATAAAGTTTTGACATTGGTCCTACTGAGGACATACATACTTATTTCTAGTCATAGATACTTCTAGCTTAGGTGTTTTTACCCATGGTCTATACTAGAAGCTTCTTGGTGTCACATCTTTCCATAAATATCTCTCTTTTGACAAAAGCGAGTCTAAAGCATTTCACTCGAATTACGTGTTTTCCTAACTCAACCTTTGATGATGAGCCCTCACATCCTACTAGTTGTGTGGGGTTGAGGCTAGGGAAAATTTTTCCCCAAAAGAAAAATTCAAAGTTTGAAATTCACTAAAATAAAAAAGAAGATAAACAAACAGTAGATACTGAAAATAATTTCATTTTTGCAAATAAAACTATAGTTCTTTACCTCACCAGTCTTTGGTGATGAACCCATGATTATTCTTTGGTTGGATGAGGTGGGAAAGGAGGGAAGTTCTTTACTAGCCTATGCCTTTTCCTTGGTGACGAGCTCATGCTTCGATTTGGTTGCATGGGGCAAGACATAGGGGCCCTTTAAAATAAATTAATAAGTTGTAAACAAATCAATAAGTGAAAAGTGTTTTGAATCATTTTTTAATCATAAGGGAATGAGTTAGATGCATAAGTTATAAGAGAGTTAATCCATAAAACCATATTTTTTCAATTAGGAGGCCATCTATGGGTCTAAGTCTAGTTAAACTTGCAAGCAAACTACATTCTAATTTGGACAATTAGCCTTTCTTAGAGTTGAGTTGTAGTTTCCTAATTGGGTCCTTGTCAAAATTTTATCTTCATATCATTTCTTTCATTCATCAAAGTCATACAAATCATGTCCTTCTTGATTCTCGGTGTTGAGCCCTCACATCTTACTGGTTGCGTGGAGTTAAGAATGGAGTGGGTTCATCTCATTATCATATCATTTTCATCAAATTTGCTAATAAAACAAAAATACCAAATATTTTTGAAAACCAAAGTTTTAAAGTTTGTAATTTGTCCTCATATGCATTATATATATCAAAAGAAAAAAAAAAAAATAAAGAGATCATTCTGTTACACATTTGCATCATCATCATCATCATCATCCATACATGCATTCATAAAAGCATACTAGAAAATCATCAAAGATTCTACACATCTAAGAGTACATAGATGAAACTAGTCATAAACAAGTAAACTCTTACACAAGATATCCGGGTGAAAAGATACATATATGTATATATATCTATAACAATAAAGTTTGTGTACAATTCCATCACAATCTAAGTGTTGTCGAATGATCTTAATGATCAAAAAGTAAAAAAATTGATATACAATAAAAAATGATCCAAAGCAATAAAGGCCTATGACCTATCCCTCTCTACAGGATCTAGATGAAGGTGCACGCACGGGATTCCTACTATGGATCATGTGATGGGAATGAGATCCTCCATGCTCGGACCTACGAGTGACCATGAGATGATGAACCGGGTGATCTCGCCGGTGATGGCCTCGGCTGCAGGAATGCTCTTACTACCGCCTCCTCTCGACTATCTAATATCTAGTAAGCTCATTCCTCATCTTTGTCATAGATCCCACTATAATCCATGCCGGAGAAAAGACATCGGTATGTCACCCTACCATGATTAACTAACCGAGTCCACAATCAGCTCGTTTCTAGTCATACCTATGGGGTGCGCAAATGTATCCACAAGAATGCTATGAATAAGATCTTGCCACCATCTCATTTGTATTTGTAAAACAAAAGAAAGTAATGGCGAGTTAAATTTTTTTATAAAAAAATAAAATAAATATATATTACAATGTGTATTTCACTAACATTTATATTCTAAGTAGTAGAGTCAAAAGAGTAATGCTCACTTACTAAGATCTCTTGGCCACCGGGATGGATCCATTGGTGGTGGTGGTGGTACCACTGCGCAGAACCTACTTGGATGTAACCTCCTCCAAAGCTACTTTCTCTCCCATAATGGACTGCTTGTCACCCCCTCTCTCGTGTGAAAGAGGCTCCTCTAAATGAAGAGTCTCATCCTCGGCCTCATCTTCGGCCCTACTACCTACTATAAATACTCTCTACTAGCTCTCCACTATGTATCAGTATCTTCATCCCCCTTCTCCTCATGTACCTCCTCCTCGATCCCTTTCTCTACCTCAACATCCTCCTCCCTCCTCCCTACTATGTGTGGGGATGATCTCTATATGTAAAATCACCCATGGCCTAGATGGATCTGAGATGACCTATGGTGTACCAATTGGGACCCCAAGTATAATGAAAGTCCATGTGAGATTTCCTTACAGGTAGCTCTAGCCTATCTAATCCCCGTATACAATCAAAAGCTGCTGGGAGGGCATCAATGTGAGGTAGCCCAAAGCTGTTGGGGCACCCTCGAATGGGATGGACCTCCATCCAACCAGTTGTTCTGTCCACCAACTGTGTGATAGTGTTGTATGCCGCCACAATAATGACATCCTCACCCCATAGGTTGGCCATGTCTTGGTATAGCCATGCAACCATATCATCGATAGTGAGTGTGGAAACAATCGATGGTGTCCCTTTAGCGGGCCCATAACTATCCATCTAACTACTCTAATAGCCCCAGGATCGGCTATCCCAACACCCCTCTAATAGGGGATGATGCTGCTCATAAACCCAACTCGTCACTAATGTAGGATGACTAAGGGAATTTCCTTTAGTCAAAAAACCATGTAAAGATCATGATATGTGGCTCCCAAGATATCGACACCCCATGCGCATATGCAGCCGTGGTCTTCTATACTGAATAATCGGGGCCCAATAATAAAGTAACTTGTCCCGCCCTTGTCCCCAACCAAACGTGAAACCAAGATGCCAATAATGGCCTTGCGCAAGGTAGGGATAGGGGTGGAGGTAACTGACAATAGTCTCATGCCATTCTTGACACCAATATCGGATGCCAATGTATCTCCCATATAAGAAGCCCAACTACGAGACTGCACCACTGATGTAGCACTCTCTAGTGTCAACTTCCTGCTTGTGATAGGAACCCCTAGAATCCTATAGACATCCTTAAGAGTGATGGCACAATTTCCTCTAACTCTAGGGAATCATAAAGTATTCTAGTTTACTTCGAATAACTCAATATATTGGCTAATAAGTAACCGGTGGTGCTGACTAGTGGTGTTTGGGATATCCTCCATATCCCGGCTCTGTGTAAGATATCTCTCTCAGCCTGAGTGAGTGAATCTAAGATGGAAGGAAGACAATCACACTCTCTAGCCTTGCTTCATCTAATATATGGGGCTTGCACTCACCAAAAAACCAAAAAGAGCAAGTTAGAAACATTTCGTACACAATAACCTCATCAAAAACAACAAAAAAACCAAAAAAATTCCTCACACTTGGTTATTTTTATCCTCGCCTTCGACAATTACCCAACCAATCCTTTGTGCGAGTGACGGTTATGCAATTGTCCCTCTCCATAGAGTGGTGGTTGTGTAACCACCACACCGTGTAGAAGCAATGGTTCTATCCGAAAAAACAACCCGTACTCTCTACGATGTAAAAAATTCAAAAAAAAGACAAAAAAATGACCATTTATGATAAAATAATTGCCTAAATACACCTATACGGCCCCCTTGTGAACATTTTGAATGAAAAATTACAAAAGTCTCCCCCTAAGCTATGTTTTTCACATTATAGGTCAAAAATAAACAATTGCAAATAACTCATGCATCTACGATCCACTTCTCCCCTATTGCTGGTGGGGCCGACATCATGACTAAATGCTCTTTGATTCATTTGTAATCGTGCATGAAACCATCACACGGGTGTTTCAAAGCTCAAAAAATCTCTAAGTGGGTGAGTGAAAATGATTTCTAAAAATAGTGATTTTAGTTATATATAGCATGTTTTAACTCTATTTTTAAGTGTGTGTGTTTCACGGGGCTAGAGCGTTGGCCCAAATATATTTCTATCCCGAGGACATGGTAAGTCCTCTTGTCGTTTCATTTTAACATTATTTTTGATTCTACATTATATCTATACTTGATTCCTATTTTCTCTTGTAGGTGGCAAGAAGCTTGGATTGGTGTCACTTCAACACACATGTGTGTCAAGTATAATTTCTAACCTCCCCATTTTGGGAATGCCATACTTGGACTCTATGTTTTACACCTCTTCATGGCTAAAATGCTTCTTCGAGGGGGTGATATGTACCCACCCAATTTTGCATGTGTTACATTGTCAGAACGGTTCAAAATCCCTAATGATGATTAATATATTTTCTAATGGTGTTTAAGTCGATTTCTGTTTGCATTATATAATTATAGCCTAGAATGCTTTCCTTGTCCATTTCCATGCTTTTCCTACTTTCCTTTAGCATTATGTGAGATTTTTCATCGATTTTGAGTTTAAGTTATAAAATCACTGCTGCGACGATACGTAACTACTAGCCTACCCTCGGTGGTAGTTGCATAATTACCTCGGTGGTTGCGTAACTGTCTCTTTGCACAGACTGATGATTATGTGTGGTTTTTCCTGAACCTTCTTTAGTGTATTCTAAATGTGTTTCAACTGTTATACATTTTTTCCCTCAGGAAAAATTGAACAAAAACCACCTTGCACAGGAGAAGATGGAGGGATTCATTCGGCCATGGGAGCTTGCATTTCGGTATTAGACAATCGGGTTGCATGCGGTCTCGAAATTACAAATGCAAGGTCAGAAAATGAATGGCCAAGGGAACGCCAAAGGAGATCGAGTTCGAGAAAAAGAATGGAGGCCCAAGCCCAAAGTTTCGAGACTTCGGGAATTTGGTATTTCGGAGAAATAGCGGGGTAAAAGGAAACAACAAAGTCTGAAACCCCAAAGTATGAATTTTAGACTTCAGGATTTTGGAGTTTCGGGGATCTCGGTGAGCACAACAGTGAATAGTGCCTCGGGCCGAAAAGGAAAAAGTTCAAAATTCTGAAATTTGGACTTTAAGGTTTGAGAGATAGGAAGCAACTAGTTAGAAAAATGGATTAAAAATCCTAAAATCACGAAAGTCCAAAAGGATTGATTTCAAAGGTCAAACTTGGTTTTGGGGTCAATGCGGTAGGGATTTTCAGACTTTTAGAGGTTACGATTTTGGACTTTCGATTTTGGAGTTTTGGGTTTGGAGTTTTGGAACTCTCATGGTGATTTGGCGATGAACAATGTCAAAAGTTCTGAAAGGAAAAAAATTTAAAACCCGAAGTTTGAATTTTGGACTTCGGGGTTTCGGATTTTTGGGGTTTGGAGTTTCATAGTTTTGGGGTTCGGAGTTTTGAGTTTTGGGGTTCGGAGTTTTGAAGTTTGGAGGCCCAAAACATAAAAACACAACTAAAATTTTGAAGTTCTGAATTCGAATGTCCAAAATTTTGGACTTGAATTTCGGGGTTTTGGAGTTCTCGTGCACCCAAGAAGATGAATAGTAACTCAATCTCACGAAATGGAAATGTCCAAAAGTTTGAATTTCAGGATTTCGGAGGTTACATGGATTTCGGTATCCAAAAAAGCAAGATCAAGAAATCACATTTTTTGTAGAATGGCACCTCAATCTTCAGATGGCCATAACTTTTGGGGAGCTTGAATTTGCATAAGAAAGGACTTTTGGAAAGCTCTCGAGTGTCTTCTACACATCCAAATTTAGTGGGATTAAGTTCTTTAAAACAAAGAAAATAAAACCCGCCATTGAATGAAGCATTGAAGGTGAAATCTTAGTCAACATCCAAGGGAAAATCATGCATATCTTCCAATGTACTTATCCATTTCTTACAAATCTACAGTCATTGGAAAGATGATTTCAGGGGCCATAATTTGGGATCATCAGATTTCAGATTTTGGGGGTTTTGGACCTCCAGAAAATGGTAGAGATGATGTGGTAGGTGAGACCATTAATGAAGGTTGGTGAGAAGTATGGGGCATCATGAGTCTACAAGGTCTAGACTAGACAGGAGGTGCAATCACAATCAATTTATTCAAGCACAAGGCAACCATTAATGAAGAAGGAGATTTTGAAGATCACAAGGCACTCATTATAGGATTAAACAATGATTTTTTGGAGGATTTTGGAGCATTTTGGGTTTCTATTTTCTCTCTCCTCTCCTTCAAATCTTATTCTATAAATTGTAATGAGGGGCATTGTTCTAATGTTGGACGATTTGGGCATGCACCCTCCCATCTAAAATGTAAATGAAATCTTGCCTCTTGGTCATTGTAATACACTGTATCAAATTTGTGGAGCAATAAAATAAGTCCGTGGATGATTTCAACCCTCTCTTATGTTCATTGCATCTTCTTGATATCTCATTGCAATCTTGGTTATTTGTGCATGGTGGTTGTATTAAATTTTTAATGGCTTGTGGTTAATGGTTAGTGGATTTTCTTCGGTGGATTTATCGTGGCATGTTTTAATCCTTCTTAATATGATTGTGGTTTCCATCTCCATGCAAAGCAGGTGTTCAAAATTCCTTTTGGTGTATCACCTTTGTTAGTTTAGGTTTAATTTATTTTAATCTTCTTGACCATGTCTCCTTGGCAAGATAGAGTAGATCCTCTATAATTTGGATGTGTGCATCAGGATAGAGGAATTGGAACCGACCTTCATCTGGAGAGATTTCTTGATCATAAAGTCCCATACTTTGGAAAAAGTTCCATGTTATACAATCACACTGACAGTTTCAACCCATCAAGTTGCAAACTTTCGGGGAGTCTTTGTGATTACGCATCAACATCAACTTCTTAAAACATGTTTTTAGTGCATGTTTCTTAGTCAAATCGGCTATTCTTGGGCTAATTTGATATGTGTCAAATTTTCCTTCCTTCCTACTAATTAATTGGAGTTAATTATCTCTTCATAGAGAGAGGTGGATGTTATCCAATTTTTCCCCTTAGACAAAATTGAATAAACATGAACTTACACACTGGGAAATGGGGATGATTCAATACGGGAGCTTGCATTTTGAGATTGGACAAACAGATTGTAGGTAGGCTCAGAAATGATGATGATGTCGGAGGTAAGAAATCGAAGATAAAACCTAGTCCCGAAATCAAGCTAATGAAAAATAGAAACTTGGAAGTCTGAATTTTGGACTTCGAGAGGTTTTAGATTTTGGAGTTTCAAATTGACCAAATAGGTAATAAATAAAGAAAAGGCCTGAAACCCCAAAATCCCAAAGTCCTGAAAAGGCTTGGGGTTTTTTAGGTATCAACTCCCCTTTCGGGGTCAATGATATGCCATCGATTGTGGATTTTGAGTCTCGAACTTCGAAAGTATAAAATTTCAGACTTTGGAGGTTTGGGGTCTTCACCAAATAAAATGGAAAAACGTGAGCCAAATCTTGAAATCTTGAAATGCCAAAGTCCGAAAGGGTTTAGGTTTCATGGTAAAACTTGACTTCGGGGTCAATGTGGCAGAATTTTTAAATTTTCAAAGGTCTCAATTTCAAACTTTCGAGAGGTCCTTTTTCGGAGGTTCATTTGTGGTTCAAGCAACAAGAATTCCAAAAGGTGCAAGAAATCCAAAGTCTGAATTTAGGACTTCGGGGTTTGAACTTTGGAGCCCCAAAACACAAAAATCACAACTTGAAGTCCAAAACCTGAAGTCCAAATTTCAGACTTTGGGGTTTTAGAGTTTTAGATGTTTCACGCGCTCAAGCGGATGAATAGTAACATCAACCTCCGAAGTCAAAATGCCTAAAAGTCTAAAATTTCATATTTCGAGAGGTTGTAAGGCATTTTGAGTCCAAAGAAACAGAGCCAACCACTCGCCATTAATACAATATGGCACCCCAATCTTCATATGGCCATAACGTTTTACTGGGAGCTCGGATTTACACAAGAATTTTTTTTTGGAAAGCTCTTAGTGTCCTCTCTGAAGTACTATTGGTTATCTTAATTTAAGTGAGACTAAGTTATTCAAAATGAAGAAATACAATCTACCATTTTAGGGGTGTTTCTAGATTTCTCACCTACCCAAATGATGAAGGTATGGGCTTCCTTTCTTGCCCAAAAAGGCATAGTACATGGAGGTATGGGTTTTGTAGTGGTACCCATCATTGCAGGTGAATTCAATGCATTTTAGGGTGGTTGAAGCAAGATTTCGAGTTTCTTCCCTCTCTCCCTTCTCTCATTCTTCATATATATTGTAAGGAGGGGCATTGTTCTAATGTTGGATAATTTTTCTTTGCACCCTCCTTCCTTCTCTCTTGTCTGTAAGTTAATTTGTGGAGTTCAAACCTCCCATTCAAAGTTGTAATGTAATTTTTTGCCTCTTGGCCATTGTAATGCACTATATCAAATCTATGGAGAAATAATATAAGTCTATGGATGAATTTCAACCCTCTCTTGTGTTCATTGTTTTCTTCTGATCTCTCATTGCAATCTTGGTTATCTGTGCATGGTTATTGTATTACATGTTTAATGGTTTGTGGATTCTCATCAGTGGATTGATTTGTGGTGTGTTTTCATCCTCCTTAATCTGATTGTGGTTTCCATCTCCATGCAAAGCAGGTGTTCAACATTCCTTTTGGTGCATCACCTCTATTAGTTTAGGTTTAATTTCTTGTAATATTCTTAACCTTGTCTCCTTGGAAAGTTAGAGTATATTTTAGAGTAGATCCTCTACAATTTGGATGTGTGCATTAGAATAGAGGAATAGGAACCGAACTTCATCCGGAGGGTTATCCCGATTACAAAGTCCCACACTTTGGGATAACTCCATGTTTGATGAATCACACTTACTACCTCTCAACCATTCGATCACGGGTACTGAAATTTCACCATAATAGTGGAATTTCTTGGTTTCTAAATGGCTTAGACCATTTCTCTACCTTTTTCCTATAAGAGCCAAACTTCTACCGGAGCATTGGTTAGAGATTTTTATTGTGAATTACGTTGTTATGATTTTTAATCTTGCCAAGAAATACACAATCAAGCCTAATTATCATGCATTGTTATTCTCTTACCTGCATTGCTACTAGAATAATTGTAAGCCATTCCTACTCCAATACTTCTTCATTCTTTCTTCGCACTACCCAACATAAGCACTTGAATTAGAAAAGAAGCCGAGGGGACAACAGAGCATAATCATCATTAGATTTATCATAGTTATACAAACTACTGATTGGGGATGTACTTGGTTTTCTTGAAGCTTTCTTTAATTTCTTTAGATTTCAATTCACAATTTAATTAGAGTATTCAAGTCAATAGCAAATTCATTGTTGTAGTTTCTATTTGTTTTTATAAATCTTTTGGTGAAAGAGGTTTCTACTGCCGATCCCTATGGGTTTGCAAGGGAAGTTTGTCAGGAAGAAATCTCCTATATTAGTTTAGTATCAATTATAATTCCATTTCAATCTGTAAGCTTTCATTAGATCCTTGATTTCTTCCGAGGAAGTTTTAGGGGAAGAAGTGCTTATGAAAAGCTCTTATTTCTTCCGTGTCTCTAAGGTAGAACAAAGGAAGTTTCATATCCATAAATATAAATTGGAAAATCTTTTATTTCATTAGGATAGGCTAGATTCACTCTGCACATGCAAATAGCCACATCAGGTTATTTGTTTGTTTAGTTCTGTTAATAGTATTGTAGAAGTAATTTCAAATTCTTCGTATTTCTTCTGTAGATTTCTTTTATCTGTTTCTAGAAAGCATTAAAATCCAAAAATATTAGATTAGTTCAATTAGTTTGTTTTATTTTCTGCACTTCCATTATTCAATTGAAAAGAAAAAAACATTAGAGTAGATTTGTTTTATTTATTAAGTTATTCATTTCCTTTATTAATTAGCTAAAATAAACACACAGGGTTGATTAAATCGAGGAAAGTAATTGAATCATTTTGGTTTAAATCTACTTGTTAATTAGGAACATAGTTTAATTAGACATAAAGTAATATAATTCCCCATGTATTCTTAGGTTGCCTAGGTTTAAACATCAACCTTGCCTTTGCCAGATACTTTGCAAGTTTATTGCTTCTCTAGTTTGATAGTTTGAACATATTCCATATGACCATTCATAGTCCTCAACAACCAAGAGTCGAAGTATATGATCCTCGAGTCTCATGACAAACGTAACTTAATTGCATACGAGACATTGACACGAGTCTTAGAATCTTGGTTTTGATCCACACCACTCCCGCCAAAGCAATCATCTCACAATTGTCAGTCCTGAATGAAGAAGCCGACAAGGTCTACGAATTCTGGTGGAACCAACCTAGATGAGACTAGTTCCCACAATCCACTTACTTGTCCTATTCATACATTTCCTCTAGCACTTCCAGGACCTTGTCTGGAAATTTCTACAAGGAAAACATAGGACAATTAACCTTCCTTCCATAACCCCTTGCGAGCATCTTCGGTGAGCCAGATATTGACTGCCATTTACACGTTACCATCCTCTTAGACCATTCCATTTCACCCACATAGGTAAGACAAGATTTCACTACCTTAGATGAGCATATTCCTTTAGTGCCCGTATAAGACATTAGATTGCCTTGATCTTTCCTTATCCACATTTTGCCTATCTCACCTTATATATATTCCACATAGCCATCTATCCATTCCACATCAGTTGTCCCGACATAACCTCGCTAGGTCGAGTTCACTTGAAAGTCACGTGTTGATTTTTAGTAAATGCAGTACCCACAGACAAATGAAAATATCTCATAAAGTGGAGAAAAGGAGAAAACCCGGTGGGTAAAAAAATCTGCCTAGAAGAGGGACAAAAAAATCACTCAAGAAAACCGGAGAAGTAGTGGCGAGGTCTCCAGTAACTCGGCTTGATGAGGTACCAATGTAGAATGATCATCCCCCAGAGTAGAGAGAGAAATAAATGAGGACAAGAAGGTCCCCTAAGAAGAGTGTTGATGATGTGGTCCTTTGCGTAAATATTGAAGAGAATCCACCTGCACCGAACAACGTTCCTACCCTTGGGAAGGACAGAAAAGGAGCAATGAAAGTCATCCCACTCTACAAAGGAAGAAGAAACATGCATTACTCGATATACGCATCTATTCCGCAACTAAAAGGTGACATAGGTCTAGAAAACATGTGTACAAAAGAAAATGGTAATGCCACTGTAGTATACATGTCGGGAGAGAGAGGATGGTGGGGGCCAATAACCCTCACAAAGGGATCCATAAGAAGAGGTGGATCATGAAACATCTATGAAATATTGGAAGTGAAAAATGTCCCAAGGTGGGAACTCCCAACGAGAGAGATGAATAGGTGATCCCAAATGTGTGATGGCTCAATCGAAGCATATTCCTATAATGCAACACAAGTGGAATCGGAAAATAGACAACTCGAGTCGGTGGATACTCATCCCAAAGGGCTTTCTTAATGAGAGAAATGTCTGAAAAGAATGTATTAACATCACAACATGAAGTAGGAGGAGAAGACTCAATGCGAAGAACTACGGAAGTCTAAGATGAGGCAACATTGCACTTGAAGATAACAACCTATGTATGTGGAGTTTCATCAAATGAACAATTAAAGTGCAATGGAGCATGAAAGGAAATGGTCACATCTATCTCAGAGGAAGGTTCTCAATAGAACACTACTACGGAGAGTTAATGGAAGCATGAACATGGGACGACAATGTGCTATGTGGAGGCAACAATAGGGAGAATGTTATCAATAACAATATCCTATAGTGAATGGTCAACATGGGACTCATGAGTAGCAACAGTGTAGAGGAAAAATCAATAATGAAAGGGATGTGAGAATGGGGAGAATCTATGGAGGCACTAGAGTGGTCTAGGGAAGCGTCACTCTCAGATGGTGAAATAAGGTCACCATACAATTGTCGGATAATGGTCCAAGTAGTGAAAGGGAATTCAATGTGCTTAAACAAATGCAATGTATCCCTAGAAATAGTAATACCGAGAAGGCCATAGACCTCATCATTATGGTTAAACCACTCATACTTTTGTAGAGGCTCATCAGGCTCAAGAACAAGACCATGGAGGTAGGGCAACAAATTGTTCATAGTGCAATGATTGATAATGCTTGCCTTCCAAGATAAAAAAGTTTCTAGAGTCTATCATAACAAAAAAATGGTGAAAGTGAAACTTCATAATGCAGATAAACCCCTAAAATTATCCCAGATGGCACTTTATAACTTAGTGCAAAAAGTACAAGTCCCCAATGAGTTTTGCAAGAACCCCCAAAATGTGGCACTTTATAAAGTAGTGAATTTAAAAATAAATGAAGCCATCATATAGAGCATGAGAAAACATGCACTTTTGACTCAAACAAAGTGCTCAAATCCGAGCTATCGATCAAAAGTTATAGCAAAAACAATTTCTCGTAAATAATGGCTTATTTAATAAAATTTTTGCAAACTGATTTAAAAAAATGCCAGAAATGAGGGCAAAGGGGGTCATGCATATACTCATTGGAATTGGAAAAGAATGAAGAATACAATGATTTAATTTATGAGGGGAAATTGGCTCACCCTTCATCTTTGTCAAACGAAGATACAAGTTTAAAAACACTTAATTCTCCCTTAATACATTAAATCGATTGACTTATATTTCAAAAGCATAAAATGCTAATATAAGGAAAAATTCAAAATGAGAAAATTAATGCAATTTACTCCACGTGGAGAGAGGAACAAAATTAGGTTTTAGAAAACCTAAAAAAATGTTATCGTTGGTGCTTATTTTTTTAATAATTTGATCATTTGTTGCACCTCCATAGACTACAAAATGAAGGTTACAGATCCATCCAAAGGCATGGAGACCACCAAGGAAGGTAAATGCAGGTTGTGGAAGCCAAAAATTGCTCAATGCAAGTCAAAAATGCCTCGGACACTCGAACAAAATGCCCAATGCAAGCAAAAACACCTCTCTTTCGTTGTTGTAGTTTGATTTATGGCCGCTACATACCAAAAATAGTCTTATGCAAGTAAATATAGCTCAATACCAGTAGATCCAAGGGCATTGCAGAGGTTTAGGTGTCATTTTAATCTTGGAGTGATTAAAACTCAACAAAAAAGGTTTTAAAACCCCCAACATCTAAAAATGCCCTTCACACAACAAAAACTCCCCAAAAATGCAAAACGTGGCTTCGAATAACAAAAATGCCCTTCACACAACAAAAACATGGCTTTGAAGGTCAAAATAACAACCCAAATCTGAGGACGCCCTAGCTGATTTCTGAGTGAAACCAAATCAGAATCACACCAAAAAAATCCTTTGGAAGATTCCTTGTAACAAGCAATGGCCCAAACACATTTCTAGAAGCTTTGTCCTGCGTAGAAATGGCCGCCACAATAGAAAAACTACAAAGATTTTTCTTTACCAACAATAAAGTAATTTTTTTACAAATAACAATCTCAATTGAAAAAGAACCAAGACAAAGTCAGATCTATTTGCACATGAACTATTAGTTTCACAAACGAAGTATTCAAAAACTACAAATAACCTAGTAATGGAAAACGTATCACCGGAATGACTCGATACCGTAAAAAGTTTATGGATCTCGATGAAAAATGAATGTACGAGCAATTGCAGAAATTAAAATAACTAATAATAAGATGCAATATGATAAAATTTTTTCTCTTGGGTGCAACTGAGAATCTTTTCCCACTTTTCTCTTGGCCTAGCCTAGGATAAGGAAAAAAGAGTCTCTTGCTTCGATCTAAGGTTGCGAGTCCTTTTTGTTGATTTAACATCTATGGTGGGAAAGAAATAAAAGGATATTTTGGGAAGAAATTAGCTCATTTGGGGATTTTTTTAAGCTGGTTGGAGTTGGTCATTTTTGAGAATGTGTCCATATAATGGAGCAATGGTAGTCATTTCTCTTCAAGGCATAAAGAAATCCTAAAAAAATGACCAAAAACAACATTTCCAATTCTTGGTTCTCATCTTAGATCGATTATCCCCGCTACTTTGAGAAGAGCTTCAATTGGGTGGTCTCCTCCCTATGGATTCTATAGATTAAATTTTGATGGAGCCTCTACGGGAAATATAGGTATTTGTGGTGCCGTATTCCTTAATAGAAATATGAATGAGGAGTTGATTTCAGTGGATCCTTTCATTTACGGGTGGGAAGTCGCAACCTTTCGAAATTCGGGTGTTAGAAAAATGACTAAAATTAGTAATTTATCTAAAAATTGGAAATCTAATAATAAAAGGAGATTCCCATGTAATAGTTAATTTAGTTATTAACAAAAACCTCCTCATGGAAAATTAATTTTCTTTTAATTTTTTTCTATTTTGGTTGATTAATTTTGAGGAGTGGTCAATCAATCATATCTTTTGAGAAGGTAATAGGAGTGCAGATTTATTAGCCAACAAAGGGTAATAATTGCTTATATCAGAAATCATAAGCTCTAATGCCAAGGATTGACATCGCTGGAGGAATGTCTTATTAATTAGGGAAGTTTAAATCATAATGTGATAGGAGAATGATCTCACGTGTGGGAGGGTGGTGTGAATTATACATTGGGCAGTGGTGTCTTCCTTCCAATTAGTATTGTCGGCACTAGTTAGATCAGGAAATCCCCAATGCTCCCCTTCCTTAATTTCGGGTTTGGAATGTGAGATGGCCTTTCTATCGGGTATCACTTAGAAAAGACTAAAACTGGTCTATAAAATTGATTGAGAGAAAACCTTGTTGGTCATTGAAAGCATTCTTGGAGAAAAATACTTATAATTAAGAGGACACACCTACATAAATTCAGAAGTGGCCTCCAATTTTATGGAGCACATTTTGATCATCAAAGGAAAAGGAATTAGCAATGGTGATTAGTCGTAAATAGATTAGGAATAATCATGGAAATGTTTTAGATGAGGTGTGGCAAATGCATGTCGTGCTTCTTAGCCCCCTGTTCTCGGAGGCACATGCATGTTAAGACAGATGGGTTGAAAAGGAAGTGTTTCTAGACTTGGGAAGTGGTTGAAATCCTCAAGGGTTTTATGAGGTCAGTGATCCAATTCTACAAACAAAAAGAGGACGATGTTATGATAATCCCTTGTTTGGACTTGGGGGCCCTCTCTACCCTGAAAATGTTTGCACTATGCTAGTGGAAAGAGCTTTGTGTATTTGTGACTGAGGCTTACACTTGGCTTACCTTTGCGCAGATGGATTGGTGTCAATAGTGGAGACCGATGATTCCATTGCATCCAGAGTTGAGGAACTTAAGGCAAAAGAGGTTATCTATAGTCTTTTTGTTTACCAATGTTTAGTTGGGTATGCTAGAACTTCATTCAAAAAAGGTCTAAATGCTCACCCAAAGTGCGCACAACCACCATGTCCCTCTTTAGTTACTTATTAAGATGTGTGTTAAGTATGCAGTCATTCATTTCATGTGAAAAGATAACATTGCAATAAAAACAACAAAGATACATACAAGCACATAACTTGAACAATCATTTATGAGTACAAACAACTAACAACAAAATTTGTAATAAGAAGCCCATCATATATTCAATCCATTACATGTACTCACAATTGATTACATCCATGTGTGCATCACTTAGCGCTAGGAAATTACATACTATCAAACTATAATCGCATACCATACACCTCAAAGAGATGCAACACCTATTTATATATGATGGGAACTTGTCCTTCACCGCTTACATGTTTTAATTCTAACAATAGATGTCCTAAATATAGGTTGCATGCCTTTTAAACTCATACTATAACTCTCGATCTAGCTATACATAACTCAATCTCATCCATGATTTGATCCTATAAATAGATTTCCTCCTTGCATGTACTTTTCCTTCTATTAGTTTTTTATCCTTTCTTTGCCTATTTCTAGACGTGCCTTGTATGCTACGCCAACTCTTCTTTTTGATATTTTTAGCCTTCATTGGGAATTTGGCTAAGTCCTGTAACTTGTGAACATATGCAAACCCTTGTACACCGATTTCTTTCCCCTTTTACGCATACCTTTCAAGCACCGACTGTATCTATTTTCTATTTATGCACACCCTCCTACACACGGTCTTCAACTTTCGTGTATGGCTAGTTTTGGAGATCAAAATCGCATCCCGCCCGAGTTATAGACAACCCAAGATTTTGAGGAAACATGGGAATGTCTCCAAGTTGTGGGAATCAGACTTCGTGAGACATACCTCCAAAGAATATTGGTTCCTCTATCTATTCCTAATGCTAGACATGTAACTATCTATTCCTAAATTAACAATCCAAGGGACCAAGGGAAGAGAGAGGTGCATAAAAAGAAAATCCTAAGCTAAAAGGAGGTGATAGCACCAAGAAAAGGGGAATCAATATCCATGAGGGAGAAATGAGAAATAAATGAAGGAAAGGGTAGACAAGTGTGCCACAGATCCAAAACAAAATTCAAACTCTCATTCCCATGGAGCAAAATAGAAAAGGAACTTGCAAAAGGAGAATAAATATGCACAACATACCACCAATGCAATAGAGAGGAAAGATAATGCAATAAACACAAGCTAGGGTAGTGAATAACCAAAAAATATGAATTTTATTGCCTTAGAAGGATGCACAGTCTATTACAATGAAGGAAGAAGGCAATAATCACCCAAAAAATGTCCATATATGAGGCCTGTAACTCAAATTTGTTTGGGACACCATTTTGGCATGGTGCCTTTGCAAAAATGGAGAAATATTACATTACAATAAAAATGAGTTGCATATATAGAAGAAGAAGAGGGGAGAAAGGAAACTCAAAATTAAGGAGCCCAACCACTTCTTCAACCACCCAGAACTAATTAGCATTCAAGTTTGCAGACCCAACATGGGCACCATCAATTTTTGCAGAGCCCATACCCAAAAATGACCATGAGATAATTTTTTACAATTATGACTCATAAATTACATTTTTGTGACCCAAATATAATCCCATCATGTAGTACTCATCGAGACCTTTCGATGATATAAAGTTTGTCTAATTTGGTGCCGTGGATCAAAAGTTATGACCATTTGAAGTTTCCCATGTCATCCGCACAGTTGATGGCCACGGGGCCATCAAATTTAACCTCGGGGTCCCTCCCACCGACATGTCAGCTTCCTATTCGGTCTTAGAGTCCATCCATTTTGATTTGAGGGATTTGAGGAACCAATGGATTTTAAAAAGCCATGGAAAACAAGAAAGCCATAGAAGACAAGGAACTTGTGAATTTTAAGGATCCACGGGAAAGAAGGAAACTACAAATTTTAAGGATCTGTGGAAAAGAAGGAATCCATGAATTTTAAGGATCTGTGAAAAAAGAGGAAGCTGTAAGAAACTAGGACCCATTGAAAAGAAGGAATTTGTGGATTTTAAGGATTTGCAAAAAAAGAGGAAGCCACAGATTTTAAGGATCCGCATGAGAAAAGGGGACCCTGAAATTTTAAGGATGCACAAAAAAGTGGAAGATGAGAAAAAGAGAAGGATGAGAAGAAGAGGGAGATGAAGAAAAGAGGAATAAAGGGAAAAAGAAGATGAAGAAAAGAAAAAAGAGGGAGAAAAGGAAGAAGAGAAAACATTTTGAATCAATTTGTCTAAATAAACATGAGTGTTTATTTGACAATATTTTGGCAACGACCTCTTGGGGGACATCTTCCTGTTAGATGATGTAGACCAATAGCCTTGAAGCATCCATTGGGCATGGAGTCAGCCCTATAAACTTGAAATCGACCTCAAAATTGAATTTCTCTTAATTTTGAGCCAACATGAAGTCTTGGTTGGATTTGAAGATGATCTTAAAATGCCTTAGCACCTTCTTCACTTGAACACCACTTCCACCAATGGACCATGCAACAAAACAAAACACCACAATAAACTATGTACAAACATGGAAAATCATACATGTTCCAAGTGGAAACATGCAGAGTGTGCATAAGCACTTGTTTTGCAATAAGCAAACCTACACTAACCTACTCTAACCAAAGGTAAAGGAAGCTAAACAAAACCTACAAATAAGCGGGGAGAAGTAGCTACCTTTCCTCAAAAAAATTAGACCATGTCACTGATTTGGCACTGAACATGGTCTTTAATGAGAGTGAAAACTATTGTGTAGCTGATTTTCCACCCTTCTGCTTAAAGTATCAACAAAAAATAGAAAAAATACCTCTTTTAGTTGTTATGTATTTGGATTTGAGAGGTATTGAATTGGCATTTGGCGTCATCAAGCTCTTCCTCAAGCCTATGGAATGAGCATGACTAGTTGTAACTCTAATTTTGGCTACATGCAAACTAGATATCTGATTGTACATGTGGCCTTAGGAACCAATGGGTTGATCCTTGTGATTTTTCCATTCTTTTGAAGCTCATCCCCTTAAATAGGGGCATCCTGTAGAATTTCCTCGAAGATGGCTATTTTTGAAAGGCTAGTTTGGACTTAGTTCAGCCTTCTCCATGATGACTTTTGATTTTGCAATGGTGTCATCATCT
Organism: Taxus wallichiana var. yunnanensis; assembly: GCA_018340775.1. Classification (NCBI taxonomy): domain Eukaryota; kingdom Viridiplantae; phylum Streptophyta; class Pinopsida; order Cupressales; family Taxaceae; genus Taxus; species Taxus wallichiana. The sequence goes on along the minus strand of CM031234.1, from coordinate 644,943,157 downwards.
CTTCCTCTGTTGAAGCCCAAAGTTTGAAAGATCAAACTCATTCATTTTTTCTTCATGAGCACTGATTTGGGTAGGATCTTCCTTCATGTTCTCCTCCATGGTAGGTTAATCAACAAAATCATATTGAACAAAAGAAAGAAAGAAGATTTCAATTATACAATCTTTATATAAGTCCTCTCGAATCCGATTTATTTCCCCATATCTAATTTTTCAAGTTGGGATGAATCAACAACCTCCATGAACACGGTGCCATCATGGACACTACATTCAGAGTAGAGAGATTGTTGATCATCTTATTTTTGTACTTTCTCTATTGCAAAACTAGTCTCCACCTTGTGTTCTTTAATCCAAATCTCTGCTAAAGGCTTGACCAATTGTGACCTCTCGATTGGAATCAAAATTTTCACTCATTCCTTCAAATTTTGTACAAGTTGTTCTTTGTTGATCTCTTCAACTTGCTGCCCTCCTTGACTGATTTTATGATTTGTTTCTTCCCAAAATGGGTTTGGGAATGCAAGAGGATGGGTGGGCTGGGATTCAACTAATTTTTTTAATGGTTGTAATAAAGGGGAATGTGTTATATCTTCTTGTGGAGGATGTTGAAGTTTGGAAGAAAAGAGGGCAAATAATTGAAGGTGAAATGAAAGGGAAGAAGATGAAGGGGAATCGTTAATGGGAGTAGGCGGGAAGTTAGGATCATGAAATATTGGATGATATGGTATAGGTTGGGGAGGAGGAATGAGAGGGATATAAGATAGTAGTGTAGAGTTTTGGCATTGACAGGGTTTCCCAACACCAGATTTGTGATCCTCCATTAACTCAACCCACATTGTAATTTGGGGCATCATCTCAACTTTGAAGTATAGCTTTTGTTGAAGGATGAACCAACTTGGTATAGGGTCAACCCATGGACAAGGGACCCTAAAACCAATCATGGCTACCTTTATTGAACATGTAATCCTGAATGCACCATGCCCACCTCCATTTCTTGAATCTACCTCTATAAATCAACATCTTCCATGGAGTTTCCACCATCATTTGCATAACCCTATTCTTCAAAAACATTTTGGTTATATGAATAACCATATGGGTCAGTGGGGGTGGGTTATATGCATATTATTCATATGATGGGGCTCATAAAACTAATTTGGAGGAGGATTTTGAAACTGTGGGGATGGAGGGGACTGGTTTTGCTACTACAAATGAGAATCCCAACGAGCGAATGAAGCCATGATTGCAAAACTTCATGAGGGAATAAAATGGAAGGATGGAAAGAAAATAAATGAATGGAAATGAATGAAAAGGATAGTTTGCAGAAACTAAGGTAATGGGTTTGTTAGAATAGTGGAGTCACAAGATGTGCTTGAAAACTACCTCCAAAGGTTGGATATCACCAATAACACATCAAACTTGGTAATATGAATTTATAAAAATCTTCAAACTCTGTCCCACCAGGTGTGCCAAAAGTGTTGGAGCTCAAAATTGCACCCGCCCCAAGTCATCAGACAACCCCAAAATTGTGAGACAACATGGGACTGTCTCCAAGTGTGGGACTTGCACCGTGAGACAAACCTTCAAATAAGGATGGTTCCTCTACCTATTCCTAATGCTAGACATGCAACTATCTAATCTTAAACTAACAATCCAAGGGACCAGGGGAAGAGAAAGGTGCATATAAAAGGAAATCCTAAGCTAAAAGGAGGTGATAACACCAAGAAAAGGGGAATCAATCTCCATGAGGGAGAAATGAGAAAAAAATTGAAGGAGAGGGTAGAAAAGTGTGCCATAGATCCAAGACAACATTCAAACTCTCATTCCCATGGAGCACAACAGAAAAGAAACTTGTAAAGGAGATTAAATATGCACAACATACCACTAATGCAATAGAGAGGTGAGATAATGCAATAAACACAAGCTTGGGTAGTGAATAACCAAAAACATGAATTTTATTACCTTACAAGGATGCACGGTCTATTACAATGAAGGAAGAAGGTAAGAATCACCCAAAAAGGTCCAAATCTGAGGCTTGTAACTCAAATTTCTTTAGAACACCATTTTGGCATGGTGCCTTTGCAAAAATGGAGAAATATTACATTACAATAAAAAAGAGTTGCATATATAGAAGAAAAAGAGGGAGAAAGGAAACCCAAAATTAAGGAGCCCAACCACTTCTTCAACCACCCAGGACCAATCAACATTGAAGTTTTTAGGCCCAACATGGGTGCCATCAATTTTGATAGAGCCCATACCCAAAAACAACCATGGGATCATTTTTACAATTATAGCTCATAAAAGTACATTTTTGACAAAAATCTACTCCCATCATGTATTACTCATTGAGAACTTTCCGACGATATAAATTTTGTCTAATTTGGTGTCATGGATCAAAAGTTATGACCATTTGAAGTTTCTCATGTCATTCACACAATTAACAACCACATGGCCGTCAAATTTAACCTCGGGGTCACTCTTGCTGACATGTCGGATTCCCATTGGGTCTTGGAGTCTATCCATTATAATATTGGGGATTTGAGGAACCCACTGATTTTTATAACTTGTGGAAAATAAGAAACCTGTGGAAGACAAGGAAATCATGGATTTTAAGGATCCACAGAGAAGAAGGAAACCATGGATTTTAAGGACTCGCGGAAAAGAAGGAAACTGCAATTTTTACCTTGAGGTCCCTCCTATTGACATGTCAGCTTCCTATTGTGTCTTAGAGTCCATCCATTTTTATTTGAGGGATTTGAGGAACCAATGGATTTTAAAAACCCATGGAAAACAAGAAACCCATGGAAGACAAGGAACTTGCAGATTTTAAGGATCCACAGAAAAGAAGGAAACTACAAATTTTAAGGATTTGTGGAAAAGAAGGAATCCACAGATTTTAAGGATCCATGTAAAAAGAGTAAGCCACAGGAAACTAGAAGCCACAATAAAGAAGGATTCCACGAGAAAAAGAGTAAGCCGTGGATTTTAAGGATCCATGGAAAAGGGGGAAACCAAGATTTTAAGGATCCACGAAAAAAGTGGAAGCCACGGATTTTAAGGATCCATGGAAAAAGTGGAAGATGAGAAAAAGAGGAGGAGAAGAAGAGGGAGATGAAGAAAGGGTAAAAGAAGAGGTAGAAAATATAAAAGAGGGAGAAGAAGAAAAATATAAAACCCCCTCATTTTGAATCAAGTTGTCCAAATAAACATGAGTGTTTATTTGACAAAAACTAGTACTTAGCCATTTTCTTTCTCAACATTACCCCACACTAGGAGTATTGTTTGTCCTCAAGAATATCATGAATCAAATAATAGTCCCACAAAGAATAGCTAAAAGAATGAAATAATATTTTAAGAATAAAGAAAATGGGAAATTTCTCGAATGAATAATCTTTCATCCACGCACGCATCCAAAATTAAGCCTTAGGAGGTGGGAGGAGTTACGAAACTCTTTGTTTATTACATATTGTAACTACTTCCATTCATTGAGCTCTTTGATGGCCTTATCTGGAACTATCTCCATAATAGTTGGTTCCTCTTAGAAAGTTAGCTCGCCCACCTTCTCTTTCAGCTCCTTAACCACCACATCTAAGTCTAAGGTAATACCGCTAGAGTATCCATCCCGAACATTACCATAGGATGGATCTCCTCGAGCCTCTCCTAAAATATGTCTTTCATGAATTTTATTAGTTCTCTATTTTCAACAACCTCTTTCATAACCCTCTTGCACTTGGCCTTGTTGGTATTCATGGTGGTCTATATTTTATTTAACTTCGCATCCTCAACTGTGGTGCACACACTAAGTATCAGAGAGAAATCCCGACAGTTGTTAAAAAATTTTATGCCTTATGTGTGGCCTCGCTTACTTCCACAATAAGTGCTTCATATTCTTCAATCTTTTTCTCTACCTTTTATTTATTCATTTTTACCAATTCTTACGTTGATGCCCCGACCCACTTTTCACTTTGATTAAAAACATTTGAACCACATCCTCCAAATAGTCCATCTTTGTATCATACTCTGCTTTTCCTCTTCTACCAATTTTGGGCATGTGCACTTGATATTAGTCACTATATCCATTGCTTTATTATACGTGTCAGCCATTCTCTTCTTAAAATCTTCTACATGATATTGGTCTCTCAACCCCATTGTGTTGTATATCATTTTGCATTCTCTTGACCATGACCCCTTTGTCAATATTTCTTCTCCCAACTTTGGCAGCCATCTTGTTTAACACATTTCAAGCTTTTTCATCAGAGATATTGGTGCATTCAATAACAAAGATAACCCTACCTAGTTCTTTCTTCAGTTTCATCTTTGAATATGACTCCTTGTTCACCTCAAAATCAAGCTCTTCCATGTGTGTCTGCATAGTCCATGAGAGCATATTACTTGTGCACAAAAGTGCCTCAACCTTATCAAATAGTTCCCAACATAATAGGTCCTATGTTGGAACTGAATTTTGGTATATGGCCCTTAGCACCTTTGAGGGGTCATCTATGTATGACATTAGGGGTGCCTCTGGGGTTGCCATTAGTTCCTTCCTCATGTACGTGGCTTCATCGAGGTCTCCTGTGTTATACTAAATTGTTCTCGAATCATCTCTCCTCCAGCGCCTTAACCTTCACCAACAACTTGTTCTTCTCAACCATCTTCCTCCTCCTCCTTATTCTCTTCTTCTTGCGCATCATGCAATCCTTTTCCTGCTCGGACCCTTTTCCTCTTGGAATTATTCCTACACCTATTCCTTGCATGGTTATTCTTGTACAAGTGGTTCTTCATCCTTGTCAAAATTATGAAGGATGTGGGGGTTCTCCTCTTGTGTCGGGCTTGGCTTGTGATCTTCTTGAATTAGAGGCTCCTGATGTGTGTGTGAGGTACTTTCTTCCGGTTTCTCTCCTCGCATTTTATTTCTCTTACTACGGTCCAACCGACCCTTGGTTACATATTCTTCTTCCTCCTCTAGAGGACTTTCCTTATCTTGTCACTTGGTAATTTTAACCTTCTTGGTCCTTGGGGCTCGACATCTTAAGGTTGCGCTTCTTGTCTTTCAACTTTGGGTGAAAATGTATGTAAAACCTACAAGCCTCATTTCTAACCGCCAAGGTTACTATGGGGTTGAGGTCCATATTGTTTGTTTCCATTGTTTCCACATATGGTGCCTTGGGCTCATAACCATACGTATTTCGTAAGATGATGTAGTCCGAGTCCACCAGTCTTGCATTGAACTTCAATGGTTACACATCTAGTATCCTATTCACTATGCCCTTAAAGTATCTTGTGGTGAATGTAAATGATAGCTTACACCATGGCCCCATTTCTCCATTTTTCAACAAAAATATTCTAAGGAAAAAGTGTTTCCTTATAACGAATTTTGTTTGCTTATCCAAGATCATTGGAAGTTATCTTGTGACACGCCACTACTTTTTGATACGTCACACATTATTCTATACCAATTTTCTAGGTGAAACTTATATTTATTTGTGGTCATACCCTCGCAAGTGTACTTGTAAAACCTCTCTCGCCAGAGAATTATTTTCTATGGGCTACTCCCATATGTTATCCTCGGAGCCATCCGGTACCCCTATCTCACATAAGAAAATTAGCAAAATAATGGAACTCCAAGTAATTTTCTCTCCTTTATCTACTTGGTCCTTCACCTCCCAATGATTCCTTCAATTATGTACAATACAATGTTATATTGGGAATTTTGAGCCATCTTATACATGATGTGTAAGAACTTCTTTTTAATTCCTTCCGCCACTTAGAAGCCCCTAGCTAATAGATTGCCAAGTGCATAACCACTCTAGTCCCTGGATCCATTATATTCACAAATTTGAACGCATGATTCCCCCTCTAATATGGAACTTTGATGTTGTGGCTTCTATGGAAGCCTCATCATGCAAGTCCAAGGCTATTTCCTCACCATTATCGCATAACACTCTTTGTTACCTTATAAATGCATTGTTTTCGTTAACCACATCATTCTACCAGTGAAGTAGAAATAGTCTTCGTATACCCTAGACATCAACCATTGGTACATGTGCATGAGACTCCCAAAATAAGGTAACTTGAAACATCTATGTCCTTGCACATCGTGTCATCTAAAACCACTTGTCCCTCTATAATCTATCTTAATTCTTTCACCACATCCTTCTAAATGTCTATCTCATGACCCTCTATTCAGTGATTGTACTCACTAATCTTGCATTTCAAGAGTTTTGATTCCCATGGCTGCCCTACAATCACCTCTTGGGGGTATTGCATTTCAGAAAACCACTCTTCAGAAATTCCAAAGTTGGCTTCTTATTATTCGATGCTCTCCTTGGTGCCATTATATTCTCAAACTAATATAACCTTTAAATATGTAAACTATGTGCCCTAGGTTCCAGTAAATTAACCACTTACTTGTTCAACTTGCCTTTGGTGTCAAAAATCATCCTTATTTCTAAATCCTTGCATTTCTCTTCCTTTCCGTGCCCTAGCTTAATGTGTGAAGCTCTTTTCCCTAATTCAACCTACAAATCCCTTTGTCTTAGTTCTCGCGTCTTCTCCTATGAACCCTAACTCATTCTCCTACCTTCAAACCCTTTTCCTAGCTTTTAATTCTCATAAGGAGCTCCCTTCCATTAAGGTTTTATTCTCACTCTTTAATCACTATGGTTCACACTTCATTCACAACTTCTCTATTTCATTCTTTGCACTTCACACTTTGTCGTAATTGAGCTCTTCACACACTAGTTATTCAAAAAGAAAGGTAAGAATGAAATCATTTATGCCCCTTTTATAGATTTCTCGATTTCTAACCACATTAATTGCACTCCAATTAGCACCACTTTTTAAATTTAAAGTTTTTTTATGATTTTATGCTTTTTCTTCCACTCTCTCATATGTATAATAGTCCATAATCTTATGGAGCACTACTACTTCCCATGCTATAGATCCTCTGTATGCATCTTCCTGCGTCACACATATCCTTCTACACCAATTTCCAAGTAGTTTATATTTTTGCTGCCTCCCTCATGTTACCTTGTGTGACCCTTCATTCACAAGGTTTTCTTATATGAGAAATTCCATCAACTTTAGGTTCATTCATACCTTCCATCTTTAAGAACCTTTGCACCTTATTCAACCACTATTAATGCTTTCTTCCACATACCAATACATTTTTCCATTACACACCATTATTGTACCCATCGCACACTTGTTTATCATCCTCCTACCAAGTATGTGTTACGTACCAAAATATTCTCCATGCCACTCTAAAAGAATGTACACGGTCCTTTGCGCATCAAGTATAAAATAGAGTAATCAAATCTTGTGCATGAATACGCTTATTAAAAAAACAAAAAAACATAACATAAAAGTAAATCTAACCTAAGTGGAAATATTAACTTATTACAAACATATAAGAATATTATTTATAGTAGGGCTTTAGCCTACTCCCATTGAAGTAACTAGGAAACATAGTGCCAACTAGAGTGCTTATAACTAACATGCACATGATCATGCAGATCTTGGTTATTGAAAATGTTCTCAACCAATGCACCTCGAGCTTCCTAGGGTGGAATTTTTTTTTTTGAGTCATATAGAGCACCATCTTTCCAAATATGAAAGATGTATTTTTAATGTGTGTATCATGTTAGGCATTACGTGTATATTTCTCTATCTTCGACTCCATCATGTAATTTTGCACCGCTCATCCAATTATATTAGTTTGTCAATGCGCACATCCAATACTTCCTTATGATCAAGTCCTCCTACACATGTAATACATAGGGAGGGTAATATGAAATCTGTACAAAAATGGATTCCGCACAAAACACCAAATTAAAAGGTGTGGCCTTATTCAACATGTAGTATTTGAATTGCACTAACGCATTGTGCGCATCGAAACCTCATTCAAAAAGATTGAATGTTCACCTGAAGTGTGCACAACTACTAGAAGTCCCTCCTTTGTGTTGCTTATCAAGATGCCACTTGATATTCATGATGATAATTATGTACTCAAACATAATTAACCATTACATACATTCTTTTGGAAACACATGTAATAAGGAAACATGACAGATTAGATAATAATTAATATCAATTGTACCATGATATCTCCATATTCAGACATAAAAATGATCATAATCCATCCACCATAATCCATTATATCAAAATTATTACATCACATAAGATGAATACATAATAGTCATTATATGTGATCATAGAGCCATTAACACAAACATATCAAGGCAACATAACATTAATACATAACATGAGAGATGATAATAACTAGTCCATAAACTAATTATTTATAGGGGTGGGGACTTTACCATCACCGCCCATGCACTTCCTAATAACACGCATGCTCAAGATAGCCATGCGTACATAGTTGCATGCTTTACAAGGAAAATTCTAATAATATATTATCTAATAATATCCTACTTTAATCCTATTATAAACTAGACCCATGCATGTAGTTTCTCCAAAAATAGCCATTTCTTGCTCACCAAGGTAGCCTATTTTTATCCTTTTCTTGATGAACACTCTAAGTCTATTTTTATCCCACCCTTGGAAAATGGCTAAGTTCTTAATATGCCTATATGCACAATCCTATGTGTAATCATGTTCCTTTCCACGCACGCCCTCTTGCACGCCATTCAAAATCCTCATGCGCTGTGTGTTTCGCCTATTTCGATACTTGGTCATTTTATCATCCAAACATTACCCCACACTAGGTATGTTATCCATCCTTAGAAACACTAGAGTATGTTACATAAAAAGAATAGCAGAACACATTTTTTTCACCAAGAATGAAGAATAAAGAACACGGTTTGCACCAAAGGATATAAGAATCAATCTGTCCTAGGAGATGAGAACTAGAAATTCCTAACCAATATTTTCTCTAGTTCCTTCCACCCTTCCAATTATTTACTTTTAAATTGATGTGTTATAAAAATTCTAGGGACCTTTGTAGAGTAAATCGGTTCACCTATCTTCCTTCAATTTGCTCAATCAAAGCTCCCAACTACTTAGCCACGTCATCCAACACATCCATCCTACGTGGAATCTATGGGAAGAGTTCCTTTAGTCTATCCTTGAGTGAGGTCTTCAACATGTTTATTATTTCCTCTTCTTCTCTACCTCGTCAATATTTTCTTCCATTCCACCCTATTATTATTGTTCTTGGTCCTGAACTCCTTCAACTCGCTTCATCTCTAAAAAAATCAAACTTACAATATGCTCAAAGTCCTAACAGCTTATCATATACAAACCCTAAAAATAACATAGCCTCTTTAGCCTCCTGTCAACAAATCATACTATGTGAGGTGTTCTTCAACTGCTCCATGTCACTTTTATTCTATCGGGCCAATACTTCTTCCATGAACTCTATTACAAGAATTTTGTTTTCATGTGTGATCATGCATGCCAAGTACTCTAAACAATGAATTTTCATGTTATATGAAGGTTGAATTTGATCAACAAGATCTCAAGTGTTAATCGTGATAGCATCTCGTGATGCATTCTACCTTCTTATATGATGCGCGAGTGTCACTTCTCTTTCCCGAGCTCTTGTTTTAGCCTCCCAATTTTTTGACCTTTCTTTTCAAGCTCTCTATCCATCTCCTTGTGCATATTATTTATGCAGCTTGTCAAAGATTCACACCCCTACCTCCGTTGATAGTTTGTTAAGTTCATTACAGTGCTTGTTAATTTGTCAACACCGTGTGTTAACGATCATGTATGAATCTCTTGGTGTAGATTTAAGTTGGGTCTCGGTTAGTGATTGCACACTAAACTCAAACTCGGCTCTTCCATATGCAACTAAAATTCCTAGGAGAGAATATTCCTTGTGCATGTCAAGGCTTATTACTTTTTAAATAATGACCAACATAAGAGATCTTTTGTGGCCACTATACTTTGATATCTTGTACGTAATAATTTACTAGGATCATCATCATATTGAATCATAGGGCCCTGGGGTGTGTGTCTTGGCTTCCTGTTCTTCTCACGAGTCCCTTTTGAAAAGCTCAATGCAAGGGTGTTATTTGCATTACATGATTCTTCTTCACCATTATTATTTTCTTCTTCCTCCTCATGCTCCACTTTTTGCTCAAGAATGTTCTCTACAATGTGCTCTACCTCACACTCAATAGTGTACTCAACATGTGATTCAATATGGTGCTTAGCTCCATGCTCCTTAGTAGGCTCATGCCTCTCCTCCAAACTCTGAGTAATAGGTACTTCATGGCATTCCTCTTCTGGCTTCTTGAGTGGGATCTCATCATAATGCACATTGCACTCATCTATATTTGTCTCCTAATGTCATAGACCAAGGGGTCCTTCTACAACACTTCCTCCGATCTCTCTCTCGTGTCTTATCTAGACACTACATTTGATTTATTTTTCACTGGATACTTCTTGTTTCATGATTGCTTCATGTTAAAACTTGGTTTAGAATCCTTGCATGCTTTGGTGTATTACTTGAAGTTGTGCTCTTCACAAGAGTATCCTTAGAAGGAGTATCCTCTTCTTCTTCATCGGGAGGATTATCCTCGCATGTCTTCTTCGCACCTCCATTTTATTTCATGTGGACACATCCGGGATCTTCAAGCCATTTTCAACATATTTCCCATTCTCCATCCTTGGCTTCAAATAAATATAAACCTTTGCTACCTCTAAAGTACCAATTTACTGAGTGATGGAATTAGTCATGTTGATATTGTCGATATCGATTTCTCTTCATATGCGCTCTTCAAGGGATACATATATGTCTTTATCAATGTGTGGTACTCATAGTCCACCTTATCTACGTCAAACCTCGCCTTACAAGCCTCAAATAACTTGTTTACTACAACAAAGTAATGCAATTGTAAATGCAAATGAAAATTTTCACCAAGGACTCTTCAACCCATACTTCAAATAAAAACGAACAATGCAAAAGTGATGATAGACAACAAACTCAACATTTCCTTCTAATTACATAGGTAGTTCACTTGGAATGTGATATTTTACTCCAAATGTCTTGCACATCCTTTTGTACCATTTATATCCTCTCGGCCTTATATGCAAGATCAATTGTTTCACATGTGTAAGTCACCAAATAGTTTTATAGGGGATGTGTTTTCTTTGGGGAACTCCCATATTTTATCATTCGGCCCATCCGACACCCCAAGTTCAAAGAACACAACTAGTAGTAGGACATTTCCAAATGTGATCTTGTCCCCCTGTGCACACTTACTTAATGATCTCCTATGCTATGAATCCAATAAGGTTATAGATTATGCCTTAAAATTTTTCTTTGTGACATGGAGGCATCACTTGTTCACACTGCCGCCATCTTTCTTGTCCATTAAAATTTGTAAGTAAACACATGGCCATTCTCGATGACATGATCATCGAGCTTAGAAATTTCCATGACACATCCTCCCATTGGTACTTCATCGCTCCAATAATCTTATTCACTTCATCATCATCTTCCGATTCCACTAGAAGTTTTATCCCCGTGCTTCAAGGCTAGTAAATTTTCCAATCAAAGGCATGGCAAGGCACATCCTCCTACCTACAAAGTAGAAATATTCCTCATGGATGTGCGACATCAGCCATTGGTAGAGTCGCTCAAGTTTTAAATTATGGGAGCTTGTAGATCCAAAGAACTCCATGCTCTAAAAATATGATACCCCTTTTCATCATAGATGGGATTAGCATCCACCATCCTTTCCTCTATCCTTTGAATCAAATCAAGATCTATCTCACACACGTTCCCATCAAAGTGTGATGGTTATAGTCATTGAATTAAATTTTCCTTACGAGTGATACCTAGTCTTTCCCCATAAGCACTCCATCAAGGTATTACACTTTTGAGTACCATTCTTCTTGGACATATTTGATCATGGGATTTTACTTTCCCTTACCTTTTCCTTTCCCTTGGGTGATGCGGTCACTTTACCTTCTTGGGCGTTATGTCACATGCAAATCCCAACTTTGCAACTACTACACTTCTATGCCTTAGGTACCTTTTAATTTCTCACCTCCAATCGCTCGCACCGAATATCCTCCTTACCTTGTTCCCTTTTCTCACCTCTGTGCCCTAATCCTTTAAACCCTAACCAAAAACCCCGTAAACCCTTCTCCTATTGTAAACACGCTTCCATGCCATTCCTAAGTCTCAATATTCCTCGAAGGAGATCTTCTCACTCACCCGTGTCCTCACTTTGATCTAGTTCAGTTGATTTTTCAGGTTTACACACACTTTCACAAGAAATTACATGAAATCATAGTTGAAAATACACAAGTTCTTCACAAGGTAAGGTAAAAATAAATTTACCCCGATGCCCCTTTTATATATTTTCAAATTTTTACCACATTTAATGCTCACCACCAACCACCGTACTATAACTTTAAATCTACTTTTTCTATTTTTTTTTCACTTTTTCCTCTATTTTCTTCCGTGCACTACAATCTTAACCTTATAACACACTCACTACCTCCTAGACCACAAACCTTCTTGCATCGCAAAGACATAAACCTCTGCACCATATAACAAGTAGTTCATCCTGCCGCTACCTACCTCACATTACACTCGTGCAATCCTTTTCCACGCGTGGTCTTTATCTTGAGTAATTTTTTACTATCACCATCCTTCTCATTTCTTGTGTAACCTTTTTAATATTTTCCTACACACACATCTTGTAATTGGCACACCATTCTTCTTCCATCGCAAACATATATTTATTTACTTCAACTATCCTTTAAGCAATCAAAGGTCTCTTTTTAGCTTGAATATATACCTGATTCACCCCACACTAAAAGTATGCATTGTCCTCTACGCATGAACTCAATAAATAGTAATCAAATTCCTATGCAAAAACATTCTTATTACAATAAAACTAGGAAATAACAATTGGAAGGAAATACATGAAAGGGAAACCTAATATAAGTGGTAATATTGCCTTATTACAAACACCAAGAAGATTATTTATAGTAGGGATTCAACCTACTCCCATTGAAGTAAACATACACCATAGTGTTGTCCAACGCCTACAATTGACATGCACTTGATTCTAGTATCTTGGCTACTACAAAAGGTCCCAACCAATGCACCTTCAATTTACGGGTGTTGCATAAAGTTGGAGTCATAGAGGACCATATTGCTAACTATGAATGTATTGTTTTGATGTGCCTATCATGCCATGAATTTTTTACGACTTATCGGGAGTCTTTAGATCCAACGCACAATTGCGTGCTATTCATATAATTGAATTAGTTTTTCAATGCACTCCTCTAACACTTGTTCATTATCTAATCCACTTGCGCACATAATATGTAAGGATGGTAACATGAATTCAACATGTAGTACTGATTTTGTGCGAAAACTAATTGAAAAGGTGTGGCCTTATTCAATTTTTTATATGTGGTCATGTAAGCCCAAAGTACAACTGGAATTTTATCATCCCAGTCCTTCATTCCAATAAAAAAATATTTTTCAATGTTTGTCCCAAAATATTTTTAAAAGCCTCTACAGTACCATTATCTTGAGGATGATAAGGAGTGGTTTTATGGTGTGCTATCATAAAATTTTCCAACAAAATTCTGATTGTCTCATTTAAGAAATGAGTTCCTCTATCACTAGTCAAGCTCAATGGAAAATGATACCTGCTAATTATATTTTCCCATAAAACCTTATCGCTGTAGCTGAAGTACAATACTTTGTAGGCGTCTCCTTTTCTCACCTTGTTAAATAATCTATGTAAGTAATAATGTAGTGCACACCTATCTTATGCGTGGATGGTGCAATAAGCCCTATAAAGTCAATAACCCACTTCTTAAAAGGTTATGTTCTAGTAATTGGTCTAAGGGGCATCTCATCTCTATTTCCAAGCTTTCCAATGCAATGAAAATGATCACAAGCTTTCACAAAATCCTTAACATCTTTGTACAAAGTTTCCCACCAAAGTCCAACCATGAGGATCTTGTGCGCAGTTGCATCACCTGCATAATGTCCTCATGCTATTACGCCATGAGCTTCCTCCAAAATAGCTTCATACTCATGCTATAGTACACAAAAACATAATATCTCATCTCTACCCAATTTATATAAGTCACCTCTAATAAGGCACAACGCGAATGACAAGCTAAATTTTCTCAAATGTCTTCATGCCTTTAGGTGCCTGTCTCATGTGTAGGAATACTACAATATCCTCCAAATCTACAAGTGTGTGATTCAACTTAAATAAATGCGCATCCAATATTGTATCCTCGGTGCTTTGTGCGCCCTCACCATAATTAATTCTTGATAAATGATCGGCCTTGAATTTCTCTTCTTGGGCTTGACAAAAACCATGAAGTCAATTTCTTAAAACATAAGTATCCACTGTGTAGACGTGCCCTTGAAAAACATGCTTATTAACTAACTAAGTATTTTAATTCCATGTCATCTATATATAAGTTAAATGGAGTAGCTAATAAGTATTGTCTTAACTTGTGAAGCGCGTAGATCATAGACAAAGGTTTGCGCTCCCTTATTGTATAATTCTACTCCGCAGGTGTCAACTTCCTACTTGCAAAACATATAGGATGATCCACAATTACTTCCCATGGTTGTGCTAAGATCGCACCGATTTCCATATTAGAAGCATCAACATGTACATGAAATGGTTTATCCCAAGAAGGAAAGCAAAAAATAGGTGCAGTGGTAAACCTCTTTTTTAAGGTCTCAAACACCCTTTGTTGCACATGTTGGCATGTGGTTCTCTAGGTGTTTTCATTGATGCAAAACCACATTAATGAAAAATTAGATGATGGATTAGGGTCATATGATGTTGTGGATGGTGTTGACATGCTGGTTCATTGAGTTCATAAAGATATAGTGAGATTCGGTGAGGTTCGCTTGCTCTTGAAAGCCTATTCAGTGCCTAAGTGATCCCGCATGACAATATGGGATTCTTGGATGCTTGAAAAGCATGTTGGAATGATGGATAATAGGTTTGGAGAGTGATTTTTACTCACATTAGTTGCATGATGCAAATATAGGTGATTATCTATGTTACAGTGCTCCGGTGGAGCAAATATGGATGTTAAGAGGTGTGAGATTAAGGTATGGAGCTATATGTGATTAGTTATGATTTTATTCAGGTATATCATGGTGTACCAAGTATGTTTGGGTCATTTTGAGTGATTTCATGATGAGTTGTAGTGTTATTCCAGTTGACCCTAGCTTCTACAGTGTAAAACCATAAGGGGTAGCTAGGTAAGTCTTAGTGGATGGAAATTTTGAGAGATGTTGATGAATTTATTATGATTAGAGATGTTATTAGGGTGTGCCCTTATGTTGTGGGAAAAATTTCATGTTTCCATGATGAGTATTTTGCATGTTATGAGGTTTTTGGTAAAACAAAGTCAAGAACAAGGCAATTTTCAACTTGAGTTTGAATGTCTGATGCTCACCATGAATTATGGGATTTGTATGGGACCTTGTGGCTTTTAATTATGGGTTAAAAATGAGTCTACAAGGTTTCAGAAAAATAATGGGGTAATTTCATCTTGAGTTTTTATGAATGAATGTTAAGAAGAAAAAGTTGTTTAAAACCCTAGATAAACCGTAGCTAGGAATAACTTGTAGAATAAGAGGTATAGTGAGATTGTTTTGATTTATAGTGAAAATATAATGATTGGAACGTGTTTAAGACTCCTTAATATTTCCATAAAGGCATGGTAGAGGTATTGGTGATGAGTGGGCCTCACTCAAACAGGTCGATTCAAGAAGAGTGTTTTGGGACAAGGTTTTCCAAAGAAGATATGAGATAAATTATTGTTGTATGATGTATGTGAGTTTATGTTGATGTCCAAGGATGTTTTAGGACATATTGATGTAGTTATATGATCAAGTGGGCTCCATTCAAAGTTGATTGGTTAAAGGGCAGTTTGAGGCCATAAAAAACAATGTTCGATAAAATAGGAGTATATGCAGCTACATGTGGAATTTTGAGATTATTAAAAATGTGTTAGAAATATTATTTAGATATATTTCTAGTGATATGAGGTTTTTCTCATGATGATTATTTTTGATATGGTTTCTAGGTTAGTTTTGGGACAAGAATATTTTTGCTAGTGTAGTACGTGATATGCTTTGTTGAAAGTTTTGAGTTTTTGAAGCATGAGATGGATTGGGTGATAATTTATATCACATGGTATGTGAAACATGATAAATGTAGAATCCAATGAATCCATTTATAGGTATTTAATTTTCCTATAAATTTTTTTATGAGCTAATCTTTGAAAACAACTGTTTGGGCAAGTTGATTTGGTGAAAACAAAAGTGGTTGTGGTTTGAGTAGGTGATTATTTCAAGGCTTCTAACTTTCTTAGAAGTGTTATAAAGGATATATAATTTTCATAAGGTGGTGACATGACATGGTTTAATTCATTTTGTGGCATAATGAAGTTTCCAGGGTCATGAAGGGTGTAGGAAACAACAATTTTGAGATGAACAAAGAGTACTGGGCCCATTAAACGAAATAATTTGATTGGTTGAGATAAATTGAGACCATGTATGAATGTTAAATGTTATTTTAATCATGTATGGTGGTTTTTGGGTCATGAATAAGCATGGTTTTGGAATGAGGGGATTTTTTCATTCCAATGCAAGTTTTTTTGGATTTTTGGTGCATGGATGAAGTGTTTTTGCTAGGCCGACCTATATGGGTCAATTGTGAATGTTATAATGATTCTTATGGGATGTTTTTAGTCTAGTGTGGTCGTGCAAGTTGAGGGAAAATAACCTATTTTGAATTTGAATCAAGGAGAGGCTATAAAGATGATGTTTTGGGTATAATGGTGCTAATATTTTGGAACCCATTTTATTTTCTTTTGAATAACCCCTTCACTACAAAGAAAATACCTTGGCCTAGCTCAAAACCCCTGTAATTTCATTCTAGTACTATAGCTGGTTGAGTCTTTGTTATGTTTGTGGAGCCTATTTGCATGTTAGAATGTGGTACACCTTCTATGTGTTACACTCGGGTATTTTTACGGCGGTCCCGCTCGCGGTGAGCGGGTCAAGGGGGTTCGGGGGCGAAGCCCCCGAAGCAAATTTTCATGGGTGGTTTATTAACCCATGGGTAATGGGTAACCGTTATGGGCTGTTTTTGGGCCCATGGTTTTTTTGGTCTTTTTCCCATTGTTTTGATACCCACGGTTTTTGCCCTTGGTTTTGATACCCACGGTTTTGTATCAAACTACTTAAGCAATTGTCTATTTATATGGTCTTATGCATATGATAGATGTACAAGAAAATGTATTACAGATGTGTTTTGAATTCGGGTGTGAATTCTGTAGAGTTTGTTGAGCATAGCTCCAAATGGATCTGGGTATTGTATTGAGAGAGTGGAGGCTTGTAATAAAATCTGAGCAAGTGATTCTTGGTGGACGTAGCCCAAATTGGGTGAACCATGTTAAATCTTGTCTCTTTGTGTTGTGTTATTTATTCTGCACTTTTATTTGAGATCTGTAATATTTTTTGCATATTAGTTTCTACTGTTGCGATTCTGTAAGGGATTATTCTCGCATATTTTATCTCTTATTTCCTAACAATTGGTATCAGAGCCTGGTTTGGTTTTCTGAAGTGTTGAATCGCAGGGAAAGTTTTTAGCTTGAGTGGGAGCTATGGCAGATGAAGGAAGATCTAGGGTTGATAAATTCAACGGGTAGAATTTCAGTCTTTGGAAGATGTAGATGGAAGATTACCTTTATCAAAAGGATCTTTATACTCCATTGTCTGAGAAGGTGAACAAACCCTCGAGTATGACAGATGTGGAATGGGATTTGCTAGATAGGAAGGCACTTGGGACAATTCGGTTGTGTCTTGCATCTTCGGTATTATTTAATGTTTCAAAGGAAAAGACTACAAAAGATCTAATGGATGCATTAGGGAAGTTGTATGAAAAACCCTCTGCCTCTAACAAGATATTTTTAATGAAAAATTTGTTTAATATGAAGATGTCGAGAATAGTTTAGTAGAAGATCGTTTAAAGGATTTTAATATGGTTGTGAATATGATAGCTTGGTTCAATAGAATTTGATGAAGAAGTTAGGGATTTATTAATTTCTGTGCTCTTTACCGAGAGTTGGAATAGCACAGTAATGGCGGTAAGTAACTTGGTTCCAGCTAACTCAAAGTTGAAGTTTGAGGATGTTGTCGGGGTGATTCTAAGTGAGGAAATGTGAAGAAAAAGCTCTGGGAATCTTCTACTTTGGGAATGCTTTGGCAGTGGAAACTAGAGGGAGATCGAAGAATAGAGGAAACCATGGAAAATGAAAAGATCGGGCAAGGTAAAAATCCAAGAACAAGATTGTATGCTGGAATTGTGGAAAGCCCTGGGCATGCAAAGAGGGATTTGTTGGGAGCTTCGGGATAAGAAGCAACAATAGGAAGAAAACAAGGAGGCAAATGTGGCATTAGGTAATGTATGTCGGGATGCTTTGATTCTTTCTTTGCATAATATTACTTGAATCTTAGGTTTTAGATTCGGGGCTTCTTTTTCATGCTACTTCACATAGGCATTATTTTATTGATTATGTTCAAGGGGATTTTGGGCATGTTTTTCTTGGTGATGATGAGCTTGCAGTATAGTTGGAAAAGGTTCTATTCAGATTAAGATGCAGAATGGGAATACATGGCTATTGAAGGATGTCAGACATGTGCCTACATTAAGGAGAAATTTGATATCGGTGGGGCAATTGGGAAGTGATGGTTGTACTGTGATATTTACAGCTAACTCTTGGAAGGTTACTAAGGGTGCTCTTGTGGTGGCAAGAGGTAAGAAGGTTGGAACCTTGTATTTAACCATTGATAGTACTAATGATTGTAATCTTATGGCTTTAGATGTAGATATAACATTATGGCACTATAGGCTCGGTCATATGAGCCATAAGGGCATGGACATCATAAAGAAGAATTTTCTGGATATACAGAAACAGGTTTGGAGTTCTGTGAGGACTGCATATATGGGAAACAGAAGTGAGTAAGGTTTCTCAAGGTTGGACCTACAAAGAAAGAGAGTAAGTTAGAGCTGGTGCATTCTGATGTGTGGGGGTCAACTCAGGTATCATCTCTTGGGGGTTCAAGTTATTATGTTACTTTTATTGATGATGTAATAAGGAAAGTTTGGGTTTATTGTATTAGAAACAAATATGATGTATTTGACACTTTTGTTAAATGAAAAGCCTTGGTAGAGAATGAAACAGGTCTTAAGCTAAAATGTCTCAGGTCAGATAATGGAGGGGAGGATTGCAACAATAAATTTAATGATTATTGTTCTAATAATGGAATCGCAGGCAAAAGACGGTTCTAGGAACTCCGCAGCAGAATGGGGTATCAGAAAGGATGAACAGAACAATAATGGAACATGCTAGAAGCATGAGATTACATGCAGGACTGCCTCTTTCTTTTTGGGCAGAAGCGGTGAGCACAGCGGTGTACTTGATAAACAGAGGACCCTCAAGTGCCTTGGATGGAGGCATACCTGAGGAGGCTTGGTATGGTAAGAAAGTTGATTATTCATTTCTTAGAGTCTTTGGATGTGAGGTGTTTGTTCATATAGACAAGGATGATAGGACCAAGCTAGAGGCTAAATCAGAAAAATGTACTTTCATCGGTTATGGTGGTGATGACTTTGGATATAAATGTTGGAGTATTAAGGACAAGAAAATCATTTGATCTAGGGATGTGGTATTTAATGAGAAATTCATGTATAAGCAGCAGTTGCAAGAAAATAGGGAAGAATCCAAGAAAGAATATGCAGTGGTAGAGGATATTTTGGATGGGAAAGTGACACATGAATCAATTCAGGAACCCCGCACACAGAACCCCAAACTCCTATATTGAGGAGGTCTTCTAGGGTAAGAAGAGAACCTGAACATTTTTCTCCTTCGCCAGGAAGAAGTGGGAGCAAGCCATGGATGAGGAGCATCAAGCTCTCATAGAGAACCAGACATGGGATTTGGTGAAGCTACCCGAAGGCAAAAGAGCATTACAAAATAAGTGGGTGTTCAGAGTCAAAGATGAAGAAGGAGGAAAGAAAAGATATAAGTCCCGGTTGGTGGTCAAGGGGATTACATAGAAACAAGGTATAGATTTTGATGAGATTTTTTCTCCTGTAGTAAAAATGACTTCTATTAGAACTATTCTAGGAATAGTTGCAGTAGAAGACTTGCACTTAAAACATGACTTGATGTAAAGACTCCATTTCTCCATGGTGATTTTGAGGAGGAACCATATATGCAGTAACTAGAGGGCTATGAGGTCAAAGGTAAAGAGGAGATGGTTTGCAAATCGAAGAAAAACTTGTATGGCCAGAAACAAGCTCCACGTCAATGGTATAAGAAGTTTGATAGCTTCATGATGGAGCAAGGTTATATCAGATGCCATTCTGACCATTGTGTCTATACAAAGAAATTTGAGGATGGAAGTTATATTATCCCGTGTTTGTATGTTGATGACATCTTTGGTTGTAGGTAAAAACATGCAGAAATAAAAGTACTCAAGAAAATTGACTAAGTGAATCCTTTCTTTATGAAGGATTTGGGTGCAGCACCAAACAAATCCTTGGTATGAGGATATCTCGGGATAGGAAGGAACAGAAGCTGGCTTTATCTCAGGAAGAGTACATTAAGAAGGTCTTGGAGAGGTTTAATATGTAGGATGCTAAACCGGTTGGGACTCCTTTGCGAGGCCACTTGAGTTATCAAAGGAGCAAAGTGTCCCAAGACAGAGCAGAAAGAAACCAGATGTCAAAGGTACCTTACTCATCAGCGATTTCAGTTTGATGTATGCTATGGTGTGCACTAGGCACGATATTGCCCATGCGGTGGGAGCTGTGAGTAGATTTATGAGTGATCTAGGTAAAGAGCATTGTGGCAAGGTAAAGTGGATCCTTCGGTATTTGAGAGGAACCATGGGGATAGTTTTGTGCTACAGTGGATCAGACACCACTTTATGTGGTTATGTAGATTCAGACATGGTTGGAGATGTAGACAGTAGGAGGAGCACAACAGGTTATATTTACTTGTAGGTGGGAAAAAAGAGTGAGTGGATTTCATGACTACAGAAGTGGTGGCTTTATCAACTACGGAGAGGTGAGTATTCTTTGCTGCGCACAGAGGCAAGCAAAGAGATGATTTGGCTACAACAATTTCTTGAGGAGTTGGGGCATAAGCAGGAGGAATGTAAGCTATATAGTGATAGTCAGAGTGCTATACACCTAGCTAAGAACTCTGCTTTCCACTCCAGGATGAAGCATATACAGTTGAGATATCACTTCATCAGGACAACTTTGGAGGAAGATAAGTTGAAGTTGGAGAAGATTCATACCAGTCAGAATCCTATAGACATGATGACCAAGGTGGTCACAAGGGATAAACTAAAGCTATGTTCAACTTTGGTTGGCCTTCGCGAGATGACAGTGAAGGGTTGAGAAGCTTGCTTAGTGGAAATCAGTCTCCAAGTGGGAGATTGTTATGTTTGTGGAGCCTATTTGCATGTTAGAATGTGGTACACCTTCTATGTGTTACACTCGGGTATTTTTACGGCGGTCCCGCTCGCCGGTGAGCGGGGTCGGGGGTTCGGGCGAAGCCCCCCCAAATTTTCATGGGTGGTTTATTAACCCATGGGTAATGGGTAACCGTTATGGGTTGTTTTTGGGCCCATGGTTTTTTTTTTTTTTTTTTTCTTTTTCCCATTGTTTTTACGCACGGTTTTTGCCCTTGGTTTTGATACCACATTTTGTATCAAAACTCGCTTAAGCAATTGTCTATTTATATGGTCTTATGCATATGATAGATGTACAAGCAAATGTATTGCATAGATGTGTTTTGAATTGAGTGTGAATTGCAGCAGAGTTTGTTGAGCATAGCTCCAAACGGATCAGGTATTGTATTGAGAGAGTGGAGGCTTGTAATAAAATCGAGCAAGTGATTCTTGGTGGACGTAGCCCAAATTGGGTGAACCACGTTAAATCTTGTCTCTCGTGTTGTGCTATTTATTCTACACTTTTATTTGAGATCTGTAATATTTTCTGCATATTAGTTTCTAATGTTGCAATTCTGTAAGGGATTATTCCCCATATTTTATCTCTTATTTCCTAGCAGTCTTCATGTGGAGGATTTGAGTAAAGAAAATATGGAGAAGTTTCTTTGAGAGCGAGTTGAAGGAGGGTAGATTTGGATATTTGGATTTGGATATTACCTTCATATCGTATTGATGTAATTTGTAGGTTTCTAAATTATTTTCAGATCTGATATTGAATTGTAATCATTTGGAAATAAGTATATCTTCTTGGATACTCATGAGACAAGATTGTTCATCTTGATACATCTTCATTGCATCTTGATTGCTAGTGTTGAAGACATTATTCATTGTAATCTGATTTGAATATCAATAGAAGTGTGTTGATCTGATTTGAGCATAAATATATGTGGTTTTGAGTTTATCTTTTGATCCTTGCATTGATTTTATTTCATTGTGAAGAATATATGCTTTGATGTGTGTGCTTCATGAGATTGTGTGTTTAGGGTTTGAAGTATAAGTGAGAAAGTTTTATTGGGGATTGATTCACC
The DNA here is from genome assembly GCA_018340775.1 of Taxus wallichiana var. yunnanensis. Taxonomy (NCBI): domain Eukaryota; kingdom Viridiplantae; phylum Streptophyta; class Pinopsida; order Cupressales; family Taxaceae; genus Taxus; species Taxus wallichiana. Next base: position 644,920,564 of record CM031234.1, on the reverse strand, counting down.
CCCCTTCTTAGTCCTTGTCACCTCCAACAATTGGTATTAGAGCAGCCCTTGGAAGTATCCTAACAAGATAGAGGGAGATATTTGGTGACAAGATGACATTGGAGACAATGGATATTACTATCAACATGATAAGGCATTGGGTAGCTGAGCATGGTGACCATATTTACAGAATGTATGCATCTCATGAGGAAATAATCAAGATTTTAAAGACTCAACTTGAAGAGGCCCAAACAGAGATGAAGATTAAGAGGGAAGAATGTATCAAACATGAGGGTGAGAAAGAGGAACTGAGAAAAAGTTAAGCACCATGACAAACAAGGTATTATATTTTCAAGAGAGTTCAAAAAATATGAGTAAGATGTTGGAAAAAAAAGGTTTATGGTGATAGAACATGCCTAGGATTCAATGAGGGTTCATCCAAATTAGAGAATAATGAATAAGAATCAAGTCAAGGATCTAATGAAAGAAGACATCCAAGCAAGGGAGAGATTTCAAGGCTTCCATCTCATGGAAGATCATCTATTAGGAAACCAAATGCATATATGTATGGTGTTTTTCATGGAAATTGTTATAAGTGTGGTGTTTATGGACATAGAGCTAGCATGTGTAGTCCTAAGGTTGAAAAGAAGGATGATTGCAAAGGAAAGGTTCAGGAACATCATTGTGAAGGAAAGAAGGAAGAGGAATGTCAAGGCAAGAAAGAGAAAAAGATAGGTCAAAGATATGGAGTTGAATGTTATCTTTGTCATGAGAAAGGACATCTTGCAAAGTATTACAAAAATGGGCCATCAAACACAAGAAGGTATGTGTTGGAACTTTTTTATTATCATATGTGTTGTCATTTATGTCAAGATACATTGATGGAAAAATTGGAAAAATGTATTGTGCAAGTGTTGTGCGAGATAAACCATGTATGGAAGAAAGAGTTGATAAAAGAAAGATGAAGGTTGATTGGTAGTGTTAGCTCACAGAGGCTTCAAGATGGTCAAGGATAAGTTATAAGGGACTTAATCAAATTTTTACAAGCTATGAATATGAGGAGATAGCCGCTGAAGTCTTGAAGTAGCCACCGAAGACTTGAAGAAGCCGTGCAACAAAATAGAAAAGTTACTGAAGCTTAGTGAAGGTCGTGAGTAAAAGGGATGAAGCCACAAAATAAAAATAAGCTAAAGGATGAGCCATGAGTGAGAAATGTGAAGTTTCGGATGTGAAGGAAGTGCCACGTAAGTATGAATAGTCTGAAGGAAAAGCCATGGGGGTAAAGAAGTCTTGAGAAAGCCACACATAAGGGGAAAAGTAACTAAGAACATAAAATCCTGTAAGGATGGAAGATTTCCACAGAGAATGATAAAATCTGTAGGTAAAAGGATAGATTCATAGACATGGAACAAATCCGTAGGAAGGAAATGGAAAATAAGGAAAACCATGTAAAATTGCAAAAGATGCGAAGAAAAGAAAATCCATTGAAAACTGAAAATCTGCCATGAAAGGAGAAAACTGCAGACAAAGGAAACTACCGCGTTACATAAAGGAAAAATTCAAAGAATCTAAGGAAATAAATGGATTGAACAAGTATGAAATGGACATGGCTAGAGGAAAATCAAATTCATTTAAACATGGACAAGTGAGATTTTTCTCTCCAAAATCGATGGTGATTCAATTGTCTGGTGATTGCAATTGAGTATACGACTTGAGCTCCACGAAGAATGAAGAAATCTACAATTCCAATTGTCAACATTTAATGCTCATTGACTTTGTGGAAATATAGTTACAGTTCTCTATGTGATTCCTGATTTCAAGGAAAAATTAAATATCAAAGAAGAAAGTAGCTCGCTCATCTTGATCACATTGGAAATCCTAGAAAGATGAGAAATCTATTTTTAGGTATCACTAATAAATATTTTTAAGGTGAAAGGTAAAATCAAGCCAAATATAGCAAGAACAAAATTTGGAGTTAGCTGTATTCATTTAATGGACCATATTTTTAGGTGACAGAGAAGTAAAGATTACATGACACACCAAAGGAAGAATTGGAATGGGTCAATTAACTATATAGAGAAAATTTAATACCAATATGGTGGTTTCTCAAGTGAGAAGATGATGCATTCAAGCTAAAGGAGCTATAGAAAGAAAAGAGAGAGGAAGGAGAAGAGCAGAAAAATGAAGTGAAGAAGATATATTAGATGAGAAGAAAATTAGTGCGGAAGATTGATTGAGCAAGAAGAGTTTAAAGAAAATGAACATAAGAGAGTGACAAAGTGAAGTGAACACAGGACATCTCTGAGAAAAGTGATCATAATCTATTATGTAAGAAATTTTGAAACTAGATGATCAAAATTTGTATGTAAAAATAATAAGTCTAAGTTGTAGCTTAGCATATTCGAGGGTTGTAGCCTCCTTATGGGTAGGTGCTGTAAAATATCAGTTGTAGTGATTAAATTAGGGGTTGGTGCTCCTTGCAAGTTGGTGCTTGCTAAAATTTACTGAGTGGGTGCTCAGTAAATCTTTGAGTGGGTGCTTGAAGTTGTGAAGTGGGTGCTTCACAGGTTGAGTGGGTGCTCAACTGAAACCATTGTAAGAATTTAGAATTAGTGTTCCTAATAAAGCCATGGTTTCAAGTGGTTTTTTCTCCCGAAAGGGTTTCCCACTATAAATTTTATGTTCTATGTTTTATTTTCGGTATATGTTTGACAAAATGCACATGATATAGTATTACAAAATATAAGGAATTGTGGATTGGTATAACTTTGTAAGTTAATTTTTAATCTGTATTGATTCACCCCCTCTCAGTGCTTGTGATCTCTAACAATTGGTATCAGAGAAAGGTCCTTCTATTAGAAGATTAACATCTTCAAGGAGATCCTCTTTTCACAAGCATGACAACAAATTAGGCACAAGGTGGTTTATCATTGTCAAGATCACCTCTCTTCACTGGAACAAATTATACATTTTGGAGAATAAGGATGAAAACATATCTGATGTCACTTGGATTTGATATCTAGGAATGTGTTGAGAAAGGATACAATCCTCCAACCATGCCAATCACTTCTTCACAGATAAATAAAAATATGAATGCAACTCAAGAGCCATGAATTCCATCCTATGCGGCCTGATTAAAACAAAATTTGTGAAAGTTATGCACTACACAACAACAAAGGAGATTTGGACCAAACTTGAGTATTTATGAAGGAGATGAAAAATTCAAGCTAGAAAATTTGTAGACCTACAAAGCTCAGTTTGAGAATCTAAAGATAAAAAAAAGATGAGATTATAATGGCCTACATGCGAGAGAATAGATGAAGTCATCAAAATTATTAGAGGCCTAGGTGAGAAACTAGAAGAATCTTTTATAGTCCAAAAGATTCTGAGATCTTTGACTGCCAAATTTGATGCAAAGGTTTCAGCGGTGGAGGAAGCCAAAGACATGAAGACACTCATAATGGATGAATTACAAAACATTTCTTTTAGTGTATGAGATGAGGATGATTGGAACCGAGACTATTGTTATCACCAAATCACAACACCATCGGTTTGATTAGCATGTGAGTGTGTTAAGGAAAATAGTGTGACTGGGTAACATGGGTACTATCTCTCAAGTTGTGGGACTTGCTACTTTAGATAGACATTCAGAGAAGGTTGGTTCCTCCTCTTCATATAGTGCAAGCTAACTTTAATGAAAGAAAAATCCTGACTATATCTATTCTACAATTTCCAAGGGACTAGGGAGAGAGAAGGAGAATGAAAATGAAATAAACTACTCTAACATAGGTGATGCACCAAGAAAAGGGAATGGGAAAGAATATCCAATGTGTGAAAATGAGAAGAAATGTTAATTAGATAGGGTGAGAACAATTCTCCACAATGTAACAACAATATTTACAACATCATTTCCATAAAAACACAAAAATATTGCACCTTGTAAGAGCATAAGGTAGACACAATACACTTGCAAATGAAATAAAGAGGCAAGTAGAAAACAATAAACACAGACAAGGGAAGAAAACATCCACAAATTTACATCTATTGCTTCATTGATATGCATAGTTCATTTACAAAGCAAGAGAAAGGCCTGGATCAACATGCAATAAGTCTAATATGAAGGCCTACAGCACATTGGTGTTCCAAAACAAAAATGGTAGAGTTTTGTTACAAGAATAATCCCCTCTCAAATGAGAGAGCACTTCAATTTATAGAAAATGAAGGAGAGGAGAGAAAAACAAGAAAAATGGATTTTCCTCTTGCATCAATTACAAATTATCCAAAGTGGGTAGAAATCATGATAGAAAATCTTCAAAAGTTATCTCTGATTGATATGCAACTTGCAGTGAGAGAAAATTACTTCCCATGCTTATTTAATGCTTCCCCAACCAATTTGAAATCTCTGTTTGGAACTGGGTTTGTTTTTTTGTAAATTTATCCTCTAAAACTTTATCAATTCTAGAATTTCTTGATCCTTGTGCATAGGTATTAGAACCACAATTCCAACGAGACCAATTTTGTGCAAATCTGTTGAGAAATGCTCAAGATATGGCGATACGAGAAAAAACAACTATTTGAGAATTTACAAAGCTTAGCTTGATATCCACAAGATCGTGCAATTAAAATTCTCAGCTAGAAAAGACATTTTAAATAGTTATCCTTCTTCCTTATGTTTTACATGTCTTTTAAAGTGCTTGGGGAATTTTAAAATTTAGCTTTGGGGCCCATAATTTCACCACCTTTTGATATGGGGGTGTATATATTTAAAACTATGTATTAAGGGCTAGCTCGACATTGAGCTCACCGAGATGGCACCCCTCCACATGTTGCATTCATGGATCCCTTTATTTCAATGTTGACAGGTCTTCCTCCCCACAGTGATGCTAAGTCATTATTTTTAATTCCGACCCCCTAATGACCCCATGCCCAATCACCCGAGATCCATGCTTATTTCGCTTGAACTCGGTGCCACCTTATCACCGTTCCAATGAACATAATGCTGAATTGGTCCTCACATTTGCATTTGGTTTCTGAAGAGTCCCACACTTTGCGTTAATGAGTCCACCCACCAACACCGACTTGCCCTCCGACCACCAACTCACCATCTCTCGAGTCGTGTGCATTGTGGGCTTGTCGAGTACAAATGGCCTAGATCGCATGGGCCACTTGGGTTTCCTATCTCCACGTTAGTTGCACGAGGTTCAAGTGTTAGCTTGTGAATCCTATTTTCATTTGAGAAAGTGTTGAATATTGTACACTAAGAGTACTATACACTTTCCATAGTTGTCTCGCCGGGGTTTAGGGGCAGCAACCCTCGATTTTTTTTGGCCTTAAAATGTGCCCGATATACCTAGGAAACATGATTTTCTCATATGGGTAGGATTTTGACCCATAGGTTTATGGGATTGTTTTGGCCCATGGTTTTAATACCCATGGTTTTGTAAAAACTACTTAATCAATTGTCTACTTATATGGTTTTATGCATATGGTAGGGATTATGTAACATTGCAGATGTGTTTTGAATTCGGGTGTGAATTCTGTAGAGTTTGTTGAGCATAGCTCCAAAAAGATCTGGGTATTGTATTGAGAGAGCGGTGGCTTGTAATAAAATATAAGCAATTGATTCTTGGTGGACGTATCCAAAATTGGATGAATGATGTTAAATACCATCTCTTTGTGTTGTGTTATTTTACTCTATAATTTTATTTGAGATCTGTAATATTTTCCGCATATTAGTTTCTACTATTGCGATTTTGTGAGGGATTATCCCACATATTTTATCCCTTGTTTCATAACAATTGGTATCAGAGATTGGTTTGGTTTGCTGAAGTTTTGAATCGTAGGGAAATTTTTATCTTGAGTGGGAGCTATGATAGATGATGGAAGATCTAGGGTTGATAAATTCAATGAGCGAGAATTTCAGTCTTTGGAAGATATAGATGGAAGGTTACCTTTATTAGAAGGATCTTTATATTCTACTATCTGAGAAGGTGAACAAACCCTCGAGCATGACTGATGTAGAATGGGATTTGATGGATAGGAAGGCACTTGGGACAATCTGACTGTGTCTTGCATCTTCGATATTATTTAATGTTTCAAAGAAAAATTCTACAAAATAACTGATGGATGCATTAGGGAAGTTGTATGAAAAACCCTCTACCTCAAATAAGATATCTTTAATGAAAAAATTGTTTGATATGAAGATGTCGAGAATGGTTCAATATGAGATCATTTAAATGATTTTAATATGGTTGTAAATATGCTAGCTTTCGGTTATAATAGAATTTGATGAAGAAGTTAGGGATTTATTAGTTTTGTTCTCTTTACCTAATAGTTGGAATAGGCTTGGTAATGGTGGTAAGCAACTCGGTTTCAGCTAACTCAATGTTGAAGTTTGAGGACGTTGTAGGGGTGATTATAAGTGAGGAAATACGAAAAAAAAAGATCTATGGAATCTTCTATTTTAAGGAATTATTTGACAAAGTGGAAACTAGAGGGAGACAAAAGAATAGAGGAGCTTTGTGGAAAATCAAAGGATCGGGCAAGGTCAAAATCCAAAAGCAAGATGGTATCTTTGGCACTTGTGGAAAGTCGGACATGCAAAGAAGAACTGTTGGGAACTTTAGGACAAGAAGATACAACAGGAAGAAAACAAGGAGGCAAATGTGGTAACGGGTAATGTATGTCAGGATGCTTTGATTCTTTCTTTGCACAATATTAATGAATATTGGGTTTTAGATTTGGGGGCTTCTTTCCATGCTACTCCACATAGGCATTATTTTGTTGATTATATTCAAGGGGATTTTGGGCATGTTTTTCTTGGTGATGATGAGCCTTGCAATATAGTTGGAAAATGATCTGTTCAGCTTAAGATGTAGAATGGGAATACATGGTTATTGAAGGATGTCAGACATGTACCTACTTTAAAACGAAATATGATATCGAAAGGACAGTTGGGAAGTGATGGTTGTATTGTGATATTTATAGCGGACTATTGGAAGGTTACCAAGAGTGCTCTTGTGGTGGCTAGAGGTAAGAAGGTTTGAACCTTGTATTTAACCACTTATAGCACTAATGTTTGTAATCTTGTGGCTTCAAAAGTAGATACAACATTGTGGCACTATAGGCTTGGTCATATGAGCCATAAGGGCATAAAGATCATAAAGAAGGATTTTCTCAGATATATAGAAACATGTTTGGAGTTATGTGAGGACTGCATATATGAGAAACATAAGCAAGTAAGGTTTCTCAAGGCTGGACCTACAAAGAAAGAGAGTAAGTTAGAGTTGGTACACTCGATGTGTGGGGTTGGCTCTGTATCATCTCTGGGGGTTCAAGTTATTATGTTAATTTTATTGATGATGCAACAAGGAAATTTTGGGTTTATTGTATTAGAAAAAAATCTGATGTATTTGAAAATTTTGTTAAATGGAAAGCCTTGGTAGAGAATGAAACAGGTCTTAAGATAAAATGTCTCAGGTCAGATATTGGAGGGGAGTATTGCAGTAATGAATTTGATGATTACTGTTCTAAGAATGAAATCCACAGGAAAAAGATTGTTCCAAGAACTCCGTAGCAGAATGGGGTGTCAGAAAGGATGAATAGAACAATAATAGAACATGTTAGGAGCATGAGGTTACATGTAGGACTGCCTCTTTCTTTTTGGGTAGAAGCGGTGAGCACAACTGTGTACTTGATAAACATAGGACCCTTAAGTTCCTTAGATGGAGGCATACCTGAGGAGGTTTGGTATGGTAAGAAATTTGATTATTCATTTCTTAGAGTTTTGATGTGAGGTGTTTTTCCATATAGACAAGGATGATAGGACCAAGCTAGAGGCTAAATTAGAAAAATGTAATTTCATTAGTTATGGTGGTGATGACTTTGGATATAAATGTTAGAGTATTAAGGACAAGAAAATCATTTGATCTAGGGATGTGGTCTTTAATGAGAAAGTCATGTATAAGCAGCAGTTACAAGAAAATAGGGAAGAATCCAAGAAAGAATATGCAGCGGTAGAGGATCTTCCAGATGGGAAAGTGACACATGAATCAGTTCAAGAACCTCCTCAATAGGAACCCCAAACTCCTATATTGAGGAGGTCTTCTAGGGTAAGAAGAGAACCTGAATTTTTTTCTCCTTATCTTTATTATTTATTACTCACTGATAGTGGAGAGCCAGAGAGCTTTGATGAAGCAATGCAGGTAGATGCCAGGAAGAAGTAGGAGCAAACCATGGATGAGGAGCATCAGGCTCTCATGGAGAACCAGACATGGGATTTTGTGAAGCTACTAGAAGGAAAAAGAGCATTGCAGAACAAGTGGGTGTACAGAGTTAAAGACTAAGAAGGAGGAAAGAAAAGATATAAGGCCCGGTTGGTGGTCAAGGGGTTTACATGAAACAAGGTATATATTTTGATGAGATCTTTTCTCCTATAGTAAAAATGACTTCTATTAGAACTATTCTTGGAATAGTGGTAGCAAAAGACTTGCACTTAGAATAGTTAGATGTAACGACTGCATTTCTCCATGGTGATTTGGAGGAGGAACTATATATGCAGCAACCAGAGGGCTATGAGGTCAAAGGTAAAGAGGAGAAGGTGTGTAAAAGGCGAAGAAGAGCTTGTTTGGCTTGAAACAAGCTCCACGAAATGGTATAAGAAGTTTGATAGCTTCATGATGGAGCAAGGTTATATTAGATGTCATTTTGACCATTGCGTGTATATAAAGAAATTTGAGGATGGCATTTATATTATCATGTGTCTGTATGTGGATGACATGTTGGTTGCAAGATAAAAACATATAGGAAATAAAAGTACTCAAGAAGCAGCTAAGTGAATCCTTTACTATGAAGGATTTGGGGGCAACCAAACAAATCCTTGGTATGAGGATATCTCGGGATAGGAAGGAATGGAAGCTGAATTTATCTCAAGAAGAGTACATTAAGAAGGTCTTGGAGAGGTTTAATATGCAGGATGCTAAACCGGTTGGGACTCCTTTAGCAAGCCATTTCAAGTTATCAAAGGAGAAATGTCCCAAGACAGAGTAGGAGAGAAACCAAATGTCCAAGGTACCTTACTCATCAGTAATTTACGTTTGATGTATGCCATGGTGTGCACCAGGCTTGATATTTCCCATGCAATGGGAGTAGTGAGTAGATTTATGAGTGATCGAGGAAGAGATCACTGATAGGCAGAAAGTGGATCCTTCGGTATTTGAGAGGGACCATGGGGACAATTTTGTGCTATAGTGGATCAGACACCACTTTGTGTGGTTATGTAGATTCAGATATGGTTGGAGATGTAGACAACATGAGGAGCATGACAGGTTATGTTTACACTGTAGGTGGGACAACAATGAGCTGGATTTCACGACTACAGAAGCTGGTGGCTTTGTCAACCATAGAGGCTGAGTATGTTGCTGCCACAGAGGAAAGCAAAGAAATGATTTGGTTACAATAATTTCTTGAGGAGTTGGGGCATAAGTAGGAGGAAGGAAATCTACATAGTGATAGTTAGAGTGCTATACACCTAGCTAAGAACTCTGCTTTCCACTCTAGGATGAAGCATATATAGTTAAGGTACCATTTCATTAGGACAACTTTGGAGGAAGAGAAGTTGAAGTTGGAGAAGATTCATACCAGTCAAAATCCTAGACATGATGACCAAGGTGGTCACAAGGGAAAAAATGAAGTTATGTTCAACTTTGGTTGGTCTTCACGAAACTAGTGAAGGGTTGAGAAACTTGCTCAGAGGAAAACTAGTCTCCAAGTGGGAGATTGTTAGGTTGTGGAGCCTATTTTCATGTGAGAAAGTGTTGAAGAATGTACACTAAGAGTATTGTACACTTTTCATAGTTTTCTCTCCATGGTTCGTGTGGCTAGGGTGGGCCTCGAGTGAAGGTTGGGGGCACAACACCCAATTTTTTTTGGTCCTTAAAATGTGCCCGATATACCGGGAAACGTGCTTTTCTCATATGGACAAGATTTTGACCCATAGGTTTATGGGATGGTTTTGGACCATTGTTTTAATACCCACGGTTTTGTAAAAACTGCTTAAGCATTTGTCTACTTATATGGTTTTATGCATATGGTAGGGATTATGTAGCATTGTAGACATGTTTTGAATTCGGGTGTGAATTATGTAGAGTTTGTTGAGCATAGTTCCAAACAGATTTGGGTATTGTATTGAGAGAGTGGTGGCTTGTAATAAAATCGAGCAAGTGATTCTTGGTGGACGTAGCACAAATTGGGTGATTCACGTTAAATACTATCTCTTTGTGTTGTGTTCTTTTATTCTCGTAATTTTGTTTAAGATCTGTAATATTTTCTACATATTAGTTTCTACTGATGCGATTTTGTGAGGGATTATTTTACATATTTTATCCCTTATTTCCTAACATCATGATCCACCCATCGGGCCCGTATGGCTCGATGCGTATTGAGTTCCTTTTCTACACATTGACCCCACATTGGGTCATTGAATGATTTGATGCACACATTGTATTCTTTCGGCGAGTTTGGGTTTTATGCACACCCATGTCCCATGTGGGGTTCACTTAGTAATTTTATGGTATAACATGTTCCTTCAAAGGGTATTAAAGAATACCCTTAATTCTAGTTTTTACCTCTAATTATTCAATTGATAATACCCCCTTCCGTTATATTATTAGAATGAAAATACCCCCTATTTTTTCCATGTACCTTAGCCACCCATTTTTCCATGACAATTTTATTTACCTCTTTTTTATTTCTACCCTAATATATTAAACAAAAAAATATATCATATTTCTCACTCATTTTTTCCGAATATGCATTTTATCTCGAAAGATAGTTTGAAGCCATTCAAAACCTATTACAATTACCTTATAAATGCTAAGCTTTAAGCATTTATCAATAGTTCTTTAAATAATTAAGATGGTGATATAATATCACTTTTGTTGAATAGCATACCGAATCCTAGTTTTCTATCATCTTTTTATTTCTTGGTTAAGAATATTTCAATTGAGATTTCTTTATTCAAAAAGAGATTATAATTTAACTTTATGAACACAATCCTTAAATTACAATTTTAAGGTATTTAGTTTTAAAAACTAGGGTTCAAATGTTTTATTTTTATATTAAAATTAAACCTCCCTTTCCTTTGACCCACCTCTCTAACCTACCCCCAATACCTGATTCAAAATATTAATAAATTAAACCCTTTCACCCCCTCATGTCTACCGATATATTGAATTTACTTTTATTAATTTTAATTACCTCAATATGAACCCATGTGCTAGGATATTGCTTAGCTAATGAACCCCACTATGCCATGTCCCAAGTTCAATCAGCCGCTTGGGACCCGATTCCCGATTTTTTGTTGAGATGCTTTTTCTAAGCCTTGGCCGACTTTGCTAACTTTATCCTGCCATATCTCATTTGAGCAATCTTCTAATTTATTTTTCCTATCCACTCTTCATTTCCATTAAACCTAAGTGTAGAACCAACTCGACCATGTGTGAGGGAAACTCGCCCTCCTCTTAGCCCGATGCTACTACCATTGGAATCATCGGGAGCCTTCACAAAATATCCCATTGGGGTCTTTGGAGGTCCGAACCACCATGGATCACCATGAAAACTTGCCCTAACATAAGATCTCAAATCGTTAGAGTGTGAGTGAGCTCACTTGATTTTTTAACGTGAACATGCCTCGATGACTACATTGACATATTTCCCATGCTCTGGTCTATTTTTTTTGAAGTAACACCTTAGGATCTGATTCATTTCTTTGATGTTAATCCAAATCAACTTGGCCATCTTAAGAATAACTCGACATGTTTAACCTTGAGGTAACTGTCATCCTTTCAGTAACAAAGAATTATGCCCACCATTATCTTTGCATCTCGTAATACATGTAACCACGTTTGACGTTGAAAATAACTTGAGTTTACCACTATTATAATGTAGATTCGACCTTCACAGGATCGAGATAACATTTTATATTAGAAACAACTTTTTATGAGCTTGGTGCTTGTGAAAATCAATGAGATCAACCATCGATCAATTCCCTATGGACCATTGTGGTAGCTTGAATCTCCTCATAACACAACTCTAAAGGTAATTCAAAAGAGCTTTGTCTTTCCTATATGAGAATCACTATGAATGACTCAGTCCACCCCTTCAATTAAGGAGATCGAATGCTCGATAAATAACCCACCTTCATGAGAGGCCAACTCGATATCACCATTAAACTAACATCTAGTCACCCTCTTGGGACCAAGAGGTAAATTTTCCAACTTCCTTAATCTTCTACAGAATTTTGAATTCCTTGGTATCACAAGGATTCAAGGATGTTTCTAAACTATAATGTATCTAATTTAGACATTTTGTGCTACAAGCAGGCCCTGGACTGACTTATGAGCCCCTTCCAATTGCCTTAGTGCAAGCTTGCTATTGTCCATTCTCCCTTGGAAGATAAAAATGGATAACAATTTTGGTGAATCACATGGCCATTTTCCGCTAAATGAGATGACCAAAGTGACATGTGGCTATTCATTAGGCGTGGAGTCTAAAACTTGCACCCAGAGATTCCTAAAACACTACTGCTTGGATCGAAGATTACCTCTCACTGATTGTATTTCTCAACTCTGGTAAGAAAATATTGAAACTCATTTTGTGAGAGTGAAAAATTGTCTTAAAACTCAAATTCTACCTTTCCCGTAATCGTGATCTCGTGAGGAAATTTGAATGATGAACACCTGTAATTGTGGCCCTAAAATTTGATTTTTGCCAAGTATGAATAGCTGAGAGTGATATTCTTAACAAGGTGAAGCACACTGCGCAGAATTGGAGTGAAACATATATCAACTTGGATATCATTGAACTCTATTAAAGTCTTATTTTCTTTCTTCTTCGAATGTTCCATCCTACTTGGGACACTCGCCAAGGCGGGGCTGATTTCGACTGGTGAAGTGCATGAGAAACTCATTTGGTGATATGAAGGAGTAAAAGAATAGGAAATTTGAAATATTCCCCTTGATTTTGTTTTTGTTTCTCTACATTTGAGTTAAGTTGAGGATAAAAATTGTATCTTGCAATCTTGAGTTTTTTTGCGGCAATTTTCTTCACTTGGAAGCATGGTGAATCGTATAGAAAAATACTAGAAGAAATAGAGCATGTGCCCAAGGCACTTAGGAAAATTGAAAACTAATCTAACAACAACAACAATGTGCACAAGCACTTGGAGGAATGAAAAATCCTAAAATAATATGTACAAGGGTGAGAAATATTCCTTCTAGTAGCAATGTTTGAGGTAGATTCCATTGACTAGAATTTGTAGTTCTTCACCATCCAACTTAGCCAATCGGAAGGCATTGCTACTTTTTCACTCTATGATCATGTAGGGACCACTCCATATGGCATCAAACTTGGAATGTTTTCCCAGTTTTCCCTATCAACATCCCACTTAAGCACCAAATATCCCTCTTGGAATGTCCTTGCTTTAGCTTTCTTATCAAAGCTTCTCTTAATCAATGCTTGATCTTTCTCCATGGTTTACATTGTATGCTCTCTAAATTCTTGCAACTCCATGAGCTTAGCATAACTAATTTCCATGGGTTCAAACTCAGCTAGTTCTAACTGCTTCATGAGATCTAATGTCGTCAACTCAAGTGATATGGGCAACACTGCTTTTTTTGTAGACTCGCTTGTATGGAGAGCTACTTGTAGACCTCTTGGGTGTTATCCTATCAGACTATAAATTTGATTTGAGATTCATTTTTTTTAGGTTCTTTGATTTTCATGTAGAGTCCTCTTTATGATTCTCAACAAGTTCTTGTTTGTGGATCTCGCTTGGCCATTACCCAGGGGTAATAAATAGAAGTAGTGTTGAGGTATATCCCATTCTTGACAACCCATTCAATGATATTTGTACCAAGAAAATCTAATGCATTATCTGATATGATAGTGGCAGGGACACCAAACCTCGTGACTATCCCCTCGTAGAAGTCCAAGATGCTAGATTCATTTGCTTCCTTGAGTGCCACCGCTTCAGTCCATTTGGTGAAATAATCTGTTTCCATTAGAATCCACTTGTGGCCTTGGCTTGAATTTGGATTGATGACTCCAATGAAGTCCAATCACCATTGTATGAACAACCTGATCCAATGAGATTGGATGAAGGGGAAACTTGCTAACTTTTCCTTTCCTATAAAGAGGCAGCTTTTTTGCATTTTTGATCCAAGTGTAGTAGTCACTAAACATCAAGGCCAATATTAACCAACTTTCATGATCTTGAGAGTTATTACTCATGAAGAATAATGGCCTCCCGATTCTCCTTCATGGAACTTGTGCAATAATTTCTCAATCTAATTTGTTGGGACACACCTTAAGAGAAATCCATTCACATCCTTTTTGAACAAAACACCGTCAATAAGCACATACGGAATGGACTGTAATATGAAGTATCTTCTCTTTGATTTTCTCCACTCTGGAGGGAACAAACCTATTTGGAGGTAATGCACCATGTCTTGAGTCCAACATGGAGTGGGAACATCATCAATTGGGTGTTCTTGATCATTTTGTAGTATCAAGACATTTTCTTCTTCACTTTTTGGCTCAACATGTTGTTTGGAAGCTAGCTTCTCACATAGGCCTTTACCACGAACCAACTTAGTCACCTTGATCTCAATATCATACTCCATCACTTGAGTGATCCAACCTTCCCTCTTCTCATTCATTTATTTATTTAGAAGAAAGTCCTTGACCCCAACATGAGACACTAATAGTTAAATCTTATTGTTCAAGACGAAGTGTCTGAACTTATTTAGGATTCTAATCACATCAAGAACATACTTTTCAATAAAATAATATCTTACTTCGTAATCTTCCAAGTTGATGAAGAATTCTATGGTCTGTTCGAACCTTCCTTATTCGGGCCTGTACCAAGATGGCTGAGATTGTATCTAAACCTCCAAAATCATAGAGAATGAAATCCTTGGAAAAATATGGATTGATAAGAGTTGGGGCTTGAGATATAACATGCTTGATGGCCTCAAAACTCTCTTTGCCTTCTACTTTCCATTTGAATGCAAGGTTCTTCTTCAACATCATTGTCAATGGCTTCACCAAAGTGGAAAAATTAGGTACAAATATGTGGAAAAATTTTATTCTCCCCAAGAAAATTTGGAGAGCCTTCTTGTGATTCAACAATGGTAGAGTTTGGATGGCTTTAACTCTCTTGGGATCAATATTCAGTCCTTCCTTTAAAACGATATGACCCCAAAACTTTCCTTCATGCGCTAAGAAAATACAATTTTTGGATTCAAGGACACTCTTTATCTCCTATACCTTTGAAACAATTGATTTAGGTGAAAGAGGTGGTATGTTGCATTTTTTGAGGACACGGTGATATCATCTAGATAAAATAGCACTATCTTATTGATCATCCCATTGAACGCCATATCCATAACTTGCGTAAATGTTTCTCTGGTGTTTGAAAACCCAAATGACATCTTCCTATAAACATATGTGCCCCATTTTTTAGTGAAGGCTATATTAAACTTGTCATCTTCCTTTACCAAGTATTTGATTATAGTCCGAGTAGCCATGCAACAATGAGAACCTTTTGGAACTAGCTACGACTTGCAAGATCTACTTCATGGAAGGAAGTGGATAGTGGTCCTTGAGTGAAGCTCTATTAAAATCAAGGAATTATATGTAGAATCTGATTTCTCCATTTCTCTTTCTCACCGACACCAAGTTTGCTACCCAAATCGAATGCTTGATTGGAAAAATGTGTTTCTTTCTATCAGTTTATTTAGTTCTTTTCTCACAAGAGGCTCAATGTGAGGATTTACCGATCTCTACTTCTACCCGATGGGCTTGGATTCTAGATATAATTCAATAGTATGCTACACCAATTTTGGATTGAATCCTCTAAAATATTTATAAGTTGAGGAAAAGACATCTGTAAATTCTTGATAGAGTTGGATAAATCAAATATCTCTTCGAGTACTCACCTTTCCAATTTGCAGCATCTTACCTTCACCTATTGAGATAGGTTCTAAATCTTCACCATTTACCTAAATGTTTTATTTTTATTTCCAGAACTGATAATTTTGGTTGAATATTGAATCCAAAGTCATGATACCCTTTGGAAATTTGTTTGTTCTTAGTTGAACCAGTTGGTCACCCTACTTTTTCTCCAATTTATCTTAGTTTCTAGTGGAGAACTTGACTTCTTCTGCAATAAATTTATGATTTACTCGATCATTTTCAAAGACTTACCAACTTACATTGTTATCCAAGATAGTTGGTATTACAACCACTTTGATGTGGGGCTGAGTTTTATCTTTCTTAATGCTTTCAACAACATCGAATGCTTCCCCAATTTCTGCAAGCCTATTTACAACCTCGTTCTTCTTTCTTGGAATGGAATTGATGCCACAAGCTTAAAAATACTCAATGAGATCCCATACCCGATTCTTTCAATTAGTTAAGAGATAATTCTTGGTGGCATTGAGCCATCTAACTTGGTTCACAATCAGCTCACTATCTCCAAAAAATTACAAGTTTTTAATACCTTTCTTCCTTGCCCAATGCAATCCGTGAATAAAAGCCTCATACTCAGCTATGTTTTTTGAGAAAGCAAACTAGAAATGGAAAGCTGAGTAGTATTTTGTGCCTTGAGGTGACACAAGCATGATTCTTCCTCTAAAGCACCTTTCCTACTCCTTGAACCATACATAATAATTTGCCAAAATTCATTGTCATCTTTATCATCCATCTTGGTGATGCTAGGGAGAGGTGGATTTTCTTCGTGTAAGCAATAGATGCCTAACTCCAATTCCTCCATTTCCTTATAAGGATCAAATGCATGCATTTTTGTTTTCCCATTCATTAAGAGTTAAGTCTAGAATTTTTCCAACATTGGTATCTCGCTTCATGAGTGCCTAAAAATCTTCTTGATTGAAATCCAAACAATTTGCATTGATTAGACTTGGACATGAGGCTTAATATGAAAGTTTGCAATCGGTTCTAATATGATTTTAGCCTTAGCTCCATACCTCATTCTAAATAGCATATGTGACCAATTAGTAGACAAATAACATCCATTTTTAGCTATGAAGTCCCTTGATAAGAAAAGTGTAAAGAGTGGTGGCAAGTCAATAACTCGAGACATATTGGAAGATCAGAACATTTGAGCATGCATGCAAAGTGTAAGGCTTAATGCTTTTATTACTCCAACTATTGTCACTGATGTTCCATCCAATTGCACTACATATTTGGAAATGAATTTAGACTAGAGACCCAACTGATCATCTATTTGTTTTGGCATTACGTAACTACTTACTCCCGAATCGATCATGTAATTTTGTACAAGATTGTTTCCAATGATTATATATATATAAAATGGAGGAGGTTTCATGTTTTTTACCTTGTTGACCTCCTTAATTTCCTTTTTATGGATCTCCATTAGTGAGTGTTGATTAGTTAAAGTATGACATTTAGCAAAGAACATACATAAGGTTTGCACGGGAAGAGTAGAGCACGTCCAAAAGCACGGGAGGATAAAAAGGAAACACACGCTAGGAACAAAGATAGATTCAGGACTTAGCCATTTTCACGTTGAGGATCTATTTTTGGAGATAGCATACAGAGCACACAAACTAGTCATAGATTTGTGCAACACACATTGGATATTTGTGGAGGATCAGCTACGAAGTGATTTTCATGGATATAGGCTGAGAATAGATCTACTATTGAAAGTTAACTAAAAGCAGTCTATTGTTAGTGCACTTGCATGTGTGGCTATTTTTATAATGGCGTATGGCTAATAATAGCATGTAACCTATTTTAGGATTAGATAAGCGGTGAAGGGAAAGTCCCCACCCTTATAAATATGTAGTGAATTGTGTAGCATAAGAGAGAGATGAGAGCTAAGTTATTGTGAGGTTATGCTACCAAATTTGATGCGCGCATGAGCATATATTACTGTTATTGTAAGGAAGCTTCGTGTATTACTGTATTTAATATAATGGGGGTTATTGGCTGAATCAAGGTGTTAAACATGGTTATAGTTCATTACTGCATAAAGGGTTTCACTATGATTATTGTTTGATTCATGATACTTTAAGATCTAGATCTAGGAAATGCTCTGTAGAATGTTAGATTAATTATGGATCTGAATGCTTTAAGTCTTCATCATGCTAACATCTTGTAACAACAACCCTAAAGATGGGCTTGGTACCTTTGTGCACTTTGGCTTTGCGCGCTTAGGCCGAGTGATGTGCCAACATGCCCGGGATTATACTAGTGAATGCTAGGCTGCATCGGTGAGAACCTCTCTTGATTCTTGGATAATTCATTTGATGCGGAATAATTTTCCATATCTGTCATTTGCAATAGATCTCTTTGGCCCATGATAGATAACGACTCCCACATTAAGATGTTTACATTTGTTTTCTTCATTTGCTTAATGGTATTGAATGGATATGAACTATCCTTCTATTGCCATTTTCTTTGCACAAATTTCTCTTGCACATGGGCTGCTACAACTACTACCTGAGTTGGTCTAGAAGGTGGTTTGGACTGATTTTGCACATTTGGAGCTACACTTTGATTGCTAACTCCTCGTGGAGTGATAGAAGGTTGAGAAGCATTTGGGTTAGATGACTTCCCTTCCTCCAAATTTATCTTTTTAGACCTTGTGTTAATTGCTATGCCTTGAGAAGGAGCTTAATTTATTTCACAAAAATCTTTAGCTTACTAATTCACAAGCATAGTCTAACTTGGAGGTGCTTCCAATGCACTAGCCTATTATTGATTTTCCTCTTGATTTGTTTCTTGTTCCACACCAACCGTTGTCACCATCTAGGCTTGATTCAAAGTACCATTAATTTCTTTATTGATTGTGAGGTTGATTGCATGGGAAGCACCATTCATATTCCTAAGCCATGTTATTTTGAACTGATACCAATGCTCTAGATGAGGATGGAACATTAGGATTATAAGGCTGAAATGTCCTGTTGACAAGATCTTGTTCTTTGTTATGATTCACAGCTTGAGCAGGTGGCCTATTAGGCTGATAAAAAGGTCTATTAGGTTGGGATTGAGGCTGGTATGATCTAAAATTTTGAGCCTTGTTGCCTCTTAATTGTCACCAACTCATTTCCTAAGTTTTACAACTACTTCATGACTTCTTGGAGCTCATTTGAGATATTAAAAGAAAAGGTAGAAGCTTCGGTAGAACTATGATTTTTTTGAGCAAGAATGGGGGCTAATGTAGGTGCTTGGATTTCCTAATGGCCTAGGTGCAAGTTTATCAGCTTGAATCAAATAAATTTTCAGCTCTAATAACAATGTTATAGGCTACGGGTAAAGTTGTACCTCCCATAGATTGTATCATCATGGCAATATTAGAATTTAAAGCTTTTAGAAAGTAGAGAAAAACACCTTAAGTTGTTGGCCTTACGATGAGTGGAATCCTATCCCATGTCCTTTGAAATCTGAAGTTGAAATCAACCATATGCTCATTTGGTGCTCTCTTGATTGTGGTTAACTATTCCAACAAAGATAAATTGTCTACCTTCTCCCCAAATTGACCACAAAGAGCTATGCACAACTGATCCCAATTGTTGATTGATCCTACTCTTAGGCTTCTGAACCATTGTAGAGATTTTCCTTTGAAAGAGGAAGCCAATAATTTGACTGCCACATCCATTTCATTGACCTCATGGATTGCATAGACATTTGCAATGTCTTGAATGTGATCAATCAGAGTTGTATGGTTCTCCCCAATGAAATATGGAATGTTCTTCAATGCTACAATTAGGATTAGATTTTGTGCATTGAGAGAAAGTGGGATTATGTGAGTGAAATTCACAAAAGGATTTTGTCACAGTTGATGAGCCATTCGATTGGTCTGAGAACTCTAGTTGATTGAATAAAAGGCCTACCAAGTGGAGGTGTTGATAATGTCCTATTCCATGGAGATGGAGACCTCTGAGCTCTCCTTCCCCTTCTTCATCTATCCGGAGATATATGTAAGTATTTAAAAACATATTCTCTTGTTATATACCTTGTTTTAATCCTTCTCATAAATTTAACAATCTTAGTTTGATAAAACTAGTGAATCTTCCCTTTAAGAGCCACTAGATGTGTTGTTGTAAGCCCCCTTATAGGTCTGGTTACAACAAGAGCACACCAATCTTGCTGCTACAATAAAAATGAATACTTATTTTTTGTGTCACTTTGGGCATACTAGAACAATTATCACCAAATCACAACACCCTCTGTTTGCTTAGCATGTGAGTGTGTTAAGGAAAGCAATGTGACTAGGTAACATGGGTATTATCTCTCAAGTTGTGGGACTTGCTACTTGAGATAGACCTCCAGAGAAGGCTGGTTCCTCTTCCTAATCTAGTGCAAACTAACTCTAATGAAATAAAACTATTGACTATCTCTATCCTATAATTTCCAAGGGACCAGGAGAGAGAAAGAGCATGAAAATGAAAGAAACTACTCTAACAGAGGTGATGCACCAAGAAAAGGGAATGGGAAAGACTCTCCAATGTGTGAAAATGAGAAGAAATGTTGATTAGAGAGGGTGAGAACAATTCTCCACAATCTAATAGCAGCACTTACAACATCATTTCCATGAAAACACAACAATATTGCACCTTTTAAGAGCATAAGGTAGACACAATACACCTGCAAATGAAATAAAGAGGCAAATAGAAAACAATAAACATAGACAAGGGAAGAAAACATCCAAAAATTTGCATCTACTGCTTCATTGATATGCATAGTTCATTTACAAAGCAAGAGAAGGGCCTGGATCAACATGCAAGAAGTCCAATATGAAGGCCTACAAACACATTGGTGTTCCAAACTAAAATTGATAGAGTTTTGTTAAGAGAATCATTACTCCTCTCAAATGAGAGATCACTTAAATTTATATAAAATGAAGGAGAGGAGAGAGAAAAATAAAACTCAGTTTTGACTCTTGCACCAATAAAAATTACCCAAAGTGGGTGGAAATCATGATAGCAAATATTCAAAAGTAATCTTTGATTGATATGAAACTTGCAGTGAGAGAAAATTGCCGCACATGCTTATTTAATGCTTCCCTAACCACTTTAAAATCTCTGTTTGGAACTGGGGTCATTTTCTATAAATTTCTCCTTCAAAACTTTATCAATTTTAGAATTTCTCAATCCCTATGCATAGGTCTTGGAACCACAATTCCAATGAGACCAATTTTTTGCAAATCCATTGAGAAATTATCTAGATATGGCTATCTGAGTGTTGGGGAGAAAATTTGTAGGGAAAAATTGGTGGATTTTCGCTAACACTCGGGAGTCTAAGTCCCTCCACCTAACCGGTGTAACTCGCCGTATATATGCATGCAATAGTAAAAGTAGGATTTTCTTGGTGACCTGTGGATGGGGATCTAATAGGGGCACTCCACCGACCCTTCGAAAAAGCTTACATATATCCGCAAGGGAGGAATTTGCTAAGAGAATGGGAAAGGGAGTGAGAATATGAAGTAGGGGGTAACTAATGCTGCAAGTAGGAAATAATATGCTTAGAAATAATAGTTATAAGTTTCATCACAAGCATTAAAATTAAGAGGAAATAACTCGCAAGTAGTAATAAGACAAAATAGAAATTATGATCACAAAGTATCAAGAAATCCCTTAGTCAAAGAAAGCTAGAAACTAATTTTCTCTCATGAACTTACAAGAATACCACCAACTAGAATAATATTAGAATTAGAACCTCTTAGAATGAGGAGCTCATTACAATTTATAGTGTTTTGGAAGTCTCTTCGCCTATCCCCCATTGACCCTTCATATGTCTTGAAAATTTTCACATTCTTAGGAAAAATTAAGTCCCCTTTTATAACTTAAGGGTGACTTATTACATTAGAAACATTAAGACATATGAAAAAGTGCAACCCCAAATGTGAAATTAGAATATTAAGGAGAGAGAGAGAGAGAGAGAGAGAGAGAGAGAGAGAGAGAGAGAGAGAGAGAGAGAGAGAGAGAGAGAGAGAGAGAGAGAAGATGAGATGAAGAATATGCTCCTATTGACTCCTGGAAAGATCAGTTGGATTGACACTCGATACCTTTGAACCATTTATGGTGAATGATGTTCTAATGTTGTAGATGGTTTGTTATGAGTAATTTCTTTAGCTGCGGTGAGAAACTACCTCCAAATGATCCGCAGACGATGTAAACTAAGTGTTTAGAAACACTATTGAATGGAACCCTTGGTGACCACAAGTGTCACTCGTGATGATCCCCTCTGAAGAGATTGAAGCTTTGGAACAAATCCTACCCTGATTCCCTGTGACAATGCCACACTGCTTAGTTGATTTAGACATGGTCCTGATGAGACATACTATTGAACAATATGATGAAGTCGACTGTGAATTCCATCTTGCACATGAGTGTCGAAAGAAACTGTTGAGATCCATGAAAGTGACCTCACTATCATCTACTCCCGCATACTCTGAAGATAAATACTGCATTGGTTTCCCCTTCGTGAATTTGAATTTCATCATTTCTTGACACTTACTATATTTGGAAAGGATAACTATTCCTAGCAAGTGTCAAGATTTTCCCCCAAACTTCAACAGAATTGCCAATTTGAATGTTTAGCTCTCATAATGCTCCTTTTGTGAAATCCCCCTTGAAATGACTTACTATTTTTAGTGATTTCCCAAAAGCAACTTACTATTTTTAGTAAGTATGAAAATCAGCTTCCTCAAACCTTGATTGGGTGTGGAAACTCGAATCCCCATTTCTCCCTACGTTTCTCTCACCTTCTTGGATAAATTTTCTATTTTTGGCAGGTTCTCATGAGACCACTTACTATTTTTAGTAAGTTTCAATTTTGGACCAAGATGACATTTTGATGAATTTTCAACTGCAATATGCCTTCTGTGTTCATCGTCTCCTTCTCAAGTTCTTGATTGATTTAATTTCCCAAAATAGTATTCCTCTATGTAGAAAACCTTCTAATTTTAGAAAGTGAGCTTTTTGTGGTTAGATCACCATGGAACGAAGTTTTCCGATATTGGTTTTTTCCCAGATCACCCCTCTGAAATCTTGGTCTTACCCTATCAACGGTTTGAGAGATTTTAAACTTTCAAATTACTCGACTTGGCGACACCTCTCGAACACGACAACAATTAATGGGCCTTGAAAGTTATAGGTCTGATTTTATTCTCCGTTTGCAATAAAAATTACATTTTTATTGTGGGTTTTTTCTTCTTATTCCACGAGTGAAATTTTATTTCAATCCGACTACCGGTTTGACGGGAAATCAAGTTTTTCTCTCCGTTGAGCCAAATGAGAGGTTTCTTCACTGTGAAATTTTTTTGTTGTGGATGGGAGGTATGTTATGGGGGTTTTAATGGTATCTGAAAATGATAAGCATAGAAAAAATTTCATCTTGATCGTGCACCGGTTTGCTAAATATGTTGGTTTCTTCGATTCATGACATGAGAGTTTGAGGCGAAGATCTTTGTTCTTCTTCTTCATTCTTCATTTCTTTAGCTCTTGATCTGTATTTATTCTGAAATATTTGTGTTATTATGGAGTGGAGGGTTTTTTGTTGTGGTGGATCTAGTTTGGAGTAGCAATGGGAAATTGTGAGCAAGCATGAGCAAGTTACAGAGAAATGACAGGATATGGAGAGTAAGAAGTTAGAA
Organism: Taxus wallichiana var. yunnanensis; assembly: GCA_018340775.1. Taxonomy (NCBI): domain Eukaryota; kingdom Viridiplantae; phylum Streptophyta; class Pinopsida; order Cupressales; family Taxaceae; genus Taxus; species Taxus wallichiana. The sequence continues at coordinate 644,896,884 of CM031234.1, read as the reverse complement.
GCGAGAAAGTTAGCTTTAAAATAAAATTCAAAAAAATTGCATGCTAGGGGTGGGGTGAAGTTTTATGTTCTTTATTTCCATCAAGTATTAATGGACATTAGGGACATCAATTTTCAGGTGGTGCCTCGTGACGACACTTGGCAAAGATTTGACGGTGGGGTGTTTTAGCCAAAAAGCATGCTGGAAGCACCTAGGGGATGGAAAATGGTCGCATGAGGGACTAGGAGACATTCCTTGGGCTGGGTAAATTTTTATCTCCCTCATGTACCCTAGAAAAAATGGATATTAGGGTCATCAATTTGTATGGCGCACCTTATCTTGACACTTGGCAGAGATCTGATGGTCACCCATTTAGCTCCACTAGCTCCTGGGGGCTGAGAAAATGCACTGGAGAGGGTCACATGGGTGACCTGAAGAATTCTTGGAGCTGGGTGAATTTTCATGTCCCTCATGTTTCATAGCAAAAAGGGACATGAGGGTCATAATTTTTCATGTGGCGCCAAGTGATGACATTTGTCACGAGATCCAACGGTTGTGGGTTTGAGCTCCTGCAAGCACATGGAGCGGAATTGGCAATCCGAGAGGTTGTATGGGTGACCAGAGGGCTTGTTGGGGCTGTACACATTTTTGACCATCATATCCCTTTTCTTTAGGGAAGAAAGAGACATGAAATTGTGCCAGGCTCCTAGAGATGACATGTGTCCTCTCCCAAATTTGACTAACTCCCAAACTCGTTCCTAGAGGGCAACTTGAAAGAGTGATATCTTGAGCTCTTGATGGTCTTTTTGGGTGAAATTTTATATTATATTGACTAAAAATTTCCTTATGAATCCATTAGTTGGGGTATCATATCTTTATTCCTCTATGTAATCCCTGAAAAAGTGGAGTTTTGATCCGGATCCTTACTTGTGCCTCGAAAAAACCAATGATAAACCTATTATGCCAAAGTGTTGTGAAAAATATTATTTCAAAATATTGTAGGGCATGAAATTAACTTATCGATGATTTCTTGTTTGGCTACTAACTCCATCCAGAGCTCCCAAAATCACCTCCCAAAGTTCAATAACTCTTTTGGCCCAAGACACCACCTAGGCGTGTGAACCCTATTTTTGATCAAGCTGCCCCAACTCCTCCAAATCCTCCTTGAATATTCAAAAATAACTTCCACGATGTTTCTAGGCCTTCAATTTACCTCTCGTTTTTTCCTGTGGGGTGCATTGGTCTTGGGAAGGCCAGTGGTAGCCCTTCCCAACATTGCCCAGAAATAGTAGTTTTCAAGAACTCCTAAAATCACCTAAGGGGGTTGAATTGACTTTCCTAAATAACCTAGGGTACTGAGTTAACATCATCTAGGAGGTCATGGGACTGACTGGGTAGACCTAGGATGCCTGAGGAGAGTAAAACATGGAAGTTTTGACACAGGGGTATTATTGTCATGCTGGAAAATTGTCGGCTTCCCTGTTGCACATTTACATGACAACACTAAGCAAAAACAATTATTTAGGAATTTTATAGGCTTAACTTGATATCCATGAGACCGTGCAATTAAAATTTTTGGATGGAAAAGATATTTTAAATATTTCTCCTTCTTCGTTATGTTTTACATATCTTTTAAAGTGCCCAGGGCATTTTAAAATTTAGTTATGGGCCCATCATTTTACTTCCTTTTGATATGGAGGGGGTGTATATATTTAAAACTATATATTGAGGGCGAGCTCAACATTGAGCTCACCGAGTTATCACCCCTCCGCACATTACATTCATGCCTCCCTTTATTTCTATGTCGTGGGTCTTCCTCTCCATGCATGCCGAGTCATTAATTTGAATTTTGACCACCCCGATGGACCCACATCCAATCACCCAAGCTCTATGCTTATGTCTTGCACCAAATCGATGCCACCTTGTCACTGTCCCACCAAACACAATGTTGCATTGGTCCTCGTGTTTACATTGGGTTTCCTGATGATTCCCATGCTATACATTGATGAGTCCACACACCAACACCAACTCGCCCTCCAGCCCGCTAACTTGCCATCTCTCGAGTCATGTGCATTATGGGCTTGTTGGGAAAAAATGGTCCAGTCACATGGGCCACTTGGGTCTCCTATCTCCATTTTAGCCGCACGAGGTTCATGATCCACCCATCAGAGCCCGTATCATTCCCATGACCCATCATATGCGTACTCGAGTTCCTCATCCGCACATTGACCTCGCATTGGGGCCATTGACTAGATCAATGCACGTATTGTATTATTTGTAGATATTTTGGGTTTTCCACATACCCACATCCCAAGTTCAATTAGGCCGCTTGGGACTTGATTCCCGATTGTACCACCGAGCTGCTTTGTCTAAGCCTTGGCCAAATTTTCTAACTTCATCCCGCCATAGCTCGCTCATCGAACTTCCACGCTAAGCCCAATTTATTTCTTAGAGCCAATCTTCATTTCCATTATACCCGAGAGTAGAACTAACTCAACCATGCATGAGGGAAACTCACCATCCTCTTATCTTGATGCTACTACCATTGGAATCACCGAGAGCCTTCGAAAAATAGATCATTGGGGTGTCAAGGTATGAATCGCCATGGATAGGCGCTACAACTTGCCCCAACATAAGAGCTTGAATAGGTTATATTGTGAGCAAGCTCACCCGATTTTCTAACGTGAACATGCCTTAGTTCATCGCATTGACATATTCCCATGCTCGGTATTTTTGTTTATAAATAACACTTTAGGCTTTGATTCATTTATTTTATGTCAATCCACATCAACTCAGCCATATTAAGAATATCTCGACTGCTTAACCTCGAGGTGACCCATCATCCTTCAGAACAAATCATTATGCCCACTATTTTCTCTATAACTCGGTGTACACGTAGCCATGTTTGACATTGAAAACAACTCAAGATTACCACTATTATAATGCACAACCGACCTTCATAGGGTCGAGATTACCTTTGATCTTCAAAACAACTTGTTTCGAGCTCGGTGCTTATGACAAATTGATGAGCTCAACCATCAACTCGATTCCCTATGAACCATTATGGTAGATCAATTCTCCTCATAACACAACTCGGTGGGAAATTCAAAAGAGTTTGGTCTTGGCCTATTTGAGAATCACCATGAATGGCTCGGTCCACCCCTTCAATTAAAGAGCTTGAATGCATGATAAACAACCCACCTTCACGAGAGACCATCTTGATATCACCATTAAACTAGTAGATCTCGAACTCTACCACCCTCTTGGGACCAAGAGGAAAATTTTCCAGCTTCCTCAATCCTCTGTAGAATTTTGGATTCATTGGTATCACAAGGGTTCAAGGATCTATCCTAAACTACAATGTATCTAATTTCCTTAGTGCAATCTCGCTATATTGTCCATTCTTCATTGGGAGGTGAAAATGGATAACAACTACCAAGAAAGAGGTAGCATTTAAGGTGAAGAAAGAAACCTAGTCCAAGCAAGAAGAAGAAGAAGAATCAGATTTAGAGGATGAATTAGATGATGAAAATATTGAAGTAATGTTCATAAGAAAACTAAAAAGAGGTTCAGGTAAGTATAAAGGAAAACTCCCTTTCAAATGCTTCACATGTGGACAAGTAGGTCATTTTCTATTAAATGTCCAAACAAAAATAAAGAATCTCAGTCTGAACATGAAGAGGACAAAGTCATAAAAACAACAAGAGATAAACTGGATATAAAAAGAAAAATAACAAGAAGGTTCTCTTTAAGAAAAAAAAGAACTTCTATTCAAAAGAAGAGTCAAGTGGATCTGATTCAAACAACCCAGAAGCTCTAAAAATGAAAATGATGAAGACTAGTCTAAATATTTGTTTATGGCCATAGATGCGTATGAAGAATGTAGCTCCAAAGGAAATAATACAATTGACTTTGAAGACTCGATGAAGAAGAAGCTGAAGTAAATCTTGAAGCTGAATTAGTATGTGCTCTTGAAGAATTGAGACTATGTAGAAGAAATAATCAAAAGCTGAGATGCACATTAAAAGATTATGAAGAAAAAATTTGTATCTTTGAAGAAAGAAAAAATCTAAGAGAAGAAGAAGAGGCTAATGAACTCAAAGAACTTGAAAATCAGCTGGAAAATATCTCAAACTCTTACAAATCAAAGGAGGATGAATGCACAAAAAAACAGAATTGGAGTGACTAAAATTTGAGATGGAACAAATGAGTAGCAAGTTGATAGTGTATGAAAAGCTAGAGAAGAGTTCTAATGTTTTGACTAGTATACTAAGTGGCCAACGTGATACAAATGATAAGTCTGGAATTGGTTTCAAGGAAGAAAGTAAGGAAAAGGAACCTACAAAGAATGAAGGAAACAAGATTGCATCAATTCCAAGCACCTCTTCTGCTACAAATAAAGAAGACATCAAAATAGTCAAGAGAAGGAAAACTACTCCCAGAATCACCTATGCAATGAGGTACACTCACTCTTTCTATGGTTATTGCTTTTCATGTAATCAGTTTGGACACAAAGCCACGAAATGTAAAATATATGCTAGAGGATATAAAAGAAACTATAATTCATCATACACTGGAATGAAATATAATGTTGTTCACTACAAGTATCATAAGAAGGGTCATGTATCTTTAAAAACAAACAAGAACCCCACAAACAAGAGAAATGGGTGTATGTTGTAAATAAAGATGCAAACAAGAGAAAAGAGTCTTGCTTAGTAGTGAAAACCGCATTTCATGTGCAAAATGAAGATAAAATATGGTATCTAGATAGTGGATGCTCCAACCATATGATAGGTGACAAAAGTAAATTCATTTCTCTATCAAACAATGCATCGGGAGCTATGAGATTTGGTGACAACAATTCAGCAAACATAGTTGGAAAAGGAACCTTGAGTCTAGATAATGGAAAGACTATTACTGAAAAATGTTTTGTATGTTGAGGGTCTCAAGCATAATTTACTAAGTGTAAGTCAAATGTGCAAGAAAGGATACAATTTGATATTTCATGACAAAGGTTGTGACATTATAAATGGAAAAATAAGAAAGAAAGTTAAAAATCCAAAAGGACAAAGAACAACATGTATGTTCTCAATGAGATAAACAAAGAGAAATGCTTCACAAGTAAAGTTGATGACAACTGGCTGTGGCACAGAAGATTGGGACACATGAGTTTTGAAAATCTTGTGAAACTAAGTGCTAAAGGTTGCGTGAGGCATATGCCAAAGATTATAAAACCTACAGATACACTTTGCAAAGCATGCATGCATGGTAAACAAACAAGAAGATCATTCAAGTCAAAGGAATACTCTACAACCAGACCTCTAGAGTTGATTCATACAGATCTTTGTGGTCCTACCAGAAATAAAAGTATACAAGGTGAAGTGTATTTCATGTTGCTAATAGATGATTACACCAGAATGACATGGGTAGCTTGCTTGAAGCATAAATCAGAAGCCTTAGAAAGATTCAATAAATTCAAAGCACTATTGGAGAATGAGAAAACAAAAGGATCAAATGCCTAAGATCAAATAGAGGTGGAGAATTTTGGTCTAATGAGTTCAATGAATTTTGTGAAGAACATGGAATTAGAAGACAATTCTCACCGCCAAACACCTCAAAAAAATGGAGTTGTTGAAAGGTAAAACAGGATTGTGCAAGAAATGGTGAGAATAATGCTGAATGAATCTAAATTACTAGATAGATATTGGAGTGAAGTGGTATATACAATAGTCTACATTTTAAACAAAGCTCAATTAAGAGTAAACAATGACAAGACACCTTATGAATTGTAGAAGAACATACTGCGAATGTGAAACACATAAGAGTTTTTAGAAGCAAGTGCTACATCAAAAGAGATGAAGATAATTTGGGAAAATTTGACTCTAGGTGTGATGAAGGCATATTCCTTGATATTCAGTGGTCAAAGCATGGCTTATAGGTGCTACAATAAAATATTGAAAAGATTTTAGAAAGTAAAAATGTTAAGGTGGATGAGTTTCAATCTGCCAAGTCCAACACTCAACACAATGACAATGATGAATAACAAGATGATGATGAAGAAATGGAATGTCCGCATAAAGAAGTAGATGAAGAGGAAGAAAGACTAGACACTAAGACACCCTCAAGAAAATTTAAGAGGGATCATCCATCAAATAAGATAATTAGAAATAAAGAAGGTGACATTCTCACAAGAAGAAGACTAAGAGAGTAGCAAAACCATGAAGATATAACACTCATGTCAATGATAGAACCCAATAATGTTGTAGAAGAAAGAAAAGATCAACATTGGGTGGACACAATGAATGAAGAACTAGATCAAATAGAAAAGAATGAAACCTAGGAGCTCGTGCCAAGACCAAAGGATAAAAATGTAATTGGAACAAAGTGGGTCTTCATAAATAAACTAAATGAAAAAGGATAAGTAACAAGGAACAAGGAAATAATTGTTTGTAAAGGAATTGTGCAAATGGAAGGAACTGATTTTGATGAGACATTTGCACTTTGGTGATAAGGATGGAAGCAATAAGATCAAGTTTCGGCTTATGGGGATTACAAGAAAATCATAGTGTTCCAAATGGATGTTAAATCAAATTTCCTCAATGGTTTTCTGAATGAAGAGGTATATATTAAACAACTTGATGGAGTTTTACTACTTGAAGATAAAGATCATGTGTGTAGGTTGAAAAAGGCCTTGTATGGACTTAAGAAACTATTAGTGCAAAATCACAACACCCCCAAATGAGTCATCAGATCTACTTTTCTAAGGCAGATTCATTTGGTGTGATTCACATAACATTGAGTTTTCCCCAAAGTGTGGGACTTTGCAAATGGGAAAAATCTCTAGATTAAAGGCTAGTTCTTATTCCTTTGTTTAGGTGCATGCGCAAAACTTGCAGAGGACCTATTCCTAAACCTAATCTAAGTTTTACCAAGGAGATAGGGATAAAAGGAATACAAGAAATCAAAACTAAGCTACAAGGTGATGCACCGAAGGAATGATGAACATTAGTTTTGTTGATAGACACAAACCAACAAAATGCATACAATAATCAAGCACAGATAACTGATTTATAATGAAAGACCATATGAGAGCAAAGGAGACAAGAAAGGATCTAAAATCAATCACAAACATGTTTTATTGCTCTATAGATTGATATAATGCATTACAAATGGCCAAAAGGCAAGAAACATATTGCAATTTAAATGGAAGGTCTGAACTCCATGAATCCCTTTGCTAGAAGAAAATGGGAGCTTGTAAAAACAAAAGAATGTCCAACCCTTTATAATGAGTTTAGACCCTGATTTTATAGATTCAACATAGAGGGGAGAAAGAGAGAGAAGTGGGAAAAAAATTCTAAAGCTCAACCACTGCTATTAATGCCTCTCACAAAATCTACCCCCAAATTTGTCTTAATTGCTTAAATTTCTTATTCGGAGCCTCAAAGGAGGAGGAAATGGTGGATCAGATCGAAATCGATCTGGTTGTTGGGGCAAAAATAGATCATGTATTAATGGACCTAAAGACATTTCTCCATTTTTCTCCCACCTAACCTCCCCAAACTTAAAATTTTAGATCTCCATTGCATATATGAGGCTGAGATCTTTCCAATGGTGCTAGATTTTCTAGATTTTGAGCCCGAGTTGAAATATATGCCCCTTCAAAATTTGTATCGGGTCCATACAAAAAGGTGGGAAAACCAGTTCGAAAAATAGGCCCCTTTTTAATATGGGACACGTGGAGGGTTGGCGCATATCTGAGGGTAGTCTCTGTATTTTGCTTTTGGAATAGTGCAGGGGATGATACGTGGTTTCTTCTATGACCTGCTCAATTTCTATGTTTTTGGCTAAGTCCTTTGCTTGGTGGGGTCATATTTCTGACTGAGGACATGCGGCAGTTTGGTGCTTGCTTGGAAACCTTCTCTTTATTTGACCCTTGAGTTAGTGCCGTTTGGACACTTGGCACTCTCTGCTAGCCTGCCACCATGCATTGACTATTCAACCCGACTTTGTCCCCTTTTTGAGACTGGACGCATGGAGGCTCCGCGCTCGCTTAAAATCCCGATCAAGATTTGCCTTTGAAGGAGCATCGGGTTGACACTTGGAAGCCTCCGCAGGTCTTTGGACTTTTCAACGACCTCCCTCTTACCTTTTTGGACCTTGGACTATGTGGCGAACTGGCGCTCATTTGAGTCTCCACTTTTGGATTTACCCTTGGAGATGCATTGCTTGGACATGTGGCAGTCTCCACCAACACTTCTATACTTAGCCCTTTTTGAGGCCCACCCTGTCTACCTTTTAACCTCTGTTGACCATTTGCTACATGGAGGGCTAGCGCAAGCTTGAGTCTCTGCCTTGGGATCCCATTTTGGAATTATGCTAAGCCGACACTTGGCCCCTTCATTCGAGTCGGAGACTTTTTCAACGACTGTACAAATTTTTGGGGCTCTGGACCCCGTGTAAGCCTGACGCTTGTTTTAGCTTCCTTTTTGGATTCAACTTTGGAGAAGCACCATACCGACACGTGGCTCTCTCCGCTATCTCCTCCATACTTAGTCAATTTTTGGACTCATTTTGAACTATTTTGAGCCCAAAGACTTCAGATCTTCACCGTTTCTTCTCTTTCTTGCTCTTGGCTTCTCTGTGACACTACTCCTCCTTCTTTGACCTTGCTATTCTATTTTCAAGCCCACATGTAACTGTTAAATAGATTTAAGACATGGATTCACTCAATGAGTCGTTTCTTCTCTTTCTTCTTGCATAGGGTCATTTAGTCTTTCGTAGGCCCCACCACTCCATTGTTGAGTCCTTCTGCGACCTATTTGCAAGATTTAAACATGTTTTCTCTAGTTCTTTCTGTGTAGGGTCATGGCTGATCCAATACTTTTCCCGGGGGGTGAAATATGGATAATAATTTGGTGACTCACAGGGGTATCTTCCTGCTAGATGAAAATATGAATTGCCTTTTCATATCCATTCGACATGGAGTCAAGAACGATGGTCTGATACTAATCCTTCCTCTGATTCACGATCCTGACTATTTGCACTTTCAATTTTCCTAAGAAATCTCAAAATGATGGTTTTTGAGAGTAGGAAATTACTTTGACTTGGGGCTTCATCTATCTTTGAATGAGCGGTGTAAGAGCAAAAAAATAGAACCACAAGTATATAAAAATTTGAAATCATCCATGCCCCAAGTAGAACTTGCAAAGTGTGAAAAGCACTTAGGAGAAAAACATCCTAAACTACAACAAGACAATGTGCACAAGCACTTAGAGGAATGATAAATTAAACTATTATGTACAAAGTGAGAACTTTCCTTCTAGTCGTAGTGTTTAAGATAGATTCCATTCACTGGAATCTGCAACTCTTCACCATCTAATGTAGACAATTGGAAAGCATTGCTACTTTTACATTTTGTGACCATGTAAGGGCCACTCCAAATGGCATCAAACTTAGAATGCCTTCCGGTTTTACGATCTCGCATCCCATTTCAAAACTAGGTTTCCTTCTTGGAAGGTCCTTGTTCTTTCCTTCTTGTCAAAGCATTTCGTGATCGAGACCCTATCCTTCTCGAATTTTTGAAGTTCATGCTCTTGGTTTCTTCCAATTCCATCAGCTCTACATATTTGACCTGCATTGGTTCAAACTCAGACATTTCTAGCTACTTCATGAGTTCCAATGTTGGCAACTAAAGTGATATAGGCAACACTACCTCTTTCCCATAGACAAGTTTGAATGGAGAGCTACCTATAAAACTCTTGGGTGTTGTCCTATCAGCCCATAAGGATGATTCGAGTTTTGTGTGCCAAGTCCTTTGATTTTCATCAAGAGTTCTTCTAACAATCATTAGTAGGTTCTTGTTTGTGGACTCATCTTGACCATTACCTTGAGGGTAATAATTTGATGAAGTGCTCAAGTAAATCCTGTTCTTAACAGCCCATTCTATGATTTTGGAACCTATGAATGCCAATGCATTATCTGATATAATGGTGACTAGCACTCCAAATATGGTCACTATCCCCTTCATAGAAATTTAGTATGCTAGACTCATTAGCTTCTTTGAGTGCCACTACCTCGGTCCACTTGGTGAAATAGTCTATTGCCATCTGTAGTGCCCACTTCCCTTTGACACCTTTTGGATACCTATTTTGATACTATGATTACATTATAGACATTATTATACTTTGATTTAGTATGATGTTAGACATTTGATCATAAATTATTGTTGATTTTGATTTGGATATGATACATGATGATTATTAGAGACACTCATATGTGGATGATGATATACTAGTTGACATGGATGTTTTATGGATGTTGTTCGGACATGTGATTTTGGATATTATGAGTAGATCTAGAAATGGATATTTTATGATGATGATATAGTTGTTGATTAAAAATGTAAATGATGTAGTTGTTACTTCGATGTTGTTGTGATTCATTTATATAGTTGGTTTTGTGATTTCATTTATATCATGTTGGATGTTCTAATATGGCCACGAGGCTGAAGGAGGTATTTGTATTTTGCAGGTTAAAAATATCACAACAAAACATCGGGGATCGGAGACCAACCACAATGGAATTCTAGGTGAATTCGACAAGGTCACCATGACAACTTGTTTTGTGTGTGTGTTGTATTTTTGTTAGGGATTCCCATGGGGGATTTCCTTTATATGTGACCATGGGTTTGTGTATTTTATTAATGTGGTTAAATTTTATTTATTGTTGTATGTATTTTATTAGTGATGTGTTCCTTTATTTAATTATGTTGTGGAGAATTAATGTGAGAATCATATGATTAAAATTTAAATAAATTAAATTGGGATATGGGAAAGTAATTATAAGAGTTGTTTGTTTGTATTAAATATGTAAGGGATATGTAAGTTGTGTAAGAGTTTGTGTAAGTTAGTTTTGGAGATGAAATAATCCACCTCCATGACAAATTAGAATTTTTCCTTGGGGGTTTTTGGAGGCTTGTGGGACAAGTAAAACTTGTCCCATGCCTCTAAATTTAATTTACCAACCATACTTATGGTTGGAGAAGTGATTTGTGACTTTTATAATGAATTTTATTAATCATGTTGCATGTTTTTAATTGCACTCTTTTACCTTTTATTTAATTTTGTTGTCCCTTGAGGTGTGGGCTTTTTGGAGTGTGTAAGTAACTTGTCATATTTTCACCCACCTCTTTATTGTGCTTGAGAGAATGGAGTTTGTCTTTTGTGTTTGAATTGGAGGATGTGTGATGTGTCATCCTACATGGATCCACATCATCCTCTTCTCTTCCCTATTCTATATAATTCAAACTCTCTTCTTGTTTTGGGGTTGTTGAGTCATTTTGCAACTTCTTTGGGGAAAATTTTCTTGTGTTGGAGATCTTGTTTTGGGGAAGTTTGGAGAAAGCTTTCATGCTTGGGAGATTGCTGTTTTGGACTGTGTTTTTGGCATTTGAAGCTTGTTGTTAGGAAACAAAAGTTACCATGGAGAGGTAGGAATTTAACTCTCTTTTCATGTTGTTATTTTCTTGTTGTGTTGTATGAATGGAGAATGTTTTGTTTTTTTATTGGCTGGTTGGGTAGACTGCCATAGGGATGGTGTAGGAGAAGGCTATGGGGAATCCATGGGGGGCATAAGGGAATGCCAATGGCATCATAATTTTGTGGAGGGAGTTTGGGTTTGGGATCCACCATGGAAAAGAAATAGCTTGCATTTCTTACTTTGGGGTGGGCATAAGGAAATCTGTGGGGGCATAAGGAGAGATTTGTGGGGGGGGCATAAGGATGTGTGTGGGATGAATTATTTTGGCGGGTTGTTCTAGTGGATGCCCAATTCCCAATTAGGAGGCATAAGTAGCTTCCCCCATAGACCTTGCTCTTTTGGCTTGCATGATCAATCCTAAGTTTTGATTTGAATGTTTTCAATTGTAGTTGTAAGAACCTTATTTTGTGTTGAACTATGTTTTATATTGAATTGTGCATGTTGAAAGAATGTTGTGTGTTGTGGAAGCCTATTATTTCCATGGGTTGAATCACACCTTTTATTGTATTTTGGTTGGGGATCAGGGGCCAATGATGAAGGAAGGATTCTCCTTTCATTGGATGTCTTGGTTGGGTGGAGAGCGTTGCCTTTCCCCACTTTTGTTGTGATCAACTTGGAGAAAGAGAAAACTTGCATGTTGTTGTCCTGGAGCAAAGGAAAATGCAGTTTGATAGTCCCTTGTGAAAACATATTCATTTGTAATCCTTTCCCACTTGATGTGGATGGAAATTGTAATGTATACTTGTGAAGAAATGATGTTGTAATTGATTATGGAAATATATATTTGAATTGTGAAAGACATTTACATTCTTCTTCTGTACATTGGAAAGAAATAAATAGAATGTTGTTATTGCTTTCAAACATTGAAGTATGTAAAGTATATAATTGGAATTAATAAAGAATTGAAATACCTTCTCTCATATGCATTGTTGAATTAAATTCAATGTTTCATTATATGGCAAAAGAGATAGTTAGATCTCTGTTTGGAAAGAGAAAATGTACGTGAAACAATGTTGTATTTTTGTATTTTGGGAATGTGTATAAATGAAATTTAGTATTTGCTTTGGATTCAGAATGGTTTTTATAAACAACTGAATGTATTAGATTAGTTTAGAAATGAAATGTCACATTTGAAGGATAAAATTTGATATACAGATTTAAAAGAAATAGATCTCTGTTATAAACTTTAAAACTGGCAAGTAAATTTAATTAAAATGTACAGTTCAGACCTGCACTTAATAATCAACTTGAAAATGATATAGTTTAGTATGCGTTGAGACATCAAGGAACTCAATTGGCAAAGAACACTTAAGAAAACAATTTTAAACATTGCAAAATCGAGCCAAATCCTTCTCACAGTCATTTTCCGTCAATTGTTGGAAAAATACAAATTGAAACTCAAACAAGTAAATTTACCTTCCCTAAACACTTTAAACCCTCCCTAGAGAAATCCTCCATGTCTGTTTGGCATGTTGAGTGAAGGAGGAGATCCAATTTAATCAAATTTGAAAGTTGGAAATTACTAGTTGGCTTTTTAAAAGCTTCATGAGATCCTTTTTACAAAATTGAAATTTTAAACTTTATCAAAATTTAAAATTTATGTTTCTTTACAAAGAGGGCATCGAGAGATTTCCAGAAAGTCCTTGTTTTCCCAAAATTGAGCTTTCTAGCAAAAGTTATGGCACTTTGAAGTTTTTTTGCCTTGGCGGGAAAATTTGGGAAAATTTTCCCAGCTGGGTGGCTGCGCCCCTTAGAAAAATTTTAAAATTTGGTTTTGGAATTTTTTTAATTTTCCTCCACCAGCCTATAGATAATTAGAGCCTACCACGTGTCCTCATGGGGTAGTGGTGGAGGCATGACACCTTTTTTTTACCTTTTAAAAAATTTTGGAAAATTTTTCCATTTCTCCCCGCCAGGCCCTGACCTATCATAGGCTGCCACATGGTAGATTTGGGTGCTTGAGGGGGCGGAACCCTCATGACCCTTTTTCCTTTTGGAAATTTTGATTTGGAAAATTTTATTGTTTCCTCTCCCGTGGCCCCACACTCCTGCCCTCGCCTTTTGAGGAATCCCATTCCGTGGGTGCGCTGGATCCGCGCAAGGCCCAACCTTACCCTTATCTCCCTTTGGTGAAATTCACCAAATCTCCCCGCCACTCCACCTATCTCCCTCTCCCTTCTCCCCATGGTGAATTGTGGAGCACCACATGTCCCCTGGCAGAACCATGGGTGGGTGGATGCCAAATTGGCTTTTCTTCCCCTTTGGCGAAATGTGCCACAAGACTCCCGCCGCTTCGCCCTTCCCTTTTCTTTTCTGATGATTCGAGGCTGCCACGTGTCCCTGAAGGACCTGTGGAGGCATGGGTGCAAATGATAATTTTCTCCCATGTAAGAAAAAATTCCAAAGACCACCCGTGACCCGCCAACCCAAAATTTGCTCTTTCCCCCTGCTTGACACGTGTCCCCTTGGGGAAAATTTGACCCCTAAAGTCCGCTTGCTCATAACTAGAGTTCTACAAGGAGTTAGGAGGACTTCTTTATATCAATGGAAAGGTGAGAAAATTTCCTATCCAATGGGAATGATTTAGGGAAATTTTTGAAGTATTAAGTATGAGAAAATCAAGTTGAAACTCTGAGCCTGTTAGAGAGTGGGTATGGGGGTAAATTACTCCCTGAACCTAACTGAAACTTCTAACCCTAAAAGTTGAACCATGTGAAATTGAAAATTTTTAATTAAGGAAAAATATGTTCTAGTAATTAAAATTTGTTCTAGAACCTATTAGGGTCAACTGTTGTCTTGTAACTTGGTTGTGGACACTTCTAAAAAAAAAAATTATTCCATAATTTTCTAACTAACCCTAGGTTGTTTCTTGGGTCTTAAGTGGGTTGTTTTTGGGATCACACTTGGTATCAGAGTAGTGGTTCAAAATATTGGACCATTGGGCACACTAGAAAACTTGGGACATGAAACTTAAACCTAACACACTTTTAAACCTAGAAAACAACTTAGCTAGAATTTGTATATTTTAGTAAACATGGAAGTTGTGTAAAACTTAGAAAAATAAACTAACTCTCACTTTGGTCTATGTAGGAGGCTCAGACGGAGTGAGAGGAATATTCACAGAGACTTAGACTTACCACCACCACCACCGGGACAAGGTGTAGCATCTATCATACCCTAGATCTTATAGACCCTTTAGGATGTTAATGCCGCTTTACGCGGAGGATTAGGAGGAGGACATGTAGCTAGTCATGACAGAGCCCCTTCTATCAAGGGTTAGGTATCTCCTTGACCCAGTGAGGAGCATAGAGGAGATAACTCCCATGTGGAGTCATCTAGAGTAGAGTCACCACCTAGGAGATAGGGTGACAGAATTCCAAAGCATAGAGAGAGGTCTCGGAGCCCTAGGCTTAGGGATGAGCATGCAGAGAGACCTAGAGGCCATCAGACCATACATCAACAGATCACATCAGGGAGATCCTAAAGCTTCAGCCATCACATTACTCGGGTGACATAGGTGGATTTCAAGTAGAGGCTTGGCTAGTGAGCTTGAGTAGTTCTTAAAGATTTTTCCTTTTCTAGCACACATGAAAGCTCATGTTGCGATCCATCTACTGAGGGATGGAGTAGGAGTATGGTGGAGGATAGAGAGTAGAAGCTCATGTAGATTCGAGAAATGACTTGGGAGCTATTTGAGGAGAGATTCAGGAGTATGTATTTTTATCATGAGGTTCATACAAGTAGAGGATCGATGAGTTCCATGACCTCCGACATGAATCTCTTTCAGTAGCAGAGTATGAGAGTAGATTTCTAGATCTACTCCAGTATGTAGAGTATATGTAGGATGAGCAGGTGTGGATTCACAGGTTCATCAGGGCCTGAATTTAGATATTGGAGGTGCTATTGTGGATCCACTACCCATAAACTTTAGCTGAGGCCATCGAGAAGGCCTATATTGCAGAGGAGACTCGAGGAAAGACCCAGCAAGCTAGAGACCGAGTCGGAGCTGCATACAACAGATGTAGGATGGTAGATCGAGGGGGTCAGTACCCCTTCCTCATAGTGGCCAAGGTATAACATAGTCATCCTTTAGGCCATAGTAGCAGCAACAACAATCCCGCCCACCTCATAGACCTCCACAGAGAGCTGATGCACAGAGAGGTCAGAGTATGGGGCCTCCTCCTAGGGGTCCCATTGGACATAGGGTGGACATAGAGCTCATTCAATGGGAGCTCGCTAGCGAGAAACCTCAAAAACCACAACTAGATCATCAGGATCCATGCCATAGAATTCTAGGGCACCTACTAGAGGTGCTACTCATTGGGGAGGGATGTTTTGGTTGTGGAGTTACTAGACACTTTTGGAGAGATTGCCCATAGAACCCTAATAACAAGGGTAAGGCACAAATTTTAGAGCCGACTATTGGTGATATGGGACGTAGTCACATGATTTATGTAGATTGAGAACACTAGGTAAAGCATCATAGAGCACAATCATTAAGACCACAGTAGCATTGGTGGTATTCCTACCTTGTATTGTTTGTTTTAGTTCTTCTAATTCTTTCATTACACCATCTTTAGTAGAGTGATGTAGGCTAGTGGTAGTTAGGTAGGGTCTTAGTTGGGATGTCAAGATGGCTTCTGGAGCCAAGATCTCTATAGACTCCTTAGTTAAGGAGTGTGTAGTGGATTTGGGACCTTTCACCACTACCTCAGACCTCTGTATCCTTCCTTTGGGCTCATATGGAGTCAT
The DNA here is from genome assembly GCA_018340775.1 of Taxus wallichiana var. yunnanensis. NCBI lineage: Eukaryota > Viridiplantae > Streptophyta > Pinopsida > Cupressales > Taxaceae > Taxus > Taxus wallichiana. The sequence continues at coordinate 644,880,615 of CM031234.1, read as the reverse complement.
TTTGGGTATGGATTGGTTATCTACACATAGGCCAGGATGGATTGTTACCACAAGACTATATCTTGTGTAGATGATTTGGGAGTTGAGTCGGTGATTTTAGAGGTTAGGAGACTCATTTTCCATTCAAACCATCTACGCTATGCAGCTTAAGCAAGTGTGTGTGATGGGGTTGTCGGATGTATCTTTGTGATGAGTTAGTGATAGATCAGAGGATGGGTCTAGTGGACCATCGCTAGATGATCATCCCATCTTGAGAGAGTTTGTAGATGTCTTTCTAGGGGAGCTACTGGGGTTACCACCCCCACGTGAGATTGATTTTCATATAGATCTAGTTCTGGGAGCAGAGCCTATCTCACGAGAACCTTATTAGATGACCACCCTAGAGATTTGTGAGCTCAAGTTGCAGCTTGAGGGCCTTTTGGAGAAAGGCCTTATCCATCCTAGTGTATCCCCTTGGGGTGCACTAGTGATCTTTGTGAAGAAGAAGGATGGATCCTTGTGGTTGTGTATTGATTATCGTTAGCTAAACAAAGTAATGATCAAGAATCATTATCCTCTTCCTCGTATTGATGACTTGTTTGATTAGATGAAGGGAGCCATAGTTTTCTCTAAGATTGATCTTAAGTCAGGGTACCATCAACTGAGGATTTTGAAGGTAGACATTCATAAGACCACTTTTCACATGAGATATGGGCACTATGAGTTCACAGTGGTGCCTTTTGGTTTGACTAATGCCCCGCAGTGTTCATGAGTTTGATGAATGGGGTATTTAGGAACTTTTAGATCTCTTCATGCTCATCTTCCTAGATGACATTTGATATATACTCACGCATGAGGAGCATGAGGAGCACGAGGGTACCTCTTCACGAGGGGAACTTGGAGAAGTGTGCATTCTTTCAGACAGAGGTACAATATTTGGGTCATATCATTTCTAGGGAAGGTATCGTAGTCAATCCTTCTAATATTAGAGCCATTATGGATTGACCAACACCCACTATAGTGACCAAGGTGCATAGATTCATGGGATTAGTAGGTTACTACTAAAGATTTTTTCAGGACTTCTCTTAGATTACATTAAAAATCTATCACTTCCCTTAAGGAAAGGGAAGAAGTTTGTTTGACCGATAGATGCGAGCAGCCTTAAGGAAACTGAAGGATCACTACAACACCTATTATAACAGTTCCGAATCCACAGGGTGAATTCTTTGTTTGCAGTTGATGCTTCTTTAGCAAGGTTTTGAGGTGTGTTGATGCGGGGAGGGTAGAGTAATGGCTTTTGAGTCTCACAAAATCCAAGATCACGAGCTTAATTATCGACCCATGATCTTTAGCTTAAAGTAGTTGGTGCTTTGGTTCAATGGAGGCATTTTCTTCTTGGCAGAGATTCACACTCGGGATAGATCATTGAGTCTTCGCCACCTCTTCACAGGTAGCCCAATCTCAATGCTGTCAACGGTGTTGAATGGAGTTACTTTGTGATTATGACATGGAGATAGAGCATGTGAAGGGGAAAGAGAATGTGGTAGCAGACACTCTCAACAGACAGAGACATGTGGCTATGGCCACATTAGTGAGCACATATTTACTGAGCAGGATTCTTCAAAGCAAGCTATTCTCTTGACGGCTTTACATTATAGCTCAAGCAGAGATCAAGTCTCATAGACCCCTTGAGGGGAAGTTTGATGGTTTTTCCTTAGAGGTAGATGGTTTTCTTAGGCACAGAGGCTGAATATATGTTTCCGAGTATATGGAGGCTTGAGGCAGACATCTTGGTAGAGGCACATCGTGCACCCTATTCAACCTATCCTAGGGTGAAGAAGATGCATGCCACCTTGAGACAACTATATCATTGGAGAGGACTTCATCGAGACGTGGCCTAGTTTGTGTCATGGTGTTTAGAGTGCTAGAGAGTTAAGGATGAGCATCGTATCCGGATGGCCTTCTTTATCCTCATGCCATCTTTGGAATGGAAGTGAGACACCACTTCCATGGATTTCATTGTTGGGATACGATGTTGAGATATCACCACGATGCCATTATGGTCACGGTTGATAAATTGACAAAAGTGGCTCACTTTTCACCGGTGAAGACCACTTACACTTGACTAGTGGCAAAGTGGCATACATATATTTGGATGAGATTGTAAGGTTACAGGAGATTTGTTTGCGGAAGATCATTTGTGATCTGCGATCCTCTCAGTACACTTCACATTTCTAGACTACCATGCAAAGTATGTCTCGGGATGAGAATCAACTTCAAGCACAACATATCACCCCGAGACAGATGGATGATCTGAGCAGATAAATGGATTCTAGAGGATATGCTTAAGATGTATGTGATGGATCAACATTCTAAATGGGAGGAGTACCTATACTTAGTGGAGTTTTCCTCTACAATAATAGTTTCAGAGTTCTATAGGCATGGCTCCTTTTCAAGCTTTATATGGTAGAGAGGCAGACACCTCTTAGTGACAATGCTAGAGGATAGGGTATCTCTTGAGGATTTTTTTACAAGATATGGATCATAGGTGGTATTGATCATGTAGAGATTGTAGGAGGCATAAGACATGAGTTAAAAGTATGTAGATAGGATATAGGATCGACATGTAGTTTTAATGTGGGCATGAAGGTGTTCCTTCATGTTAGGCCACACAAGAACCCTATCTCATTATGGAAAAGGTTCTAAGTTAGCTCCTCGATTCATTAGACCTTTTGAGATCTTGGAGCGTATTGGTCACAGAGGCCTACCAGGGAATTGCCATGGCTTTTCTCTTAGCATACATGATTTCATGTTTCAGTTCGGGAGATATATTGTAGATATATGTTCTCATGTGTTAGATTGGAGGATCATTAGTGCAGGACAGGATTGGTCAGGCAGGTGATGGTGGCAGCCCATTCGTATCCCATCACGAAGAACCTTGGGTTAGAGAGGTTGATCATGTCTAGGTGTGAAGGGGTTGATATGATGAGATCTACAACTACATGTGAGAAGTGGATGTGACTTCATTATGAGTTTCATGAGGGCCCACATTTGTTAAGGCGAGCATCGATGACTACCAAGAGGAAGTCTTCTTTATCCTCATGTATGCCCAGAATGGAAGTGGGACACCATTTGGATACCTATTTTCATTGTTGGTAGACACCAAATTTGAGATATCTTACGACCCTGTGACCCATTATGGTCATCTGATAAATTGAAAAAGTGGCTCACTTTTCTCTAGTAAAGACCCTTACAAGCTATTTATTAATTAGTATATTGATAAATGACATTTTCACCTTACCTCCACCTGATTTATAGAAGATCATCATGACCTAGATCCTTTGTACACTTCACATTAAGACATTTATGACTTGGTCTAGATGACATCCATAACTAATGCCTCCTTACTCGTTGAGATAGATGGAAAAACCGAGTGGTGAATCGATCTCTCGAGGATGATCTGGGAGGAATGTGGGTTATTTACCAAAAATACTTTTTTCCTTACCGATGCAGTTCTGCCTGACCTAATCGAGTTACATGCAACCACCATGGGTTCCATAGTAAATGGCTCCTTTTCAAGTTTTAATGGTAGAACAAAGGACGAAAATTTCATTTTTGGATCAGGTTAGGGAAAGATCTTTTGAAGAGATCATTGGACATGGAAAAAGAGTGTTGATCTTCAGAGGATTGGAGGCAGATGACAGAAGAAGAAACCAGTGTTTTATCATAGTTTTTCGAAGTGAGCATGAAGGTGTGCATTTGTTGTCAAAACCAGTAAGTCACATCGTTATGGCATGTCCTCTAAGTTATAACATTCTTTGCTCTTTGAAGATCTTCCTAGTATCCATTCTTGGATCCACTACCCAACGTGGCCTATCATTCATCTACCTCTCATCACCTTATTTCTCTAAATACCATATATGATTTTTTCAAATGTTTCACAGATCTTAGAACCCACCGAGTATCGGTTATAGAACCGCCATCGGTTCCTCCGATCAAAACCAGAAACCAGCCTTTCTACCTGTAGTTCAACGAGCAACTTAATTGATATTTTACGAGTTTTGTGTTAATTCATATTAGTGGAAACTGACCACCTTCGAGGAAGTTTTATATTTCTAGATCATAGGCTTCCTCATTTTTGTCTAAGAGAGGTTGTGATCTTGTGTTCGGGTGCATGGGTAGTCCGAGATATGAGACAAAAGGAGTTCTTCGCTACATGGGAGGATCTTACTTCATTATGAGTGCCACATTTATTTCTGAATTCAAGGAGGAAGTTGAGTCCTAAGGGTAGGGGGGATGTATCTATTTGACACCTTTTGGATACCTATTTTGATACTATGATTACATTATGGACATTATTATGTTTTGATTTAGTATGATGTTAGACATTTGATCATGGATTATTGTTGATCTTGATTTGGATATGATACATGATGATTATTAGAGACACTCATATGTGGATGATGATATACTATTTGACATGGATGTTTTATGGATGTTGTTCGGACATGTGATTTTGGATATTATGAGTAGATCTAGAAATGGATATTTTATGATGATGATATAGTTGTTGATTAAAAATGAAAATGATGTAGTTGTTACTTTGATGTTGTTGTGATTCATTTATATAGTTGGTTTTGTGATTTCATTTATATCATGTTGGATGTTTTGATATGGCCATGAGGCCGAAGGAGGTATTTGTATTTTACAAGTTAAAAATATCACAACAAAACATCGGGGATTAGAGACCAACCACAATGGAATTCTAGTGAATTGACAAGGTCAACATGGAAACTTGTTTTTTTGTGTGTGTGTTGTGTTTTTTGTTAGGATTCCCATGGGGGATTTCCTTTATATGTGACCATGGGTTTGTGTATTTTATTAATGTGGTTAATTTTATTTATTGTTGTATGTATTTTATTAGTGATGTGTTCCTTTCTTTTATTTAATTAAATTTGTGGAGATTAATGTGAGAATCATATGATTAAAATTTAAATAAATTAAATTGGGATATGGGAAAGTAATTATAAGAGTTGTTGGCTATTTGTATTAAATATGTAAGGGATGTGTAAGTTGTGTAAGAGTTTGTGTAAGTTAGTTTTGGAGTATGAAATACTCCACCTCCATGACAAATTCGAATTTGTCCTTGGGGTTGTTTTTGGAGGCTTGTGGGACAAGTAAAACTTGTCCCATGCCTCTAAATTTAATTTACCAACCATACTTATGGTTGGAGAAGTGATTTGTGACTTTTATAATGAATTTTATTAATCATGTTGCATGTTTTTAATTGCACTCTCTTACATTTTATTTAATTTTTTGTCCCTTGAGGTGTGGGCTTTTTGGAGTGTGCAAGTAACTTGTCATATTTTCACCCACCTCTTTATTGTGCTTGGGAGAATGGATTTTGTCTTTTGTGTTTGAATTGGAGGATGTGTGATGTGGCATCCTACATGGATCCACATCATCCTCTTCTCTTCCCTCTTCTATATAATTCAAACTCTCTTCTTGTTTTGGGGTTGTTGAATCATTTTGCAACTTCCTTTGGGGCGCATTTTCTTGTGTTGGAGCTCTTGTTTTTGGAGGAAGTTTGGAGAAAGCTTTGCATGCTTGGGAGATTGCTTGTTTTGGACTGTGTTTTTGGCATTTGAAGCTTGTTGTTGGAAACAAAAGTTACCATGGAGAGGTAGGAATTTAACTCTCTTTTCATGTTGTTATTTTCTTGTTGTGTTGTATGAATGGAGAATGTTTTGTTTTATTTATTGGCTGGTTGGGTAGACTGCCATAGGGATGGTGTAGGAGAAGGCTATGGGGAATCCATGTGGGGGCATAAGGGAATGCCATTGACATCATAATTTTGTGGAGGGAGTTTGGATTTGGGATCCACCATGGAAAAGAAATAGCTTGCATTTCTTACTTTGGGGTGGGCATGAGGAAATCTGTGGGGGCATAAGGAGAGATTTTGTGGGGGCATATGGATTTGTGTGGGATGAATTATTTTGGTAGGTTGTTCTAGTGGATGCCCAATTCCCAATTGGGAGGCATAAGTAGCTTCCCCATAGACCTTGCTCCTTTGGCTTGCATGATCAATCCTAAGTTTTGATTTGAATGTTTTCAATTGTAGTTGTAAATGCTATTTTGTGTTGAACTATGTTTTATATTGAATTGTGCATGTTGAAAGAATGTTGTGTGTTGTGGAAGCCTATTATTTCCATGGGTTGAATCACACCTCTTATTGTATTTTGGTTGGGGCTTGGGGGCCAATGATGAAGGAAGGCTTCTCCTTTCATTGGATGTCTTGGTTGGGTGGAGAGCGTTGCCTTTCCCCCACTTTTGTTGTGATCAACTTGGAGAAAGAGAAAACTTGCATGTTGCTGTCCTGGAGCAAAGGAAAAATGTAGTTTGATAGTCCCTTGTGAAAAAATATTCATTTGTAATCCTTTCCCACTTGATGTGGATGGAAATTGTAATGTATACTTGTGAAGAAATGATGTTGTAATTGATTATGGAAAATATATATATTGAATTGTGAAAGACATTTACATTCTGCTCTGTGCATTGGAAAGAAATAAATAGAATGTTGTTATTGCTTTCAAACATTGAAGTATATAAAGTATATAATTAGAATTAAAAAGAATTGAAAGACCTTCTCTCATATGCATTGTTGAATTAAATTCAATGTTTCATTGTGTGGCAAAAGAGATAGTTAGATCTCTGTTTGGAAAGAGAAAATGTACGTGAAACAATGTTGTATTTTTGTATTTTGGGAATGTGTATAAATGAAATTTAGTATTTGCTTTGGATTCAGAATGGTTTTTATAAAAACTGAATCCTTAGGAAAATCCCCGTTAAAATCCTTAGGAAAATTTTAAATTTTGGCTTGGGAAAATTTTTAAATTTTCCTCCATTGGCCCGTAGCCAATTAGAGGCTACCACGAGTCCTCATAGGGCAGCGGTGGAGGCATGGTATCTTTTTACCCTTAGACCTTTTTAAAAAAATTGTTAAAATTTTCCATTTCTCCCCACCGGCCCGCGACCTATCACAATCTACCATGTGGCATCTTTGGGTGCTTGCAGAGGGGGCGGAACCCTCATGACCCCTTTCCCTTTTGAAAATTTTGATTTGGAAAATTTTTGTGTTTCCTCCCGCGGCCCCGCACTCTCGCCCTCGCCTTGGGGAATCCCATCCATAGGCATGTGGACCTGCAAGGCGTCCAACCTTCCCTTTATCTCCCCTTTGGCAAAATTCACCAAATCTCCTCGCCACTCCGCCCTGTCTCCCTCTCCCTCTCTCCTCTCCACGGTGATTTATGGAGCACCACGTGTCTTGGCATACTTGTGGGTGTGTGGATGCCAAATTGGATTTTCTTCCCCTTTGGAAAAATTTCCACAAGACCTCCACCGCTCCTCCCTTCCCTTTTCTTTTCTGGAGATGACTTTGAGGCCGCCACATGTCCCTAGATAACTAGCAGAGGCATGGGTGCAAATGGGAATTTTCTCCCACGTAAGGAAAAATTCCAAATGCCACCCCACGACCCACCAACCCAAAATTTTCTCTTCACCCCCGCTTGACACGTGTCCCCTTGGGGAAAATTTGATCCCTAAAGTCCGCCTACTCATAACTAGAGTTCTACACGGGGTTAGGAGGACTTATTTATATCACTGATAAGGTGAGAAAATTTCCTATCTAATGGGAATGATTTAGGGAAATTTTGGATGCATTAAGTATGAGAAAAATCAATTTGAAACTTTGAGCCTGTTAGAGAGTGGGTATGGGGTAAATTACTCCTTGAACCTAACTGAAACTTCTAACCCTAAAAATTGAACCATGTGAACTTGAAAATTGTTAATGAAGGAAAATATGTTCTAGTAATTTAGATTTGTTTCAAACCTAATAGGGTCAACTATTGTCTTGCAACTTGGTTGTGGACACTTCTAATAAAAAAATTATTCCATAATTTTCTAACTAACCCTAGGTTGTTTCTTGGGTCTCAAGTGGGTTGTTTTAACGGGAATCACACTGCATCGAATCCATTTGTGGCCTTGTCTTGAATTTGGATTGATGAATCCAATGAAGTCCAATCCCATTGCATGGATGACTAATCAATAGAAATTCGGTGTAATGGAAGTGCTGCTAGCCTTTCTTTGCCTTTGAAGAACGCACAATTCTTGCACTTTTTGATCCATGCATAGCGAGTCACTAAACACCCTATGCTAATAATAACCCTCCTTCATGATCTTGAGTCTTTGTCACCTATGGAGCAAAATGGCCTCCAGTTGCTTCATCATAGAACTCTTGTAAAATTCTCTCAACTGTTTCTATCCAAATACATCTTAATGAATGCCATTGATGTCTCGTTTGGACAAGATGCTATCAATAAGCACGTATGGGATGGCCTATAGTCTGAAGTGTCTCCTTTTTGTTTTACTCATTTCTGGAGGACACATGCCTGTTTGTAGGAAGTGCATAATACTCTGAGTCTAATAAGGAGTGGGTACCTCATCATTTTCTTCCTCTTGACTATTTTGTAGAACAAAAACAACTTCCTCTTTACCGCTTGCTTCATCTTGTTGACTCGAGGCTAGTTGTTCACACAATCCCTTCCCATGAACCAACTTAGTAACCTTGATTTCAATGTCATACTCTATGACATGAGTGATCCATCCTACACATTTTTCATTCAAATCCTTGCTGAGAAGGAAGTATTTAACTCTTGCATGGGAGACTGATAGTTGGATTATATTGTTTGAAACCATATGCTTAAATTTCTTTAACCCTCTGATCAATGCCAATACTTTCTTTTGATGAAGGAATATCTCACTTCATAATCCTCCAGACCTTGGTGAAGAAGGTAATTGGTTGTTCTCAGTAACTTCTTTTTTCGCACCTTCTTTGTTTCGCTGTACTAAGATTGCAGAAATTGTGTCACTACCACCAAAGGCATATACTATGAAGTCCTTAGAAAAATATAGATTCATGAGAGTTGGGGCTTGTGATATAGCTTCTTTTATGGCCTCAAAACTTTCTCTTCCTTCAGCTATCCACCTAAATGTCAAGATTTTATTTAACATCAACGTTATTGGTTTGACAAGGGCAACAAAGTTTGGTACAAACCTATGAACAAAATTGATTTTCCCTAGGACAATTTGAAGAGATTTCTTATGGCTTGTAATCGCAATGCTCTTATTGCTTCAACTCTCTCGGGTCAATTGCCAAACATTTCTTTGATACAACATGGCCTAGAAGCCTTCCCTCATGGGCCAAGGATATGAATTTTTAGGCGCAATGATACCCCAAATCTCCTACACCTTTGAAACACCTATCTTAGGTGAAAAAGGATCTGTTGCATTTTAGAGAACACAATAATGTCATCCAGATAGATCAGTACTATTTTGTTGATAAGCCCTTTGAATGCCATATCCATTTCCCTTTGGAAAGTGGCTCCAACATTAGACAATCCAAATGGAATTTTTCTATAGGAATATGTGCCCCATTTGGTGGTGAAAGCCGTTTTGAACTGATCATATTCTTTCACCATTATCTAGTTGTACCTGAGTAGCCATCTAAGAGAGAGAATCTCTCTGATCTAGACACCACTTGTAAAATTTTCTCCATTGAGGGGAGTGGGTAGTGGTCTTTGAGGGATGCTCTGTTCAAGTCATGAAAGTCAACACACAACCTAATCTCTCCATTCTTCTTCCGAATGGGACCAAATTTACAACCCAACTTGAGTGTTTGATTGGAAATATAATACTTGCCTCTATCATCTTGTTTAGCTCTTTCTTCATCAAAGGTTCAATGTGTGGATTGACTGGTCTCTACTTTTTCCTGATGGGCTTAGCAAGCTAGATCTAGTTCAATTGTGTGTTGTGCTAACTTTGGATTGAACCCTCTTAGGTATTCATAGCTCCAAGAAAATACATCTGGAAACTCTTAGAAAAGTTACATGAATTCATACCTTTCTTGCTCGATGGCCACTTTGCCAATTTAAGTGTTTTGCCTTTTCCAACTATAATTGACTCTGAATCTTCTCCTTTGATCGTGTATTAGCCTTCTATTTTTAGAACTAATCATTAGGATTTAAGATAGATTATAATTTCACAAAACCTTTGGGAAGCTTGTTTGTATGCAATCGCACTACTTGATCTCCATATTCTCCGCGCTAATCTATTTTGATTCCTAGCTGAGAATTCAACTTCCTCTTGCAAAAAATTGATGATATGTTGATCATTCTCGAACACCTACCATCATGTTTTGTTATATAGCACTATTGGCCTCACAATCACATGGATATTTGACTATCCTTTGTCCCTCTTGATGCTATCAACCATATCAAATGTTTCTCTAATCACGCAAGCCTATCAATAACTACGTTCTCCTTCTTGGGTATGGACACAATTTTGAAGACTTTAAAATCCTAAATGAGATCCTATACCCTATTCTTGTAGCTTTTGAGCAGGTCATTCTTGACAAAATTTTGTCCTTTGACTTGATTGGAAACCAATTCACTATCACCAAACACTTATATGTTCTTGATTCCTCATCTTCTAGCCCAATGCTATCCATGAACCAAAGCCTCATATTCTCGTTGTATTATTTGAATAGGAAAAATTGAAATGGAAAGCTGAGTAATATTTCATACCTTGAGGTGACACAATCATAGCCCCTCCTCTGGCTCCTTGCCTACTTCTCGAGCCATCAAAGAAAAATTTCCATACTTCATTGTCATCTTTGTGTTCCAGCTTAATGATGTCAGGAAGAGGATGATTCTCCTCATGCAGGCAGTAGACTCCTACCTTAGATTCTTCCATCTCCTTATAGGGATCAAAAGCATGTCTTTTGACCACCCATTCATTGAGAGTTAGGTCCAGGATACACCCCACCTTGGTATTTGCTTCACAAGTGTTTAAGAGGTCCTCCTGATCAAAAGCCAAACAATTTGCATTGATTGGGCTAGGAACATAAGACTCAATGTGATAATCCACTATGGGCTCGAGATCTGATTGTGGCCTTCACTCCATACCTTTTTCTAAAGAGCATATGTGACCAATCAGCAGAAAAATAGCCTCCAATTTTGGCAGTGAAGTCCCTGGACAAACACAATGTAAAATGTGGTGGCAAGTCTATGATTGATACGTTCTACAATACAGTCACATTGGGGTAGGCATGCAGAGTGAGGCTTAGATCCTTGATGATTCCAATAGTTGTCATTCTGTTGTCCCATCCAATTTTACTTCCTTGTTAGAGATGACTTCATATGGGAGATCCAATTGATCAACTATTTGTTTGGGTGTTATAGAACTACTTGCCCCTATTGGTACCCAAATTTGTTCTCCTTTTCAGTCTGAGCAGCATAAGAGATATGGTATGAAGCTTGAAGTTAGATAGATCATGATGTGTGTCATTTTGTAGCTAGGGAGATGATCTAATTGACACTTAGATTTGTGGAGAGATGGATAGCACTTTGAAAGGATTTGATTTAACCCTCACTATTTTAGGTTGTGCCTTTCAACCAAGGTAAGATAACCTATATTGTAACCCCAAAATGGTGAAGGAGATGAAGATATCCCTCAATTTATGAAAATATTATGAAAAGGCCTTGGGAAAATATGATCAACATTCCAAATCTAACTTTCACAAGTTGTCACTCCCAGATCATGGAGATATTTTCAATGCAAGGCAAAGGTTATCAAGACATTGTATAATCTTGATTTGTCTTGTGTATTTTTGTAGATGGGTTAGATCCTTTTGTTGACACACAATGCAATGCAGGGGTAGTATGGGTAGGATTAGTTTGTTTGAATGAATTTTTTGGTGGGGTGTTGACAAGACAAACTAGGATATATCAGATCTTTGACAACCTCTACAATACTTGAACAACTATCAGATAAAATGCTTCAAATAATCAAGATATTCTTTCAACTAGAAGAGGCATACATGGAATCCTAGGTTGTACTCTTCACACAATCTTTGAGAATTCACCACAAAATCTTAAAGTAAAGAACTCAATTAAACACAAAAATCCTTGATCAAACCATGCCTAAGGTACCCCCAAAGGCTTACAAGCAATCTCTGTAGTCAAGGAAGGTAAAGTGATTTTAAATTTGTTTATCTCTTTATCAAATGAAGGCTCTTCTAAATATGAGATTGCAAATGCCACTAAACTATCAACAAGAAATGGAGATTCTGTGTGATTTCTAAAGACTTTCAATGCAAGATTGCAACAAGAACAATGAAAACTATTTACAGGCATTTAAAAATGATAACAAACATCATATTGCCCAGAAAAACATAGATTAACTCAAGAGCTTGTTAGATTCATCAGCAGGGGAGAGTTTCATGAACAATCTTAGAGCTGTGTGATGGCTATACACTTGTAACCAACTCACATACATGAAGATCCAACACAAAAGAAATTATTTTGGTTCTTTGGTGGGTTTTTAGAAAAATGAGCTTTCTCTCAGAATTTTCTCATGATTTTCAACTTCCCAACCCTCTGCATTTCTCAAAAATACATTATATATCTCTTGCCACATTTGATCCTTCTTTCCCAAGAAAATAATATGCCAAGGGATCAATTTTGTTACAACAATTCTTCATGATTCATTGAAAATGACATTTAACAAATTTGTAATGAGAGTTGCCAGGTGTTTCTAAAATGGTGAATCATTGCAAATATTAGATCATTATCCTTCCTGGAGGCACATTTTTCATCATTAAGGCATGCAAACACCTTTTCACTCATCATTTCACCTTTTCACCCTTTAAAATTACCTCTGTAACTTTTAATTTGACATTTCATGTGTTTGCTCAGGATGGGGCAAAAATTAATTCAAAAACATCTCAAATCAAAATATTGAGTCATGAAACCGATTCCAATGTTCCTAGAAGGCAAAAATGACATGGAATTGCCAAAAAATTGATGAAAAAATATGCAAACTTTGTGATTCCAAGCTTCATAGAGGAAAAATGGCAGCCAAAAATGAAAATGCATAGCTACCCTTGATCTACTCTTTCTCCTTCAATCTGGGCCCTCCATGTGTCAAACTATGATTGGGAATAAATTTGGGCTCATTTTTGACTTTTAACTTTTTGGAAAAATGCAAAAATTTGACTTTTTCCCCGCCCCTCCGCCTTTGAATTTTAGAGCTAACACGTGGCACATGGTGGGTCCCATTCGATCATGCTTCAATTTCGCGCATTTTGACCTTTTTTGGAAAATTGGAAAATTTTCACTTTTTGCCCCATGGGCCCGCACCTCCGATTTCTCCTCGCCACATGTCTCCTTGTGATTCATCGCGGGCCAACGCTCCAAATTTTGATTCGATTTTTTACAAAAGGGAAAAAATTCCCTCCTACCTCCGCCTTGCACCTTGACCCACTCTATCCTCCGCCACATGTCGATCTCTCTTTTGCCGAGGACCCGTGGGCTTATTTTTTTGCCTTAACTCCTTTTGCCAAAAAGGGAAAAATTCCCCATTGCCTCCGTGGCCTCATGCTTCCCTCGACCCTTCATGGAAACATGTCCACCTATGATTGGCCATGAGGCCACGCTCCAAACTTTTAATTTTAAGCCTTCTTTTCGCAAAAGGGAAACAATTCCCTTTTTGCTTCTCCGCCGGCCCGCCGACCCACCTTGTCCGCTCGCTCCCCCCGCCCGCCATGTGTCGCTCATTGATTTGCTTGCGGGGATTTGGACCATTTTGTGACTTTAACATTTTTAAAAAATAAGGTCTAAAAACCTTAAGGGAATCTGACCACCCGCCATCCCCTACCAATTAGAACATGCCACATAGGCAAATTTGGAAAAAACGGGTCCCTGGGCCGAAAATGCCCCATTTGTCAAAAAGACGAAAAATGAAAATTTACAACACTTCCTCATTTTTCCTTAGCCAATTAGAAGCCACCATATACCCTTTGACTTCTTAGCGATAATTTGACAGCTAAAATATGCCTGCCTAAGCGTCAAAAAAACATAGAAATTTTCTAGTTGTGCCCAAATTTGATTTTTTATTTGTGGGTGATGGATTTTTTACACAAAGGATAAATGGAACAAGCTGTTAAACATTATATGACCATGGCCATGTGTTTTTAAGGAAAGTAAGCACAAATCGATCAATTTTAATAATCCATGATTGGGAAAACATAAAAAAATGATAGAGCAGTGGATTTAAAAAATTTAGGGCACGTTCATAGAAAATTTAGAGATTTCTTTCAAATGGGGCAAGGAAAATGAGTTTGTGAGCATTTTGAAAGCACCTATCCTGGAGAAAAAAGTTTTAGATCACCAAAATCAAAGAAAGACATTGTAGAGCATGCAAACCAAAGGAACATTTAGATCAAAACAGCAAAGGACTAGAATGGGCACCAACATCGGCTCCAGCTCGGGGATGGGCACTCCCAGTGAGTGTCACAAGAACAAAACGTAGACCAAGTGCCAAAATAATCCATTGGGAAAAGGAGTCATGAGCCAAAATCACCAAAAACCAGCTGAGAACCCAACAAAAATGGCTACCACACAGCAAGGCAAACCACAAAACCGACAAAACACCAAAAACAGAGTGAAAAACCAAACACTATACACTGTACAAGCTGTGCATACCTCAAATTTGGGGATTAATCCAAGAAATGCTTCAGATGCCTGCCATTAACATATAATTCAAGAAATACCCCATCTAAATCTTTGAGAAAAAAGGTATGCTCACCAATTCTGATATCAATGGAGTAAGGGCCCATCCATAATGCATCAAATTTTCCTTGTTTTCCCTTATCTTCATTTCTCGCTTTGTCCCATAACAAAACCAAATCTCCAATATTAAAGGCCCTAGGAGTGACCTTCTTGTCAAACAATATTTTCAACTTCTCTCTGAATCGACATGCCTATGGTGGGATGGTCTTCTCTCTTCATCTAGCTCCACAACTCGATTGATCCTTGCTTCATAGGGACTGATCTCTTGATCTTCAAGTTGTTGAACAAAATGAAATGAAGATAACTCGTAGATGTAAGGGCAAGCAGAGATTGAGTTCCATATAACAACTCAAAGGGCTCTTTCAATAACTTTTTGGCAAAGTGATTCTATCACCCAAACCGCAAATTTTAGTTATTCACCCCACTTTTTCTTGTTTAACTCCAAGGTTCTCCTAATGATCTTTAACAAGTTCTTATTGTTGGAATCAACTTGCCCATTCCCTTGGGGGTTATAATTTGAAGAATAAGTTAGATTGGTTCCATATTACTTGCACATTTCCATCAAAGTTTTAGCTTTAAAACACATGGAATTATCAGCCACAATCTTGACTGGCACACCAAATCTGCATATGATATTATTCAACAAGAAGTCCATAACAACTTGGTGTGTTGTTTTCTTAGTGGGGATTACCTCTACCCACTTGGTAAAATAATAAGTGGCTACAAGAATCCACTTATGGCCAACACTAGAAGGTTCTGAAATCTCACCAATGAAGTCCATCCCCATTGTTTGAAAGGATCTTCAATTGATATAGGCTGCAAAGGAAGAGAGCATGAAGGTTTCATTCTTCCGGAGAAATCTTTGGTAGCTTTCACATTTTCTAGTCAACATGGCTGCATATTTGAAGAGAGTAGGCCAATAATAACCAGCTCTCAAAACTTTGTGGGTCAGTAACCCTTCCAAAGCAAAGTGTCCTCCATAAACTCCCCATGGAAATCAGCAATTACTTTGGGAGCTTCATCTTGAGTTACACATTTTAAGAGGACACCTTCAGTGGTTATTCCAAGCCAGCCCAAAGTTAGTGATGATGTATTATGATAAGCTAGCTTGAGGGATATTTTCTAATTTTTATTTAAATGATCAAGACAACAAAGGTCTCTAAGGTAAAATATTATATCCTTGTACCACTCAGAACTTACCAATTTCCCAAGAACATCTGCTCTTTCTTCTTCTACTTCATTCACTTCTATAGTCTGCAGGTTGCTCTCAGCCATGAGCTTAGCAAGACCCAAACCTCTTACCAACTTTGTGGTTTGAATGTCCATATCATACTTCTGTAGTTTGTTTACCCATCTACACCTTTTACTTGAGATCTCCAACTCTGATAAGATGTCTTTTACCATGGTGTGGGGAACATAAGCAACAACCTTTGAACTTAAAATATAAGGCCTGAAAACCTTTGTTGCTTTCACCAAGGCAAATGCTTGTTTTTCCATGATTATATACTTTAACTTAGTAGCCTGTAAAGCCTTGCTAAAGAAGGAAATAGGCCTCTTAGCCCCATCTTCATCCTTTTGGATCAAAATAGATGCAATAGTATTTTTAGAAGCAAAGAGAAAATTTGGAAAGGATTCTTGTAATTTGGAGCTGCCAAGATAGTGCATGTTTGAGTGCTTCCTTGATTCCTTCAAAAGCTTGAATAGTAGCCTCTTCCCATTTGATAACCTAATCTTTCTTTAACATGCACGTGATAAGAAGAGTACACTCAAGCAAAATTGGACATAAACCTTCTAATGAAATTGATTTGACCAAAGAAAGATTGGATGCCCTTCTTTGTTCTTGGAATTGGCACCTTGTTGATTGCTTCTATTCTCTCAGGGTCAATCATGACACCAGACTTTGAGACAATATGACTGAGCAGCTTGGCCTTTTGCACCCCAAAGTGACACTTCTTTGGATTGAGAGAGATCCCAAACTCTCTACATCTGATCAACATCCTTTCCAAATGCTGCAAGTGATCTTTTCTGCTCTTTGAAAATACAGTCACATCATCCTGATAAACTGTAATGAATTCATTTATATAACCAGCAAAAGCAACATCCATTGCTCTTTGGAAGGTAGCCCCAACATTCATGAGACCAAAAGGCATTCTCACATAAACATATGTTCCCCAAGGAGTGGTAAAGGTAGTTTTAAATCTCTCTAACTCCTTGACAACAACCTGATTGTAGCCAGAGAAACCATCCAAGGTGGACAATAATTCAGATCCAGTTACTAACTGCAGCATGTTCTCCATGTTTGGAAAAGGATAATTGTCTTTTAATGAAGCTCTATTCAGGTTTCTAAAGTCTACACAAAGTCTGATATCTCCATTCTTCTTTTTGACTAGCACAAGGTTTGCAACCCAAGATGAATACCTTGTGGGTTGAATGATCCCTCCCTCCTTCAGTTTCTTCAATTCACCTTGCATTTTCATGGAGAGGAGTGGATTGATTGGCCTTTCTTTTATCTAAATGGTTTGGCATTTGTTTCAAGAGGAATCTCATGTTGAAACAAGTCTTCTCTATATGCTTTCAGCTCTGAATATGACCAGGCAAGGCAGTCTTGATATTGTTTCAACAATTGGAGGTAGGACTATTTTTCTTCCTTATTTAAACTACTACCCAACCAAAATTTTCTTGGTTTTTCCTTTATTCCCAAGTCATTCTCTTCCACGTTCCTTGAGGTAGACATGTTTCTATTGATGATGAAATCAATATTGTTAAAATTAGACTCAAGAGCAACAAGGCCTCTAGGAATGGTGTTAGTTTTCAATTGGATAATATCTTTTCCAAACAAAGTCTCTCTCCCTTCAGTCATACACCATATTGGTTCCCAATAAATATGGTGATCTACAAACTCACCTTGATTTTACAAGAACCTTTTCACTTGAGAATCATCATCAAACACTTGCCAATGCTTGATGTTGTAGGGACAGCTGACCTAGTCAACACTTCAACATTGTACTCACAATAAGGTGAAATGGTGAAAACTCCAAATCTTGACCCCAACACTGCCAATTTGTCAGCAGCAACATTCAAAATTCTGTCATGGTGCATAATATTGAAGGAATCAAACATCTCAACTAGATCCCAAACTGCATGCTTATACTGCTTCATCCACTGATTTTTTGTAGCATATAGTTTTCTTCTTTGTTTGACAACCAACTCGAATATCCTTTGCAATGATGTCCTTGACACCATACTCCCATGTAATTCTTAGACCCAACAACAAGGCTTCATACTCAGCAATGTTGTTAGTACATTCAAAATTAAGCTTGAAAGAAAAAACAAATTCTTCCAATCTAGGAGAATTCAGAATTACGCTAGCACCATTTCCAAATTTAGAGCAAGCTCCATCAATTAGCAAGGTCAAGGAGAACATACCTGATCAAGACACTTTGACTGATCCATTTTTTGTTCTTTTCCATCAGCAAAACCAATAAAATTATCATCATCAACCTCAGCAAACAACACCTCATAGGAAGCATCATTTGGATCCTCAATTAGATGTAACATTTTCTTTTCTCCATAGAGCTTGACAAGGATATCCTCAATGGGAATAGTAGAAAAATACATGTCCATTTGGACACTCCCTCCAACACTTGCAGCCCACTTTCTTGACAGTAACATACCCCACTTGGTAGGGCAATCAACAATCACAACATCCAATTTTAAATTCCTCCCCGGATAAGATGCAAGCTGCACAACCAAATATTTCACACAACCAACTACTGGCACTTCTCTTGAGTCCATGGTAGTACACTTTCCATATGATGCTGTCACTTTGATGTCCAACTCATTCATGACTTCTAGAGGCATGACATTACATGATGCACTGGAATCAAACATACAATTGTGAAGTAGCTTATCCTTTATGATCAAAGTTGTGAAGAATGGATCAACATTCAATTGGGAATCAACCAAAGATGTCCCCAAATATACCTTAGGTGTCTCTCCAAGATCTTCTACTGCTGGTGGTGTTTCAAAGTCAACAATGATCTGAGGTGGAGTTTCAACAACATTTACATTTATGCCTGGAGTAACCTTTTCTTCTTTCAATCCCAAGTACTCAAATGCTCTCTTCTTATGCTTAGGAATTCTAAGCAACTCAATGATTGGAACACTCACTTTAATTTGGCTCAATACTTGGGCTATGTCATAGGGGACATTCTTTGGAAAAACAAAAATGGAAGGGAGACAAGAAGATTCATTAGATGGCAAGTGGATTCTTGGTAGCTTGGGCATGAGGAGGACTGTAATTTTGTTTGGGACAACAGAACTTTTTGACAGTGGTTATCTCTAGGAGATTCTTTTGGAATGCATGTGAGCAAGGGTGTTTTAGGTTTGTCTTAAGGCCCAACTCCCTTAACAAATTTTCTTCTAGTGTTATAGTATTTCTCTTGAGCTACAACAACATTCATCAACAATTATCTATCTTCCTTCGAAGGGATACCACCATCGTACTTCTTAATCATCAAAGATCTTAAGTATTCAAAGTCATTGTTAGGAATTTCAAAAGCTTGCACTACATCAACTTCAAGAGCATGAGGGGGAAGAAATATTTGTACCCGTTTGATGCAATCCCAAAAAGTTGCAGCTGTCCTAGCACTTATTACTTCAGTAGATGTTGCTCCTCCTTGTGAGCTTGAAGAATAGCCCATCATGCAAATATCATCATCAGTACCATCATCATTATTAGCTTCACCTTCTTTCTGGTCCACTTCACATGGAGGATGGGGTAGAAAACACCTATCACACCAATCAATATCAACAACCTCTTCAACAATAGCAACCCTAGTAGTTAAGGGATCAGGCAACACTCTTCCTTCACGTGCTTGAGGATGTCTATTTGCAGATCCAACAGGCCCTTTACCTTTGTCATCAAACCTCTGCTCATTCCTATGGTGATTGCCAAATCTATCTTGTGCTTGCTACCTAGGCTGACCTTGTTAAGTTTATTCAATTCTCTTCTCAACTCTTGCCAACTTGTATGAGATTTCTTTGACAGCCCCTACCAAAATTTTCACAACCTCTTCTAAATCAGCACCTTTTCTACCTTGAGGTTTTTCAGGGTTTATCAATTTTACACCATCTCTCTTGAGAGGTTTCCCAATTTCTTTGATATTGTTCTCAATTTGAAGTGCCATGGTGAAATCTTGTCTTAGATTGGTAGGGTTCTTGTCTCTTAGGTAATAGGATTCCTTCTTATCAAATGCATCTACATATTTGATTAGACAAGATTCATCACAAGGCCTCAAATTAACAGAAACCTTCTAAAAGTTTTGTTAAACCTTGTGTTGAAGTCATGGAATGATTCATTAGGGTTCTTCTTGATATTCTCAAACTTAGATAAAAGAAATCTAGGATCAGTCTTGTCACCATATTGCAACCTAAATGCATTTTTCATTTCAGTCCATGAATCAATAGAATTATCAGGTAGAGCCTTGTACCAATCCCTAGCATCTTCTTCTAGTGTATGAATGAACAACTTAATATACACATCTTCAAACTCTATCTCAAAATCTTCCATCATATTAACAAAGAGTTTGAGATGTTGATCACTAGTTATTGCATTGTTGCCTTGAAATTTTGGCAATCTATTTCTGACATCTTGTGGAACAACATTCGGGTAACCATCCATTCCTCTAAAATCTATGGGACCAAAGGTGTTAACAAAAATGGAGGTCTAGGTTGAGCCATATTGTTTGGTGGAGGTGAAACAAGCTGATGAGGAGTGCAAGATCTTTGGGGCTCAAGAATGTGATTCACAAGACTGGTATTCTCTAAGTGCTGATTTTCTTGGAAATTTTTACTTGAATTAAAACATAGAGGTGTATATTGGAGAAGGAACTTACCAGGTACAACAAAAGGACCTTCACTAGCTGAGGAAAACAAGTTTATGAGAGGATTTCTTGAATTAGAATCACTTGAAGAAGAATGATAATATTCTACCAAAGGCTGATCTCTCTCACCAATGGATATATATTTGCTTGATGTCTGACCTTTAACAACTTTCCAAACTCTTCTCCCTTCCAACTCTGAGTTCCTTGAATCTGAAAACAATTTCTTAGCAGAGTTTTTAAGGAAGAGAGATATTCTTCCTTCTAGTTTTGTAGAGATTAGCAACATAAAAATGAATGACAGAAAGACAAGACACTGGTATTTATTAATATCAAATCAGCATGGAGTCGCAACTAAGGACTTTCACCCTAGTTGTGCAAATGCACTAAAATACTTCATCAAATATTTACCAAAGACTTGAAAATATTGCCAAACTTTACAAATCAGACTTTCTTTCTTCTTGAAATTATCAACCATAAATGCAAATGAAGTGCAACAACTACTAGAAGCTGCTAAAATTACAGGTAGAACTTATATCTTCACTTAATCCTTACAAATTTGATTATAAAATGATGCTTCAACACCATATTTGCATGTAGAATTTGCAAGGGACTTTACCAGGGTTTGATATGCATTTAAATATCTCAAATATGTATGCACATGGATCAGATTGAACTAAGAAAACATCAAACCCAGAACTCTACTCTTCATTCTAGCCTTATAAATTTGATTAGAAAATGACACTCATATTACACAAATCACGAAGAAGTATTACTGGGGATCTAAAATATGCAATCTGCAATAGAATAATGTTCGTGGCAATGGTGCGAAAGAAAGTATTGGTACCCAAATTTGTTCTCCTTTTTAGTCTGAGCAACATCAAAGATATGGCATGAAGCTTGAAGTTAGATAGATCATGATGTGTGTTATTTTGTAGCCAGGGAGGTGATCTAACTGGCACTCAGATTTGTGGAGAGATGGATAGCACTTTGAAAGGATTTGATCTAACCCTCACTATTTTAGGTTGTGCCTTTTTAACCAAGGTAAGAGAACCTATATTGTAACCCCCAAATGGTGAAGGTGATGAAGATATCCCTCAATTTATGCAAATAGTATGAAAAGGCCTTGGGAAAATATGATCAACACTCCAAATCGACTTTCACAAGTTGTCACTCCCGGATCATGGAGATATTTTCAATGCAAGGCAAGGGTTATGAAGACATTGTATAATCTTGATTTTCCTTGTGCATTTTTGTAGATGTGTTAGATCATTTTGTTGACCCACAATGTAATGCAGGGGGTAGTATGGGTAGGATTAGTTTGTTTGAATGAATTTTTGGTGGGGTGTTGACAAGACAAAGCTGGGATATATCAGATCTTTGACAACCTCTACAATACTTGAACAACTATTAGATAAAATGCTTCAAATAATCGGGATATTATTTCAACTAGAAGAGGCATAAATGGAAGCCCGAGTTGCACTCTTCACACAATCTTTGAGAATTCACCACAAAATCTTGAAGTAAAGAACTCAATTAAACACAAAAATCCTTGATCAAACCATGCCTAAGGTACCCCAAAGGCTTACAAGCAATCTCTGTGATCAAGGAAGGTAAAGTGATTTTAAATTTGTTTATCTCTTTATCAAATGAAGGATTTTTTTGAACATGAGATTGCAAATGCCACTAAACTATCAACAAGAAATGGAGATTCTATGTGATTTCTAAAGACTTTCAATGCAAGATTACAACAAGAACAATGAAAACTCAAAAATACATTATATATCTCTTGCCACATTTGATCCTTCTTTCCCAAGAAAAGAATATGCCAAGGGATCAATTCTGTTACAACAATTCTTCATGATTCACTGAAAATGACATTTAACAAATTTGCAACGAGAGTTTTCAGGTGTTTCTAAAATGGTGAATCATTGCAAATATTCGGATCATTATCCTTCCTGGAGGCACGTTTTTCATCATTAAGGCATGCAAACACCTTTTCACTCATCATTTCACCTTTTCACCCTTTAAAATTACCTCTGCAACTTTTAATTTGACATTTCACGTGTTTGCTTAGGTGGGGCAAAAAATTACTTCAAAAACATCTCAAATCAAAATATTGAGTCATGAAACCGATTCCAATGTTCCTAGAAGGCAAAAACGACATGGAATCACCAAAAATTGATGAAAAAAGATGCAAAATTCATGATTCCAAGCTTCTGGAGGAAAAATGGTGGCTAAAATGAAAATGCACAAAGCCTACCCTTGATCTGCACTTTCTCCTTCAATCTGGGCCCTCCATGTGTCAAACTATGATTGGGAACAAATTCGGGCTCATTTTTGACCTTCCAACTTTTTGGAAAAATGGAAAAATTTGAATTTTTCCCGCCCCCCTCTGCCTTTGAATTTTGAGGTGACACATGGCACATGGTGGGTCACATTGGGATCGCACTTCATTACTCGTGCATTTTGACCTTTTTTGGAAAATTGGAAATTTTTCACTTTTTGCCCCGCGGGCCCGTACCTCCGATTTCTCCCTTGCCACGTGTCTCCTTGTGATTTGTCATGGGCCAAAGACTCTAAATTTCAATTTTGAGTCTTTTTTGCAAAAGGGAAAAAATTCCCTCCTTCCTCCTTGTGATTGGCCGGCCCTTTAACCCGCTCTATCCTCTCGCCACGTGTCCATCTCTCTTTTGTCAAGGATCCACGGGCTTAAATTTTTGCCTTAACTCCTTTTTGCCAAAGGGAAAAATTCCCCATTTCCCTCTGCGGCCCACACTTCCCTCTGACCCTTCATGGACATGTGTCCACCTGTGATTGGCCATAGGGCCACGCTCTAAACTTTTAATTTTAAGCCTTCTTTTCACAAAAGGGAAACAATTTCCTTTTGCCTCCCTTGCTGCCCCCGACCCACCTTAGTCCGCTTTGCCCACAATGTGTCGCTCATTGATTTTTCAAGGATTCGGACCATTTTTGACTTTAACATTTTTGAAAAATAAGGTCTAAAAACCTTAAGGGAATCTAACCACCCGCCATCCCCCTGCCAATCAGAACATGCCATGTAGGCAAATTTGGAAAAAACGGGTCCTGGGCCCGAAAATGCCCCATTTGTCAAAAAGGTGAAAAATGAAAAGTTACAACACTTCCCCACTTTTCCTCAGCCAATTAGAAGCTACCACATACCCTCTAACTTCTCAGTGATAATTTGACGGCTAAAATACGCCCGTCTAACCGTCAAAAAACACAGAAATTTTCAGTTGTGCCCAAATTTGATTTTTTCTTCGTGGGTGATGGATTTTTCACACAAAGGATAAATGGAACAAGTTGTTAAACATTATACGACCATGGCCATGGATTTTTTTAGGAAAGTAAGCACAAATCGATCAATTTTAACACTCCATGATTGGGCAAACATAGAAAAATGGCAGAGCCCGTGGATTTAAAAAATTTAGGGCACGTTCATAGCAAACTTGGAGATTTCTTTCAAATGGGGCAAGGCAAATGAGTTTGTGAGCATTTTGAAAGCACCTATCCTAGAGAAAAAGTTTGAGATCACCAAAATCGAAGAAAGACGTTACAGAGCATGCAAACCAAAGGAACATTTAGATCAAAACAAAGCAAAGGACCGAGAATGGGCACCAATATCCCGAATCAATCATGTAATTATTCACCAATTTTCCCCAATGATTAATGAAACATAGAATGAAGGAGCTCGAGGTTCTTACCTTGTTTATCTCAATGGTTTCCCGTGTTGAGCCGTATTGGTAAGCACTTTCTCTTGTTGATTGTGGGGTTGATTTGAACTTGACCAATTGGCCATAGCGATCTATAATAGATCCTCTCGCCTGGAATGGCTAGTGACTCCCATAGTGAAATGTTTACTCTTGTATTCTTCATTTTCTCAATGATATTAAATGAGCTATCCTTCCGTTGCCCCTTCACGACACATTTTTTTCTTGCACATGGGTTGTTACAACCAGTGCATGAGTGGGTTTGGAAGGTGGCTTGGATTGGCTCTGCATATTGGGAATTGTATTTTGAATACCAATACCTTTTGGAGTAATGGAGGATTAAGGATCAACTGAGTTTGGTAAATTTACTTCTCCAATATTTCTCTTCTTGGACCATGTATTGGTAGCTATACTTTGAGAAGGAGCCTGATTCATTCCATAGAAGTATTTAGCTTTCCAATTGACAAACATCGTTTCACTTTGGGGTCCCTCTTACCGAGCTCCTTGCTACTGCTGATTTTCTTCCTAGATACGTTGTTGTGACACACCAATGGTTTACACCATCAAAGACTGATTTAGTGCACCATTGAAGCACATTGATTGATTATGTGGTTGATTACATGAGAAACACCAATCATATTCTTGTGCCATGTTATTTTGTGCTAGAACAAATGCCCTTGATGTTGAAGCTATGTTTGGATCATATGACCTAAAAGGTCTAGCAGCTTGAGGTTGTCTTTGGTATTGAATCTGATTTACAACCCGAATGGCCTAGGTGGTCTACTTTTCCTAGGATAGGACTAATGTGGGTGGGTTTAGCCTAATACTAAGCATGGATTGAGGCTGATATGGCCTAGAACTATGAGCATAAAGCAATATCGAATTTAAAGCTCTAAGAAAGTATTTTTGATGGTTACTAACTCATTCCCTAGGTTTTAAAGCTATTTCATAACTTCAAGGAAGCTCCTTGAGGTGTTAGATGATTAGGTGGAGGCTTCAACTAAACTTTGACACTTGCAATGTCCATCTAGGTATCTATGGGAGCTAATGTGGGTGTTTTTGCTCTTTAATGCTACGATTGGGTTTCCTAATTTGGGGTATAGAGGCATGGATGGCCTAGGAGCAAGTTTTCCTATGATAGAAAATGAATTAAATGATTCTCGATTCTCCTATGGAAAGGATTTATAGGCTACAAGTAGCATAAATTTGTGCCCCCATTGAATTTAAGCGAATCATTAAAGTAATATCTGAAAATAAGAATTTAAAGCTCTAAGAAAGTATGAAACATTATAATTACAAGCAACAATTAGGCACCTTCTTTAGTGGGATTTATTGCCACTGGAATCCTATCTAAAAGGTAAAATCCCATGTCCGTCGTTCCATTCATTGAAATCTAAGGTTGAAATCCATCAACTATTCATTCGAAATAAAATGATTCACTCTCTATTTGATTGTTGTCATCTGCTCCAATCCAAGGATAGCTTGTTATCTCCATTTTCTCTCCGAAAACTAGTCATGAAGAGCTCTGGCACAAAGCACAAGTAGGATGGTCCTAGGTTTGAATAGCGGGGAGCTAAAACAAAATTGCAGGGTAGGCACAGCTTCAGAGAAAACCATTAGGAGAGGGATGAAGCTTTACCCTTGAGTGAAGAGGCCTAACTAAATAGAAACATGCTAAAATAAAATGATTCATAAAATAAATCTGCAATGTCCATCTCAAGTGATCTCATGGATGGTCGCAAGCTACAAATACATTTGTAATAAACAAGATCATATGAATAGTTACAAACACTGCGAGAGAAGTCAAATTGAACTCTCCCACTTTCAAAGATAAAACCAGTGAAAAACATAAAGATGCTCAAAGAAAAGTTTAAGTTGATATTTCATGCGGGTGCCACCGGATTGGATTTTGTGCCCCGATCGGGCGCGAGTGAGCCGCCAGGCGAGGCGGGGATGCTTGAAGGCCAAGAAGCAAAGAAAGAGGAAAGAAAGGGAAAAACAAAGGGCGCGGGGGAAATTGACATAAGATTTGGCTATGCCATCTTGATCGGTGGTGCAAATACATACAATTTTGGGTACGAGCACCCGGGATTGGATTTTGTGCATTTGATTGACAAAGAAAGACCGAGCACCCTTCTTTATTGAAAGAAAGACCTACTAGGAGGAGGTGTTGATAAGGCTTTGTTTGGTGGAGATAGAGACCTCGGGCTCTTCTTCCTCTTCTCCTCTCGTATGGAGACAAGTGTAGGTGTACAAATTGTCCTTCTTCTCTTGTTCTTGACCTTGTTTGTATCCTTCTCATGAACTTAGGAAACTTGGACTGCTAAAACTAGTGGATTCTGTCCCTTTTAGAGTCACTAGATGTGCAGTTCTTATAAGCTTCTTAAAAGATAGAATCACAAATAGGACACATCAATCTTATCGTAATAACGATGGAGACTTCTTAGTCCCATCGGGTGTGCCAAAATTGTTAGTGTAAAATCACAACACCCCCAAATGAGTCATTAGATATGATTTTCTAAGGCAGATTCATTTGGTGTGATTTGCATAACATTGAGTTTTCCCTAAAGTGTGGGACTTTGTAAATGGGAAAAATCTCCAGATTAAAGGCTGGTTTCTATTCCTCTGTTTAGGTGCATGCGTGGAAAATTGTAGAGGACCTATTCCTAAACCTAATCTAAGTTTTACCAAGGAGACATGGATAAAAGGAATACAAGAAATCAAAACTAAGCTACAAGGTGATGCACTGAAGGAATGATGAACATTAGTTTTCTTTGATAGACACAAACCAACAAAATGCATACAATAATCAAGCACAGATAACTAGATTTATAATGGAAGACCAGATGAGAGCAAAGGAGACAAGAAAGGATCTAAAATCAATCACAAACATGTTTTATTTCTCTGATTGATATAATGCATTACAAATGGCTAGAAGGTAGGAAATGTATTGCAATTTAAATGGAAGGTCTGAACTCCATGAATTCCTTTGCTAGAAGGAAAGGGGAGCCTATAAAAACAAAAGAATGTCCAACCCTTTACAATGAGTTTTGACCCTGCTTTTATAGATTCAACACAGAGGGGAGAAAGAGAGAGAAGCGAGAAAAATAGTCAAAGCTCAACCACCACTATTAATGCCTCCCATAAAATCTACCCCAAATCTGTCTTGACTACATCAATTTCTTATTCGGTGCCTCAAAGGAGGAGGAAATGGCGGATCAGATCGAATCCGATTTGGTTATTGGGGAAAAATAGATCCTGCATTAATGGCCCTAAAGACGTTTCTCCATTTTTCTCCCACCTAACCTCCCCAAACTTAAAGTTTTAGATCTCCATGGTGTAGACGAGGCCAAGATATTTCCAACAGTGCCATATTTTCTAGATTTCAAGCCCCAAGTTGAAAGATATGCCCCTTTGAAATTTGTTTCAGTCCATACAAAAAGGTGGGAAAACCAATTTGAAAAATGGGCCCCTTTTAATATGGGACATGTGGAGGGCTGGCGCATGTCTAAGGGCAGTCTCTATATTTTTATTTTGGAATAGCGTGGGGCTAACACGTGGTTTCTTTCGTGACTGCTCAATTTCTATGTTTTTTGGCTAAGTCCTTTACTCAGTGGGGTCATATTTCTGACCGAGGACACGCGGAGGTCTAGCGCTTTCTTAGAAACCTTCTCTTTATTCGAACCTTGAGTTAGCAATGTTTGGACACTTGGCACTCTCCGCCGACTTGCCACTATGCATTGACTATTCAACCTAACTCTATCCCCTTTTTGAGATTAGACGCGTGGAGGCTCTGTGCTCGCTTAAAATCCCGATCAAGATTTTCCTTTGAAGGAGCATTGGGTTGACACTTGGAAGCCTCCGCAGGTCTTTGGACTTTTCAATGACCTCCTCTTACCTTTTCGAGACCTTGGACTATGTGGCGAACTAGCACTCGTTTGAGTCTCCACTTTTGGATTTACCCTTGGAGATGCACCGCTTGGACACGTGGCAGTCTCCACCAACACTTCTATACTTAGCCCTTTTTGAGGCCCACCCTGTCTCGCCTTTTGACCTATGTTGACCATTTGCTACGTGGAGGGCTGGTGTAAGTTTGAGTCTCCACCTTGGGCTCCCATTTTGGAATTATGTTGAGCCGACACTTGGCCCCTTCTACCGAGTTGGAGACTTTTTCAATGGTCGTGCAACTTTTTGGGGCTCTGGACACATGGAAGCCTGGTGCTCATTTGAGCTTCCCTTTTTGGATTCAACTTTGGAGAAGCGCCATGCCGACACGTGGCTCTCTCTATTGTCTCCTCCATACTTAGCTGATTTTTGGACTCGTTCTAAATTGTTTTGAGCCCGAAGACTTTAGATATTTTCCATTTCTTCTCTTTCTTGCTCCTAGCTTCTCTGTGACACTGCTCCTCCTTCTCTGACCTTGCTATTCTATTTCCAAGCCCACCTATAACTTGTTAAATATATTTAAGACATGGATTCACTCGACAGAGCCGTTTCTTCTCTTTCTTCTTGCATAGGGTTGTTTAGTCTTTCACATGCCCGCCACTCCATTGTTGAGTCCTTCTGCGACCTGTTTGCAAGATTTAAGCATGATTTCTCTGGATCTTTCTGTGTAGGGTCATGGCTGATCCAATACTTTTCCGGGGAAAAATATGGATAACAGAAAGCTCCTAGAGCTTGGTATAGTAGACTGGATTCATACCTCATTGAAAGGTGGTTTCGTAAATGATGTTGCGATAACAACCTAAACATAAAGGAAGAAGAGGATCATCTACTCATTGTCATTGTGTATGTGGATGATATCATTTTTAGAGGAGATCATGATAAAATGACTTATGAATTTTCTGATATGATGAAAGAATAATTTGAAATGTCTATGCTTGGGGACCTCTCATTCTTTCTGGGCTTACAAATCAGTCAATCAGACCAAGGTATCTTCATATCCCAAACCAAGTATATCAAAGAAATGTTGAAAAGGTTTAGAATGGAATATTTCAAACCTATAGGAACACCAATGGAAGTTGGATGCAAGCTGAGAAGAGAGGAAAACTCACCAAAAGTAGACAAAACTATGTATAGATCTATGATAGGAAGTTTACTCTACTCCACGACATCAAGACCATATATCATCCAGGAGGTAGGTCTTGTTAATAGATTCCAAAAGGATCCAAGGGATAAAAATTTGAAGAAATCAAAATAATTTTGAGATACCTCATGGGAAAAATTGAATATGGACTCGTGTACCCCAAAAGCAATGATTTCAACATAAGTGTGTACAAGTATTCTTTTTCCTAAGTTAGATTGAAAGCAAGAACTACCACCTAAAATAGTTCCCTAACCTAGCTAGAAACAAGAAAAGAGTACCATCAAGATGAAGAAATGAACAAGGCCTACACTAGCATCATAACTTTGAAATAGTGAAATCAAACATAATGCCAATCAATAACTCTATTCTTCTAAATTGCCTAATTAAATCAAATGGACCTATGTAGTCCAATGGCAATCAACAATATTGCTTTCTTTGATCCTTCAAGGATGCTTGGGTGTGAGGATTAGCTCTTCAAGATGGATGATGGAAGCGCTTGAGAATGGAAAAAGGCTTTTAGTGCAAGGCTATGTGCTTTCTTTTGCTTTCTCAAGGGAATTAGGTGTAGGTATAAAGGTAGAAGGAGGGATCCTTATATAGCCCAATGGATAAAGGAAACACTTCATCCCTTTGCATGTGGGATAAAGGTAAAACATGATTAGGAATGGATAAGGTTGCTTTATTAAAGGTAACCTTACTTTAGAAGGGTTTAATTTATGCTTAGCAAGTCATGGGAGTTAGGGGGTGTTTTAATTAATCAAAGGTGATTAACTAATAGGTAGATGTAAGCTTATAGAAGACAATTAGAGGAATATTAGTACGAGCTAGGCTATTAGGAGGGGATTAAATCAATTAAATATTGATTTATTAATTAAATGAAGTGGAAGGTTAATTAATTAATAATAATTAATTAGTCTAGAGAGAAGGGTAAATAATTAACGGAAGGTCGTTAATTAGGTTGTTAGCTAGATAGGCAACTTAATCAATTAGCGTATTATAATTAATTAATGACAATAAGAGGGAATATGAGTGCTTTTGATGATATGTCATCGATTTTCTAGAAAGGAGATAATTAGCGCAATTTAAGTATTTATATTGCTTGGGCATAATTATGGGTGTCTACATTTGCCCCTCTTTGGGGTGGCGTAAGTGATGCCACTTCAAAGATAGTAGACGGAAGAAAATTTTGAAGGGATAGAAGAAAAATTAGTAGGAGAGAGAGATGCCCCCTCGAGTGTCGATGGGGTGATGAAAGAAGTTGATCGACGATCGAAAAGATGAGAGATAGGCAGAAGAATGGGGAATAGGCAGGATGCCCTGGTGAGACAAAAGATTAGGGGTGAGAGAAAAGTGATGTAGAAGAAATATGGAGGAGGGGAGAGAAGAGCTTAGCCTCTATCCATTGTGTATTGGAACAATTTTGATGTCATCATATTGCCATAGGAGCTACGTCATCAGTCCTTATGAAAAATATAAGCATACGACAAAAGTAGAATGACATGAAAATCCATACTACGAACAATTGTCCATTGCTGAAAACACCAACTCCATGCAACATACAAAATGCAATGCAATACGAGAAAGTAAACAAGCTAAACTAACAGAGAAACATAATATAATGTTTTTATTATCGAGCTTCAGTTACGACCTATGTAAATTAATGACAAGGGTTGATGATGGTGCCCCAAGCAAGGATACATGTGAGGGGAATAACGGAGGACACTTGGGTCTGATAGAAAAGCAATGTGCACTACTTGAAACAAAGATACTGTGCAACTCATTATTCCCGAGTACGTAAGAAGTAAGCAACCTAGATTTTGTTGATGGAGGTAGATCAAGATGATCCGCAAGTCACACACATGAACAGGTGAGAACCAAAGAACGATGTTTTGTAGGATGATTTTCAATTTTTAGAATTTTTCTAAACATATTTGAATGTTTTTTATGATTTTTCTAACATATTTGAATGTTTTTGTGATTTTTATAACATATTTGAAACATATTTGAATGTTTTTAATGATTTTTATAACATATTTGAATGTTTTTTGTGATTTTTCTAACATATTTGAATGTTTTTATGATTTTTCTAACATATTTGAATGTTTTTTATGATTTTTCTAACATATTTGAATGTTTTTTATGATTTTTCTAACATATTTGAATGTTTTTTAATGATTTTTCTTTCTTGAAAGTTTTCTGAAACTATGTACAGGAAGACAAGGAAGCGTGGATGCCCCTAGCGATAGATGGGATGTACAAGGGCATAAGGCCACATGTGTGTGAGAAAGGTGAAGATACAAAAATGCCCCAACGATTAGGTGGGAGTATTCAAAGGCAAACTCTTCACATGTAGAAGCGGGACCCATGGCCATTATGGATAGGTTCAACATGATGATGAACATAAACCAATGAAGTAATGGGAAGAAGCAAGGATGCCCTAAGCGTAAGTTGGCCTAAAAGCACATGATAGAAAGGAAGAAGAAGATTGTTTTTGTGAAAGGGGATAAAGGTGTTCGAAAACATGGAAAAAAAGATAATCTTATACACATGGATGTTTTGAATGAAGTAGAAGACTAATGTGAATGATATGAATGTAGCTTAGAAGCCTCATGACGAAGAAGTGATTAGCCAAAGGCAAAAATCGTGAGACGAGATATGGACTAAAGTAAGAGTTTGAACAAGGTCCAAAAAAAGACACTTGGTAACATACTAACTCTGTTTACTCATAGAGATCCAGTGTGTGCATGTGGAATTTATTACCTCTTAAAGGGAAGATTTAATAGAAAACAAGTGAAGACACCTAGCCAATGTGTAGGAATGATTTATTTTGATAGGTGATTTTGTGAATGGATGGTAAAAAGATAGCCGTACATTGCTCCGCTACTAGCTAGGCATCCATAGCCCGACAGAGATGCATTTGATTCTAATCGCAACATTACTCTACTACCAGTTAGGCGTCCATAGCCCGATAGAGATTATTGGAAATACCCCAAGAGAGAGTTATATATCAATTTGCTTTTGCTCTTAGCTTTTAGCTTTTGATTTTTGATTGATTTTGTTTCTTTTGATTTTATGAAAACTTATTTCAGCTCTCTTATTTGAAAAGGGGTTAAGAACCACAAATGGCTTGATGGAAGGATGTGGAAGTGATTGTGATGACGACATTGGCTAGTGTCAACAAATATGTCCAAAAGTTCTTTGCAACAAGTTTATTAGATTTTGAATGTGATAGGATCTCTAAGAGGTTAGTTGTTCTTTAATTTACCAAGGTGATAAAAGACCAGGGTCAAATGGATACCATAGAGATAAATGTCACAAAATGTGTGTGAATAAGCTAACCAAAACATCACCAAAGGGATGAAAATGGTAGGGAGACTTGCTAGAAGAATAACAAGGAAGGGAAGAAAGAAACATCCATGTGTACACAATACCTGATTGCAATGTTTGATCTTTGTACCTTTGATTTTTGTTGTGTGTTCTCAATGTTTTTTGTATTTTTGAATTGTTTTTTATTTTTATATTTTTGATAGTTTTAATAGGTTGGGACTAATAAAGTCACTCATGTGTGGTAAGTTCCAACAACAATGTTTGCGACTTCCTTGATAAGGAGACTAGGCATGTTTGTTTATCGAGAGTTATATTATCCCCGATCTCGATGGTCGAGGTGAGT
Source organism: Taxus wallichiana var. yunnanensis (assembly GCA_018340775.1). Classification (NCBI taxonomy): domain Eukaryota; kingdom Viridiplantae; phylum Streptophyta; class Pinopsida; order Cupressales; family Taxaceae; genus Taxus; species Taxus wallichiana. The sequence goes on along the minus strand of CM031234.1, from coordinate 644,847,580 downwards.
TCACACTCAATAAATGAATTTGATTTTTTTGAAACATGGATTTCATATGTGGGAGATTTAATTCCACATATAGAGTTTTATGTACTTTGCACCATACTTGATGGTTATGTTGATGTGCATTTTGGAATCACGTTTGATTTTGGATTTTATGATCATTGGAGTTGTTGGTAGCTTTGGATCTCTTCATATTTTTGATCTTGGCTTGATAAAGAACCTGTCTGGGTTTCTTATAAGCTAATGCTTGACTTGTCTGATCTCGTGAAGGAGAAGAAAGTGAGCATGGACGTTTAGAACTGATGTGAGAAATGACCATGGGCTTGCCACAACCATTGATAGAAGAAATATGTGATGGATGAAAAGGATATGGTCCAAGAATTGAAGAAGATGGGCTACTGGGAGGTGAGCCATGGATAGAAGATGAAGGGCTGCTAGGATGTGGCCCAAGAATAGAAGAATAAGGGCTACTAGGATGTGACCCATAGATAGAAGATGAAGGGCTACTAGGATGTGGCCCAAGAATAGAAGATGATGGACTACCTAAGGGTGATCCATACATAGAAGACAAGGGGCTAGTTAGACATGCCCCAAGAATAGAAGATAGTGGACTACTCAAAAATGTCCCACAAATAGTAGAGGGAGGGCTACTAGAAGGTGACCCACACCTAGATGAAGATGAAGGGCTACATGGCGTTGACCCCATAAGATATTGTGATTGAGGAATTATGATAGACAAAGAGTGATTGGGTGATGAGAAGATAGGCCATGGATCAATGTAAGACCTAGGAGTCAAATTAGATGAATCCAAATAGTAGTTTGGATCCGAATCCTCATAAGAGTCAGAGGAAATATTTGGATTGGAATCCTCAGAAGAAGAAGAAATGTTTGGATTAGAATTAGAAGAAGATTGGGGGGAACTCGAATAATAATTTGGATCAGAAGTGTCCAAATCATACCACCGACTATGAGATGAAGGTGGGGAACGAGTTACCCGTATGGGCTCTCTAGCACAAAGAACCAAACGAGGTTTAGTTATAATGGGAATATTTTGATTTGAATTGCTAAACTAGGTTCCATATTTTTGTAAGTATGGGGAACCACATGATAGTCAATCATTTTGGTGCTATTTTAAGCACAAATGTCTAGATCTAGATAGTGTGATGGAACTCCTTCAAAGGGAAGGAAGTGACATGTCGATTTGGGTAGCATAAGGAAAACTAGCTAGACATTGTGTAAGTATGGAGATGCATGTGTGATTTTTCAAAGAAGGTCTAAGGAAAATAGACATCGTGACGATGCAATCTCGATGAGATCGAGAGGGATTGTCCTAGAAAATAATTTTTCTAAATGAATAATCACAAGGAACAATCATGCAAGTGTGAAACACAAAGCCAATCAACAAGGAAATACACCATATGAAAATGTGATGTAAAGATGATCAACACAACGTCAATATTTACGTCAAGCTCGAAATGAACAAGGCGTAAATATTAACAAAGGGTAGATGTGAATCCCGATCAAAGGATACCATGATTGTTTAACAACCAACAAGGCCTAAATGTTAAAGGGCGAGGTTTACAAATGTAAGCTACGTAACCACACCAATTGGACACGTCTATCAAGATTCACGGAGAAGTGAGATATTAGTGTCAAAGTGGTATCGAAACAACGTAAACAAAGTAAGGGACACCCTTCAAGATTTGTGACAATGTTTGAAATCAAAATAAGTCAAAGTACACTAAGGATGTGTTAAAATGTGGGCAGTGTAATGCCACAATATGGACACTTAGATCATGTTTACGAGAAACGTGACATAAGTATCTTAATTATGTCGAGACAATGCAAACGAGGTAACATGTCAAAGGGAGATAAAATGATGAATTAATTTGAACCATGATGATGATCTTGGCATGGGTAGCAAGATCACAATGGCCACCAATGATATGAATACATTTCCGTGCACTTTAGATGTTTAACTTACCCAGCCATAAATATGGATGGGTGTAAATAGACAAAAAAGTGGCATAAACAATCGATTGGTAACACAAAGGTAATCACTCTCCTTCTGATCAACAAAGTGTCAAAAGAATGTGAAGGAAGCAAATAAAAAAAGGATGAAAAATGTTGGCTTCACTTGAAAAAGTTTTGCCTTGCCCTAAGGCAAGTAAAAACTAAGTGAAAGTAACGCGTCACATGTTTCACAATGAAAATATGGTTCACAACTCAACACTGTTTTAGAATGGTCAAAGTGGGCTCCTGGCCAAAGTATATTTTCCTAGGTGGTTCTCTCGTCCTAGGTGCTACAAAGATTATCCACGAGTGGGATGATTTACCCAAAAAGTCACACTGACTAGTTTGGGAGTATCTTGAATTTGCCCCCTTCAAGCACAGTGGGCATTAGATGCATCCAATTGTGTACTTAAAAGGGTCATTAGGGACAACTTATAATGCTATCTCACAAAGGATTCACTAGTCAGATAGGTAGTGCAGAGCACTTCCCGTTTTGTCCACAAGGTTCCCTCTTACGTGGACTACTTTGGGGTTCCTAGAACCACCCCCATTGTTATAGCTTAAGGCATTATGCCAAAGGGGTTATGTTCCAGTTGAGCGGAGAGGGACGTACCCTTTTCCGAAACCTACAATACAAAGTGTTTTGAATATGTTGTTTGTTTTATCTTGTTTAATTAGGTGTGGTTTTCTCGAAACACCTTTTAGCAACTTGTATAACAATTGTATTAGTAGTTTTTGACTTTGTTTTGATTCCTCCATTCTTTAACAAGCGTGGTATTTTGGTCTGTACGATGATTTTTAGTAGTTTTCCATCAAAAGAGAAAACACCATTTCTGATTCTCCAGATTATCCAAGGACATAAGAGAAGAGCATATGTGATGTTTCCAAAATCCAAAAAGATATCAATTGAAAAACACTTTAATTCAAATACACCAAGTTAACCAATTCAAACTCAAATATTCCAAACAAGCTCAAAGCATAAAAAAAGACTTAAGAATCATTTATGATTCCCAAGATCGCCCAAGGGACGCGAGGGAAGAGCATACGTGATCTTATTCCTATAAGTAAACATGCAAAGTCTATTTAATCAAGTAAAAGCATGTAAAAACATCTTGCAAAAATGAGTATGTGATTAGATAAAAACCTACAAGAGTTAGAAAACCAAGAATTTTTTTTTTTTTCTAGAAATCCAATTTTTTTGCACTTTTTAGTAGTTTTTGTAATTTGCATTTTGGAGGTCTTGGGGCATTTTGGGAGTTTTGTGATAGAAGATAATATACAGAGGTATAGAATACTTGTGCCAAATGTGTACAAGTATTTTTTTCCTAAGTTAGATTGAAAGCAAGAACTACCACCTAAAATAGTTCCCTAACCTAACTAGAAAAAAGAAAAGAGTACCATCAAGATGAAGAAATGAACAAGGCCTACATTAGCATCATAACTTTGAAATAGTGAAATCAAACATAATGCCAATCAAGAACCCTATTCTTCTAAATTGCCTAATTAAATCAAATGGACCTATGTAGTCCAATGGAAATCAACAATATTGCTTGCTTTGATCCTTCAAGGATACTTGAGTGTGAGGCTTAGCTCTTCAAGATGGATGATGGAAGGGCTTGAGAATGGAAAAAGGCTTTTAGTGCAAGGCTATGTGCTTTCTTTTGCTTTCTCAAGGGAATTAGGTGTAGGTATAAAGGTAGAAGGAGGGCTCCTTATATAGCCCAATGGATAAAGGAAACACTTCATCCCTTTGCATGTGGGATAAAGGTAAAACATGATTAGGAATGGATAAGGTTGCTTTATTAAAGGTAACCTTACTTTAGAAGGGTTTAATTTATGCTTAGCAAGTCATGGGAGTTGGGGGTGTTTTAATTAATCAAAGGTGATTAACTAATAGGTAGATGTAAGCTTATAGAAGCCAATTAGAGGAATATTAGTACGATTTAGGCTATTAGGAGGGGATTAAATCAATTAAATATTGATTTATTAATTAAATGAAGTGGAAGGCTAATTAATTAATAATAATTAATTAGTCTAGAGAGAAGGGGTAAATAATTAATGGAAGGTCATTAATTAGGTTGTTAGCTAGATAGGTGACTTAATCAATTAGCGTATTGTAATTAATTAACAACAATAAGAGGGAATATGAGTGCTTTTGATGATATGTCATTGATTTGCGAGAAAGGAGATAATTAGTGCAATTTAAGTATTTAAATTGCTTGGGTGTAATTATGGGTGTCTACAATAAGAGCTTACACAAATGCTGATTGGGCATGAAGTGTTGATGATAGGAAAAGTACAAGCGGCAGAGCATTATTTGTTGGAAATTGTTTAGTCTCTTCACTAAGCAAGAAGAAATCATCAGTGGCACTCTCAACATGTGAATAAGAATATATAGCTGCTGTAATGTGCTACACTCAAGTTTTATGGATGAAGCAAACATTGGAAGATTACAAGGTAAAATATAATAGTTTAATTCCCTTGTTTTGTGATAGAACAAGTGCAATAAGTGTCTCTAAGAACCCCATGTTTCACTCAAAGACCAAGCATATTCCAATTAGATATCATTTCTTAAGGGAAAAAGTGAATGACAAGAAAATTAATCTAGAATATGTGAGCACAAAAGAAGAAATTACAGACATTATGACCACTGCCAAAAGATACTTTTGAGCACTTAAGGAATGAATTAGGGGTCATTCCTGATCCCACCAACAACTAGAAGGTGTGTAGATAAGGTGAGGGAGAATTAAGGTAATATCAGATCCTAATAGTGCCAAAAAGTATTTGTGACAGAGGGAGCTAGTTTGTTAGCTCAAGATTATCAAAGCATGCTTTAGCTGTGGGGAGCATTTCCATAAGCATATAAGGTCATATGGATAAGAAGCATGTGCCAAGGGGGAGATTATTGAGGAAGGAACACACTATATTTATCTTACCAACATTTTTATCTTAACTCGAAAGAGATGGAACTTTGTCATTACTATTAAAGGGGGAGAGAAGATGATCTTAAATGTTGTCAGAGTTTATGTAGCAAGAGAATCCAATCAACACGGAGAAAGAAAAATATAATAATATATTCATGATACATGTAGAGAACATTACAGAGGCTATTATATAGCCATAACAATAGGAAAAAACATTCTTATGAAAAAGGAAGTGATACAAACAAATAATCTGTTAAAGGTCTTACGGCTATAACCAAACTCAACAAATAATATAGTGGGTTTAAAAAAAAATCACAATAACTCTAACAAGACAAAATATGTGAGATTATATATCACAACAAATAATCTAAATAAAAACCTTACAATAATACATGTGAGCAATAATATATCCATAAAATTCCCCCTTAGTGAAGAAATGGGAGAAAAACAATCACACTTCCTTCGTAACTTGTTGCCTATGTGTGCTTATGATCTTGGCTCACTATGATGATTTTGCAAAGGTGACTAAAAACCTCGTATGAACCCTTGTTCATTCGAAATGAACCCTTGTTCACTGTATAAACCCCTGTTCGACAAAAATGGACCCCTGTCCACCAAAAAAGAACCCCTATCCTGTATGAGCCCCTTCTCATCCTCTTCAAGAAACATGATGCTAATTTTTCCTTTGTGCTTTCATATTTCCACAATATTTTCACATCAGGAAATTAATATAGGAAAAACTTCTCATAAAACTAATTAAGAAATATGAATGGAAATGTAACATTGATGTCATGTCCCCCGAAAATGTCAAATTTCCATTTTTGAAAACTAGAACACAAAAATACCGCACACAATCCGTAAATCAAACACTGAACTAAAAACTTATGCCACAACCTCATTATGCGGCCCCGTCGCATGCGGATGGCGAGAGGACCCCGCTTGTCCTCCATCTTACTATGTGTCCATCCTCTAGTGTCACACTCGCTCACTCAAAAATGTGTCGATGAAGCTCAATAATTTCCACATTGGGTTTATTTGTATGTCTTCCCCTGCAATGTGAAATAGTTTATTTTCCAGACGTCGGGTAACACCGAAAATGCGTCCGTAAGGTAATTTTATTTTTAACAATTTTTACAACTACAAAATGACCAAGACACAAACTTTAACAAAAACTCTCTTGATAAAATTTTTGACATAAAATGACTCAAATATTTTGAAAACTTTATACTAATAATGACTATGGACTATAGTCATATCTTATAAAAAGGACTTTATTTTTGACACAGATACAAGACAATTTTATGACTCTATCTCAAATATGATTTTGACACTTATTTTTAAATACTTAGTATGGATTTTGGACCACAAATATTAAACATCACAAATGGATAATAATACAAATCAAATTTGATTTATTAGAAACCAAAATATACTATGGAATTGACTCAAAACATGAAATAAACGTACATGCAACCTAAAAACATAGAATGACCACTAAAACTATTAACAAAGAAAATGACATTTATTAAAGACCACAATACATACAGACTTACACAAATAATGGTATAGTGTTTCTCTACACATGGAAGTCAACCTCACCGCTGAAGTCGTGAATGGTGGGGCTCAACTCCTTGAGGTTTGAATACTATTTACGTACATTTAAATCTTGGTTTCAGCTTTGTACAACTCAACATTGATGTGAAGAGATAAGACCAAGGAACTAGAATACAAATTCCAAAGATAATGCAAAATATGTTCTATTGATCCTTTCCCCGACGCCCGCACAATGCACGTAGCAATTTGATTGCACATTATTCAAAGTGATCAGGACAAGGTTGAATGTCAATGATGAAAACACGTGCTTTCTAGAAACCGTGGGCTCGTACCAAACAATTGCATTGTAAAATTTGCATGTAGGAATGATTTGGCTCCTCCAAAAGGATCTGCACCAATTATCTCGAGGTGGAATAAGATAAGGTGATATATGCTGGCATTTGTGGCAGAGAGCCTCCTATTGACAGATATCCCATGAATTAGCTTGGTGTAATTGTGTAGCTGAGGAGAATGCAATCTCATATCACTTTTATGATCAAACATATTTGCAATACTTGGGATGTGGCATTTAATTAAGGTCAATGCCCAAAACATTGAACGTTATGTGAATCTGAAGGTCTTTGAATGCAGTTATCAATTATGTCACTAGCAATACATGGTTATCGACCAAGATTGGAGTGTAGGAGATCACCGACTTTAGAATGATTGAATGCTTCAAAAATCCTTAATCTTTTACACCCTCCAAGAAAGATCTACACTCCACAATAGAATAATCTTCCCACTTGTTTAATGACCTCAGACAATAGCTGTGATTCTGCACATGCACCTCAAATTAGTAATTCGCTACACAAACAAAATAGACCCATGGAAGACGTCAAAATCTTGTATGTAATAGTCCACTAGCCGAGATATCACGTAGGAATGAGATCTGTGAAAGATTGAATACACAGCCCGCACATATACATGAATCTAGATCAGTTTGATCTGAGCATAGTTATGGTCCACGAATCTCTTAATAAAGATATAATATGCCTCATAGATATCAGATATCGACACCTCACAGAGGCCTCATAACTTAGGACAAATAAAGTTGTCCCTGTAAAAAAATTATACCTCCATATAACACTTAAATTTTCACTGCTCTGATACCAAATATTAAATTTGGTCAGAGTTTATGTAGCAAGAGAATCCAATCAACACAGAAAGTAAAATATAATAATATATTCGGGATACATCTAGAGAACAAGACAAAGGCTATTATATATCCATAACAATAGGAAAACAACTTCCTATGAAAAAGGAAGTGATACAAACAAATAACCCGGTAAAGGTTTTATGGGTATAACCAAACTGAATAAATAATATTCATGGGTTTTTAAAACAACTCACAATAAATCTAACCATTACATAATATGTGAGATTATATCTCACAACAAATAATCTAAATACAAACCTTGAAATAATACATATAGGATAATAATATCCCTAACAGATGAAATCGAAACCATCCATTCATATAGAAAGGGGGAGAGATGCTGAAACCAACCAAGTAATATCAAAAGGAGAGAATATGAAAAAAAAATCTGCCAAGGGAGAGTTACAAAGTGTTTTCAGAAATCAGGTATGCAAATATTTTGCCATCAAAAGTTTGTAGGTTTTTGTGGTATTGAAGTGTTGAGGTGTTTCCATCAATGAAAAAGGGGGAGATTGTTGGAACTTTGTCATTGTCATATGTGTTGTCATTGATGTCAAGATACATTGATGGCAAAAGTGGAAAACATATAGTGCAAGTTCCAGGCAAATCAACCATGTATGGAAGAAAGACTTGGCAAAAGAAAATGAAGGTTGATTGGTAGTGTCATCTCATAAAGGCTTTAGAATGATCAAGGATAAGTTCTAAGGGACTTAATCATATTTTTGTAAGTTGCAGATACGAGGAGATAGCTGTCGAAGACTTGAAGAAGCCACGAGAACAAAAGAGAAAACCCACGGAAGCTTAGTGAAGGCCGCGAGTAAAAGGGATAAGGCCACAAAGAAAAATAAGCTAAAGGATGAGATACGAGTGAGAAATTTGAAGACTCGAATGTGAAGGAAGAGTTGCTGAAGTATGAATAATTTGAAGGAAATTTTGCAGGGGTAAGGGAGTCTTGAGAAATCCATGCATAAGGGAAAATCTACGAAGAACCATAAAAGCCACTAAGGATGGAAGATATTTGTAGAGAATGATAAAATTTGAAGGTAAAAGGACGAATTTGTAGACATGGAACAAAGCTACGGGAAGGCATCAAAAAATAAGGAAATCCTCTTAACATTAAAAATCCACAAAGTAAAGAAAATCAGAGAAAAATTAAAATCCTACATGAAAGGAGAAAAGCCACGAGATAAAAGGCGCCGCATTACAAAGGTAAAATTCAAAGAAGCTAAGGAAAGTCATGTATTGAACAAGTATGAACTAGACAGGCTCGAGGACAATCAAATTGATTTAAACATGGAAAAGTGATATTTTTTTCTCCAAAATCAATGGTGATTCGATTGTTTGGTGATTGTGGTGAGTATACAACTTGAGCTCCATGAAGAACAAAGAAATATATAGTTCTAATTGTCAACATTTAATGCTCATTGACTTTGTGGAAATACAATTATAGTTCTCTATGTGATTCCTAATTTTAAGGAAAAATTAAATATCAGAGAAGAAAGTGGATCACTCATCTTGATCACGTTGGAAATCCTAGAAATATGAGAAATCTATTTTTAGGTATCACTAATAAATATTTTCTGGTGAAAGGTGAAATCAAGCCAAATATAGCAAGAGAAAAATATGGAGTTAGTTGTATTCATTTAATGGACCAAATTTTCAGGTGAGAGCAAGAAAGATTGCATGGCACTCCAAAGGAAGTGTTGGAATGGGTTGATTAACTATATAGAGGAAATTTGATACCAATATGGTGGTTGCTCAAGTGAGAAGATGATGCATTCAAGCTAAAGGAGCTATAGAAAGAAAAGAGAAAGGAAGGAGAAGAGAAGACAGATGAAGTGAAGAAGATATATTAGATGAAAAGAACATTAGTGTTGAAGATTGATTCAGCAATAAGAGTTTGAATTGGATAAAAAGAAGAGAGTGATAAAGTGAACAAAAAAAGATGTATTAAAGTGATCATAATCAATTGTGTAAGCCATTTCAAAACTAGATGATCAAATTTTTATGTAAAAATAATAAGTTTAAGTATTAGCTTAGAATGTTCAAGGCATTTCAGCCTCCTTATGGGTAGGTTCCTACAGAAGATCAGTTGTAGCTGATTAAATTAGGGGTTGGTGCTCCTTGCAAGTTGGTGCTTGCTAAAATTTGCTGAGTGAGTGCTTTGAGTAAATCTTCGAGTGGGTGCTTGAAGTTTTGAAGTGGGTGTTTCATAGGTTGAGCGGGTGCTCAATTGAAACTATTGTAAGACTTTGGAATCAAAGTGTCCCTAATAAAGCCATGGTTTCAGGTGGTTTTTTCTCCTGAAAGGGTTTCCCATTATAAATTCTATGTTTTGGGTATTATTGTTTGGTATATGTTTGAAAAAATGCACATGATATAATATTACACAAATTTAAGTAATTGTGGATTGATATAACTCTCTAAGTTAATTTTTAATCCACACCGACTCACACCCCCTCTCAAGTGCTTTAGATCTCTAACAATATGTAAGTAAGCTCAATGGTTATTTCTATTCTTGCAATGGTTATGAACATATGAATTTTGAATGAAAGAGAAGACAAGTTGAATGCTTTAGGTGCCATAAGGTAGGGCACATTGCAAGGTTTTGTGATGTAGGACAGTTGAAGAAAGAGACTCAAAGATCTAAGCCACAAGCTCAAGTGTAAAAAAATAAGGATGAGGCTAATTAAAGTACGCAAGAGGATTCCAAGAGTGTGAATGATTAAAATTAAGAGTCCACTATGCCAAATGTAGAGTAAAAAAGAATGGATCAGTCAAGGAGAAAGAAGAGGGTTTGATACCTTCTTAGGTATCTCATCTAGCTCCTCCATGATGACATATGCCTCTACTAGGATTCTTAGAGGTGTATAGGTGAAAATGAAGCATTGGAGTGAGGGGAGCTATCTCGAGTGAGTATGAGTCTTCTGCATGGTGTTGAGGTATGTCTCTTCAAATCATTTAGCATGTTCTTATTGGTTGGTCATGTTGTGTATGTCAAGTGTCATGTCTTGTTGTTCTTCAAAGCTTATGAGTCAGTAGTGTATAGTTGTATGAGATCTTGAGGACTGAATTTTATTTGTAAAAGATGAAGTAGTATGTTTGTGATGTTTTGGTATGAGTGTGGATGATGAGGAAGTCCCATAAGAGATCCATAATATCATATCATCTCGGTGGATTTGATTCTTGTTGTCAAATTCTATGTCTAGTGTTCATGGTTTGTGGTATATCACGAGAGTTTTATCTGGGTCAAATGGTGTATGTATGAGATGAATTTGTAAGTTTAAGATTCATATTTATGGGTCACATAAGTAACTTTTTGTGTTTTTCAATCATTCATAAGGTCTTCATTTGGTCAAAAGCTATGTGTCTAGCACTATTGACATGTTTAATGGTCTCGATAGGTTTCTTGGTGACTATATTGAATACTATGATGTATCATAAAGTCATTATGTGTTGAAAATGCAAGTTTCAAACTTGTCTATGGTTCTATTATGTGTTGGAAGCTATGAATGTATCTCATAAGTTGTTGAAAGCTTTCAAGGGTCATGGAAGTATGTCATATTCATCAAAAGTTGTATGAATTTTTGTACATCAATTTGTATGTATAAGTTCTCTATCATACATGTCTAAGTGTGTAATTGGTTCTATAATGTGCTTGAAAATTATCTAGTGCTATCATGAGGGTTTACTTAATCTCTCAAGTATGAAGATGAAGATCATGCAAAGTGTGTTTGAAAAAAAAATACAAAATCTAGGTGCTCCTAGGTGTGTTATTGGTATTCATGATATTAAATCATGTAAAATGATGATTAGGAGGTTAAAGGATGTATCTACAGTGCTATTAATAAAGATAGTGCTCTTGAAATAACAATTTACACATTCTTGATGCTTCTCTGTCAAGCGGCTAGTCACAATGCACATTGAGTGGTATAGAGAGAAAGTGAGTTTTGAATGATCAAATGATGAAATTTTTGGCTAACATTTTGTGCAAATCATCTACACATGAAAGGATACATGTTTCAAGAGGTTTGAATTTATAAGCATGTCTCGATTCTTGGGACTCTTTGAAAGTGCCTGAATTGACAATTTTGTGATAAGAGGCCTAATTTGAAGTGTACACTTTATTGATATGGGTAAGTTTTCTTTAATGTGAACTCTCAAGGTGATTGGAAAAGATAATATAGCCTAATGGGTGTTTAAATCAGGAAAGGTATCTTTATGAAGATGTGTACATCAAAATTTAAGTGTGATTTAATCTAAATCTAGGCTAGGAGATTATGGCAGTGCATTTGATGATGTAAAGAAGAAGGTACTATGAGTTTTTAATGAAATTTATGAGTTTAGAGGGCATGAATAAGGATGTGTAATCTATGAGAGGTATACTCTCAAAATCATCTCGAAGTGGAGACTCTCGGTGTGAATTTGTATGATATTTCAAGTTTTGAGCTTTAAGGTAAGTTTTAAGGCATGATTGTAGGACATCCATTGAAAAAGTAAGCCATAATTGCTATCATACAATATGAAATTTTTTCATGAGTAGGATTCAAATAGGCATCAAGAGTGCCATAAAATGAATGGGCAGATATTTGATGAAGCAATATAAGGTGTATGATCATTAAAGATATGATTGGTTTCTATGTGCATTGACAAAGTCAAAACTATGAAATGAATGAAGAAGAGTCATTTTTGACCATGCTCCGAGTGTGTTTTTAAGAAAAGGATGGTTGTAGCACTTATTGTTACCTAAGAAGATGGAATAAGTGTAGTTTGAGTCTTGAAATGTATTAAACACGTTAGTGATTGTTTCAAAAGAGGTAAGCTCACAAGGTTGGAAAGGTGTCTAAGGATGCGTTCTATGTAATGTTTTTTTGTTACTCAAAAGGTTGTTTCACCGGTGAATATACCAAAGCTGTGAAGTTGAGGCGGTGCCCGTGAAAATTTAAGGCATGATTGAAAAGGTTGAAACATATGCAAAAATAAGGTATGAGAAGGTATGTTTAAACCATGATCAAACCTCCGCGGGGAGAAATCGGAGCAATCCATATCATGAAACAAAATATAGATCATCTTCTTAGTTCATGGAGAAAAGGATATTATTTCATTACATATGTAATGATGGTTGTTGCACTGCGTGGGAGGAATCTCATCCCAAGTAGGGAAAAATATCTCCATGAGGTCTAGTGCTCATCCAGAGTAAGTATGAAACAATCATTTGAAGTAATGAATGTGAAGGTTACAAGGTAAAGGGATTTGTGTTCATAAGTGTTGAGTCTGCAGGTGTGGATACGTCCAATTGTCACTAATAGAAGAGTTATTTTTTTGAAATTTTTCTTTAACACTATAAGTAGACATTGATATTCCAAGAAAAGGTGAAAATTATACTCTACATGTCAAAGAATGGTCTATTGAAGATTGTGAAGAGGTTTAAAGGTAAAATCAACTAATGTACAAAGAGGTTTATGTAAAGAGGATAGCCTCGATATGAAATGTCATTGTGGAGAAAGTTAGGTTGACGACAAGTTGGAGAATATCTAAAGGGGTATGAATATATCAACAAGCTGAAAATGATATTGTCTGTTAGGAAGAGCTCAACATGCCATTAAGGTACTAAATCAAATGGTCTAGAAAATGCATTATTCTTAGAGCATAAATCATGGACATAAGTGAGTTAGCGAGTTTTGAGATAGAGTCTCTTGTGAGTAAAAAGGTGAAAAGATACATGGGAGGCCGAGAAGTTGAAGTCAATGTGTTTCAGCAAAAATGTCTTGGAATGTTGTGATGAATCTTGGAAGAAACATGTAGGCGTGTCTAATGTAAGGAATCCTTCATCGCTGAGTCCGTAGATGAACAAGAGGAGTTTGGTCATGGAGTCAAGTATGTTTAAGATCCAGCAAGATGAAAGAAGGAAGTTGAGAATTTGTAAGGTATAGAAGTGATTATTACCTAAGAATCTTTTTGGCCATTTTCTCAGAAAAAAAAGGTCAATAGTGTGGCCCACATTATGTTAATTAAATTAATATTTTTATTTAAATCGAATAATAATATTTAATAATAAATATTTATTTATTAATAATTTAAATATTTAATTTAAATATTCTTTTAATTAATTGAGAAGACTAGGTCATCGTGCAATTAATGAAGATGGAACCTTCTCAAGTGGTTCTAAGCTATAAATACATCATGGGCCTTCAATTTAGGAATGCAATTATGACATTTCCTCTTCTTTCTCATATATAAATGTAAGTTGTAGATCATTTCAAAGTGCATCCTACACAGCTTAGATATCTAAGGAGTGTGCTTATCGCAAGTTGTTCTTGTGTGTTGAGATAACTTTGATGGATGATGTATTAAAGGATATATGGTAATTTGTGACTAATTTTAAAGGTACACGTGCAAGGTATTAGACAATGATTTTTCTTTTTTGTGTCATAATTGTAATCTGGTAATACTTGATGATTCAAAGAACTTAGTCTCAGTAGGTGCGATAGGTTACCTCTTCAAATAACCTTTGTTAAAGGAAACAATGTTTCATTTGCAAATCTCTTAGTGTGTTAAAGGGTCTTCTAGGAGTAGTACAACACTGATAGGGGAGTGTTTGCCCAAGTGAACTCCTAGAAGTTGCATTGATGATTTCCAAAAGACTAATGAAATTTAGGTTTAAGATATGATGGTTTTCTCTTCTTTGATTAGTTGGTTTTGAATCTCAAATGCATGATCTCGATGAAATTTTTCATGTATAATTGTTAAAGAGGCTGAGAAATTTGTTTAGGACCTAACAAAAGTGTTTCAAGTTGCCATATTGCAAGGTGAGTCACTCAAATTTGTGATTTCAAGCTAGATACAATGGTCCTAAGTCCCTTGAAAGGGAGATATGGATTGCATTGTCAAGGTGTGTATGAGGTTTTATAGGTATGTTTTGCAATCCAAAGTTGGTCCTAAAGGATATTATTTCAAGATATGTAATACTGGTTGTTGCAGTGGCTCTTAGTCATAATAGTGCTATGAAAAGCAAGAAAATACATTTCTATACTTGATATATGCCTAGAAAAGTTGGTTTGTCATCAAGAAAGGTGGTATGATGGTTTTTTATGCCTTGTTTTTACATTGTTGGCATGTTTAAGGTGTGAATGTCTCGGAAATGCTAGAACATTATATCAAATTCTTAGAATAAAATGGTCATAGAGTCTATGAAGGCAAAATAAGGGATAAGGAGAAAATGCTCTTTTTACATACCTAGAGGTTGGAATATGATGACTTGGCCCTAAAAAAGGTATGATGATGCTTTATTCATGTTTTCTTGATATGTTCATATTATGCAAATGCTTTTCCGAGGGATAGCATGGTGATTGGATGTTCTAAAAGAAGGCAAAATTAGTTTTTGAGTGCAAATTTCAAGGTTTCTAAAGGGTCTTCATTAGTTTTAAGACCTTTGGATGATATTTCCTTTGATTAAAAAAAGAATATGTTATGAATATGAAGTTTCAAGTTGTGAAGAATATTCAAGCTAGATAGAATGGTCCTAACAGGAGTATTCCTTTGTCATTAATGTAAAAAGGGGTCAAAAAGTTTAGGTACATTTTTCCATCAATGAAAAAGGGGGAGATTGTTGGCATGTGGTCATATAGGTGTTGTCATTGATGAAAAACCACATTAATGAAAAAGTGGATAATGGATTAGGGTTAGATGATGTTGGGGATGGTGTTGATATGCTGTTTTAGGTGAGTTCACAAAAAAAAGATATGAATGAAGCAGGTGAAGAATATTCGTAGTGAGGATTTTGCTTGCATTGATCATTAATTGATAATGGATTAGGGTTAGAATGCCTATTTGATATGTTGCTTTAGGTGAGTGTGTCTTGCTTTGCATGAAAGTATGAGATTGAGATTGTTTAGATGATTGAGAAGCATGTTGGAATGATGGATAACAGGTTTGGAGAGTGATTGGGCAATCACATTGGTTGCATGATGCAAATATAGGTGATTATCTATGTTACAAGTGCTCCGATAGAGCACGTATAGATGCTTAGGAGGTGTGCGATTAAGGTATGAAGCTATATGAGATGATTGATGATTTTATTCAAGTATATTATGGTGTAATAGGTATGTTTTGTTAGTTTTGAGTGATTTAATGATGAGTTCTAGTGTTATTCCATTGACCTAGCTTCTACAGTGTAAAACCCTAAGGGGTAATTTAGGTAAGTCTTAGTGGTGGAAAGTTTGAGAGATGGTGATGAATTTCGATGATTTGAAATGTTAGTAGAGTGTGTCCTTGTATTTTGGAAAACATTTCAGGTTTCCATGATGAGTATTTTTCATGTTATGAGGTTTTGGTAAAATAGGGTCAAGAACAAGGTAATTTCCAGCTCGAGTTTGAACTTTGATGCTCACCATGAATTTTGGGATTTTTATGGGACATTTTGGATTTCATTTATGGTTATATAGAGAGTATATAAGGTTTCAAAAAAATAATGAGGTCATTTCATCGTCATGTTTTTATGAACGAAGGTTAGGAAGACAAAGTGGTTTAAAACCCTAGCTAAACCATAGCTAGGAGCAGCTTACAGAAGAAGAGTTATAGTGAGCGTGTTTTGATTGTTAGTGAAAAATTAATGATTGGAACATGTAGAATACTCCTTCATATTTCCATAAAGGTATGTTATATGTTTTGGTGATGAGTCCCACTTAAACATGTTGGTTTTCGAAGAAGAGTGTTTTGGGACATGTTTTCCAAAGAAGATATGAGATAAATTATTGTGGTATGATGTATGTGAGTTGATATTGATGTAAATGGAGGTTTAAGGAAATTATGATGCGGGTACATGGTTAAGTGAGTTCCATTTAGGTTGATCTGGTCAAAGGGTAGTTTTGAGGCCATAAAAAGTAGTGTGTTTCACACGGAATGGTTTCGGCTCTGCAGAATAGACTTGCTTCTATCCTATCATTCCTTTGAGAAAGCAGAGATAATGGTTAGGGCTAGGAGGAATACCATTGAATGTTAAGATGGTGTGCGCGTACCGTAGAGAAAGATCAGATCGATCGCGAAGAACTCCTTTTTGTCTTGGAAGGACTTACCTACAAGTAAGAATATAAGACCACTAGATTTTAATTAGACAATAAATGAGGGAGCTGCCTTAGGCCCAGGAAATATAAAACTTCCTTTCGAAGGTGGTCAGTTCCCCTTTTAATATGATTTAACACAAATGATAATAAAGAGAGCTATTGCAAAATCTCGATTTAGGTATCTCGTTACAAAGCAATAGGAGCTAAACTATCAATAATAAAGCGTCACGTTGTTGGTTCGGTTACTGGTCGTTGATACATCCAGGTTGAGTTAGAGGGATAAACCAGACTGGATCTGAGGTTGTTAGGTGGCAAATAGGCGGGAATAAGGTTTTGGGGTATAAGTCACAGTGACCGACACCGGTCACTGGATAACCGACCACGGTTAGAGAACCGCCGCCGGTAGGGGATAAACGATACCGGTAGGGTCAGCAATCTAAGTGCTTCTGAATAGAGGTTGGTTACAAGGTGATTGTGGGGTTATTAAGATTGGGGGATGGCTGAGGGGAATGATGAGAGGATAGGGAAGACTCAGAGTGTGATAAAATGGCCTTCTGGGCAATATCAGGATGTATGGGTGAAGGTTAAGTGCAGTATGTTGCTGGTAGTAGATCTAGGAATAAACTTATGATTACTATTAATCAACAGTTCAAGAAAATGGTGCTTAGAAACATATATAAAACACTACTCACTAGTCCTTGATGTAGATGCAGGTTTCAGGACTGTGATGATGAAGACAAGACCCAAGTTGGATGATCTGACAATCCAAGATGAGTTATCTCCTCTTCTGATGCTCGGATGAGTGTTACTGGGCTCTAGTTATTCAGTTGCAGTCTTGGGCTTGATGTCCTTCTCTGCAAACTCTTCTGTTTCTTCACTTGTCTCGCTTTCGGCTAAGTAAATCTGGATCCTTTCGATGATTTTCTCTTTTTTTTCGATCCAATGAAAATCCGATCCCTTGTTTTTGGTTGGAAGTGGTCATTTACAGGGAACCGGTGGCGGTTACGCAACCGATGGCGGTCGAGTAGGAACCGGTGTCGGTTAGGTCAAAGCGGGCTATTTTTGGTAAAATAGCCAGCTTTCCCTCCTTTTCTTCCGAGGGATTGGTTGCGGGCTTGGTCAAATCATTATGAAGTTGGTTTTAGGTGCGGATGAGGAGTAATTAGTCATAGGTGTGGAATTGGACCAAGTTATAGGTCTTAATTAGGTTAGTTTAGGGTTAAGACTAGGTCATGATGAGGTGGCAACATGAGGTGGCAGGTATGGCGATGTGGATTTATTAATTATAAGGTAATTAATAAATAATTGTGTAAGGTTTAGGTGATGAGGTTAGGTTGCGAAATGGGATGCGGGGTACAGGGTGTCGTAAGACACAAATTTGGTGTCTACATAGTGTTCGATAAAATGGGAATATTTGCACCACAAGCGGAATTTTGAGATTATTAAAAATGTTTTGGAAAGAGGATTCATATGTATTTATAGTGATATGATGTTTTTCTCATGATTATTATATTTTATATGGTTTCTAGGTCAGTTTTGGGACAAGAATATTTTTTCAGTCTTTGGACAAGATATGCTTTTCTAAAATATTTGATTTGTTTGAAGCATGAGATGGATTGTGTGATGATTTAAATCACTTGGTATGTGAAGAGGGATGAAGTTTTAATCCAATGAATCCATTTATAGGTCTTGAATGTTCCTATTTTTTATGAGCTAATATTTGAAAATAAATGTTTGGGTAGGTTGATTTGGTGAAGACAAAAGTGGTTGTGGTTTGAGAAGGTGATTGTTTCAAGGATTATAACTTGCTAAGAAGTGTTATAATGGATATTAAAATTCCATAAAGTGGTTACATGACATGTTTTGGTTGATTTTAAGTCATTTGCTGGAATAATTAAGTTTCCAGGGTCCTGAAGGGTGTAAGAAACAACAATTTTGAGATGAACAAAGAGTACTAGGCCCATTAAATTAATTAATTTGATTGGCTGAGCTGAATTATGACCATGTATGAATGTTAAATGTTATTTTAATCATGCATGGTTTTGGAATGAGTGGATTTTTCTAATTCCAATGCAAGGGTTTTTGGGATTTTTGGTGCATGGATGAAGTGTTTTTCTAGGCCAACCTATATGGGTAAATTGTGAATGTTATAGTGATTCTTATGGGATGTTTTTAGGCTGGTGTGGTCATTCAAGTGGAGGGAAACCAACCTATTTTGAATTTTAATCAAGGAGAGGCTATAAAGATGATGTTTTGGGTACAATGGTGCTAATCTTTTGGAACCCCTTTTATATTCTTTTGAAGAACCATTTGATGCAAAGAAAAACCCCTTTGGCATATAAAAAAAAATCCTTGGAATTTAATTCTAGGATTGTATCTGGTTGAGTCTTCATGTGGAGGATTTGAGAAAAGCAAATATGGAGAAGTTTCTTTGACAACGAGTTGAAGAAGGAGGGAAATATTGGAGATTTGGATTTGGAGGCTACCTTCATATCATATTGATGTCATTTACAGGTTTCTAAAGAATTTTTAGATCTTATATTGAGTTTTAATCATTTGGAAAGAATTATATATTCTTGGATACTCATGAGATAATATTGTTCATCTTGATACATCTTCATTGCATCTTCATTGCTAGTGTTGAAGACATTATTCATCGTAATCTAATTTGAATATCAATAGAAGTGTGTTGATTTGATTTGAGCATCAATATAAGTGGTTTTGATTTTATCTTGTGATCCTTGCATTGATTTTATTTCATTGTGAAGAATATATACTTTGATGTGTGTGCTTCATGAGATTGTGTGTTTAGGGTTTGAAGTATAAGTGAATAAGTATTATTGGGGATTGATTCATCCCCTCTCTCGAGTCCTTGTCACCTCCAACAACATGTCACCCCAATAAAATTTTCCCTTAGTGTTAAATAATTATTCCAAGGAATGAAAATATTTGTATAATACTCGATGAAATTCCAATAGTATCCCATATGCCCCAAGAATCCATGCACTTCACTCTCGTTGGTAGGTTCTTCCAATCCCAAAATCACAATTATCGTAGTTGGGTCTACCAATAATACTTCCCTACAAATAATGTGTCCAAGCAAGGTTCCAAAGGGTGTAGCAAAGATATACTTTTTAATGTTAAGGGAGATGCTCAATTTCCTACACCTCTCAAACATAAGTCTCAAGTTGTCATAATGATCTTTGAATAAGCCATTTACAGTCCAATCATCCAAATAAACTTGTAAGAACTTGTGAATAAAGTCATGGAAATCCTGCACAATAATGCATGAGAATACTGTTGGCGCATTCTTCAATCCAAATGGCATATTTGTGTATGAAAAGATTACCCACTTAGTAGTGAACATGGTCTCTTGCTGGTCTTTACATGCAATGCACACACGATGATAACCTAAGAATCCATATATAAAAGAATAGATCTCGCACCTTCCAAATCCTTCCAATATTTCCTTCGTAAAAGGTGTGGGAAAGGGATCTATGACACATGAAGCATTAATTTCTCTATAGTCTACATAGATCCTAATCCTTCCATCCTTCTTAATACTGATAACCATAGGGCTAACCCACTTAGACTCTTCAATTGGCTCAATAATTCCAGACTTGAGCATCTTATCAATTTCTTCTTTCACCTTGATGTGTAGATTTGGGTTCATCCTATAATGCCTCTTCTTAACAGGTTGCAAGCCTTATTTCAACTTTATACTCATCTCTCGTAAAGAAGGATGCACACCCTTTAAATCATGATATCCCCATGGAAAAAATTAATTGAAGTTGTGCAAGAGCACAATCATCTTGGCCACTTATTTCTCTAACCAATAATCACCAATGATTACTTCTTTAGGTTCTTTCTTAGTGCCAATGTTAACCTAACTTTTTTATGGGAGCATGGTACATGCCTTGACCTTCTCATTTTCTAAATCCATGACCTCAAGCACACCTTTTGTATTGCTAAAATATAGGTTGTCCACCTCTTCATCATCAATCATGTACACTAATTTTCATTTTCTCTTTTCTTTCTAGGTGTGCCCCAACTTTATTTCCTTTATCTCAAATAAATCCTTGTGCACCTCGAGAATCAGTTCACCAAGTAATTCCAATATAAGATCCTAATTTCGCACTATCCCCAAAAGTGATGCACCTAATTATCTCTAAAGCCTCATTCACAAGTGGTTTGTTATAAAAATAATCAAAGGTATGGACAATACCCATACTCATCTCATGCCAATTTATAGTCTCCCTTGTTAACTCTGCATGGACATACCATTCACGCGCACATCCACATAGTGTGGAGTAGAACTTATGTACCCATAGAGATGGTGGTAGGGCCTCTTGGAATTGCACCCATAGTCTCTCACAATTATGTATGTGTATCGAAGCCAAATTCTTACCATGATATTCACATATGTGCACAGGTACATCGACCTGAGTAAACCTGGTGGAAATGGTGATTCTCACTTATCACCATTCTAAGAGGCTATCTCTATGTGTAGCCCACCAACACACTGATGTCCCACGTAAAGTATAGAGCACATGTTTATTATATATCCTTTGTTCTACCACTCTATCTCCATGACACACAAGAATGTATAAGGATTCCCTTCACTAATATACCTTCGTACTTGAGTTGTTTTCATGCACCTACCCATGAGTGTCCTAATCATCCTGGTGACTCATCCCTTGAATTTTGCTCGACCATCTCGTACGTGCCATGAGATCAGCTATCACAAGCAACACCTTTGGTAGTGTCACTTATAGATTACACATCTTCCCATTGAAGTACACCTTCATTTGATGGTTATATATTTTATATATCAAGCATCATATGTACATAAATTCTATTAAGACATTCTTCACTCAAGGGATCAACATAAGGCTATACCTTCTTATCATTCAAAGGTATGATTATACACTCATATTTGTTCTCAAAGCTGATGTATCTCTTATTAAAGTGCATTTCAGAATTGTTCGCATAATACTAGGGTCGTACAAGTAATGACAAAAAGTTTTCTTCTTCAGAAATCTCAAATACCTCAAAGTCTCCAGTGAATTTGGCTCCCTAAATAGTAATAGATGCATCCTTCAGTACCCCAATAGGCATATCCCTTGTTTTGTTTTCCATATATACAAAATTTGAAGATGGCTATAATGTTGGTCTCCTATCGATTCCATGTATCTAGAGTTAGCATATTCACTTAAAAACCCATATCTATAAAAAGGTTGCTTTAACCACCCATTAATTACAACATCAAGTGTAATTTCATTGTCAAATTCATGATTCTGTGGTGGCAATTTTGCATGCGTGTATCGTTGCTCGCGTTAAATTCCAATGTGTAGTACCTTCTCTTATAACCATTCCCATAGTAGTGGGATGATTTTATCTGCACAACATCTTACACACCTCTCTCGGGTCATCCACATCTTTCTGCGGGAGTTCAATATTCTTTGCACATTATCTCTCTCACACATGCTCTTTAAAGCATTGTATTTCACCATGCATATATCTGATGACTCACATAGTCTCTTGGTATACTTGCTTACGGTGTACTATGTTTGGATAGTTAGCATGTATTAATTACTCCCTCGTGATGAGTGGCTTGGCCTTAAGAGGATCACGTGCATGTACTACCGTAGTGCACATTGTGACTAACATAGGTTTTAACTTAGGATCGGGCATTCCCTTAGGAATCCATTGATCCACCTTTACATGTTGTACCTTGATCATCCCCGCACCCTTTTCCTTGTTCTTGTTTTTACTCATGTGATCATATAGGTCTAGGATTTCTTCTAACTTATGCTTCCTCCCACACCATAAGCAAGCTGTATTTTGAGGACAATCACGCCGATAATGATCGGGGAACCCACAAATATGATAATTTCCTCACGTAAACCTTCATCTACCACCACCGAAAACTCAACAATGATATCCTCCTTGGAATCCTCCATTCATATTGTCCCCATTGTTGTGCCCATCATTTTGTTGTCCTTCCTACTCCTTTAACCCACTTGCCAAACTAGTTTGGCGCACTCTTGTTTTAATAACTTTATGGATATGAGAAACCATTCTATAATCAATCATGTTGTGGGTATGGAAATTAAAAATATTATGATCCAAAAATGGATCTGAAATACCCAATTCTATGTAATCTCTGTATTTGATTCTTGTAAAACATACCCTCAACATGTTCATTATTATAGAAAAATGGCTAAGTCAGGTTGAAGGTGATCTAGACACCTTCGAATGAAAAAAGAGACCATTTCTAGTTAAGTTCTATTTATTAACTATGAATTGCCTTAGAAATGTTATGGGTTGGCTATTGTTCGCTATGGTTTGGCTCGATTGAGCTATTGTTTGACTATTTTACGGATGCGATGTAACAATTACGATTTTATGTCCCTTTAACACAAAAATGGAGAAGCCAAACAATTGCAAATGTTTGGGCTTCTCAAATGATTTGTTTCACCTTCTTTTCATCCTTGGGGAAGAATAGATATAAATATGAGTGTAGTTTATTCATTCCAGGAAAGTGATTTTGAGTGAGAACAAGTGTGAGCAAAGAGAAGGAGTTGTATTTCTTTCTTGTTTTGTTCATTGAGAGTGAGTTCTTCATTGTTGAGGATTGTGAGCAGGAAAATACAATTAGGAGTGTTAAATCCTTCTTGAAGGCCAATTATTGGTAGTACTTTGTATTTTGGAGATTTACATAGTGAGAGGGACATGATTTTCTTACCCACTGGAGTTTTTCCCACCTTGGGTTTCTCTAGGATAAATTCTTGTGTCTCTTTTGCATTATTTTCCTCAATTTGTAGTATAGTTGTGAATATTTATGCACATTATATTGGTTAAAAGGAACTCACATATTTCATTCATTTTTCATGAGCATAGTGATCTGTTTATTGTTAAAATCTAGTAGTTTACATATCATCTTACAATACATGGACACATTATTTTGAATCTTGCTATGTAAAAGAGGATAGTTCCGAACATTATGGTGTTGACCAAGATTTCTTGTCCTATTCAAAGTTATTGACTAGTAATGAGAGAAACTAGAAACTTAAAACATAGAGGGTTTATGGTACCTCAAAGTGATAGTATAGATAGGAACACTTGATGAAAACCTCCTTGTTGAAAGCTTGTGATCTCGCACAAAAAGAACATGTAATCCAAATAACTCTCCTAGTTATTTGGACAACTTGCATACATCTTCTAGCTCGAGCTCTTCATTGTGGTGTTGCGCGCACTCAGTTCACTTGGCACATTCCCTTGGCTGCAGATTCCTCATGTGCCCTTACGCACTTCCCCTTCTTCCCTTCCTTTCCTTTTCCTCCTTGTTCCACTCCTCCCTTGCACACATCCTCTATGCGTTTGCTTTCTTCCTAGTAGGTATTCACCATGCGTGTGCACCTTGCACTTTATTTAATTAGATAAGTCCACGGCCCTATTGTTTGCCCCACACATTACCTTGTAATATTTTTACCTTGAGAATGTGTTCTTTACTCACAAAGCTTGCCTCTTTTCCCGCGCATGTTGTGCATGCCTTCCTTCTGTCTTCTTCCCGTAACTCATTCTTTTGCACACCTAACTTTGTGACCTCCCTTTCACCTTTCTTTGCCAGGTCATCCTCTGACATGCTTGAGTGTGCCACATGAAACAAATCCATGTATGCCACATGTTTTATGTGCGCCAATGACTCTAAAAAAATTCTAATAGCCATATCTTTTGCTACAGAGCTCCGATCGGCACGTGCCTGGACTTGTCAGATAGCTTCTGACGTAGGCTATAGTGCTAGTCATTCAAATTCAAATTATTGGCAAATATGGTAGGTGAGAAATGGGAAACATATTTTTGGGCATTAATGAGTAGATTTGATTGCTCCAACGACCCTATTTTATCTGATTCACCCTCCTTCCTTCTTCAACACATTAGAAAAACTTGGTGAAACATATTTGAAAGATCTGTAGGTGGATTTGTAGGCATTGAATGATCCTTGTTGGTGTTTGTGTTTGTATTTTAAATTCTGGTTTTCCTTCCTTCTCTTCTTATTCCATGGACTCATCTATAAATTTAAGAGCTGGGCTCATTATTAATGTTAGACACTTTGGATCCTTATGAACTTTTCTAAGGACTTCATCTTTTATGTATTTTGAGTTGCAGACCTCTAGATTTGGCTTTTGCATGTGGATATCAACCTCTTTCACCATTGTAACAACTCTTTTCATTTCAAGAAGTAATATAAGCATCATTTTGTGACTATTATCTATGCTAACGTGTTTGAATTCCTTATTCTTGCCTTTTCTTTGCATTGTGTGCCTGTTGTGCCATTTCACGTCCCTTGTAGCTCCTTATTTAGTTATGTTGCATGAAAATGATATGGGAAATATGTCTTAAGTTATGCTACATGTGCCTAGCCTTATTTCACGCATTTCCCTTCATTTTCACTCAAAACATATAGTGTTGTTCCCTCTTTTATGGTGTTATTTCCTTTCATGTTATCCATCTATCCCTGGTCCCTTGGCATTATTAGCTTAGTTTCCCTTTCAACACTAGGAGTAGCAGTAGCAGTAGAATTAGATAGAGGAACTAGCCTTCTTCGGAGATCTGTTTCAAGCGCACAAGGTCTCACAACTTGGAGATGATTCCATTATTGTCATAAATAACTTGATTCTTCCAAATTTGAGATGTTGGTGTAGGTTTGATGACCAACAGTTTATGGCATGCTCGGTGGGATTAGCAATGAAAACTTAAATTTCATATTGCTAATTTCTAGTTGGCATAATTTCTAGTTTATGCCAACTCCCAAAATTGCAGATCTTTTTTAGTATGCCCGAGTGCCTTTCATGAGAAGAGTGCATACAAGAAGAAGTGCGGTAGATGAAGATTCTTTTAAGTACCTCCAACTATCCCCAAGAAGAGTTCATTCTAGAAGGACCGCGGGCATCTCTATCTCTAGCGTGTTGTGCTGATTTAACTTCCCTTCATAATGGATAGCTGGTGTGCCATGCTATGGTGTACCAACCACCTCCACCATTAACGAAAATTTCCAAATTCACGGAGAGAAGTCCCCGATTCTGTCCATTCAACATGACATGCCAAATGATACACTCAAAAGTATTTCATACTTTCTTGGTGAGAATCAAGTCACCCCTTAAGAGCACATCCAAGATGTAGAAAATGTATATTCGGTCTACTTGATCACACACAACAATGTATTAGTTAGGATAATTACAACCTCTTTCAATGATAATCGAGGCTTGAGACTTGGATCTATTACCACACAGGATGAACTTGGAACAACTCTTTGTAATTATTTTGAAGATAATTCAGATTACCTATTTTGGTGGTGGAGCAATTGACAACAACAAAAGGGAACCCAATGAGTAGATGACTGATTTCAACATCCGATTTAATAAAACTTGGGAGAAAATTCCTCTTATGGTGAGACCTACAACCCAACATGCTTTTCTATATTATCTAAAGGCATTTAACAACGATATCTTAGTCATGATTTAATTCATGGGAGGTAGGAATTTGACTACTTATAATATTGCGGTAAGGGCATAAAATATTCTTATTCGGGTGGGAAAGATAGCTCCAAGACTACATATGCCCTTGTTCTAAGAAATGTCACAAGTGCCCCAACCTTCTTTAGCCCCTATTTTATTCTTGAGCAAAGCACAAAACCTGTTGCATCAACATCCTACTCTCCAACTCAGCAGAAAGAAGATGAAGAATTGAAGACCTTGATTAGAAATTTGTCAAAAGTCATATCATTGGAAAAGCAACAGGCGCAAGCCTATAGAGGCAATTCTAATCAAGCACATAGCCCAAGCGGTCAACATTGATAGAATCAAGTATGGAAACCAAAGGTACGTGTCGGCCAGCGTGAATTATAGATGAAATGCTAATACACATATGCTCTTGCAAGTTGTTCCTCCCACACCCTCTCTTCCATCACCTGGTGAAAGTTAGGCACTTGTTCTAGTTCAAAAAAATTTGGTGCATGAGTTAGAATGGTGCTTCCCTTGTAATATGCCTCATAGTCAATATCACTATACAAATGCTACATGCATGCAAGCCTATATGATCCAGAATGTTTCAACTTATGAGCATTTGACAAGTGCAACTAAAGAAGAAAACCAAGGAAGGCGAGAGAAGCTCCTCAGGAGGAAAACTTGATGTTATTTGGAGTTGAGGAATTTTTGTAATCAAGGAAGATGTAGAGGATACAAGTAGACCATGTACCCAAGTTACGAGACAACACAAGATACAAGAAGAGAATGCTCGAGTCTAGTGCGTAAGTCAAAATTCTAGAAACACAAGCGACTGACAAAAGTAGAAAGATGCGGAAGGGCATCTAGTAGTAAAAGTGCTCAAGTACCTACACAAGAGATCCCACACAAAGCTTCTCAGAAGTGATGCACACCCCTCCTTTGGTAAGTCAAGCCTCAGCTTTGGCTAAAGCCCCTACTTCAATGTCTGAGCAGTCATGAAAGGAGGCTATCATTCCCCAAATGCACAACTCATCAAGTATTCCATTTAACATTGTGAACTAGATGAAGAAGACAAATATAAATTTCACAATGTGGGATGCCCTAACCATTCCATCCTAACATGACCTGTTGCATGAACCTCTGCAGCGCAACTCCCACGTACTGATCTAACTATTCACAAACCGCACACTTATATCAACATTTTCTAAGAAGAGAGAAGAAAGTAAGTAAAATTGTTAAAACCCCACCCTTATATATGTCCTTGATCATAGGAAATACATAGTGCATAATTACATGATAGACTTGGCCACCAATACCTCTGTTATGCTCAAGAAGATAGCTGATGTCCTAGGTCTTAGGTATAGCCCATTGTCTAAAGGATTCCTGTAACTTGATGGCTCAATTTTCACTACTTTAGGAATCATGAAGGATATTGAGTTAACCCTTCATGCATGTCCAAGTATAACCATAACTCAAGATGTGTCTATCATTAACCTACCTCCTTTGTTTACCCTATGTCTATCAAGAAAATTTACTACAAAAGTGGGTGGTTACTTGTCTTGATTGGTCTCATATGTTACTCAAGACAAGGTATGGTACCCGGTTTACCATACAAGTTTGAGCCAATATTTTCCTATCATGTAAAGTCATATGTCCCGTCCCCTCTCCAAGCCAACTATTTAATCCAAGAACAACTTCGGTTCCTAAAGAGCATCCTCTTCCACCTTCTATTTCTGATCTAGTACTTGATGAGTGGGAAGAGGGCACCATAAATTTGACCCATATGCTAAAGAATTGGAAACCTATGAAATTGGGATTGGTACTTACTACATTCTTGAATAATAATCTATGCTACCACGCATGCTCAAGAAAAATAAAGAGAACACTAGTCTATGGAAGTTATAATTTGATTGTTCAGTAGAAGTAGAAATGACACGGGGAGCATGAGTTGTTCTCATTTCCCCTAAGGATGATAAATTATTCTTCGTGCATAGGTTGTAATTTTCATGTTCTAACAATGTGGTAGAGTATGAGGCGTTGGTGCATGGTATTCTCATTTATGAGAAAAAGGGATTAATGTGATAAAAATATTCGGGGGATATGGAATTGGTCATCCACGGGTTACCAAAAGGTTCGGGAAAAGAATAAGCTTATTAAATCTTATAAGCATAGAGTTTGGGACTTACTTGAGAGCTTTGATGCTCTAAATGTACAGGTGGTGCTGCGTAAAATGAATAAGGAAGTTGATCAAATGGCCATGCTTGGTTCGGTTGAGTTCTCTCATCTTGAGGACTTTATCAAAGGAAACACTCAACACATCAAGATGGTGATCAGACCATCCATTCCAGATAAGAACACTAGATGGAAAGTGTTTGAGAGTGATGCGTAGATCATCTAGTTCATCCAAAATGAATCTGAATTATAATCAACCATACAAGATGACTTGTATGATAGTTATAGCAACCAAGTAATATAGTATAAGACAAACAAGTTGCCTAAAGGGATAGTCACCTTAGAACAAATGTTTAGCCCTGATGATGAGTTTAAGTGTGAAGAAAATCATATGTGCACCGCTTAACAAGACTACTCCTCAGTTACTATTATGTGTGGGAAGGATTTTTGCTCAGTAAAGCTTGTGCACATGATGAAAAATAGGCCTTCATCTCTCTCTGTCAAAATTACAGTGATATATTCTCATGGGAGTATGAAGACCTCAGAGGTTTTCACCCAAGTGTTGCTCAACACTCCATTAACCTTGATCCTAGCATCAATCTCATCAGACAGAAGTAGCAACCAGTCAATCCAAAGATAGAGACCCTCATGAGAAAGGAGTTATCCAAACTCATTGAGGTGAAAATTATTTTCCCATCAAGTACTCTACTTGGGTTATGAATCTAGTTCCAGTGTGCAAGAAGAACGGTGAAATCAGACTTTGTGTTGATTTTAGAGATTTGAACAAGGCATCTTTGAAGGATCATCATCCTTTGCCTTGAATGGAGCATATTCATGCAGGTTTGTGGTTGGTGCGTAAAGATTTTCAATGTTAGATGGATATTCATGTTTCAATAGATCTTGGTTAAGGAAGAGGATCAATTCAACACAAATTTTACAAGTAAGTAGGGAATATATGCATATCAAAAGATTCCCTTTGGTGCATTAAAATGCAGACGCTAAATTTTAGTGTGCCATGGACATTTCCTTCAAAGGTTATATTAACGAGTTTGTCTTGGTTTACCTTGATGATATTATAGTCTTCTCAAAGTAAAGCATAGATCATATATCACACTTGGAGAAAGTCTTTGAGAGGTGAAGAAAGTATGGGGTGTCTCTTAACCCCAAGAAGTGTAATTTTGCAATGGCACAAGGCAAGCTTTTCGGCCATGTGGTTTTAAAGGATGGCATCATAATTGATCTTGAGCATATTTCAACCATCCTAGATATTTCCTTGTTGGCGCACAAGAAATATTTATAGTCCTTCCTTGGAAAGATTAATTTTTTTAGGCATCTTATTCATAACTTTACAAGATCTGGTTTGACCCATCACCCTAATGCTCAAGAATGAAATAGTCTTTAGGTGGACAACGAAGGAAAAGAAAGATTCAACAAAATCAAGAAATAAATTGCTTGTGTGCCAACACTCATCAACCTAGATTATTCAAGAGACTTCATCCTTTATGCCTATGGCACCGATGCAAGTGTTCTTGTTGTCCTAACATAAGAAAATGAACAAGCTATAGAACAAACAATGGCTTTCTTCAACTAGATGCTGAAAGACTATGAATTGAAATACAATCACACGGAGAAGCAAGTCTTCACCATCATGTGCACGCTCAAGAAATTAAAAATTATGGTCATAACCAAACATATCAAGGTGTTAGTATCCCATTCTTCTATTAGAGACTTCATCATGGGAGAAGAAATCAGTGAGAAGAGAGCATGATGGGTGAAAAAAATCATGGAATATGATGTGAATATCAAAGAAACAAAATTGGTAAGAGGTAGTGTGCTCTCAAGTAGCTTCTTTGAGGATGCACATAATGAATATGAGACTTCATTATTTCTAGATGAGGATCTCCACGCATAGAACTTGAGAAAAATATAGATCGTGGTGCACGTGATTTGGATGAAGGACATGGTCACATTCCTTTTACGAGGTGCATACCCTCCTAGTTTAAACAAAGTAAAGAGAAGACATATAAGGTTACAATCTATCCCTTATGTTTTGATTAATAGAATTATATTTAAGAAGAATCTCGATGGTGTGTTGCTAAGGTGTATCAATAGCGTGTAGAGTGAAAAATTGTTAGCAAAATTTCACGTTGGATTCTCTAGTGGACATGTTTATGCCAAAACTACAAAAAATGAAAATCATAATGGCAGGTATCTTTTGGCCAATTTTGTTTGCAGATGCACACAAGTGGGTAAAAAAATTTAAGGAATGTGCTTTCTTTGTAGGTAAGAAGAAATTGACAATGCTTCCCCTACGACAAATTCAAGTGGATCAACCTTTTTGCGTAATGGGGTCTCAACTTTATAGGCATGGTCAACCCACCTTCAAGCACTAGACACAAGTGGGTCTTGAAAGCTATGAGTTACTTCACCATATGGACGAGAAGATATCACACTAAAATAATCAAACGAGTCGACCATCCTTGAATTTCTTGAAGGTATAGTCACGAGGTTTGACATTCCTCAAACCATTATCTCCGATAATGAAAAATACTTCCTTAAGACCAAAATCACTAATTGTGCTCTAAATCTAGGCATCTATCTAAAAATTCTTCCAACTATTACCCCTAAGGCAATGGTATGGCAGAGTCAACAAACAAGAACCTGATTAGAATCATGAAGCACACAATGAATATGGCACTACACCCTTACAAAATTGTCATGGAAAGGAGGCTACCCTTTCTTTGATGCTAGATTTGAATTATTTAGTGTTTGCCCAAAAAATGGAGTTTGAAGGTGCAAACCAGAGAGAAATTAGAATGGAAGAGTTGGTCAATCTTGAAGAATCAAGAAACTCTGCCATGATCAAGTTAGAACAACATCAACAAACAACAAAGAAATGGTTTGACAGAAAGGCTAGGCCTTAAGATTTCAAATTTGGGGACTTGGTCTTAAAATGGGATGCTAACAGAGCTAAACCAAGGTGCCATTTAAAGTTTGATTCACTTTGGAGTGGCCCATACATCATCAGATCGTGCAAAGAGGCTAACTCTTTTGAGTTAACTCATCTTGATGGAGGCACGCTGCAAATCCCAATAAATGGGATCTATCTCAAACCTTTCCATTAAGTTTGTTGCATAATTTTTTATATATTAGAGTAGTTTCAATTCTTTTAAGTGTGTTTGCACACACATTTTTTATTTGTAAAAATTTCTTTCTTCCTACATACTTCTTGTGTGCGCCCTTCTTTTGATTTTAGGATAACAAAAATTTTCTAAAGCGGCTTACTGATTGAGAATAGAGTCAAGAAATGATCCTTCAAGTAACTTCAGAGGTAGTTCTTCAAAGTTAGAAATTAGATTTCATAGTTACATAATAGAATCCATGCCCAATGGACATTCAATGCTAATGATCTCCTTCATCTAGCGAGATAGATGGACCCAAAAGTTGCCAAAATGTTATCTAAATAACTCTCCTAATTATTTGGACAACTTGTATACATCTTCTAGCTTTGAGATCTTCATTGCAAGGTTACGCGTGCTTAGGTTCACTTGGCACATTCCTTGGTTCTGATTCCTCACGTTCCCTTGCGTACTTCCCCTTCTTCCCTTACTTTCCTTTTCCTCCTTGTTCCACTCCTCCCTTGTGCACATCCTCTGCGATCTACCTTCTTCCTAGCAGCTATTCACTGGTGTGCACACTTTTCACTTGCTTCAATTAGCTAAGTCCTTGGCTCTCTCATGTGCCCTACACATTACCTTCTAATAGTTGCACCTTGACCATGTGTTCTCCACTCACCAAGTTTTCCTCATTTCCTTGCGTGCGTCGCGTGTGCCTTAATTTTATCTGCTCCCGCGACTCATTCTTCCACACACCTACCTTCATTCCCTCCTTTGTGTCTTTATTTGCTAGGTCATCTTATGAAATAATTGAGTGTACCACACACAACCAATTTGTGTGCACCACATGTTTTGCATGTGTTAAAGAATTTGAATTTTTTTGTGACATGTAGTATCTTTTCTTTATAGAGCTCGGATCGATGTGCACCTAGACTTATAGATAGTTGCTGATAGGCTATAATGATAGACATTCAAATTCAAATTCTTGACAGATCTGGTAGGTGAGAAATGGGAAAAAATCTTTCTAGGCATTAATGAGTAGATCCGAACGCTCCAACCACCCTATTTGACTCGATTCGCCCTCCTTCCTTCTCTAAAACATTAGAAAGACTTGGGAAACATATTTGACAAATATGTAGGTCGATTTGCAGGTATTGAATGCTCCTTGTTGGTGGTTTTATTTTAAATTCAAGTTTTCCCTCCTTCTCTTCTTCTTCCATGGATTTATCTATAAATGTAAGAGTTGGGCTCATTATTAATGTTAGACACTTTGGATCCTTACGAACTTTTCTAAGGACTTCATATTTTATGTATTTTGAGTTGCAGACCTCTAGATCTGGCTCTTGCATGTGGATATCATCCTCTTTCACCATTTTAACAACTCTTTGCATTTTAGGAAGTAATAGAAGTGTTGTTTTGTGACTATTCTCTTTCCTAACATTTTTGCATTCCTTATTCTTTCCTTTTCTTTGCATTGCGTGCATGTTGTGCCATTTACGTCCCTTGCAAATCCTTATTTAGTTATGTTCCATGAAAATGATATGGTAAATACGTATTAAGTTATTCTACATGTGCCTAGCCTTATTTCACACATTTCCCTTCATTTTATCTTAGAACATATAGTGTTCTTCCCTATTTTCTAGTGTTATTGCCTTTTAGTGTAATTTCCTTTCATGTTATCCTTCTATCCCTGGTCCCTTGGCATTATTAGCTTAGTTTCCCTTTCAACACTAGGAGTAGCAATAGTAGTAGAATTAGATAGAGGAACCGACCTTCTCAGAGATCTGTCTCAAACATGCAAGGTCCCACAACTTGGGTATGGTTCCATTGTTATCACAAATAACTCGATTCTTCCATATCTCGAGACATAGGTGTAGGTTTTGTTGGTATCCAAATTTGTTCTCCTTTTCGGTCCCGAGCAACACCATATATATGTCATGGAGCTTAAGGACGAGTCAGACCATGTTGTATGTATTTGTAGCTAGGGATATGGACACTGGCACTCAGGTTTGTGGAGAAATGGATAGCACTCCAATAGGACTTGATCTTGTCCTAGCTGTTTTAGGTTGTGCCTTGCAACCAAGGTAAGAGGACCTATTTTGTAACCTTGCGATGGTGAAGGAGGTGAAGATGTCCTTCTCTTTTCTTGGAGTTCTATGATGGAGACCTTGATGAAAACATGATCAACACCCCATATCTGAACTCTCATGAGTTGTCACTTCTCAAAACATGGGTATGTTCTCAAAACAAGGCAAAGGTTACTAGAGACATTGGAAATCCTGATCTGTTATGCATACTTTTGCAAATGGATTTTGATCTTTTGTAGGTATACAAATGCAAATCAGGGGTAGTATATGATAGGATCTTTGTTGTTAGATGATTTTTTGGTGGGGGATTGACAAGACAAACTGGGATAGATCAGATCTTTGGCAACCACTACAATACTTGAACAACTATCAGATGAAATGCCTAAAATAATCAGGATGTTCTTTCAACCAGAAGAGGCACAAATGGAAGCCAGGTTGAACCCTTCACACAATCTTTGAGAATTCACCACAAAATCTTGAAGTAAAGAACTCAATTAAACACAAAAATCCATGATCAAACCACACCTAAGGTACCCCCAAAGGCTTACAAGAAATCTCTGTAGTCAAGGAAGGTAAAGTGATTTTAAATTTGTTTATCTCTTTATTAGATGAAGGCTCTTTTGAACATGAGATTGCAAATGCCACTAAACTATCAACAAGAAATGGAGATTTTGTGTGATTTCTA
The DNA here is from genome assembly GCA_018340775.1 of Taxus wallichiana var. yunnanensis. NCBI lineage: Eukaryota > Viridiplantae > Streptophyta > Pinopsida > Cupressales > Taxaceae > Taxus > Taxus wallichiana. The sequence continues at coordinate 644,813,269 of CM031234.1, read as the reverse complement.
AAGACTTTTAGTGCAAGATTGCAACAAGAACAATGAAAACTATTTGCAAGCATTTAAAAATGATAACAGACATCATATTGCCCAAAGAAAACACATATTTAATTCAAAACTTGTTAGATTCAACAGTAGGGGAGAGTTACATGAACAATCTCAGAGCTGTGTGATGGCTATACACTTGTAACCAACTCACATACATGAATTTCCAACACATGAGACATTAACCTGGTTCTTTGGTGGATTTTACTAGAAAATGAGCTTTCTCTCAGAATTCACTCGTGATTTTCAACTCCCTCTCTTTACAAATTTCTCCAAAATGCACTATATACCTCATGCCACATTGGAGCCTTCTTTCCCAAGCAAATAATATGCCATGGGATCAATTCTGTTACAACAACTCTTCATGATTCATCAAACAGAAAAACACTTGCATGTTGCCAGGTGTGCCAAAAGATTGAATCATTACAAATATTTGGATCATTATCCATCCTGGAGGCATGTTTTTCATCATTGAGGCATGCAAACACCTCTTACTCATCATTTTCACCTTTTTACCCTTTTAAAATACCTCTGCAACTTTTGATTTTGTCATTTCACGTGCTTGCTCGGGCTGGGGCAAAAATTTACTTCAAAAACATCACAAGTCAAAGAATTAAGCCATGAAAATGATGCCAATGATCCTGGAAGGCCAAGAGGACACAAAATCACTATAAATTTGATGCAAAAACATGATTTCCAAACTTCTTGGAGCTCCCATGGTGGCCAAAACAAATGGATGCACAATAACCATTGATCTTACATCAACCTTTAATATCAACCCTCCACTTGTCCAAAAACAATTGGGACTGAAATTGGGATCATTTTTTACTTTTCCACATTTTTTTGGAAAAAAAAGGGAAAAATTTGACTTTTTTCTCCACCCCTCCACCCTTGAAATTTGGAGCTAACACGTGGCATATGGTGGGCCCCATCGGGATCGTGCTTCAATTCTATGCATTTTGACCTTTTTGGAAATTGGGAAAATTTTCACTTTTTGCCCCGTAGGCCCGCACCTCTAATTTTTCCCTTGCCACGTGTCTCCTTGTGATTCGCTAGTGGGCCAGTGCTTCAAATTTTGATTTTGAGCATTTTTGGAAAAAGGGAAAAATTTCCTTCCTACCTCCGCCGGCCCGCAACCCGCCTTGCTCTATTAGACACGTGTCCACTTGTGATTCGTTGAGGACCCGGGGCTTAATCTTCATTTTCTCCCTTTAAGCCAAGGGAAAATTTTTCACTTTGTCTCATGGCCCGCACCTCCAAAATTATCCCCGCCACGTGTCCTCTCCTGATTTGTTGCAGAGTTTCGGGCCAAAAATTTACTTTAACCCCTTTTGTGAAAAGGCAAAATCCCTTTCTTCCTCCGCTGCCCGGCCCTTGACCCACTTTGTCCACCGTGCTGCCACGTGTCCTCCTCTAATTAAGCTGGAGGAAAAACAACTTTTGAAACCTTATAAAATTAGAGCCAAAAAACTCTAAGTCCCCTACGGCCCGCACTTCCATTTTGAAACTTCTAGGACACGTGTCCTCTCCCGATTGGTTGTGGGGCTTCGGACCAAATTTTGACTTTAAAACCTTTAGCAAGACTAAGGTCGAAAAACCTTAAGTGAATCTGACCATCCACCATCCCACCTGCCAATCAGATCATGCCACGTAGGCAAATTTGGAAAAAAACGGGGCCTTGGGCCGAAAATGCCCTATTTGCTTGAAAAGGTGAAAACTAAAAATTTAGAGTGCCTCCTTGTATTTTCGTAGCCAATGCAAGCTAGGCATGTTGCCAATACCTGCTGAGGATAAATTTGATGGGAAAATGACGCCCGTCTGATCGTCAAAACGTAAAAAATTCTAGGAAGCCCTAGAACTCAATTTTTTCACCAAGGATGGCAATTTTTTGATTTTGAATCAACTAAAGCATGATTTTACAACATTTTCAACCTTGGGATGGGATTTTCAATTACAAACAAGTATGAATTGATCAAATTTGATTTTTTTCATGATCTGGCAAAGGGAAAAACAACATAGCCCGTGGAATTTGGAAAACTAGGGCACAAAAGGGGCAAACTTGGAATATTCCTTTCAAACCAGGGTAGAACAACAAGTTTATGGGAATTTTGAAGCATTTCAACAAGGGGGAGAAATTGTAGGTCACCAATTCAAAGGGTAAAATAGTTTTTGAGCAAATATGGACATGAAAAATTAGGGCACACTATGCCAGCTCGAAATGGCACCAACAAGTTTGACGACCAAGAGAACACTAGAAGAAAAATGGATTAGTAGATAGGATAAAGTGCTGCTTCCCAAAAAAGTTAGTTCAAGAAATGTGAACTTCCTTGGACTAAATTTGGTATCGCATTACCCTTCTCGCCACGCATTTTCATATTATCACCATGGTAATCTATTCAAATTCATATTTTATTAATATTCCCATCTTGTCCATCTATTATCCTATCCATCCCAAATTATTATTAATCATCATTAATTTTGTTCAATGTTATTTTTAGATTTTCCATCATCACTTCTTATTTTTGCCTCTTTGGCCATTGTTTTGTCCCTTACTGGGGCACCATATTATCATCCACATTTTATCTCAAGTCCAAAATTTGGTATCGCCACCCTTATTGCCTGCGTTCAAATCTTATAAACATGGTCATTTATTCAGATTAGTGGACTAATTTTCTCTTTCTTGTTCAGATTAGTGGACTAGATACTAAAGAAAATGAAGAAACTCAAAACATGCAAGGGTTTAAGGTGCCTTAGAAATAGGATGGTGATGATGGATGGTTGCAAAAGTAAACTCCTTGCTATAAGCTTGATGGATCTACACAACAAAGATAACTAGAAGGAAAATGGATTAGATGGTAGATGAGGGGTTACTGATGAAGACGGTTCAAGAATCTTGGACTTCCTTATACGGATTTCAACCCTTGTATTGATAAAAGAAGATAAGATAAATGATAAAGGAATGAATAAAAAACATACTCTAAACTAATAAAAACTTAAATTGTAGAAATGAAAGGAAAGTGTAGATCTGATCTAGATAAAAAAATGAGATATACTTGATTGGGTCAACAAAGACCAGTGTAGTGAGAGGTCTAATCAATGGGGACCGGGGTAGATGGATCAAAATAGTAATTAAAATGCAGATCCGAATAGGTCTACATGTAAACCTGGAGATGTTGAAGGCCTCTTGAAGTTAATAGTAACTGTAGTAGAATAGATCTCAAATAGGGGAAACAAAAAGGATGTAAGAAAATAAGGATTTAGATGGGTAGGATGGAAATAGATCTCGAAGTCAATGACGAATTGACAGTGAATGATGAATAGAAAAGTGGATATGAGATGATAAGTGATAAAATAACGAGATCTTGGGGATGGATGAAAACATAAACGAGGGTAGTAGAGAGCCTGAGATCTAAATGGCAAAGAGGATGATGTAAAAGGATGCTAGGTAAGTGGTGACCAGAGACGGGGTCGCGATGACCTAGGCTAACCTAGAGTGTAATCGAGAAATGGATGGGATGAATTAACAACTGCACATAAAATGGATGAAAATGAATTTTGGATCTGGATCTCGATGGCATATGGACTGCAAAGCATTAGTAGCTAATAATAACAATAATGATAATGCAACAAAGAAGTAAACTAAAAAAGGTGTAGATGATCTCCCTAAATTCTCATAAATGATGCGAAACAAGCTAAAGGGATTCCAAGAAGACTGAAATAGCTACAAGGAAGCTCAAACATGAATATAAGTTTGTAAGGCACACGAAAAATTGATTTTACATCATTTTATGAGGAGTGATTTGGGAATTTATAGGGTCGAAGAATAACCAAATGGGTCATTACCAATCTGTAGGAACCATCCATTTGGGTAGTGGGAGGATGCCTAACTTGAGGCATCAAGCCCATTAGAAGCGGGATTAGGGTTTTGAAAGGCTTAGACAGGTTAGGGTTATATAGGGAAATGAAATGGGTAGGTGAGGGATGAAATGGAGTAAATAAAGGCTAAGGGAAGCCTAGGGATGAGCAACTAGGGAGTTTAGGGATGATAAACAACCTAGAGAAGATAAATTGGGGATGATTAAGATTAATTAGATAATGAGATGAGGATTAGGGGATAATTGATGAGAATTAGAAATAAATTAAAATGGATAGGATAATAGATGGGAAAGATGGGAATATTAATAAAAACATGAATTAAAATAAAAGGGTTTAAATAGGTAACCATGGAAAAAAGAAGAAAATGTGAGGTGAAAAGGGTAGCGATACCAAATTTTGGTGTCTACATTTTCCCTTTTTGTCGAGTGGTTTGCATAAGAAATCCATGAGACAAAAATGATGAGAGACAAAGGGTAGGATGAAGGATGATGGAGGATTGATGATGAGCTCCCCTCAAACTAGGGATCGATGACACAAAGGGGAATTGATCACAAGGTTGAAAGAGATAGATGAAGAAGGTCGAGTGGGAAAAGAAGGATGGTGAAAATGATAAGGTGAGGAAATATGCCCCAAGAAAGAAGGATTAAAAATAGATTAGAAATATTGTAGTGATTTTATGAGTCCCTTCGACGGGAAACAAGGGTCACGGTCTTGAGGAGATGAAGACAATGTCCTATGGGCCTATGAGTCCGTGAAAATCACAATAAAATGGAGGGAATCTAATGGGAAACCAATCAAATGGATGCAAGCTATGGGGACTAGATGGATCATAGGCGTCCATCAAAAGTATGCACAAATAAATGCAAAAATAATGTGAAATCCTTCATGCATGAGGAATCAATGAAAATATGTGTCTCAAAGGATGAGGATGATGATGAAAATAATGGTACCTCAATCAAAGGGCATGTAGCCAAAGAGGTGAAATATTAAAAATGTGAGATGATTCCCGAGAGGGAACACAAATATGGCCACAAAGTGGACTTGAGATCGAATATGGTGCCCTAACAAAGGACACGATAATGGGACGAAAAGGAAAAATAAGAAATGACGATAAAAGATATAAATAATGGGGAATGGTATGTTATGGGTGACACACCAAAAATAATATGGAAGGAAATATGGTATACATAGATGATTAGGATACCTAGATCAAATGAGATATTTTGATAGATAACATATAGATGATTTAGACATGATAAATACTATCATAATAAAGCAAAGAGCAAATAGATAATAATGATAGATGCAAAAACTAGAATAGAACACAACTTGATGATTAGTGACCTATGGGTACAAAAGGCACTATGTCATATCAAGGAACACGTGATTGAATGATGCCTCCAATTGCATTGGAGGTAAACATGAATGGGATCTTTATAACACAATGTACATGCGACAAAAACAGTGTTTGCACATAACCAATAATAGTTAGTTATATCAAATATCATGAGGGAAGTATGGATGAAATGAGATCATAAACCTAGTGTCAGCATGAAAAAGGGGTTTTAGATGTAACTTATACGTGTGTTGGTGAGAAATGTTTTTGAGTGGACAAATTAGGTGTCTCCACTAACTTTCATGGTGCTATGCTCCTCTACATTGAATGTTTCCCATTATTTAATGTAACTAATCCCAATCCTATCTAACTATTGTGGGTGGCCACATTGGCCGAGGATCACATAGGTACACTCCATTAAAACTATGACAAAGTGCTTCATGCGGGATACAAGGGAGGGAAATCACAATGATGAAGGGGAAGGAGAGAAATTAGGAAAGGAATATTACTGCCATGAGTAGATTATAGATCTCACACCCAATAATTGGAATAGTTTCACATTTAATATAGAAGAAATAAATGATGAAGCTAGTGGGATCTATGAATTAAAACACAAAGTCTTCAGGTTCATCTATAGAAGATACAAAGCTCTTGCATCGTTATGCTTAAAAATTACATAAATGAGAGAAGTTGAAGAAACATAAGATGCTTATAACAATCATGTTTATTTTTTCAATGATGAGAGGAAACCATGCACAAAAATCTGCACACATTCATACATATTGGAAAGCAAAAAATCTATTCCTTGATTGACATTTACACATGTTGTACAAAGCAAGGGAAAAGAAGAAAGCATGTAGCAAAAATGTAGCTTTATTTCATGTATATGGATGACACAAAGTCCAACAACATATCACAATCCACTATTTCTATAGAGTGATAATTCTTCAAAATCTAGAATCCCTTGGAATGGAGAGGCCATCCCAATTTATAGCAATCTGAACCATCCTTTCACCTCCCTCATATGACTCTTCATTTCCATATTCCACTTGTGACCTTTCATTTTCCATGAATTAAGTATTTCTCTTATAATTTTGAGAAAATACTTTTACAAATTTAAAATAGGTCACTTAAGTGAATATGATGAAATATAATGATTATGCTCAATGAAGAATTAGAAAGGAGAGAGAAAGGAGAGGGGGAGAAAGAGAGTAGAAGAGAAGGGAAGGATATCTCTGATGAAGTAACATCCTCCTTGAAGAATTTTGAAAATTAAACCTCCAAATGGGGGTCCTATGGAATGGGAACCTATTCCTTGAATTTTCTGCCAAACCAAGTTATTTTAGCTATCAAATTCTCTTCCCCTAGAATACAAATGCAGCCAAGTACCTTGATCCATGTGCCTAGAACATCCCGATTCTTTGACATTGATGAATCCATTCTTTGTGATCCATTGCAATTGAGGCAATGTAACTTCAGATACAAGCTAAGGACTTTAAATTTTTATTGTTGAAGGATATAGGGTCACCTATCTCCTTCTTGACCATCTCCGGGAATATGATGATAAGCTCTCTCGATGATGTGTCCTCAATGAGAGGAGGAAGATACAAATTTTGAACATAGTGGTAAACTTCATTCAAGATTTTAGAAATCAAAGACCCATGGGAATCCAATTCAGATATGTCTCTTTTTGGAATTTCATACCATGTGCATCTTCTATCAGCCAATTTGGAAATCTAAAATGGATTTAAGCTCTTCTTTACGGTTCCTGAATCTTCCTTGCTCTTTCGGTTAAATGACAACATGTTCTTCTTCAAGATCCAAAAATTTTGTGGCTAGGATGTCTTTGGGCGAAGCTTTGTCTATTATGCCAAATAGCATCCTTTAAATATGAATCAATATCCTCTTGAATGTGGATAATATTTTGGTATTTGAACTAGAGGGTTGCGGGAATGGCCACAATTTTCTCTCATTGCGTTGTATGGTGTTCCAACTTGCTCACGAGAAAAAAATGGATGTCTCAAGGCCTCTTATGAAGGATGAAATGACTTGTTTGAGCTATGAAACCACCTTAAAACCATGAAAGGATGATTAAAAGTAGTGATATAACTGAGAACAAGGCCTACGACAACTTTTTGTATTTAACACTGGGATTTTCCATTTTAGGCATTGAGATCCAAGAGCTACTATTTTGGGAAGTGTCACTTTTTCGTCTTGTCACTTACACTGAGGTATTTATTTTACATTCCAGGATTTTTTAGGTACTTGGGGATCAATTCAAAGCACTTTCCATTTTTGGAAAGTTTCTTTTTCTTTTTGCTTTTTCGACCCACGTGACTTAGTTTTCAGTTTGTACAGTTTTCACTGTTCTTTTCTTCTAAGAGATCTTGTCCTTTCTGGAAACTTACTAAAAATGGAAAGTAAAAACCAATGACACTTTCTAATTTTATAATTTGAAAATAACAATGGTAGTTTGGAAAGAAAATTATGGGTTCTTTCTAGTTTTTTGCTCTAGATGTTTTGTTTGAATTTTTGGCTCAATCTGTTTTACGGTTTGACGACAACTGAAGAAAAAGAGCTCTAGGGAAGGATTTTTGAATGGATGATGTAAAAATACAGACCATATCAGAGATTTTTGTTTTTTTCTTCCCCAAGGTGTTTGGATAAGGGATATTTTCTCAAAATTTCACAGGGATTAGATGCACGGTTTGGAAGATATGAGCAATTTGTGGTTTTCGTGCCCTGGGGTTTCTGATAGCTCTTGATCATGGAGTTTTATAAAAATATTCATTATTCACATTTTAGAAGCATGGAATGTTTGAAAAATTATGTTGGAGGTGGTGGCATGGTTTGTGGAAGTTGAAGAAATGGAGGAGAGGAAGAGATCCCGATAGTTGGAGAAAGTTTGTGCATGCATGTAGGAAGAGTGGAAACAACTAGTGACAAAGCGACAATTAGTAATTTTGAAATATTTTGATGCATTGGGGAGAAGTAAAATTTTGTGTACCAATTGAACCAAAGGTTTAGTGCACTTGGTGAAAAAAATGCACCCCATCCCTATTGGTCCACTTGGCAGCATGTGATTTGTCATTGGGGATGAGAGAGGGGGTTGAAATTTGCACCTTAAGAAGTTATTGGGGGCACATGGGTGACCAAGAGATTAAATGGGAGAGCTGGGGATTTTTTTCCCAACCATACCAAATAATTTGTGTACATGGGACACAAAACATTTCTCTCACCCTATCTTGATAAGTTGCGGAACATGATTGCACTGGAAGGGGGGGCTAGGAAATGTAGCCGGGCGTAACTAGTGAGAAAGTGCTTTGAAGCTATGGTTGTGTGGAGGGTCTAGGGGAAAAAATAGGTTAGGGGAAAATTTTATTGCACCTATTTCACCAAATATTTGGTGCACTTGGTGAAAAAAAAGTGCTGCACTCTCCCATTGGTTGGATTTCCAACCCAAAAATGAGCTTCTTTGAAGCTCGTGCCTTGGAGAGTGACTTATCGGGACCATAACTTGAGTTTTTAGAGGAGTTATTGATGAAATTTTATATGATTCCACATAGAAATTACCTTTTGAATACAATGGTGGTGGTTTAACCTTTATTATTCCTAAAACTCCCTCAAAATAGGATTTTTGTTCTAGATTGAAGGTCGTGTTTGCTAAAAATTGGTTGTAGATAGGATGCGTATAGGTGTTGAGAAAAATATGATTCCAAAATATTATGTGTATCTGAATTACCTTTCCAATGATATATTTTTATTCCTATATACTTTCAGAGATCTCAAAATCACTTCGAAGGTCGGGGATGTTTTCGCAATGTGCACTACCTAGGCCTCTAAGACCCACTTTTGCTGAAACTGATCCAAAACTTGTAGAACCATCCAAAAACTTACAAAAATTATTAAAAATGTTCTTGGATATATGGTATGCTTCCTTGATGATTTTATGCCTTCTGTTCCACTTCGAGGGGGTAGGGGCATGTACTAACTTCAAGAAGACTAGGGAATAGCCTTTCCTAAAGCTTGCCAAAAAGCATATCTTAATGAATCATCTTTTGAAAGCACTTGAAAGAATAGGTACCTATAAATCACCTATGGGAACACTGACATGAAACCTTAAAATTATTAGAGAGGGGTAAGTGGGGCTAACTTAGGGATTAGGGTGACTTGAGAAAGTGTCTAGAAAGGCCTCTGACCAAATGTTTCGACACTAGGGTTTGTTGTCATGCTTGAAAATTGAGATTTTTCTTGTTGCACATTTTCATGATAACAATGTGGGAAGAAGGTTATCCATAGGTTAATTTTTTAGGACTATGCCCATCTCTAGGAGGAGGGGAAAGAAAATTAAAACCGATAAATACGGGAAGTTTGCGATATATGAGAAAATTGTTCAATGAGGGAAAATTTCTTAGGATGCTTGATTTTTTATTTGCTTTTATTTTAGATACATAGAAGGATGATCAATGTGGGAAGGCTTCATTTACCATGATTCAAGAGAGTAGCCATCCTTTGAGGGAATGGTCTACTATCTTGTTTTTTTTGGCAGGATAAGATATGCATGATTGCTTTGTCCTTCGAGGGATTAGTCTATTTTTGTTATTTTAATTATTTGAAAAACTATCCTTTGAGGGATCAATATGTTTTCGATAAGATAGCATGAGATATAAGCATCCAATATTTTGACATGGGGAAGAGATGAGTATAGCTAAGTAAAACAATTAGGAGGGGATGAGAAGATGTACAAGAGACACCTTTAGACCTTTAGCATGGTTCCAATAGGTAAAAAGAGGGTGATGGATGTAATGACTGTGGAGTTCTCACCAAGAAGGGAGAACCTATATATAAGGAAAATAGTATGGGAAGAGCCGTGGTTCCCATATTTAGGAAAGTAATGGTAGACCACATAATTCCAAATCATTACAATGATATATGGAAGAGGCTGATGATGGAGGAATGATCTAAGGATATGAATAAGTGCTTATTGGTAAGTATGCTAACAATAGAATGGTCACAACTATAATGTGTTAAGTGGTTCCACTTTTGGTTTACCATCAAGGGAGGCCAAATGATAGGCTCTTGACCCATACTTATGCGTGATAATGTAAGGTCCAATCTAGTTGAGGGAAAAATTTCCACGTTGGCTCCTTTCTAGAGTAGGGATGATATGATTTAAGGACAAGGTCGCCGATGTTAAAGATGCGATGAGATAGGATGATAGATTTTAAAATATTGAAATAGGATGAGATAAATGATAAAAACTATGTGCCACTCTTCAAAAGTGAGGAAGCAAGGAAACATGCATCGAAGATGGCCATAAAAGTGTACTTAGGATGAGATATGGTGCCCCGAGGGAGGCACAAATATGGCCAAAAAAGGTGGACTTATGATAAGGTGGGATGGGATGATAGATATGTATATTGGATAAGATGAGACAATAAATTGGATAAGGTTAGAGATAGATAAGACAATGTTGAGGATTAAGAGGAAATGAACTAATTTGATAATAGACCGGTCCTAGAGTGAAGTCCCCAGATATCCAGGGAGCTGTTTGATGGAGAGGAAGATGGATCAATGTGCATGGGATATGTGGATGAGGGAGAAGATGAAATATGATTGAGAAAGGGGTGGATACTCCCCTAGTAAGGGATGTTTCCTCACACTAAGCAACTTGGATGAGGATAAGCTAGAGGACATGGAGAGAGATGGGGTGAGATTGTTAGGAGTAGTGATGGTGACTTTAGGTTTTGATTAGATAGATGATTGAAGATCATAGGGGTGATTGGTAAGATAAAAAACATCGATGAATAAGGGAGGAACCTCTTTGGGAGGAGTAACATGTGGAGGAGAAATGGCCATAGAAGTAGTGGTTGAGTGAGGGGACTTAGATAATTTGGTGGATGAAGATGTAGAAATGGGAATTAGATTGGTTGTGGATAGGATAATGGATGGAGAAGGATGATCCTCCTAGACAAGAAAGTCATCTTCCTCAATAAGATCATGAACGATAGCTTGAAGGGCCTTACAATGCTCGAGTGTCATGACTCGGGGTGTGATGATAAGGAAAATAACATTGGAGTTGAACCATGATGGATTTTTACTATGTGGATCAAAGGCCTTGATAGGAGGGAGTGTGATAGTGAATAGTTGAATTAAATGTCTAAGGATCTCTGTGTAAGATCTAATAGAAGTGGTGTAGGGAAGATTTCTCTTGTGAGGTTTGATAGGAGATGTTGATTTGGATCTAGAAGAAGAAGTAGATATTTGCATTGGAGGTGTAGATTTGAGAGGTAAGTTATATGTCTTGGTGTTTCAAATTGATTGGTGATGTGTGTCTTAGGTGAAGGGCCTGGCCCTAAGATGGATGGGGCACTCCTAAGAGAGATCGTGTAGCGTTGGATTTCTTAGGAAGGGTAAGATATAACTTTTTGTGAGGTTACATGAGATACATTTGGGGAAGAACGCCAAGAGTCTTGGATTTTAATTGCAAAGAGTTTCCCTTAGAGGGGATGACAATGATCTCAACTGGAGGGTCTAAAGATTGTGGTGTAATGGTGGATATTGATGAAGGAAGAGGTGTTCGAATGATGCGGTTGATGAGGTCTAAATGAGTCATAGATTGTGTAATTTTGGATCGATTGGTGTAGATATGGTAGGTTTTGTAGATGGAGTGCGAGTGCGGTTTGTGGTTTCCTTAGGTGGAGGTGTTTGTGTCATAAATTTTTCAATATGTATGATAGTTATGCTTAAAAATCAAGGCATAGGCATGTGTGTGGTTAGGATAGAAGATGTGATTGATGTAGAAGTGGGCCTAGGTGTTGAAGAAGGGATGAGAATAATGTCTAAGGTAGGATTAGGTGGAGTCATCGATGAGGTGAGATATGATTGATGGTGTTAATGGTGTTGAGGGTGTGAGCATTTGGTAGTTGAGATGTAGAAGGGGTGACTTGATTTGTTAGTGGTTGATTAGGAAAAGGTTGTTCAAAATGTCGAAGGGTTGGCTAGATGATGTGGTAGAATATTCAAAGATTCTCTTGATTTATAAGTGTTAGATGCAATCTTTAAAGGAATGTCACTTTTCAATGTCATGATATCGAAATTGGTGATACTTAAAATAGTGCCCCTCATGATACCAAGTGAGTTTGGGCCGCGAGTCATCAATGGGTCAGATGGGAGGAATTTGGATGAAGTGGACTACCATTAACTTGTCAAATACCAAACTATAGGATTCCCCAAGGGGGTATAGTTAGGATATGGTCTAAAATTTATTTACAAAGACTCCGTGTGAGAGGTAGATGTGGATGGAGATTGAACCATGATGGTATTGGCAGCAATTTTAGACTTTTCACTATGTGTAGAGGTTTGATGAACTCAGTTTTGGGTTTGTTTGATTAAAGCTTGAGTTGGCCTTGCTCAAGGCCACGAGTTTAAATTTTAAGAGCCATAGTGAAGGCTTATTTGAATGTATGAAATCATTAGATTTGTAGGGTGGATGAAATATGCTTCACACAAGAGTGTGAAAATAATTCGATGAGCTCTATTTTTGGAAGGGTGAATGATAAATGATTTATGATCCCATGCCATCATGTGACGAATCTCATGATAGAATCGTTTTCAAATTATCAAATGACGCATAAGTTTGTAATAGTGATCTTGTGCGCAATGTTGATTGATAAATGTTCTAAGAAGATTTATGTAATTTTGGTAAATGAGAACAAGGAGTAATGAGGGATTCCATCGTACCAATCCAATGCGGGATGACCAATCACATAGGGAAAGTGTAAAGCATGAGGTCTTGATCATGGGCGGTGGTTCATTTTAAGATCCCTCTCTAAAAAATTAGTTCATAATTGGTGGAAAATTTCTAAAATTGACTTTCGAATCAATGGATAATTTCTAAAAAACCATTTCATGGAAAATATGATTGGGTGGGACAGATGTCCATCATCTTCCATACAACCTAGGTTGGATGCCATCCATTGTCTGCTATCCAACCCTGGGTTGGATGATTGTCCATCATCTACCATCCAACCCATCTGTCTAACATGGGTTGGATGACCATACATTATCTACCATCTAACCCATCTGTCCAACCTAGGTCGACATGTAGTACATTATCTCGCCATCAACTGACCATCCAACCTGGGTTGGATGACTATCCATTGTTAACCATCCAACCTATTCATCCAACCCGGGTTGGATGATTGTCCATCATCTACCATCCAACCCGGTTGTCAACATGGGTTAGATGACGTCCAGTACATTATCGCCATCTAACCCATATGTCCAACATGGGTTGATAAATCATACATTATCTCGCCATCCAACCTAGCCATCCAACCTGGGTTGGGACGACTATCCATTGTTCACCATCCAACCTATTCATCTAACCTAGTTTGGATGACCTTACATTATCTCGCCATCAATTTAGCCATCCAACCTATGGTTGAATGATCGTACATTATCTACCATCTAACCTAGGTTAGATGGTCGTACATTATCTACCATCCAACGGGTTTGGCGACCATACATTATCTTCCGTCCAACCCAACCATTCAACCTGGGTTGGAAGACCATATATTATCTACCATCCAACCCAGCCGTCTAACCTGGGTTAGATGACCTGCTCGTCGCCCGTCGTCGCCCAACCCATCCATCTAACTTGGGTTGGAAAACCATACATTATCTTCCATCCAACCCAACCATCTAACCTGGGTTAGATGATTGTACATTATCTTCTATCTAACCCAACCATCTAACCTAGGTTAGATGACTATCCATCGTCTGCTATCTAACCCAACCATCTAACCTAGGTTGGATGACCATACATTATATGATGTCAACCCAGCCATCCAACCTGGGTTGGATGTCTATACATTATCTTTCATCAACCTAGCCATCCAACCTAGGTTGGATGATTGTCCATCGTCACCATCTAACCTAGGTTGGATGATTGTATATTATATGTTTTCCATCCCAACTATCTAACCTAGATTGGATTGATGTACATTATCTGTCATCCAACCCAGGTTGGATGACTAGGTTTGACGATAGATAATGGACAATCACCTAACCTGAGGTTGGATGATCATCCATCATTTGTCGTCCAACCTAGGTTGGACATGACAAACAATGGATGTCCATAAAATCTAAGTTGGATGGACTTGCTCTCTTTGTTAGATGTCATTATCAAATGGGTACCCCCTAAAACCCTCCAGGCTATGTATTATACCTCGATGAATACATGTATAAGTTAATTTTTACATATAAATAGTAGCAAACTGACCCATATAAATGACTTGTTGGATGAAAGTTTTGGTGAATTGGGTGACAAATGACTTTTGAAAATTCACCATTTTCAATTTCCAAAATCCCTGATATTCACGATTTTATGAAAATTCGCCACTAAATTTTTCTTTGATCATATGTAATGAGATAGAATGCATGCCTAAATGCACGAAGGTGTTGTTGGGGATATTATTTACTATTAAATTTGGTGAATTTTGGAATTTCCCAATGAGGAGGATAGGGTTTGACAGGGACCGATGGATTGATAGGTTCGTTACAAATTTGTAACAAGAGAATAAAACCTTGATCCCCAAGGTAGCAGATTCAATACTAGCCAACATATTCATCAAGGTATGCATAGGGTCATTTGAAGTGGTTAGATAAGAGGTAGATGGTTGTGGTTGAATGACATGAGAAATAACTTGATAGGGTTGTTGGTAGGCTTGTGAATGAGTGGGTGTTTGAGGGTTTGCTTAATGAGGAGGAATGTATGTCATTGGTTGAGATTGGATGGTTGTTATTCAATGGTCGATATTTAGAAATAGGAATGTGATGTGATTGTTGAGATTGGATGGGTTGTTGTGAGATGGGGATACGGACTTGTTTAGGTATATGATAAGTTGGGATATGAGTGTTGATGGGTTGAGATTTTTGGGGTATATGATGGGTAGGAATGTAAGTGTTAAGAGGTTGAGATAGTTGGATAGGAATACTAGTGACAATAGCGTATGGAATAGAGATAAAGTTGATATAAAGCATTGTGGGTGGAATGGGATCCACCAATTTAGTGGATTGATAGGATTGAAATATTTTGGGAGATTTACAAAATAGGTAGTCATAAAGGGTGATAGAAGGAGTTCCAAGAGTCTCTAAAGGAGCAGGAGATGGGGTGTAGCTGGTCTAGAGGAAATGGACTGAGGCAAAGTTGGTCTAGAAATGTTGGATTGATGAGATTGGATGACATGGTCCCCATGAAGTGAGGCCATGGAGACAAGGGGTTGTGAAATCAAAGGTTTGGTCTCAAGTTTAGAATTTTGTTGGGAAAGATCATTGGAGGAAGGGATGTCATTGGATGGAGTGGATTTTTGTGTTGTCTCAACTTAAGAAAAGGTGACAATAGGCATGAAACAGGTGAACATTTGTTTATGTAATTTATTAACAAACAAATCAAGCAACAAGTTTTTATCATCATGATTAATTAGAAGATGTGAAAAAGAGAAAAGTAGATAACAAAGGTACCTAAGAAATGAAAGTCTATGGCTGGTTTTAGGTAGTTTTGGATGGGGAGTCCTCGATATACCCGAAGGTACATGAGGCCCAAGTTTGTATAGGATTTATAACATGACCATAACACCATGGTGGCTTCCCTATTGGGTGATGAAATCCCAATTAGGTCCACTTGGTATGGGATTGTTTTGATGTGTGAATTTGATTAGTGTGTTTGGATGTGTGTGAAGAAGTGTGAAATGAAACCAATTAAACCCTTACACTAGATTTGCAAGCAATAATGAAAGAGGTTCATTTTAAACCCAAAAACAAATATGGAGATTTGATGAGAAAAACCACACAAGGAATGGAAAATGCAATGCAAAAAGGAGAAACTAAGACAAAAGGGGAATACTTGATTTTCACTTTTCCTTTTTATCTGATCTTTAAAATAAAGTAACCAAAAAGAAATATCCTAGCAATCCAAAAATCCCAACATGAACAAGAAAAAACAAATCCTATACCTGTAATGTTAGTGGAAAATAGAAGGAATATGGGAAATGAAAGAAAATTCGGAGACTCACCGAAAAGGGTTATCCCACTAGGCATGCTAGAATGTTGACCAATATTTATTCTGTTGTATTTAGGTTAATGACTAGTAATGAAAGAAAATAGCAACTCAAAACATGGAAGGTTTATGGTACCTTAAAGTGATAATATAGACGAGCGCAAATGATGAAAACCTCCTTGGTACAAGCTTGTGATCTGTACAACAATGAACACTAGAAGACAAATGGATTAGTAGATATTATAGAAGGCTTCCCGAATAAGTCATTTCCAAGAAGTGGGAACTTCATTGGATGGATGTCAAGCCCTATATTTGATAAAAGAGAATGAGATCAATGATAATAAATTGGATAATATACATAATTTGAGATAAATAGAAATTGGAAATGCGAGAATTATAATGAAAGTAAAAATATGATCTTGATTGACACAAAATGAAATATACTTGGTTGGGTTGACGAAGAACCAAGAAGCGAGGGTCTAGTCGGATGACGATTGGGAGAAGATGGATAAAAAACAAAAAGAATACGAGATCTAAAAAACTATATGTGTAAATATGAAGATATTGAAGTCCTGTAGAAACCGATAGTAACTTTGTAAAAAAGATATGAAATAGGGAAACAAAAAGGATGCAAGAAAATAAGGATTTAGATGGGTAGGATGGAAATAGAGCTTGGGTTGACAATGACTTAGATGAGTTGGCGGTGACAAATAATGACAGAGTGGATACGAGATGACAAAGTGACGAATAAAAAATCTAGGGGATGGATGAACATAGAAATAAGGTAGTAGAAAGATGTGGATCTGAATGGAGAAGAGGATGATGCAAAAGGAGGTTGGGTGGATGGTGACCTAGGTGTAATTGGAAATGGATGGGCCAAATTGACAACCTACACATAAAGTGGATGAAAGGGAAGGTTGGATCTAGATCTTTGATGACAATTTAGACTTGGAAATCATTAGTAGGTGATAATAACAATAATGATAATGCAACAAAGAAGTAAAGCTGACACAAGGTGTAGATGATCTCCTAATGTCTCCAAAAATGATGCAAGCAATCTTAAAGGGATTCAACGAAGAATGAAACAACTGCAAAGATGCTCAAGCATGAAGATAAGTTCAAAAGATGCAAGAAAATTTGATTTTCATCCTTTTGGAAGGAGGGTTGGATGGGGATTTATATGGTCGATGGTGACCCGGATAGATCACCAAAAACTATGGGGAACCTGTCCATTGAGTGGTGGGAGGATGCCTAACTCAAGGCATCAAGCCCATTAGAAGTGGGATTAGGGTTTTGAAAGGCTTAGGCGGGTTAGGGCTACATAGGGAAGTGAAATGGGTAGGTGAGGGATAAAATGGAGTAAATAAAGGCTAAGGGGAGCCTAGGGATGAGCAACTAGGTAGTTTAGGGATGATAAACAACCTAGAGAAGAGAAATTGGGGTTGATTAGGATTAATTAGATAATGAGATGAGGATTAGGGGATAATTAATGAGAATTAGAAATAAATTAGAATGGATAGGATAATAGATGGAAAATATGGGAATATTAATAAACATATAAATTAAAAAAAGGGTCTAGATAAGTGACCATGGAGAAAAGAAGAGAAGGCGAGGTGAAAAGCGGTAGTGATACTAAATTTTGGTGTCTACACATGGTCATTGTGGAAGATTTCACAATCAAGTAGTAATGTGTGAACTGATTTACACAAAAACTATCCTTGGTATGTCCCTCAAATTCTCAATCGGTGCACCATATACCACTTTGCGTGTCTCATGTGTTGAGTTGGTAGAGATATTTTCTAATTATTTTTCCATGGCTAGGATATGTGTTTCTAAGAATGGACTCACTCTACTATCAACACATCCAACCGCCTCAACATGCATGGTCACTTCCAAGGCCTCGCACAAATACAAATATTTCTTATGAGATAGGGCTCTTTGGAATTGTGTCGGCTACCCTAAAAAAACCTTTGAGTGTGCTTGACTTGGATGAATGTTATAATAAAATTTAGATAAAAGAGTCTTAAAATGCGTGTCATACTCACGACACTTTCGATAACCTTGTTTGATATATTTGAACATGATGATGTTCTATTGATCAAACTCTAGAATGTGAAACTTGGAAAAAAATGTGATGCACAAGGAATTTTAATCCACCATAGTTTGAT
The DNA here is from genome assembly GCA_018340775.1 of Taxus wallichiana var. yunnanensis. Lineage (NCBI taxonomy): Eukaryota > Viridiplantae > Streptophyta > Pinopsida > Cupressales > Taxaceae > Taxus > Taxus wallichiana. The sequence goes on along the minus strand of CM031234.1, from coordinate 644,794,791 downwards.
TTGAATCATACTTACTATACAATATATGTGTGCACCCTTGAAGTGTAGTGTTAAATTCGTTTTCCTTCTATATGAAGTGTTAATCCCCTTAGCTTGCCATAGTAATTCACACTTATGCACATACTCTATTGCATCTTCATTACTTCTATACTGCGGAAAGTGGAGAGACATCTCATAGTAGACTTGAGGTATGTGTTGTGGTTGCGAGGTTAATGTGATAGTTGTTGTGGATGCGGACCTTGTCCACTAGACCCAGAACCAAAACTTCCTACAGTATTTCCTCCAGGTGGCTCCGACTCGATCCTCTTGAGCCTTCGCATCCCTTGCTGCGGGATCTGATATAGTTGATGAACTCCCTTGTGTCCCAGTTGTAGTAATGAACTAGAAACTTACTATCTGCATGGTCACAACTCCTACTGAAGTATTCCCAATGGCCTCGCTTGTCAAAACTTTATTTTAACGATGCACTTAGAAACAACCCCATGATAGAACTCCCAAATAATAGTTCTCTTTGTGTTTCCATGGGCACACTACTAACCCTGATTCCCTTATGAATTTAACGCAAAATGATATCTAACAAGTATCTTCTTACTTACCCGCACTAGCATACTTCTTAATAACTACCTCTGAATATAGAACACCTTGCGCAAGAGGATAGATCACTAGGTGGGATCGGATGCGCACCTATGATCCTCATTCTTTCCTTTGAAATGATCTCATTTGAAGCCGATGGGGACTCTCTATTGAAATTTACCAACATCGGGAGGACTAGTTTATGCAAATTCTCATCTTCATGAGAGCTTCAAAACCATCACGATCCATCATTACCATTTACGTGATTTCCTCCTCAATGTTCCACACATGTGTCATGTCCCTCTCTCACACTTCATTAAACTTGAGTCTTATTTCCTCCCTCTATCTATCTCGCCACTAGGGCCACCATATTTTTACACACACTGCTCTTAACCCTATGCATGGTGGGGATTTAGCTATCCAAAATTAATTTTTCCAAGTCCAGTTCTATCATCAATATCTTAAGCGATAAAGTTATAACATGCAAGTAAGATCCTCTAGGCTCACACATTAATATGAACTATGCATCCATTAGACACAAATAAGTAGAAATAGTGTCCGTATAATATAATTACACAATACACCAATGCACCAAAGATCTATAACTATGGACGATTCTTTATATACATCAAAGAGAGTAAGGTAATCTAATTATGTCCAAAGTCTTGGTCTAGGACACAAGGAGGTTTTTATACACGCACATTGCTAACCAATGGTACAACTCTATTGAAATAAACTGAAGAATCTATTATATAGCTCATGATAAAGATTATATTCCCCCAACCATTTTCATTAAAATTAGGACCGGTGTTATTTCTCTATGAAAACTTATCATGTATGCGTCTTCCATCCAACTTTCAATATTCTCTCAAGATAGTCGATACACCATCCGCAAGAAAAATGCTTGTAGAAAAATTTAAAAGAGGTCCCGAAAATGGAACCGAAATGTATTGTTTGAATTGCGGTAAAGTGCTATGCATGTTGGCACCTCATTTAGTAAGATTGAATGCTCACCTGAAGTGTGTGTAACTACCAGTCCCTCCTTTGTGTTGATTTTCAAAATGTTAGCTTGCATATTCATGATGATAATTATGTACTCAAACATACTAAACCATTGCATGCATTTAATTGGAAACAAATTTAATAAGAAAGCATAATATATAAGATAATAACTAATATCAATTATACCATGAGATCTCCATATTCGGACATAACAATGATACATTATATCAAAAGTATTACATCAAATAATATGGATACATAGTAGTCATTATATGTGATCACATACCATGCGCACAAACATATTATGGTAGCAAAACACTAATACATAACATGAGAGATGATAATAACTTGATCACTAAACTATGTATTTATAGGGTGGGGACTTTCCCTTCACCACCCATACACTTCCTAATAATAGGCGTGCTCAAGATAGTAATATGTACATATATGCATGCTTTACAAGGAATTTTCTAATAATAGATTATCTAATATTATCCCATTTTAATCCTATTATAAACTAGACCCATGTATGTAGTTTATCCAAAAATAACTATTGTTTGTTGGCCAAGGTAGCCTCTTTTTATCCTTTTCTTGATGAAGACTCTAAGTCTATTTTTAGCTTGCCCCTGGAAAATGGCTATGTCTTTAATCTCCCTGTATGAGCATTCCCACACACAATCCTATTCCTATCCACCCACACCCTCATGTGCACCATTCAAACTCCTCATGCACGTGCGCATTCCCGCCTATTCCGATACTTGGTCATTTTCATATCCCAACACAACCACTTGTATGCGATTCTATATGCCCATAATAATGTTGATACTTGTTATCCCAATCTTTCCTTCTTACATCCCATATATTTTTCAATGTTTGTGGAAAATATTATTGAAGGCTTCTATAGTTCTATTGACTTATGGGTGATAAGAGTAGTCTTGTGATGAGCTACCATGAATTATTCTAATAATATTCTAAATGTTTCATTTAGGAAGTGAGTTCCCTATCACTAATAATGCTTAATGGGAAACCATCTTTTGATTAATGATGTTTTCCCATAGAAATATCACTATTGTAGTTATAGTGTAATCCTTTGTAGGTGTGAATTCTACCCATTTTGTTAAATAATCTATGTATGTGATGATATAATGCATGCATATCCTTTACAAAAATGATGCAATTGGGACAAAAATTCAATTTCCCACATCTTAAATGGATATGCGTTCACTATAGGTCACAACAAAATTTCATCTTGGTACCCTAATTTTCTTATCCTCTGACAATGATCATAGGATTTAACAAAGGCTTTAGTATCCTATACATCATCTCCCATCATAGACATGCCAATAATATCTTGTGTGCCATAGCTTCACTTGTATAGTGTCCTCCTGCAATCCCAACATGCATCTCTTCTATTATGGCCTTGTGCTCATGTTCCAACACACATATGTGCAAGATTTCATATATACCCATTTTTTATAAATTTCCTTCAATTAGCTAGTAGGGCGCTACGTGAATTACTAGTTGCTTATTTTCTAGGGTTTTCATACCTTCAGTACAACTCCGTGCGTAATAAAACTACAATATATTCTAAATCAAGCTGGTGTGTGGAGATTTGGAATAAGCGAGAATCTTGCATAGTGTATTCTATTCTTTATGCATCCTTTCCAAATTTGATTATTTATAAGTGATCTGGTCCTAAATTACTTTTACCAAGCTTTACTATCACTAAAAGTCAAACTCTTACAATAAAAGGATCCAACGACAAATGTTCCCTTATAAAACCAACTTATTCAACAAGTAATTTAATGCCATATGATTGGTATAGAATATAAATGGTGGCCAATAGGTACTTCCTAAACTTATGAAGCGTGTATACCATTGATAACTCTTTGAGCTCTATATTTGTGTAATTCTACTCGATTGGTGTTAGATTCTTGCTTGTAAATAAAATGGGTTGATCAACATTACCTTCCCCTAATTGTACTAAAACTACTCCGGTGGTTGTTCAGGATGAATCTACATGGATTTGAAATGACTTGTTCTAACAAGTTAAGTGTATGATAGGTGTGGTGGTTAGCTTCTCCTTTAAAGTCTCAAATGCCAATCTGTTGTGTGTCACCCCAATATAATATTCCCTTTGCCTTTAACAAATCCTTGAGTGACATGAAAATATTTGCATACCCCGAGATAAACTCCTGGTAATAACTAGTGTGTCCAACGAATGTTGACACTTTTTTATAATTGGTTGGCTCCTCTAATCCCAAAATAAATTCAATCTTGGTTGGGTCCACCAAAAATCCTTCTTTACAAATAACGTGTCTATGTAAAGTACCAAAGGGTGTTGTAAATATACACTTCTTAATGTTCAACTAGATTCTAAGCTTCTGTATATTTTGAACATCAACCTCAAGTAGTCACAATGGTCCTTAACTAGGATATAAATAGTCCAATCATCCAAATATACTTGAAGAAACTTGTGAATAAAATCTTGAAATGCTTGAACAACAATGCACGAGAACATCGTCGGTGCATTCTTCAAGCCAAAGGGCATAAATGTGTAAGTAAACCTTCCCATTCAATTGTAAAATTTGTCTGTTCCTATTTTTCGTGCGTGATTCTTACTTGATGGTAGCCTAAAAATCCATTTGTAAAAGAATAAATTTATTTCCCTGCGCGCCTTCTAGGATCTCCTTAGTAAATGGTGCAGAAAAGGATCAATGACACATGAAGCATCAAGAACTAAATAGTCAACACAAATCCTTATCTTGTCATCCTTTTTAATGATAATCACCATTGGGCTTATCCATTCCGACTCTTCAATGGGATCAATAATTCTTGACTTGAGTATTTTGTCAATTTCATCTTTCAACTTGATGCACTGATTAGGATTCATCGATAGGGCCTCTTCCGAATCATTTTCATGCAATCTTTGAGCTTGATTTTCATTTCACCTAATGAAGGATGCACACCCTTTAACTCATGGTATCCTCTTTGAAATAGATCATGAAATTCACACAGTAGCTCAATTATCTTAACAACCTTTCGTTTAGACTAATAGTCACCAATGAACACTTCTTTTGGTACATTTTCCATTCCAATGTTCACTTTTTTGGTCTTGATGACACATGGTATGTGTGCGCTTACTCATTTTTAGAGTCTAATACTTCATGCAAAACCTCTATATGCTTAATTTATAGGTCCTCAAATTCTCCATCATCTATAAAATAGACAAGATTTCCCTTTTCCTTTTCCTTCCTAGTGTGTCCCAATAGGGTCTCCTCTCGATTCCACCATATCTTAGTGCACTTCAAGATCATCCTCAAAAAATATATGAGTCACCATCTCCTCAACCTTTGTGCTATCCCCTAATGTGATGTGCTTCATAATCTATAGAGCTTCATGAACTAGTGGTTTAATAGAAAAGTAATCAAAAGTATGAGTGATACTTGAAGTTAGCTCGCGACAATTTATTGTTTCCTACTTTAGATAAAAATGTATGTACCATGCATGTGCACAAACATGAAAAGTAGAATAAAAATTATGCACCCATAGGGATGGTGGTAGAGTGTCTTTCCCCTTCATCCAATTCCTCTCAAAATTGTGAACATGTACCATGGGAGAAGTCTTCCCATCATAATCATGTATTAATGAAGGGATATTATTCTGGTAAATCTTGTCAAGAAAGCCACTATGATATCGCGCCAACCAAGTAAGTTGTCTCTATTGCTTTGAGGTTAAACCATATAACAATGTTGCATGATCTATAATCGAGATAAAGCATAGAAGCAATGAATGCAAAAATAAACAAGAGAAATATAACACCAGATTTAACATGGTTCACCCAAAGTGTGAGCTATGTCCATCAAGAAATGACCAATAATATTATCTAGTGCTTTACAAAGAAAATACAATGAATATCTATTGTCTTCTAACACCTCACAGGATGTTCAATGCTTTTCCCTCACTCATTTAATCTTTATTTCTCACCAAGAAAACTTACATGAAAAAATTGCTATTTTCTTCTCTCATACCCTCATACAATGCATACATACATACATACATACATACATACATACATACATACATACATACATACATACATACATATATATATATATATATATATATATATATATATATATATATATATATATTTGGGAAACTAACTATGATTTTCCAATCAATAAATCATCTTTAAAGCAAAAGATTTATTTTATTTTCGTTAAAGAACAAAAGCACAATCGCGCAGGTGACCAATCTTTGGTCCCTTCTTGGTCGATGTCGAGTCATATCTTGACTGATGCCAGTCATCCCCTAACCAATTTCAGTCACTATCAAAACCAATAACATGTAAAAGAAAGTTTATTGTGAAGCAATTAAGCTCCATACTCAACAATCTCCCATTTGGATATAAATTTCTGCACTTTGTACTATTCATTACCATCCTTGGTTCCTTTTATTTTGTCCATTTCTTCCACTTCAAGTCTCAAACTCGAAGACCAAAAAAGTGGAGTGAAGCTCCAACTTGTCCCTTACCAAAGGATTCATTAGCATATTTGCAGGGTTCTCATCTGTATGGATTTTCTCTAACTTCAACTTCCCATCCTCCAACACTGCCGTATGAAGTGATACCTCAACTAAATATGTTTCATTCTTGAATAAAATGCTGAGTTCTTTTCCGAGATGGATCATGCTCTAACTATCACTGTATAATTTGCAATCCTCTTGCTCCTTACCCAATTCTTTCATGAAACTACTCATCCATATCATCTCCTACTGCAGCCTCGTAGCTACAACATACACCGCCTTTGTAGTAGATAAAGTCACAATCTTATGCAATCTTGAACTCTAGCTAATTGTCATTCCACCTACTATGAAAACATATCTAGTGGTGCTCCTCCTGTCATCCAAATCTCCAGCCATATATGAATCAACATAGCCACATAAAGAAGTATCTGACCCTCCATAACATAAATCCATATTGTATGTCCCTCTCAAAGTACCTAACAATCCATTGAACTGCTTTCCAATGTTCTTTACCTCGTATTAGCTATATACCTACTCACAACTCTAGCTCGCTTGTGAAATTTATGGTCTAGTACAACCCATGACATACATAAGAATTCCTACTATTGAAGCATAGGGAACACGTGCCATGTACTCAACCTCCTCATGTGATGAAGGAAATTGATATTTTCTCAATTTGAAGTGTCAAACCATAGGTGTACTAACATGTTTTGAAGTTTGCATGTTAAACCTTTCCAACACATTATTGATATAAGCTTCCTGAGATAAATACAACCTCTTGTTTTTCCTATCTCGGTGAATTTACATGCCAAGTATTTTCTTTGAAGATCCCAAATCCTTTATAGCAAACATGTGAGCTAACCTTTCTTTGAGTTTACCAATGTCTTGCATACTAGATCCTACAATCAACATATCATCCACATATAGTAACAAAATAACATAGCTCCCATTTTCAAGCTTCTTAAAATAAACACAATGGTCAGATTCAAATCTCATATAACCATGCTCATGCATAAAAATGTCAAATCTCAAATACCATTGCCTTGGAGCTTGCTTGAGCCCATATAGACTCTTTTTCAATTCGCACACAAATTTATCCTTACCCTTGACTTCATAACCAAGCGGCTGTTGCATATAAATATATTCCTCTAAATCACCATGAAGAAAAACCATCTTAACATCAAGTTGTTCTAAATGCAAATCTTCCATTGCAACCAAAATTAGAATAGTACAAATAGAAGTCATTTTAACTACAGGAGAAAAAATATCATCAAATTCAATACCTAATTTCTATGTAAATATCTTTACCAAAAGCCTTTCCTTGTAACTTTTCAGTCCATCCTCTTCTTCCTTAATTCTAAAAACCCATTTGTTCTACAAAGTGCTTTCTTACTATTGTGGCAACTTGACCAAATCCCATTTCTCATTTTGTTCCAAGGATTCCATCTCCTCATCCATGTCATGCTCACACCGCTCATGGGTATCTACTGCATTACTTCTTCAAGTCTTTCTAGTTCACCACTATCAATCAATAAAAATAGAAAAGGAAGGTGAAAATCTATGTGGAGGTCTACTTAATCTTTTGACCTTCTCACTGAGATCTGGGGTGCCTGGGGCTCATTTTGTGCCTGTTGCACATTCATGTAAATATTTTTCAGTGAATGACACCATTCACTCTGTAATTCAACCATGGTTCTATAACCAACCATGGTTCCTCTGTCTGTTGACTAACTGCGGTTGCCTTACCAACATCGGTTCTAGGAGTACCGACGCTAGTTCCCTGTAGCTATTTTCTCTAAACCTGATCCTATCTACCAATGTCATTTAGCTTACCGACATTAGTTTTATAGAAATGATATTGGTATTTGTGGATATTTTCTTTAGGTCTAAAAATTGTTTTTCCTTCAAAATCTCCTCAACTGTTCATGTTTAGGTACCAAAACCTGATCCCTATACATTCTTCTTTCATTCCAATCAACATCACAACTCCTAACAATATTAGGATCTTCTAAATCCCAAAATCAATATCCGAAATCATTAGAGCCATAACCAATGAAAGTACATATCTTAGATTTAGCATCCAAATTCTTTCTGTTTTCCTATCAACATGCGCAAAAGCTTCGAGCAAAAAAATATAAGAAAAGAAAAATCTACCTCTTTTCCACACTAAGATTCTTCTAGTATTCCACCATCTAATGATGTTGAAGGCCCACATTGATCAAGTACACCATTGTATCCACTTTACGCCCAAAATTTCAAAGGCAAGACGACATGTATCATCATGCTTCTATCACGTTCCATGATTATTCTATTCATTCTTTCTACAACTCCATTCTCCTGTGGAGTTCTAGGAACTGTTCTTTCTCTTCATATTCCATTCTCTGAACAATAATCATTAAAAGCCTTACTGCAGTACTCACCACCATTATCAGATCTAAGGCACTTCAATTTTAAGCTTGTTTCATTTTCTACAAGGGATTTCCACCTTTTAAAAGTTTCAAAAACATCAGATTTACAATTAATACGATAAATTCATACCTTCCTTGTGGCATCATTAATGTAAGTCACATAATATTGGTATCATCCAATTAAAGCTACCTAAGCTGGTCCCCACACATCCGAGTGTACAAGATCCAATTTTTTCTCCTTCTTTGTTGACCAAACTTGAGAAATCTCACTCTCTTCTACTTTCCAAATATGCAATGCTCACAAAATTCAATATCTAATTGTTTCAAATCTGATACCTCACCCTTAGACTTTAAGATCTACATTCCCTTTTCACTCATATGGCCTAGCTAATTATGCCACATGGTTACATATGAATTTTTAGTAGATAACACAAAAAAGGAATCAGTAACATAGGTAGACAAATATAAAGTTCCTAACTTTACCTCTTGCCACAACAAGAGATATCTTGGTTACCTTCCAAGAGTTGGCTATGAATGTAACCATGTATCCAGATTCATCTAATTACCCTGCAGATATTATATTTCTCTTGAGACTTGGAATATGCCTCACATCCTTCAATACCCCTAGGTTTCCTTTCTACAAATTTAGATGAACATCACCTTTACCAATAATATTACATGGATCATCATCTCCTACATAAACTTGTCCAAAATCACCCCGAACGTAATTTCGAAATAACCCTTATTAGGGGTAGCATGGAAAGAAGCTCCAGAATCTAAAACCCAAGATTCTAATTTATTCTCTAAGGAGAGAATAAGGGCATCTTGCTTTACCTCACTTGCAACATTTTCCTCTTTACCTTTGTCTGATGTATTCTCTTTGTTTTCCTTGGACCAACACTCCTTTACGTGTCCTCTCTTTCCACAATTCCAACAAAGTAAATCTCTATACCTAGATCTAGATCTGCCATGTCTTGAATTTGATCTCCCATTCTTCTTTATCTTTGATGATATCTCCTTAGATCTTTCCCTACTTTCTACTGAGATAAAGTGTTTCCAAATGATGCTTCTCATGATATTTTCCTATGTATTTCCTCTTTAAGGATTACACTAACCACATCATCAAATTAAAAACCTTTAGAAGCAATCATTGTTTTATTAACCATTACCAAGTTATCCCAACTATATAGAAAAGAGCATAAGAATAAAAGTGCTTTCAATTCATCATTAAATGGAATTTCTACCAATTTTAATTGATTTACAATAGACTAAAAATAATTCAAATGATTATATACAGATCCACCTTCTTGCATCTTAGAATTAAACAATTTTTTCATCAAATAAACTTTATTCGAAGCACTAGGAGTTTCATACAAATTTTCTAAATATTTCATCAACTCTACCATGGTTTTTGCATCTATAAAATTTGAAGCCACTAATGTTGCCAGGCTCAATCTTATAGATCCTAGAGCCTTTCTATAAAGAACCTTCCATTCTTCATCAATCATCATGTTCCATTTTCCATGCTCATCCAAAGGTAAGCATATATCTTTATGATATAAATAATCCTCCACCTGCATCTTCCATAGTTGATAATTACAATTGTCAAATTTCTCTACTCGATATTTACTATCTTCTGCTATTGCTTTACTCCCACTCAATCAGAAAACCCTCTGTGAGTAAATCCTATCAACACACAAAACCTCCAAAAAAAGCTATGATATTAGTTGTTGGGGTAAAAAATATAACAAGGTTGCAAAGATCTATAATTAGATAAAGCATACAAGAAATGAATGCAGAAATAAGCTAGAAGATAAAATAAACAAGAGAAATATAACACTAGATTTAATGTGGTTCACCCAATGTGGGCTACGTCCAACAAGAAATGGCCAAAAATATTATTAAGTGCTTTATAGAGGAAATACAATGAAGATATGTTGTCTTCCAACACCTCACAGGATATTCAATGTTTTTCCCTCACTCACCATTGCTTCTTTCTTGCTCACCAAGAAAAATTACATGCAAAACAATTGATATTTTCTTCTCTCATACCCTCATACAATGCATACATACATATATATCTATTATGGGAAACTAACTATGCTTTTACAATAAATAAATCATCTTTAAAGAAAGAGATTTATTCTATTTCTCATTAAAGAACAAAAGCACCATCGCATGGGTGACCGATGTTGGTCCTCGCTAATCGATATCAATCATGTCCTGATCGATTCCGGTCATCCCCTCGAGTCGATGTCGATCTTGTCAAAACCAATAACATGTAAAAGTAAGTTTCTTTTGAAACAATTAAGCTCCATACTCAACATCTATACATAGCCCACCAGTTCACTATTGTCCCTCTCAATAAGTAGACCATCATATTTCTTTGATCCTCCTCATTACACAATTGTTACTCCATTATGAAAAATAATGATTTGGGAATTTTTTTGATGAAAAAGGATCTTATATTATATCAAATGCAACATGATACAAGTATTTTCTAGCAAAAAAGTGGGCGGTATGAGAGCACGCCCCAAAACCACAAATAAACTAGGCCAAACCTAGGAGAGCAACGAACACACTAGGTAGAGCCTAGGAATACATAAAAAATAAATTCAAGTCGCCACAACAAAGATACTAGTAGATGAGGTTCATGGTCATCAGGCCAACTAGAGCTATGAAGGTCCTTGCAATGTCTAGTATGTCCCAACATAAGATTGAAGGGTCCTCCTTTTCATTTTTAGTTTCCATCCACATGGGTGAGATGGCTAAGGGAATGAGGGAAATTGTCCAAAGGTGGTGGGGATGGAGGTGGTATGTTCCAACCATCATGAGTGCAAAAATTTAGAGAAATTAGTGAGACCAACCTGAGATGATGAGTTGGGGGAGCCCAATCCATGTTGGTGAGTTGGTAGGAAACACTCCTCCGTGGTTGGATGCACAGGATCAGTAAGAATGGATAAAAGAACGTTGTTGTGAGTGTCTTCGATAACCTCCACGGGGGTGATCACCATGGGGCGGAGAACTACGAGAAGGAAAAGGTGGCCCATGGGTGACATTACAGGGTGTCACCCCAATGTCATAGAAGAGTCTATAAATGCTCCACCTCTAGAGCCACCTTGTTGGCCTGAACTTGAATCTGCAGAAGCACATTAGAGATAACCATCGATTTATTATACACTAAAAATTGAGGATCAACTTTAGTATTAGCAAAGAAAAAATCATTTCATTCTTTCCATAACCAAAATAAAATTTCCCCTCTAAAAACATGCCAAATCTAGGAGAACATATGCGGAAAGCTAGGGCTATCTCCTAAAAGAATGTGCTACCATGTGAAACATTGTGGCCTGAGGGGGAAGAAGAAAGAATGGATCTAGTTCCAAGCTCACCGAGATTTGGGAAATACCGAATGCAAAGTACAAGTAAAGTTTCGAGGTGGCCATAGAATGAACATTTAGGGGCTGGGACACCAATTTGAATCATAGGGGGCCTATCAGAAGACCTTGATGAAGAAGGCACCACAGAAAGTGCACAATTTTGGGCTCCACACAGGTAGACCAAACAATGTCAAACCTCCTTCTCCAACAAGAGGGAGAAGAATGCAATCCCCATATAGTGTTGAGCTTTTCAACCATGGGTAAGTGTGGGGAGAGCCAACGATAGGGGTTTCCACAAACCACTTCAAGTCTATCCACCAAGGATGGGAGGAACACATAAATATCTTATGCAACATATGGTTAGGGACTGAATTGATGATTTCCATGACACCAACATGATCCTGGGTGGTGAGTTAAAAATGATCTTTGAGATCATTCCAAGGAACCCAAGATTGTGTGTGCTTGTAAAAAAATATTGAATATTATGAATTCCATGTTTCAAAAGTTTGAGTGTAGGAATTCTTGGGGACTTCTGCAAGACATCGATCATGGACTTGAATAACAGGTGACCACCATAGGGATTGTTGATTGATGGAGAGGCTATTGTGGAAACCATTTCCTTTCCAGAGAAGCCACGACTTGATTCATTCCTAAGATTTCCAGATACTTTTAAGCATGAAAGTGCTAATAATTTTGATCGAACTTGGAGAAATGAGAAGATTGGCAAACCCCAAACCCTTCTAGGTGGGGTGGTCATAAGGAGAGATCTCCTTGATTTCATGGTGCAAAATCAATTTCCACTCTTCTTGACCTTCAATACATAAAATTATCCATTTTGCATGATTTCCTACCCTTGTCGTAGTATGTTAATGAGACCCATTACCCCCAAGTCATGGGGAAGGAAACATGTCTCCCATACAACTCTGTGAAAACCTTTTCCATAAGAGGCATTAGCCCACAACAAGTCTTTGAGAAGTTTCTCTAATTTCTGAATTAAATCTTCGGAGGGCACCCAACTTGAGGAGTATTAGACATGTGTGGTTGCAAGGACCTTAGAACAAATTTGGAATTTCTCTGCTTAACGATAATGTCCTGGTAATCCACTAGTCCAATGTTTTGGCCACCCATTGAACCAAATAATTCCAAAGTGCTGCCAAAAATTCCTGGAAGGCAAAGGGAATACCAAGGAATTTAAAAATCTCACCATGACAAAGAATTTTCCAATCAAATGAAGAAAGCCAAGTGGGCCCAAGGAGGAAGTATTCACTGTAAAATTACATTTTTTTATTGAATGGAAGAACTAGAAGCTAGACAAAAGATATCCGGATAATACATGATATTGTGGATATTGGCCTTTTCCTTAATGAGAGTAAGGAAAGAATCATCAGTGAAGTAGCCATTGAGAAAATGAGAATTATTCATAGAAGGCGGTGTAATCCCCATGACAATCCCTTGATATTTGGCTTGGGACACAAGATACCAAAATCCTTCAAGTAGCTAGCACATAAAGTGCAAGTACTAATGGGTGGTGTTGGAAAATATATTCAAGATTTTAATCTATAGTATTTGAGATTTTCATCTCTAGTATAATTTAGAAAAATAACCTTCCCCAACCTCATGATTGGTTGTGGTATAATTAGTCTTGTTATGTCTTCTCCAAACTTCTTGACCAACCATATCATAAGTACCATGAGCCCAATTATCATAGGAAACACTAGTAGTGTCACTTATGGACTACATTTCTTCTCACCGAAGCACACCCTTCTTTGATGGCTCCACATTCTCTCGGTTCATACACCATATGAATGTATATTATATGAAGATACTCTTCATTGATGGGCTCTATGTAAGGCATAATATTCACACCATCCTTGAGTATCACCACACAATCCTCTTTATTCTAAAAAATATCATAACACTTTTTAATGCGTTGTTGGCATAACACTAAGGATGAGCTAACAACACCGATAAGTTATCATATTTGGCTATCTCCAAGACCTAAAAATCACCCTTGAACTTGGCTCCTTGAATGGTGATAGAAGCATACTTGAGTAACCCCAATGGGCATAGCCCTTGTATTATTATCCATGTAAAATACACTTGAGGATGAATGGAATAACATCCTTCCCATCAAGTTCCAAGAATCAAGTGTGAGGACAGTTATTTCCATGCCTATATCTATGAGAATATTGTTTAATAATCATCCATTAATTACTACATCTAACATAATTTCTTTATTGTACTCATGATCTTGAGGTAATAAGTTAGCCTAGAGAATTTGGCCCTTTGTTTCTACACTTGTGCATGACATCTTGTCTTGTAACCATTCTCCCAACAAAGGTATGATGTTATCCTACTGAAGAAATTTGCATACCTCTCAAGTTTATCCACATATTTATGTGGTAACTCAATATTCCTTGCACATTCCCTCTCACACGCTTTCTCCTTAAAAATTGTGTCTCCCCTTGGAGATCCCTAATGATTCCCATAGTATATTTATATACTTCCTTTTTCTAGCCCACATCTATATACTTTGTATGCATAAACTCCCTCTCTTGTGATGAATGGCCTTGATTTCCTCCTTGCTTGTGTGCACGCGCGCCTCTACGCATAGTGACCAATAACTACTGAGGTTGTGCTTCAACCCATGTATTCAAAGTCCATTTCTACCTAAATCATGGATGCACCTTATTATTATTTTATTTTTCACATGTGTGTATACAAATATGAATAATATTCAACCTTATGTGCCTTACCATAATATGCACATGTCCGATTCTTTAGGTACTTTCTTTGATAGTGATTAGGTGACCCACAAGTGTAACATGTTCCTCATGTAAATCTTCCTTAGCCACCATGGCCTCTACTTTGGTATCCACTTATAAATCCTCCATTCCCATTGTTACACCCCTCATTATTTTATCCCCTTTTCATCTGCGAACTAATCTCTACAGTGGTCTAACACAACCTTGTTTTACAAGCCTCATGAATTTTATCAATTAGACAAAAATTGGTTGTGTCATGAGTATGCACATCACATATTTTGTAATACAAGGACTTGTTCTTTTGTGCAAAGCACATTGTAAAAGTGGACAATTATGGACATCACAGTTCTTGTGACAATTTTTGCAAGTGTAGACACAAAATTTATGCACTTGGGTACATTTATAGGTCCTAAAGCATAGTAATATATACATGATTCCTAATAAAAAAAGTAATAATTGAAAAGGTATTTTAGGACTTTTATTTTGGTTATTATACTTTTATTGGGCTTACACACCCTACAACTATGTTGGTATTTGACTGATTTATATTTTATGGCCTTAGAAACTAGTACCCAATTAGGATATTAGTGCCCAAGTGCTCTTGTACCTCTTGGGCACCCGACCATTTCTACCCTTTTCTCACTCGATGGGTCTCTTTTAATTCTTAGGAATCTTTTATAATTTTGGGTCGGCCTTTCAATTTTCAATTATGAAATTCTAACAAGGGAATCATATATATACATAGTCATAACTCTCAAATAAGGTGCCAAGCACTAACATTACATACCATCACCTAAAATTACATCCAAAGCAATAAGAGCATCATAAAGCATCCATCTAGCACATTCACTCAAGGGACAAGGGTTGCATTATTCTACATACATATCATAAGAGGGGAAGTCTATTCTATTCCATTTCACACATTCTATAAATTTGCTACATTATAGATCTATCTCGTTATCATTTTACAACTTACAGAAGGGCATCCTAGGGCATCATTACACGCACTTTCACACATAACACACAAATTCTGAAATGTAGTGTAGCCCTCGGTACTAACTTCACTCTTTGGGTGAATGCCGAGGTTAGTTTGACTCCACATTCCACATATTTTTATTATATTTGATGTGGTTTGTGGACATGTGCAAGTAGACAAGTTGTTTTACTGTGCTATATGTACATCGATGATTAAGGAGAAAAATCAGAGTGAAAATTTTAAACTAATAGTGAAGCTCTTCATGCATAGAAGATATTAGATCCTAATCATTCACATAGAGACTAGAGCCGAGAAAGGACACTAGCACCTAAACACTCTTATCCTCCCGTGGGTGCTCCTTTATGACACATTCCTGAGTTTGAGAATCTCTAGTGAGAATCAATGACACTCTTTTCAACTGTTCAATAGCTCCCTTGCCTAGATTTCCTCCGGATCATCCGGAAATCAACTAGGTCTCTCTATCTCCCCCTTTCTTATCATTTCACATTGTTACTTTCTTTTTGTTTGTCCATTTCTTGTATTTTATCATTTTAACATCATACACTACAAAGTAATTACTTTGAAATTATATTTAATTCAATTTATATTAAATCATTTGGTGAATGCAACCACTCAAACCCTACCTTACTTTGAGGTATACTTACGATTCTTCTCCCATGGATGAGACTTATGGACCCTTTACTAATGAAGATATTCATGACCTCTATATCCATATTGATGAACATCCTCAAGATATAGATCTCTTGTTTTTGCTACTCATGTGAAGCCACTAACCTAGATGAACTCATCCCACTAGTCTCTAATAATAATTCTCTTCCTATTGTGACTCACCTCCTAATTACACCCTCCCACCCACCGTAATTGTTCTATTTCTATGCCTAATTTTACCAATCATTTCACCCATCCTATTACTTATCACACATGAGAAGTCTCCTCTTCCGACACTAAGACCTAACCTTTTTATACCAAGATTTATAACTCTAGATCCACCAATTACAACAAGTTGCTTCACATTCCTCTCCATCTCTAGATTCCTCACTTATCCTTCATAGCCCTTTTGCACCTACCATATCTTCTTATCCACTTCTTCCTAACTTCATTTTACCCAATATTACTACCTTTAATGGCCATGGAAAACCTCGGGATAATCTTCGATCCTTTAATGTGGCATGTCTTGAATATGTGGATGATCTTACATTATTGGCTAAATTATTTCCTCAAATCTTAAAATATTACGCTATGAAAGTCATTTTATGATATACCTATTTATTTGGTAAAATCCTTCACATCATTAATCAATGCATTCCTTGCTCACTTTTCTATATGTTATGTTTGTGGAACCTATTTTCATGTTAGAGTGTGGTACACCTTCTATGTGTTACATTCGGGTATTTTACGGCGGTCTTGCTCACTAGGAGTGGGTCGAGGGGTTCGGGGTGAAGCCCCAAAGCAAATTTTCATGGGTGGTTTATTAACCCATGGGTAATGGGTAACCGTTATGGGCTTTTTTGGGCCCATGGTTTTTTTCTTGGTACCCATTGTTTTGTATCAAACTACTTAAGCAATTGTCTATTTATATGGTCTTATGCATATGATAGATAGACAAGCAAATGTATTGCAAATGTGCTTTGAATTCAGGTGTGAATTATGTAGAGTTTGTTGAGCATAGCTCCAAACGGATTTGGGTATTGTATTGAGAGAGTGGAGGCTTGTAATAAAATCTTAGCAAGTGATTCTTGGTGGACGTAGCCCAAATTAGGTGACCCACATTAAATCTTGTCTCTCTGTGTTGTGTTATTTATTCTGAAATTTTATTTGAGATCTGTAATATTTTCTGCATATTAGTTTCTACTGTTGCGATTCTATAAGGGATTATTCCACATATTTTATCTCTTATTTCCTAACAATTGGTATCAGAGTCTAGTTTGGTTTGCTGAAGTGTTGAATCACAGGGAAAGTTTTTAGCTTGAGTGGGAGCTATGGTAAATGATGGAAGATCTAGGGTTGATAAATTCAATGGGTAGAATTTTAGTCTTTGGAAGATGCAGATGGAATATTACCTTTATCAGAAGGATCTTTATACTCCACTATCTGAGAAGGTGAACAAACCCTCGAGTATGATAGATGTGGAATGGGATTTGTTGGATCGGAAGGCACTTGGAACAATCTGGTTGTGTCTTGCATCTTCGGTATTATTTAATGTTTCAAAGGAAAAGACTACAAAATAATTGATGGATGCATTAGGGAAGTTGTATGAAAAACCCTCTACCTCTAATAAGATATTTTTAATGAAAAATTTGTTTAATATGAAGATGTTTGAGAATGGTTCAGTAGCAGATCATTTAAATGATTTCAATACGGTTGTGAATATGCTAGCTTTGGTTATAATAGAATTTGATGAAGAAGTTAGGGCTTTATTAATTCTGTGCTCTTTACCTGAAAGTTGGAATAGCCTGGTAATGGTGGTAAGCAACTTGGTTCCAGCTAACTTGAAGTTGAAGTTTGAGGATGTTGTAGGGGTGATTCTAAGTGAGGAAATGTGAAGAAAAAGCTCTGGTGAATCTTCTACTTCAGGGAATGCTTTAACAAGTGGAAACTAGAGGGAGACAGAAGAATAGAGGAAACCGTGGAAAATCAAAGGATCGGGCAAGGTCAAAATCTAAAAGAAAGATAGTATGTTGGCACTATGGAAAGTTTGGGCATGCAAAGAAGGATTGTTGGGAGCTTTGGGATAAGAAGAAACAACAGGAAGAAAACAAGGAGGCAAATGTGGCATCGGGTAATGTATGCCAGGATGCTTTGATTCTTTCTTTGCATAATATTAATGAATCTTGGGTTTTAGATTCAGGGCTTCTTTTCATGCTACTCCACATAGGCATTATTTTTTTGATTATGTTCAAGGGGATTTTGGGCATTTTTTTCTTGGTGATGATGAGCCTTGCAGTATAGTTGGAAAAGGTTATGTTCAAGTTAAGATGCAGAATGGGAATACATGGCTATTGAAGGATGTCAGACATGTGCCTACATTAAGGAGAAATTTGATATCGGTGGGGCAATTGGGAAGTGATGGTTGTACTATGATATTTACAGCTGACTCTTGGAAGGTCACCAAGGGTGCTCTTGTGGTGGCAAGAGGTAAGAAGGTTGGAACCTTGTATTTAACCACTGATAGTACTAATGATTGTAATCTTGTGGCTTTAGATGCAGATACAACATTATGGCACTATAGGCTTGGTCATATGAGCCATAAGGGCATGGACATCATAAAGAAGAATTTTCCTGGATATATAGAAATAGGTTTGGATTTCTGTGAGAACTGCATATATGGGAAATAGAAGTGAGTAAGGTTTCTCAAGGTTGGACCTATGAAGAAAGAGAGTAAGTTAGAGCTGGTACATTCTGATGTGTGGGGGCTGGCTCAGGTATCATCTCTTGGGGGTTCAAGTTATTATGTTAATTTTATTGATGATGCAACAAGGAAAGTTTGGGTTTATTATATTAGAAACAAATATGATGTATTTGATACTTTTGTTAAATGGAAAGCCTTGGTAGAGAATGAAACAGGCCTTAAGTTAAAATGTCTCAAGTTAGATAATGGAGGGGAGTATTGCAAATGAATTTGATTATTATTGTTCTAAGAATGGAATCCGTAGGAAAAAGGTGGTTCCAGGAACCCCGCAACAGAATGGGGTGTCAGAAAGGATGAACAAAACAATAATGGAAAGTGCTAGGAGCATGAGGATACATGTAGGACTTACTCTTTATTTTTGGGTAGAAGCGGTGAGCACAACTGTGTACTTGATAAATAGAGGACCCTCAAGTGCCTTGGATGGAGGAATACCTGAGGAGGCTTGGTACGGTAAGAAAGTTGATTACTCATTTATTAGAGTCTTTGGATGTGAGGTATTTGTTCATATTGACAAGGATGATAGGACCAAGCTAGAGGCTAAATAAAAAAATACACTTTTATTGGTTATGGTGGTGATGACTTTGGATTTAAATGTTGGAGTATTAAAGACAAGAAAATCATTCGGTCTAGGGATGTGGTCTTTAATGAGAAAGTCATGTATAAGCAACAGTTGTAGGAAAATAGGGAAGAATCCAAGAAAGAATGCGCAAAGTGGTAGAGGATCTTCCGGATGGGAAAGTGACCCATGAATCAATTTTGGAACCCACTCAACGGGAACCCCAAACTCCTACGGTGAGGAGGTATTCTAGGGTAAGAAAAGAACACGAACGTTTTTCTCCTTCTCTTTATTATTTATTACTCACTTTGATAGTGGAGAGCAGAGAGCTTTGATGAAGTAATGGGTAGATGCAGAAGAAGTGGGAGCAAGCCATGGATGAGGAGCATAAGTCTCTCATGGAGAACCAGACTTGGATTTGGTGAAGCTATCGGAAGGCAAAAGAGCATTGCAGAACAAGTGGGTGTACAGAGTTAAAGATGAAGAAGGAGGAAAGAAAAGATATGGGGCCCGGTTGGTGGTCAAGGGGTTTGCATAAATAAGGTATAGATTTTGATGATATTTTTTCTCCTATAGTAAAAATGACTTCTATCAAAATTGTTCTTGGAATAGTGGCAGCAGAAGACTTGCACTTAGAATAGTTAGATGTAAAGACTGCATTTCTCCATGGTGATTTGGAGGAGGAGCTATATATATGCAAAGCAGGAAGGATATGAAGTCAAAGGTAAAGAGGAGATGGTGTGTAAACTGAAGAAGAGCTTGTATGGCCTGAAACAAGCTCCACATCAATGGTATAAGAAGTTTGATAGCTTCATGATGGAGCAAGGTTATATTAGATGTCATTTTGACCATTGCGTGTATACAAAGAAATTTGAGGATGGAAGTTATATTATCCTGTGTTTGTATGTTGATGACATGTTGGTTGTAGGTAAAAATATGTAGGAAATAAAAGTACTCAAGAAATAGCTAAGTGAATCCTTTGATATGAAGGATTTGGGGGAAGCCAGACAAATCCTTGGTATGAGGATAACTCGAGATAGGAAGGAATGAAAGCTAACTTTATCTCAGGAAAAGTACATTAAGAAGGTATTGGATAGGTTTAACATGCAGGATGCTAAAGCTGGTTGGGACTCCTTTGGCGACCATTTTTGTTATCAAAGGAGCAAGTGTCCCAAGACAGTAGAGAAAGAAACCAGATGTCCAAGGTACCTTACTCATCAGTGGTTGGTAGTTTGATGTATACTATGGTGTGCACTAGGCCTAATATTGCCCATGTAGTGGGAGCTGTGAGTAGATTTATGAGTGATCCAGGTAAAGAGCATTAGCAAGAAGTAGTAAAGTGGATCCTTCAGTATTTGAGAGGGACCATGGGAACATTTTTGTGCTATAGTGGATCAGACACCACCTTACGTGGTTATGTAGATTCAGACATGGCTGGAGATGTTGATAGTAGGAGGAGCACGACAAGTTATATTTACACTGTAGGTGGGACAATAGTGAGCTAGATTTCATGACTACAGAAGCTGGTGGCTTTATCAACCACAGAGGCTGAGTATGTTGATGCCATAGAGGTAAGCAAAGAGATGATTTGGTTACAACAATTACTTGAGGAGTTAGGGCATAAGAAAAGGAATGTAAGATGTATAGTGATAGTCGAGTGTTATACACCTAGCTAAGAACTCGCTTTCCACTCTGGGTGAAGCATATATAGTTGAGATATCACTTCATCAGAAGCTTTGGAAGAAGATAAGTTGAAGTTGGAGAAGATTCATACTAGTCAGAATCCTGCAAACATGATGACCAAGGTGGTCAAAAGTGATAAAATAAAGCTATGTTTAGCTTTGGTTGGCCTTTGTGGATGACAATGAATGGTTGAGAAGCTTGCTCAATGGAAATCAGTCTCTAAGTGGGAGATTGTTATGTTTGTGGAGCCTATTTTCATGTTAGAGTGTGGTACACCTTCTATGTGTTACACTCGGGTATTTTTACGGCGGTCCCGCTCGCGGTGAGTGGGTCAAGGGGGTTTGGGGGTGAAGCCCCCGAAGCAAATTTTCATGGGTGGTTTATTAACCCATGGGTAATGGGTAACCGTTATGGGCTGTTTTTGGGCCCATGGTTTTTTCGGTACCCATTGTTTTGATACCCATGATTTTTTGCCCATGGTTTTGATACCCATGGTTTTGTATCAAACTGCTTAAGAAGTTGTCTATTTATATGGTCTTATGCATATGATAGATAGAAAAGCAAATTTATTGCAGATGTGCTTTGAATTTGGGTGTGAATTCTGTTGAGTTTGTTGAGCATAGCTCTCAAACAGATCTGGGTATTATATTGAGAGAGTGGAGGCTTGTAATAAAATCTTAGCAAGTGATTCTTGGTGGATGTAGCCCAAATTTGGTGAACCATGTTAAATCTTGTATCTCGTGTTGTGTTATTTATTCTACACTTTTATTTGAGATCTGTAATATTTTACGCATATTAGTTTCTCTTTATTGTGATTTCGTAAGGGATTATTTCATATTTTTTTCTCTTATTTCCTAACACTATAAATATCAACACTAATATATCATATACATAATTTTATCAAATCAAATAAGGATCCAACAAATGTCTCATGGACTATGCCTTGCGCTATAAGAACAACCTTGTTAAGATGAATAATATTCTAATTGATTCTGAATTATAAGATCTTTTTATTCAAAGTCTCTTACCTCCACTTTAAGAGAGTGTCATCTTTGAGACCTCTCCTTCTTTTGATCAACTATGTCATACACTCAAATGTGTGAAGGAAAACTCTTATCTATGGGAAAATTGAAATACTATGATACTTCTTCATCCTCATCTTCTAATAGGTTTCAAGAAAAATATACTTTCAAACCATCTCCTAAGCCCACATGAAGCTAAGGCCACTCTTAATGCTATTTCTACACAGAAAAAATTTCAATTGCAACCCAAGAGGCGTACTTTCACTAAATTACCTTATGCACCTCACTTATTATTACCACAACTTATTAAAAGCAATCTTATCACTCTTCCTCCACCGCTCAATCTTGATCCTTCTCACCCTATGGCCACAACTATGATGAAAATGCATGTTGTGACTACCACCAATACATTGGGCATCACATTGATCAACTTTGCTTTAAGATTAAACATATAATTCAAGATCTTATTAATAAAAATGCAATCGAGATCCCTGAGCCATCTACTTCCAAACCAATTAATGATGATAAAAAGATAAAAATTTCAATGATTGTCTACTAAATCATGATAAAAAGCTACCAATTCTCCTACAAACCATATATATCATGTTGTGCCTCCTCCTTCCTTGGGACCTTTAAATTTATTGTTTCTACTACCGATGTACTCTCCGCTAGTCATTACATTCTTAGATCATGATTATTACACTACATTTTCTCTTGATTCATTGCACATAAATGCTTCTATCAATACATATACCATTAACAATACCATGGTTTATCCATCGATTATTATCAATGCATGATTCATAGTACTTATTTTAGATATCAAATTTCCTACTTATCTAATCAAATTTCAAGTTCCTAATTCTTAAGGTCGTGTCGTACTTCCTATCACGGTGGGATCTCTTACTATCTTTACCCCATTCTTAGTTACCTTTGAAATCATCGGCTATGACATGCTCTTAGGTATTCCTTAGATCCGCACTACTTAGGCTATCCCTTCCATACATCACTTGTGCCTCAAGTTCATTCATAAAAACATTTTGTCACCATCAAAGGTATTCAACCATGTACACCATTGTCTCAGCCCATTTCTTCTTTGCTTGTGACTATGTGTAAATAATAAAAAAGTATGGAAGCTTTGGTTAATTTATTAATGTTCAATCAAATCAGATACATAATGTATGACTATAATATTTATAGATATTACATAATCAAGTACATACAAAATAAGGATTTACAACTATGCAACAAATATAATCTCGTGTAAAGAAAACTCCAAGTATAAAATTTAAATTATATAACAATTTATAATAATGAAAAAAGACTTATACGGGCATACTATTCCCAATTACAAATAATAAATGATTATTAACAACTTACCATTAATTAATAATTAACTAAGGTAAATGCATAATTAACCAAGGTAAACTAAATTTTACCTAACATTCCCCCCCTTAATTTTGCATTGTTTCAAGGGATGAGGAGAGGAACTCTCTAAACAACTCGAACTTGTCACATGCAAGTGACTTTATGAAGATATCTACTCATTGTTCAGATGTTGGACAAAACTGAAGCTCTATATTGTGTTTTAAGACATGATCATGTATAAAATGTACGTATACCTCAATGTACTTTTTTCTTTCATGAAAAACTAGATTGTGAAAAAGTTTGAGAACACCTTCATTGTCTACATACATGGTGGTCGGTTTGTCATGCAGATATTCCAAGTCCTTCAAGTATGTGATGTAGACATTCGCTTCATAGAAAATTCACCTGCAGAATGATATTCGACGCCATGGAAAACCGAGAAAAAAAGTGTTGTTTCTTGCTTCCCCATGATATTAGTCTAGATCCCATAAAGAACACAAACCATGAAGTGTATTTTCTATCATTAATGTTACCTACATTATTTGAATCCGAATATCCTGACAAGAAGAAGTTATCGTTCTTGTATTCTAGACCAAGATCCATTGTTCCCTTGAGATATCTCAAGATTCACCTTCTGCTTGCCTTCCAATGAAAAACTTTGGATTCTTACATGAACTTGGATAGATAGCTCACTACAAAGATGATAGTTGGTCTAGTGTAGGTCAGGCCTAAATGAGACTCCTAATCAACTACCAATAGAGAGTGGCATTTACTGCAAGAGAAGGATCTAAACAAGATAAATGAAATTTGTTCTCCATATGTAAAGCAATAGGTATGCAATCCATCATCCTGAATTTATTGAGCATTTTTTTGGTATATTTCAATTGAGAAAAAATATGTGATTCTCTTCTGTCATACTTCTAATCCAAGACAATAATGTATCAGCCTGAGATTCGTCATGTCGAAGCGATTAGTTAAGATATTTCTTTGTTGCATTGACCATCCTTACTAAAATTCCATTGATGATACATCATCGACATAAAAACCACAATCACAATCTCCCCCTTGATTTTTGAGTTAGAGATTTGGATCGTATGTATTTTTGATAAATCCATGTTGTATGAGATGCTCATCAATTTTGATGTACCAAGCCCGGGGTGCTGTTTAAGGCAATACAAAGATTTCTTGAGTCTGCATACCTTTTTCTTCTTGACTAGGTACAACATATCCCTCAGGTTGAGTCATGTAGACTTCTTGTAAATATCCATTCGAGAAAGGAACTTTTTACGTCCATCGATGAAATTTCCAACCAAAGCTGTGTAGCTAGAGAAAAGATCATCCAAATCATTTTGATATTAGTTGTGGGAACAAATGTCTCCTCATAGTCAATTACTTCTTTTTGTGTGTACCCCTTTCCTACTAGTATTGCTTTGTACTTGTTTACTATCCCATCTTCTTTGTACTTTGTTTTAAATATCCCTCTACATCCAATGGGTTTCTTCCTTGGTGGAAGATCAAAAATTTTTCAAGTATTATTTTTATCATTGATTTGTATTCAACATCCATGGCATCTTACCAAGCTTTTAATCGTAGGGATTTTTGGACTGCAAATGGATAATCAGATTCAATAGCTCTACTCATCAAAGAAAAGTTTACTTCTCTTACGTTACGATGAGTCGTGGTATAGTGGTGGATGTATTTGGTGGAACATCCATTCTTGCATCTCGTAGCATGCTAGTATACCACTAAGGCATACTTTGAACTACTCTTGTGATTATGGTACTATCTCGATCATCACCATCATACCCATCATCACTTTAATCTAGTGAAAAATCTACATCAAGTGATTACGGAGGAGGAGACTCTTCTTCCTTCTTCTAAAAACTCAACATCTCTTAGTGTAGACTTTCTTTGTCTTCGATCCATCAATCTGTACCCAAGAGTCTCTTCATTATACCCAATAAAGATTAGTTTTTTTGATTTCATGTCCAATTTATTTTTGTTATGCTTAGGTATATGCATACTTTCTTTGTACCCAAATACTTTGAGGTGTGTAAAAGACGGCTTCCTTTTTGGTGATGCGGCTAATAATCTACCACGAATAACCTGCATGTTGGCACATCACCTAGCCTGAGTTGAGTGCTCACCCAAAGCGTGAAAAGGTACTAGGCCCCTCTTTAGGGTTGCTTATGTAGGATGTCAGTGTGTTGAAGATAGAGCATATTCAAAACCATAATAAGCACAAAAATTCCACAGAGCATAACCATTCAATAGTACAAAACCAGATCTAGATCTTAAGGAATCATGAATTAAACAATAAATATGACAAGATTGATCATACAAGAACCAATTACAATCATGTTAACACCTTATCCATCTAATATACTCCATTATATTTAACACTGTAAAACATAGAAGCTTCTTACATTACAAAATATTACCATAAGCTATGCGTGTATTATATCCAACAACATAACGCTATAATACTTGTGTGTCTCGGTGTCTCACTTTAACTACATAGATTATACATACTTATAGGGGTGGGGAATTTCCCTTCACCGCATACACACTTCCCAAAATAGGTTGCATGCTAAAAATATCCATGTGCCTTTACAATAATATGCACACATGCAAGTGTGCTAATAATAGATCTCCTACGGTTAATTGGCAAAAGTAATCCTATCATTATCCCGAACTCATGCATGTCACTTAGTAAATGTTCATCCCCAAAATAGCATTTTTGTGTCACGTAAGTCTTTATCCCATTGTGTGCTCCACACACTATCTCCAAAAATAGCCCATAACCATGAAAAATGGAAAAGTCTGAATCAGCTTGTCCTAGTGTGCCTTCAAATGTGCTTTGTTCCCTCATGTGAATCTTCTATGTGTCCTTAGAACAATATTGTCTACTCAACATTACCCCACACTAAACTACATTTTTGCCTTAGAAATGGGGATTCCTTCTGATGTTCCCAAAGAATAAAGAATAAGAATGGAAATAATGTAAAGAATCACTATACAAAGAATATAATTTTATTCTGTAACACCCTCCTCTTCAATTGGGAGGATCAAATATGGATATTCTTTTTTAATCTCAACCTCGAATGTTTTCCAGGTCATCCAATGTGGTTCTTTTCTTCTCTACGGAACATCTATGGATATAGTTTCCACATCGTCCAGGTAAGCTCTCCTTTCTCATTCTACAGTACTAGGACCACATTGGCCATAACATACATCCTTCCCTCCAGAAGATCCATCTTTTGTACTATGAGATTTCCAATCTCATCTAGCCTCTCCTTATGTAGGTTTTGTGTAAGGGCCTCATGCTTTTCTTTTCACTAATGCCAATATTTCTACGCGCCCTAAAGTCTCATCCTTCATTACCATTAGAAATTAAATATCTTCTTTCATAGTCTTGATCCGATCCCGATCTTTGTCAGTGCTACACATATGTTCGAGCTTGATCTACTTTCTTCACTCATCTCAGTAAAGTATGAAGTAATTCCTTATAAGATGAAATCTTCCTAACCACGAAGGAACTTGCTCTCGTTGCTTTCTATTCAGGATCCTTTGGCACCGGCATTCGAATCTATCCATCTTCAAGCACCAAATCAACTAATGTGTACACATAATGCATAGCGAAGGAAACTTCTTAGGTACCTTAGACTCGGATGTAGTCTTTCTTTCGGGACATAGTCACCGATTTCTTCTCGCTATGTTGATGAAGGCCTCATTCTTTTTCTTCTCTAGATCATTCTCTCCTTTTAGATGTAATATTTCTACGGTGTTTGCCTTATTATCTTCAAGTAGTGCTCTAATAGTGGCAACCTATCGATATTCTTCCGTGCCACCTCTTTATATACCTTAAGTAAGGCATTTTTCACCTACTCATCAGACATGAGAGTGGGATTTATATTCATGTGCCTGCTCTGAGGTGCCTTCTTCACTCTTATTGATACACAAGACTCCTTGTATACATAAAAATCTGGCTCGTCCATGTGATTCTGCATGGACCGGGACAACTATTTCCTTGTGCATGTGGTAGCCATGTTTGGGTCCATCAGATCCCACCCATATAACTCCTTTAGGTCCATTGTGCTTTGAAAATGGGCACAAATGATTTTTCTTGTGTCCTCAGCATAGCCCATACTTAGCACAACATATTCTCCACTTGTTCTCTTTCTTCTTGCCTCCTTAGGAACATGAGTGCCAAGGTTTGGAGTTAGCCCTTTGACGTCCTGAGTATTATCATGTGCGTTAGGTTGTTCATGCTCTATTTATTTTGCATCCTTCACCCCTTCCTCTTCATCCTTCATGTCCTCATCTCTGGGATCCTCCACATCTTCTAGCTTGACTGGGGTCCCGGGAGTGCTCTCTGTAGAATCCTCCATCTCCTCATTTAGCTTTAGCTTTCCCTCTTCTTCTCAGTTACCTCTTTCTGAGGGGATATTCGTGGTGATCTCCTTACAAGATGTGGAGTTCCTGTGCCTTTGGTCCTTGTTCTTTGGAATACCATCTTAAAATGGTGCTCTTCATGGATTGCTTCCATTTCCAAGTCCTCATCTCCTTCTTGCACCGAGGTAGAGCATCGTGCACTCGTCTCCACTCTTTCTATGGGATGCCTCTAGCCTATATGATCCATGCCTCCAATATATTTGTGTTCTTCTTCCTCCTTGTATACCTCTATATTTGTGTAGGCATTGGAGCTGGCACGTTCTCCACTGCATGTTTTCCCTTAGGCGACCCTAGGAGCATGAACTCATTCTCCACATAATTGTTATTCTCTAGCCTCAGATTAAGTTAAAGATATACAAGCATGGCTCCACTGTCCCCAATATCCAAGTTTATTGGCTTCATACTTATGACATTTGAAATAAGCCTCTCAATGTAGGTAGTCTGACCTAGATACCCATATGTCTTCCTGAGGGTGTGGTACTCATAGTTTACCTTGTCTGTATTGAAGTTCAGATGGCATGCATAAGTAAATTTGTGAACTGAGGCTTGGAAGTAGTGCAATGTGAAGGCATAAGGAAATTTTCACCATGGGCTCCATGTCCTATCCCTCATTTTAAAGTGCGCCATGCAAAAGTGTTGGTATATAATGAACTGTATTGCCTTGCCTACTACCAAAGGTAGATCCTAGTGAATGCGCCACTCCTCAAACGCTATGCAAAGTTGGTCATACCACATTTATGTCCTCTACTTAAAAGGCCCACTCATTGATCCTTCACATAAATATTTTTCAAATCTCTTCGTGAGAGACTTCTATTCCAAGGGGTACTCACATATATTGTTCTTTGGCCCATCGAGCACTCCAATTTCTAAAAATACAAGAGAAAGTATGATAATACCAAAAATTATCTTTTCTCCTATGTGTGCTTCCTCAATAATGGTGTCTGCAATATAGCCTACTAAATTGTATACTACTCCCTGATAAATTTTATTTGCAATATGAAGCCACATGGTGTTTACATGTGACCATCTCTCTTGCTCATTCAACTTGGTGAGCAGATGTGTGGCTTCCTACACCACAAGAAACTTATTTAGTTCATCTATGTCCATTCCACACGGATCCCTTTTTTTGAACCCCAAAATATCGAGATAAGTACAAAAGGGCACGTGGGCATGCGGGACCTAGTTAAAGAAGGGTGTGCAAGTTAAAGGTGTGCAAGGAAGGGTTTTGGTAGGATTTTGTAGAACATACGGTGTGCACGCATAAGGAAAAATAGATTTGGTACTTAGCCACATTCAAAGCATCCCAAGAAGCACATGAGAAAAGCATGACCCTTGTGGATAAGGTGCCGACCAGTGATTTGTGGGATCAAAAAGGGAATATTCAGGCATGTGATGGAAGGTCCCATAAGACATCATTGGAAGAAGTGGAGAGCTTGGATCGAGAAGGCATGCTTCTATGGAGGACCACTTTGAAACTTGACAACTAATAGGTAACTCTTGAAAGGCATGGTGGTGGGTGCTAAGGTTATAAATACAAGTGCCCGATAGAAGAAGAAGGGGCCGAGAGAAAAGAGAAGAGTGTATAGAGTGTGGAGAGTGTGAAGGAGAGAAAAGAGAGGCGAAGCCTACAGAAGCTGAATGGGGATGTTATGGGTTAGGGAGTAGAAGAACTTTATAAGCAATGACACATTTAGGGGGATGGGTCTGCATTCTTTTTATTTTTGTAATATGATGAGCATAATATAGCTCTAATGCATGACTTGGCTCTGCATAGTTATATGAGGATCTGTTATGACCTCAAGGGATGTAATGTGGATTGTTGAACCTGTTAAAGATGAATATAAGGCTCTGTTATAAATCATATATGTTCTTAGA
This sequence comes from Taxus wallichiana var. yunnanensis, assembly GCA_018340775.1. Taxonomy (NCBI): domain Eukaryota; kingdom Viridiplantae; phylum Streptophyta; class Pinopsida; order Cupressales; family Taxaceae; genus Taxus; species Taxus wallichiana. The sequence continues at coordinate 644,764,774 of CM031234.1, read as the reverse complement.
GGTATAATGCTTATGTATTTCCTTTATGTATGAACCTTATGTTGCTTGTTATTCCTCTTTTCTGGATGCAATAAGATAACTCGTTCTAAGATCTTGAATGTGGCATGGTTATTTTCTACTCATTTTCATTTGAATATATATTATAAGATGATGCATTCTCATAAGAATCACATAAAGGAGAGACTCGGAGCCCACGTGTGCCTCGGTGAGCACCAGTACCCACTGGATGATAGGTCGACACAAATGGAATTATACTATTGGTCTAAGGGTATAAAATATAACTATAGCCTCATTATACCCCATCTCCTTTCTTGTTTCTATAACCTCTCGCTTTATCGGTCGGATCACTTACAAGGTTTACCCCCGTGCCCTTCAATCTGTTAGTGTTAAAACCAGGTACATTGTGATCCTAACCCTTTGTCCAGAAAAATAAAAAAAAGTCCTCATGGACTTGGCTCATAAGCCATTGGTATAGGGTTCATATTTTCCAAAATATGGGAGCTCATACAACTGATAAACTCCTACCTGATTAAGCAAATTTTCCCCAACATTGTCATACATTGGCATATCCTCCACCGTGAACTTGTTGGTATTTTCATTTAGCAAATTTTGTAGCTCTCCCTTTTTTCAATGGTATTGCAGTTATATTCACTTATTTTACATCTGCAGATGTGGGAATCCCATTTTTCTCGACTATTAAACCTTCTAGGTACTACATCTCTAAAAAATTACTCTCGGGAGTAATTTCAATTTCAACTTCTACCTTCTTCTTTCTTTCATGCCTGTTAAAGGTGATTTCTTTGGTGCCATCATAAAAATCCCACCTTTTGTCATCTATAATGAGTAAACTCAAACCCTTGCTTGAGTCTGCTTATCCTAGCTTGAAACCGTGTTCCCTAGCTCCTTCACAATGCTTCGATTCACTTAAACCCTTCACTAATGGGGATGCAAGCCTCTTCCACGCAATAGTCTACTCTCTGTGTCTATTTTCACAACACTCCACACCTCAACATGATTCGATCGGCTTGGTTGTACTTAGCTCACTCAAAAAATTATGATTGTAAAGGTAAAAATGAACCTGCATCACATCCTTATATAGATTTTCAAAAAGTTAGTGCATTTATTGCTGCTTCACCTACCAAAAATCCTCTTATTTGTTGACCATTTTCAAAATCTCCACGTGGTACATATTCTCACCCCAATTATAACCTTTTAGCACACCTTCTTACCTTTCTCGGCTACAAAATTCTCTTCATCACGCTTCTATGCACCGAGTACCTTGCCACTACGCTTCCCCTAGTAGTTTCCATGGCCACTACTTACCTCGCATTATACTATTCCCTCATTTATCTCCATCTATGGTCATATTTTAGAAGCAATCTCCTTTCTAACAACTCCTTTCCACACTTAACTAGCACCTGTAACAATTTTGTTCTCATGTGTACCTAATTGTGAATAACCACCCCACACCAATGGTATGTGTAGTCCTCTGTGCATGAAAATAATTCAGATGGTAATTAGCTTCCAATGCGCAAACATGCTTATTACACAAAACACCAAACTAAATTGACAAAGCATAGCGATGAAGAAGGAAATACAAAAAGGAAAACCTATTCTAACTGGCAATACTACCTTATTACAAACACCAAGAAGACTTATTTCTGTAGGGCTTCATCTTACTCCCATTGAAGTAATTGGATAACCATATTCCATCGATATTCTCTAACTAGAAAGTGTCGATTCAAGTATATGAGTGATAACATACAGCCCCAACCAAAGCACTTTAAGCTTGTTGGGATGGCATAGAAACTTAGAATCATAAAGAAGCACCATATGTCCAATTTCAATCCTTTTTTCCCTAATGTGCCAATCATGCCATGCCTTCTTCCGGCCTTTTTACGCTTTTGAATCCAACATACTATGACACACCTCTCATCTAATCGTATCAATTTATCAATTATTTCTTTTAATGTTTTCTTACCGGCTAAACCTCCAGTAGCGCACAATACACAAAGAAGGTAACATGAATTCCATAGGAAGAACCGATTCGGTGTCAAACACCAACCGAAAGGGTGGGGCCTTGTTCAATCTTTTTATATGTTGTTCTATATGCAAAAATCATGACATAAACTTTATCATCCCAATATTTCCTTCTAACATCACAATTTTTTGTCAATGTCTGTCTCAAAATCTTGTTGAAGGCCTTAGTAGTCCCATTTTCATGAGGATGATAGGGTGTAGTCTTTTGATGCACAATCATAAATTCATCCAATAGTATCCTGATTGTCTCATTTAAAAAATGTGTGCCCCTATCACTTGTCAAGCTCAGTGGGCATCCATACCGCGTAAGAAAATTTTCCCATAAGAACCTAGTTGTTGTACAATCCTTAGCAGGTGTTGCTTCTACCCACCTTGTAAGATAATCTATGTAAGTGATGATGTAGCGCAATCCAATTCTACGTGTGGCTGGAAAATAGGACCCACAAATTCTATAGCCCATTTCTCAAATGGCTCTGCACTAGGAATAGGTCTTAAAGGAATTTCATATCTTTTCCCAGGTTTACCAAGGCATTGACAGTGATCACACACCTTACAATATGCTTTACAATATTTGTAGAGGGTCTCCCACCATAATCCAATGAGTAGAATCTTGCGTGCAGTGGTATCACCTACATAGTGCCCACCTACAATACCACCATGAGCCTCTTCCATGATATCCATGCACTCGTGCTCTAGTACACACCGATGCAATACTTCATCTCAACCTAACTTGTATAGGTCACCACTGATCAACATAAAAGGTGCCGCACGAATTGCAAGTTGTTTCTTCTTTAAGGATTTCATTCCTTTTGGTGCCATACCTATATGTAAAAAGACAACAATATCCTCCAATTCTGAAGGCGCACATTGTAACCTATATAATTGTGCATCTGGCATTGTATCTTTAATTATCTGTGCATCCTCCCTTGACTAAATTCTTGATAAATGGTCTAGGCCAGAATTACTTTTACCTAGTTTTACCACAACCGTGAAATCAAATTCTTGTAATAATAGTACCCATCAACATATGCGCCCCTATAAAATGAGCTTGTTTACCGAGTATTTCAATGCCATGTGATCTGTATAAAATACAAATGGTGTTGCTAGCAGGTATTGTCTAAATTTATGTAGTGTGTAGATAATTGACAAGGCTTTGCACTCAGTAGTTGTATAATTATTCTCTGCAGGAGTCAAATTTCTAGTAGAAAAATATATAGGAGGATCTATAATTCCTTCTCCAAGATGAGCTAACATCGCACCAATGGTGTGCCAGAGGCATCCACATGTACATGAAATGGTTGGTTCCATGAAGGAAAATGTAGAATAGGTGTTGTAATAAGTCTTTCCTTCAATACCTCAAATGTGCACTACTGCAGTTCTCCCCAATAGAATGTCCCTTTTCCCTTTAGTAACTCTTCCAAGGGTACGGTAATCCTAGCATATCCTTTGATAAATTTCATATATTACCTAGTGTGACCCAAGAATCCACACACCTCACTTTGACTAGAAGGCTCTTTTGAGCATACAATAACTGTAACCTTAACTAGATCCACTAACAAACCGTCCTTGTAGATGATGTGACCTAACAAAGTGCCAAAAGGTGTAGCAAATACACACTTCTTGATGTTTAAAGAGATTCTTAATTGTGTACATCTTGCAAACATTAAGTGAAAATTTTCAAAATGATCCTTAACAAGTCCACACATCATCCAATCATCCAAGTAAACCTGTAAGAAGTTGTGAATAAAATCCTAGAATGCTTAAACAACTATTCACAAAAATACAACATGCATGTTTTTTAGACCAAAGGGCATCACAATATATGTAAAAATTCCCCATTCAGTGCCCAAAGTCTTTTTCTCTTGATCCACCTGTGCAATCCTAACCTGATGATACCCAAAGAATCCATCCGTAAAAGATTAGATTTCACACCCCCGCCACGCCTTCTAATATCTCCTCTGTGAAAGTGTAGGAAAAGGATCAATCACACATGCAACATTGAGTTCCCGTAATCCACACAAATCCTAATCCAAACATATTTATTTATACCGATGACCATGGGGCTAACCCACTATAATTATTATAGGGGCTTGATGATGCCAATTTCTTCCTTAACTTTTACATGCAGATTAGGGTGCATTCTGTAGGGTCTTTTCCTCACCGGGCGCACACCTTCCTTAAGCTTGATTTTCATCTCTCTAATTATTCATGCACTCATTTTAATTCATGGTAGCCCCTAAGAAATAAGTCCTAAAAATAACCTAGTAACTCAATGATTTTTTCCACTTCAGAATCAGTCCAGTGATCCCTAATGGTTACCTCCTTAGGCTCAACATCCATGCCAATGTTTACTTTCTTGGTCCTCATAGGTTCATGATAGGCACGCATGTTTTTATCCACATTTTCTAATACCTCACGCCTACACGTTGAATGATCTATATCTAGATCTTCTACTTCCTCATCATCCACTATGTAGACCATATTTCCTTTTTCTTTCTCAATTTAAGCGCATTTAAGTAGCATGGTATTTCTCTCTTCTTCTTCATCAAAGTGCACAATTGAGTATGTCTCACCAATTAACTCCTGAATGAGTTCTTCCACCTTTGCACTATCTCCCATAGTTAAGCACTTTATAACCCTTAATACCTCTTCCACTTTGGAGGTTTAGTAGAGAAGTATTAAAATGTCTGGACCATTCATACAATCAAATCCTATCAATTTTAGGTCTCTCTACGTAGCTCGCATATACATACCAAACATGTACACAACCTTGTAAAGTGGAATAAAATTTGTGCACCCATAGAGAAGGTGGTAAATATTCTTTCCCATCTTTCTAGAGCCTATCACACTAATGAACGTGGTGTTGAACAGGTTGATTAACATGATATGTGCATATTTGAGTAGGTGCATTGCTCTGAAAACTGATTTGTGAGCAATCTGACTTCATTCCATTCTACAAGATTATCCCGAGAGTCACCCACCAACATGTTATTGTCCTTCCGAGGGTATATGCTAACATATTTCTTCTTTCAACTTGGTCTTGTTAGTGTGAGTTATCGTATGTGTTCTCCTCTCATGTTGGAGGTTCATCTCACATGGGTTAGGCTTAGAGTTAGGTTTAGGGTTTCATGTGTGTCATGCACTAGGGTTACTCACCACCCTATATGTACCCCTTTTCTATTCATTTATGAGCATGCCAAGACACTCCACTGTCTTTCCTCTATACAAAATTTGTTTCTGTTGAGCAAGTTCTTCCATTACTGATCAATTTTTTCCTTGCTATTGCTGGAGCTTTCATGATTCCGTTGGAGTGCAACTACTTCATGGTGCCTCGTTTCGATTCAATTCTCAAAACTCTTTTCATGGTATCAGAGCTACATGACTTGCCATCACACCAAAAGCTCGAACTAATGGTGGAGAGGGATCTCATTGTGTTAATTAGTTGCTATGCCAATACCCTCCCGCATGATGGAGTCGGGTATACACCCAATTAGGCCCAATGGCATATTAAGAGGAAGTGACATCGGGAATTTCCCAGAGGTCACCCATCCCAGAACTACTCTAGGGGTGATGTGCTTAATCGGGCAGTATCGAGCTACATGACTCGCCATCACACCAAAAGCTCAAACTGATGGTGGAGAGGGATCTCATCATGTTAATTAGTTGTTAATCGTGTCATTCTTTTGAGCTTTGTTCAATTCCTTTTTTTCGTGGACTTGTGAGCGCGTCTACCACAGTCTTACGACAAAGGGATTCTTTTGTGTGATGTGAGATGCTTTTTCTCACCACCAGGGTTGGCTTTCACCTCCTTTCTATTTTTTGCTTGTGCTTGTTTACGGTGTTCCTTTTTGTTGCACTCCACGAAACACTGTTGTGGTATCCTCTCTTGCGCGTTATTACACTAATTACAAGATGAGTTACCAAGTGTTTCAAACCGCACACACGGACCCGATTGTAATCAACGCACTAAACTATAAATTACCGAAAGCATGGGGGTTGTTATTGTCCTAGGTGGTTGTGTTTCTTTTCTGCATTTCTTTTCTCTCTCTCTATCTCACTATGGATGCACTTTAAATTCCTTTGCTTACACCGTTCAACTTTTTGAATGGAAATCGAAAATAATAATGAAACTAAGGGGTAAAGGGTTATATCGCATCACCATGGGAACTGAGACTAAACTAGACGAAGAACCTGAAAAATCTAAGTGGTTACAACGTAGTGATGAAGCTTTAGGTCTTCTTTGCATGTCCATTTCTCCGATTTCTCTTCCACATTGAGGTGTCTGAAACACCTACATCTACGTGGAAAATGCTGGATGCGATGTTTGGACAACTAGATGACATGAGAGTGCATGAGTTGGAAAATGAACTACTAAGGTTAAATCCTAGTGACTTTGAAAACCTACAAGCCTTCTTCTTGAAATTTGTTCACATTAGATTATTGTTAATAGGATGTCAAGTAGAAAAGAAAGATTTCAACCGATCTTTTCGATTCTCTCTAAGCTAGGTCCCGAATATTCTCGTCTTCATGTCAAATTTCTATGCTATAAAAGCTGCTTTGGGTGATACTTGGACAATGCCCTCCTTTGACTGTTTTTCATCCCAACTCATTCGAGAATAGGAAAAACTCATTCAAATGGGGTCTCTCAAGTCCAAGTCACATGCCCTTGTAGCAAGTACTAGCAAGGGAAAGAAAACTGAAAATAAGAAAGAAACTAAGGATCAACCTAAAAATGACATAAACACTTTGACTTTTGAGCCTAGGGTGCAGAAAAGCAAGTATTTGTGTTCCTATTGCAAGAAGACTAGTCACGATGAGCAACACTATTTTAAGAAATAAATTAATCACTTATCTCATTTACTTGAGAAAAATAAAATAAGTGTTCCTAAATCCATAAAACAAAATGCTCGAAGGCTGAGTCTTCTGCTACAAAAGGTGCTAAAAATGATAAGAAGAAAGGAAAGGCCCTTGTAGCCAAAGTTTCTCCTTCATCAACATGGATTATAGATTCGGTGCCTTGCACCACATGGGTTCTTTGCATGTTGAGTTTTCCAACATCGAACCTTGTGGAATGTCCCAAATCACGATGGGTAATGACACGATAGTGTCGGTTTTCAGTAATGGATTGGTAGAGATGGATGGGGGAACATTTAACCAAGTGTTGAGTGTTCCTGATCTCTCTACCAATCTCCTATCAATTTACCAAATTACTCATCTTGGTGAAGGAATGCAAGTGGAATTTGGTCCTAACTCGGTGATTATTTGTGAGCTTAACAATGATACTATAGTGGATGAGGGAAAGGTAGATCACCATTCATGGTTGTACACCTTCTCCCACTTTACTTCTGATTCTATGCCCACTACCTTGCTCACTCATGCAAATGAGGTTAGTAGGCTATGGCATGAGCATTTTGGACATCTAAATTATCGCTATCTTGAACAATTGAGTCAAAACGAAAAGGTCAACGGGTTGCCTCGCGTCAAGTTTTCTAAGGTTCTTTGTGAGGGTTGTACCCTTGGAAAGCATCCTGAAAAGAACTTTGATAAAGGAAAATCTTGGAGAGCCACTCATCCCTTGGATCTTGTCCACAGTGATGTTTCTGGTCCATTTCCTTCTCCTTCGTTTACTAGAGCTCTTTATGTGCTAACCTTCATTGATGACTATTCGCGATATACTTGGGTATATTTTCTTAAGCTTAAGTCTGAAGTCTTTGAACATTTTCAGGACTTTAAGGCTCTTGTTGAGAAATAGGTGGAATGGTCTATCAAGGTTCTTGAACCGACAATGGAGGTGAATATGTAAACAATAGGTTCATGGATTTCTATACTTCTGAAGGGATCTCTTTGCAACATACAGTTTCTTATAGCCCTTCGCAGAAAGAAAGAACCGTACTCAAGGAGATGGCCACTTGTATGATTCACTCGAAGTCTCTTCCTCCGCAGTATTGGGCCGAAGCAGTGAATTATGCAAATTATATTCAAAACTGTGTTCCACACAAGGTAGTAAGAGGGATGACACTCTTTGAAGCCTGGTTTAGATGTAAGCCTGATGTTGAGCACTTTCAAGTCTTCAGATCCAAGGCTATGGCTCGGATTCCCAAGAAGAAATGTAAGGCCTTAGAACCACAATACAAACCTTTTATCTTTGTAGGGTATCTTGATGACGTGAAGGGATATCGATTGATGAATCCTACTTCTCATGAGCTATATATTGAGAGAAGTGTTAATTTTGATGAGTCTTCTTCGACTTCTACTTCTCCACCTATTGAGGTTCTTCAGCTCGCTGATTCGGATTCTGACTCATCAGATGATGATACTATTGAGTGTGCTCCTCTTCCGGACCCTCCCGACCATCAGACCTTTGAGTCTTTTGATTGTGATAGTAGTGATGACAAGGACTATGTCCCTTCTCACTCAAGTGAAGAATCTTCGACTCGAGCCGATCCTCCTAGTCCCCTTTGGGCCGGAAAACTTTGTAAAGTGCTGAAGATTTAGTTGGAGATACTTCGGATATGAGATGTACTCGCTCAGATTTCATTGGACCCCACTCTTTCTTCACCCTCGCTTCCGATCCATAGTCTTTTGGGAGGCTTCTGGTATTCCTGAGTGGGATTACGTCATGGATGAGGAGTATTCCTCTCTCATGAAGAATGATACTTGGGATCTCACCACTCTTCCGAAAGGAAGAAAAATTGTTTGGTGTAAGTGGGTGTTCCGAACAAAGTATGGAGTAGATGGAGACGTCAAAAAGTTTAAAGTGTGATTAGTAGCTAAGGGTTTCTCCTAGATAGCTGGGGTTGATTATACTGAAACCTTTGCTCCGGTTGTGAAGATGACTTCTATTCGACTGACCCTAGCCATTTCGTAGCAAACAGATGGAAAGTCCATCAAATGGACGTTAAGAGTGCCTTCCTTCATGGTGACCTAGAGGAAGAGATCTATATGGAACAACCTCTGGGTTATGTCCAAGATTCCTCCCTCATTTGTAAATTAAAGAAGTCTCTTTATGGCCTTAAACAAGCCCCTCGGGCTTGGTATGCCAAGATGGACTCCTTCTTACTTACATCAGGGTTTACTAGGTGTCACTTTGATCCAAATGTTTATATTCTACGGCAAGATGACTCCATACTCATTCTTGTTCTATATGTTGATGACTTGTTGATCACAGGAAACTCTTCCTCTATTATTGATTTTGTGAAGATCGCCTTAGCCAAAAAGTTTTCCATGACTGACTTAGGTCTGCTTCATTACTTCCTTGGGATCCAGATTTCACAATCTAACTTGGGAATCTTGATTTCACAACCTAAGTATGCTCTTGATTTGCTAGCTCGGTTTTAGATGTCCGATTGCAAGTCTTCTCCTACTCCTTTTCTTTTTGGGGTTAAGTTGGTTTCAGATTGCTCTACTCCCTTGGTCGATGGTACTCTTTACCGACAGTTTATTAGGAGCTTGATCTACTTGACTCACACTTGACTGAATTTATCATATGCCATTGGGATCATGTCTAGATTCATGTAGGAGCCACATGAGCTACATTGGAAAGTAGCTAAATGGATCCTTCATTATGTTTGTGGCACTTATGCTGATGGCATACACTATCATGGAGGGGTTGATATTGACTTGATTGGATTCATAGATTCTGATTGGGCTGGTGACTTAAATCATCGAAAATCTACTTCTGGCTACAGTTTCTCTCTTGGTTCGGGTCCTATTAGTTGTTCTAGCAAGAAGTAGAATGCAATTGCGATATCATCTACAGAGGCAAAATACAGAGGAGCAGTTAACACTACCATAGAAGCTATTTGCTCACGAGGGTATTTCGACAGAGTTTGGCATCCACTTTTTCAGCGGCCTACCATTAGCTACTTTGATAACAAGCACTATCTCTATTTGTAGAAATCTAGTCAAAGCATCGCCGGATGAAGCACATTGAGATACATATGCACTCCATACGGGAGCTTATTCATGATGGTATCATCGACATTCAAGACATTGGATAACCGATCGATTGTAGACTTATTCACCAAGCCTTTCACTAAGATGGAGTTTCTTCACTTATGGTCTCTTTTTTGGGGTGAATTCTTCTGTAGCTACCCATATTCTTAGGGCTATTTAGTCCTTTTTTTCTTCTTCTTCTAGGAAGATTGTGTTTGTATATGGGCACCTTATCGGGCCTTTAGTTTCCAAGCCCCATTGGCACATATTTCTTAGTTGTTTAGGAGTGTCTTTCTCTTCCGTCTCGACTCATCACAGTCCTACTATCCTAGCTTCGATGAAGGGGGTGTTAGTAAGAGTTATCCTATGTGTCTTCCTCTCATGTTGGAGGGTCATCTCACATGGGTTAGGTTTAGGGTTAGGTTTAGGGTTTCATGTGTGGCATGCACTAGGGTTACTCAGAAACCTATATGTACCCCTTTTCTATTCATTTATGAGCATGCCAAGACACTCCGCTGTCTTTCCTCTATGCAAGCTTTGTTTCTATTGAGCAAGTTCTTCCATTACCGATCAATTTTTTCCTTTTATCGTTGGAGCTTTCACGATTTTGTTGGAGTGCAACTACTTCGTGGTGCCTTGTTTCGATTCAATTCTCACAAACTCTTTTTAGGTCTACCCACTATTCCTTCATGGTACACGGGAATACCATAGGGTCTCCTTCTCTAGTGTACCGAGGTACATAGTTGTTACTTATCCTCCTAATATAATGAGGTTTTCTTCTCTGTGCAAATACGCTCCTTACTTTGCGCCCAACCATGTCATAAGTGCCATGAGACTAATTATCAAAAGTGATACTTGTGGTATCTCTAATAGGCATGCATCTTCCCACAGAAGATTCCTTCCTTATATTGCTTAAGTACTTTTGAGTCCCGAATGACGCGTACACAAATCTTGTTAAGATCTTCCTCACTCAAAGGCTCAACATAAGGCATAAATTTCCCATCTATTAAAGGGATAATAACTCTTTCTTCCTTATTCTCAAAACTTATATATCCCTTGTTGAACTATAGATCAAAATTATTTTCATAGCACAAGGGCGTTCAAGCAAATATGGGAATTTTTTGCTTCGCAAGTGCTAAAACCTCAAAATCCCCAGTGAACTTGGCCCTTGTATAGTAATGGGTGTATCTTTTAAAACTCGATGGGTGTTGCCTTATTTCGATTGGCCATGAACATTACATTAGAAGATGGCTAAAATGGAGGTCTCACCATCTATACCCATGCATCTAAAGTAAGCACATTTACCTCTGCGCCTATGTCAATCAAAATATTACTCAATAGCCATCCATCCACAATAACATTCAAAGTGATCCCCTTGTCATAATCTAAGCTATGAGGGGGAAGATTTGCATGCAAGATATGACATCCATTCTCAATACCTACATGAGGATTTTTTCCCTTTAGCCAATTACCTAGTAATGGAATTATGTTTTCGTGACACAACATTTTGCATACCTCCTTCAAGTCATCAATATCTAACTAGATTGTCTCTGTTTCCTTCTTTTGTTCCATCTTCCATGATTTCTCCTTTAAACATTGTATTTTACCATGAATATTTGAGTACCTCCATGGTCTCTTGATAAACATCCTTCCGGTGCAGGATCCAGATACCTTGCATGCAAAATTTCCTCCTTAGTGATGGTATGCTTCTATTGTAACGCTTCTCTGGCACGTGCAACTTTAATGCATGTAGTAATCTTCACAGGTAATACCTCAGGTTCTAGTGCCAAATTTGGCATCCACTAATTTTCCACGGCGCGATGTATTCGACCATCCATGTGCCCTTATTTTCCTATTTATGTTGCTTGCTAAGATGCTCATATAGGTTTGGGAATTCCTCATAGCTATGACTCTTCCCATAAAAAGAAAAAGTAATATTCTGAGGACATTCACACCTATAGTGGTCAAGACATCTAAATGTGAAGCACATTCCATAAGGAAATTTTCCTCTCATCCACCACCACGGCCTCGACCCCGAATCCACTATGGTATCCTCGACCTCTGCCACTTCCTCCTTCATAGTACCCCTCATTTCTATCATAGCACGCTTGATTTTGATCCTAATTCTGGTGCTCACCTTTACCCTTAGAGTTATCTTGTAATCCTATTTGTTGCACACCAATATCTATAGAATCATGGATATGACCTATCAACCTACGATCTTTTGTATCGTGAGTTATGGACTCGTAAATATTACAATAGCAAGATACATTCTTCCTTATCATCTGTTGTAATAATGGGAAGTGGCTAGCGTCATGGTTCATATGAAATATCTTATAGTCTAGCAATAATGAATGCACTGACCTATGGGGACTATTATACTTGTTGTGCCCTTCCACTTCATAGTATGTACACAAAATCCTAGTGCACATCTCATGTGCTAAATTTACTGATAGTTTCTCCAAATGCTTTGTGATAGCTAAAATATGTGCTTCAAGGAATGGGCTGACTCAATGTTTATACTTATAACTACCTTAGTGTGCAAAAGCTGCTTCAAGTGCTTCATGCAGATCACTTTGTGTGTCTTATGTGACAATACCCTTCTAAAAGGTGTGATCAGACCTCCAATGAACCATTGTGCATGCTAGCTTGCATGAATATCATAAAAAACACTTAGACAAAAGTGTTTTGAAATGGAAATTATACTCCCATAAACTATCAAGTAGTGTTATGCTTAATATCCTTGAGCATGCTTATATTGTTCAGCTCAAATTCAGGGATATAGAACTCTTTAAGAAAAACATCTTTTAATGCTACATAATCCACACAAGTTTGATCAAGGTCAAACTTCCTATATAAACTATATGTGCATCCCTATAATGTAGTTGTAAATTGACTTACCTTGCACTCAGAAGCCATGATCCCTTTTACGTGCCACAGTATCTCACACATGTGCACGTGTTTAACAACATCTTTTATGTCACTATACTCTAGAAGACAGAGATACATCTCCATGTAAATATTCATGGGTTGGTGCGGACTCGCCCTCTTGATCCAAAACCTCATGTGTTACCTCTTCCTATAGAACCACTAGATCCACTAGAATTAGATCCACTTATACCACCCGATACTCCACATGTAGCCGTAAGCTTAACTAGAAGATGTACTTCCCTATGTCCCAATAGTAGTACTGAACTAAACTCCTATAGTCTGCGTGGTGGTACTACTCCCAGAAGTGAGTCCAAAATTCTGTGTGCTTGAATTCTATGTTGATGATGCACCTGAAAAAGGTACCTCCAAACAACAACAAAGACATTTTCCCTGCCATGGATGTACTTTCTATGTGACTTACTCTTGCTTCCCTACTACCCAAATTAGCTTATTGACTATTGGATGTACTAGATACTGGAAAACCAAGCACAAGGGCTAGGTTTCAGGTAGATTTAGATGCATGCCTACAGCCCAAGTCATCTCTAATAGCATGCTCCCTTATGAGGATGAGGAGGGTTCCCTGTCATGCTTTCCCAAATGGGGAGTTCCAGATGCTTTGGCTCCACACCTTCTGCATGAGCTCCAAATCCTTCACGAGCCATCTCTCTCCTCAATGCCATCCACTCTGTAATATCCCGCTACTTCTCCATTTCCCTTTTGTGTGCCTTATTGTACTCAATCCTCCTTTCTTCTCTTTACTTTTCCACCGTTAGGTCTTCTATATTTCACCAAACCTAATCCCGCCCTTTACGTGTGGTGGGGTTTAGCTAGCCATCGGTTTTTCTTCCAAGTTTAGGGTCACCATCAAGATCTTGATCACCAATGGAATTCCTTGCAAGTAAGTTCCCCTAGGATAACGTAAAAATTAGAACTTAGCTACCTCTAGACAAGAATAAGTGGAAATTGAGTACTCCAAAATATAGCTATTCAAAACACCACAGAACCAAGTATCCACAGTGCATGTCCAAATCATATCAGCATCATAGAGGACCTGAAATTCTTCCTACATCTAGACAAGTGTGTGATACCTCTAATTCTGTTTAGACGCATAAGCAACCAGCCACTCATATAGTTCTACTGGGAAAATAGCAAAGAAGCTCTCATACAAATAGTCATACAGATTTTGTTCCACCCACACGTGTGCATCAAACTCAGATCCAATGTTAAACGTATGTGTGTACTCTTCTTCCAGATATTTTATCCACTCCTCAACACTTTCTAAGGTCAACCGATACATCTTGATCATGAACCATCTAGAAAAAAACTGAAAAGAGGTCCGACGATGGAACCAATGATGTAGCCTAGCAATAACCCAAGTGCACTGGCACATCACCTAGCCTAAGATGAGCACTCACTCGAAGTGTGCAAAGGTACCATGCCCCTCTTTAGGGTTGCTTGTAAAGGATTTCAGCGTGTTGAAGATAGAGCATATTCAGAACCATAATAAGCACAAACATTCCACATAGCATAACCATTCAATAGTGCAAAACCAGATCTAGATCTTAAGGAATCATGAATTAAACAATAACTATGACAAGATTGATCATACAAGAACCAATTACAGTCATGTTAGCACCTTATCCATCCAATATACTCCATTATATTTAACATTGTAAAACATAGAAGATTCTTACATTATAAAATATTACCATAAGCTATGCACGCATCAGATCTAACAACATAACTCTATAATAATTGTGTGTCTCGGTGTCTCTCTTTAACTACATAGACTAATACATACTTATAGGAGTGGGGACTTACCCTTCACTACCTACGGATTTCCTAAAATAGGTCACATACTTAAAATAGCCATGTTCCTTTACAATAATATGAACACATACAAGTGCGCTAATAATAGATCTTCTACGGTTAACTAACAGTAGTAATCCTATTATTATCCCAAACTCATGCATGGTGCTTAGTAAATGCTCATCCCCAAAATAGCATTTGTGTGTCGCGCAAGTCTTCATCCCATTGTGTGCTCCACATGCTATCTCCAAAAATAACCGTAACCATGAAAATGGCTAAGTCCCAAATCAGCTTTTCATGACAAGGGTTTCCTTCCCTATCCTTCCGCACCTTCAAATGTGCCTTGTTCTCACCCATGAATCTTCTGTGTGTCCTTAGAACAATATTTTCTACTCAACATTGACCACTCTTCTTGTGGCGTTACTCCATCAAGAGTGATTGTGGGTACTCTGTTCAACAAATAGACTGATGTATTTGCTACTTCATCCCAGAATGTCTTTACTAGTCCAAAATCATCGATCATGCATCACACCATTTCCATGATAGTACAATTTCTTCTCTCAACAACACCATTATGTTGCGGTGTGTGTGGAGGAGGCATTTTTCGATGAATCTTATGAGCTTGTAGGTATTATTTGAACTCATCACTGGTGAATTCCCCCTCAATTTGAGTAGAGAGTTATGATGTGATGACCAGTTTCATTCTTAACAACCACTTTGAACTTCTTTAAGTTCTCAAAAGCTTCACTTTTCTTACGAAGACAAAAATCCACATTTTTCTTGAATATTCATCAACACAAAGCATGAAGTACTGAAATCCAGAATGAATCGGTTGCATTAGACCACAAAGATCGGTATGAACCAGATCAAGCTTACCATGAGCTCAAAAATTACTCTTTTGGAATGAAGCTCAGTGTTGTTTTCATGTTAGGTAGTGAGGAAACTTGTATGTATCCTTTTGGAGAGATGGTAATGCTTTTACCATATTGTGCTTTGGTGAAGTGTCTTGAGATACTAAACCGATATGACCAAGTCTTTGATGCCACAACCATGTGTAGAGGTAGATTTCTTAGCCACAAGTACTTGATGTTTTATGTGGAAAAAATCAAGCTGGAACATGCATCCCACATTGGAGGATTTTATAACTATTTTTGAGCCTTGTGATTTGTTTCAAATTAAACACATTTTATTTTTGGGATGACTATAAAAGTTAATTTTCAAGTTGTGATCTAGGAGTTGAGTGACTGGAAATAGATTTTTAGTCAACCTAGGGACATAAAATACATCTGATAATCTATATTTGCATGAACCAAGGGGTAGAGAAATGTTCCCAATCCCCTGAACTTTATATGAAGAATCATCACCTAACGAAACATGGTTTTTTGAAGGTGTGTCCCTCATTAAAGTAAACTAGTCTCTATGGCTAGTCATGTGTCGAGTGGCTCCCAAATCAACATACCAGACATCACTAGATGATTTAGAGGGTTCACTTGATTGAGAAGTGTATAAGTAGTCTTGATGATCTCGAATGTTCTTCTTGCTCAATAGTATTTCCTTCTTGATAGGGTTTTCTTTTCCAGCTCCCCTTTTTATGCCCTTGATTGTAGTTAAAATGTCCCTTATGAGATTGTTGGTGTTGAGGTCTAGAATTACTTGATGAACATTTCTTGTATGTATTATACCAACAATCTTTTAATTCATGTCCTCTTTTGCAGATTGGACATTTCTTCTTTTGTTATTTTTCCCCTTTGATGCTGATTTTGGGACTTTGATAGGAATTAGGTTTTCCTTTTCCTTTTCCTTTCCATTTATGATGAGAAGAAAGTGCCTACTTCTCTTCATCATATTTATTGTATAGGGCTTCCTCTTGTTGCAGTAGGTTTACCAACTTGTCAAAACTCACTCTCACATCTGACAAGTTTCGTGTTGTCACAAAAATGTGGTATGAAGGAGGGAGGGCTCTCAGAACAATGGGAATGAGAATGTCATCAGTGCCCTCCTCTCCTAAGGCTAAAAGTGAAGCCCTCAACTCTACAACTCTTCAAAGGAAAGATTCTATTTTTTCATTTTGTTTAAACTTCAGTGTGTGTAATTGACTTTGTAAATTCAATATGACATTCTTGTTTTTGGCCTCGTATACTATGCTCAACTTATCCCATGCTTCTTTGGCTATTTTGGCATCTCGAATGTGGGGTTACACATCATCGGACACTCCAAATAAGATGATTAGCTTGGTCTTATGATCAGATTTATCAAACTATCTCTGTTGTGTTGTATCAGTTGTTGATTTGGTTATTGTACCATTCACAACAGTCCAAATCTCTTCAAACTCAAGTTGTGTCTTGATTTTTGTCTTCCATGTTGCATAGTTATTTCCTCTAAGTAGTTGTGAATCTAGAAGAAAGAACTTGGGGGTGTTGGTGCCCATTTTACAGAATCAACTGATAAAGGGTAAGGCTCTTATCACTCCAAGTATACGGTCTCCCAATCTATATATTGTCATTCTGATATATCGAACCTTTCTATATACGCGCCCTTTCGATATACCCGTTGGTACATGGAAGAAGCTCGCCATTTATATATACCCGAGGTACGTGAAAGAGGCATTAACGTACATGAAAGAATTTGATACATGGTACCAAGATAGTACTGAAAGGGAGTCGTGTCATTATTGACACTTTGGTTCAAAGAAATATCCTCATACGCGTGCATAACTTTTTTATATACTCAAATAATTTATCGATCTGGATTTAAGTTGAGCAATCATTCATAGATGGATAAGAGGGCTCAAAGTGTGTGCAGTGTGTCCTTATTACTCCCGTCGATTTAAAGGGTTGATGATCGGACAACATTATTTCATTTATATTAAGATTAAGTGTAGTAGTAGTCATGACGACTTTACCTATAAGCACTTCCCGGATGCATTGTTTATATCGAATGTTGTGAATGAGATCGAAGATCTCGTGAGTGATTCAAAACAAAAAATTTCATATTTTTTAGTAAAAATCTGTGCTAGTTTTACAACAGTTACAATGGTTTGTGGTTGAATATGGCTACCTGTAAATTAGTACAATACACTAAAGCATATAATTACATTCAAAATTATGAAAAATTGAATGACAAGATTTTTGTTTTGTTTTGCGTGGCTCTGGTGGCCTCCAAAGCACAATACGACTCTTTGAGCAAAAGACCATAAAAATATGGCTCAAAATGAAGTTTTCAGATACCCCTCCTTTGGTAAAAAGTGCTTAGAATCAAAAAATATGCATATTAGGAGAATTTGTTTTGACCCTTTATAGGGTTTTCTTCGCTAAATCTGGCAGTGGGTTTTGTTATAACTAATGGCTTTAACGGTGGTTTTGAGCTATTTATACTACCACGCTTGGGGGTAGCCACCTTGAATTTCAAAATTGTTTTAAAAAATTGGCTTATGTGGCCATTTACCCAATAACCTCCCACACCTATGTCATTGTCACTAACCACACTAGCACCATATGTGCTTATGCTATGAAATGAAGTACGTTATATTTAAACACTTTTAAAAAGAATATCCTTTTGAAAGAATATGGGGCGTCGTCTAAGGAGACCACATGGTGAGTTACGGGAGGGAGGTAATTAGGTTTTGCTGCTAAAAATGGATATGTCACTTGTTTATTGAAAACCACCTCTTCGTAATTTGTGATTGTTTGAACCACCATGCTTCTTTGATTTCGGGGTCTCCATTTTTTTGTTTGCTCGGCCGCTTTATGAATTTAATCACTATTTTTGTATTGATCTTCCACCATTCTTTATTATCTTTGGTTATAGGGTATGCGTGGAATGTTGCTCGTGGCTTGGTTGGCAGGAGTTCTCGTCCCTCTATGTTGTGGAGTTTTGTTTGCAGGATCTACTCACTCAACAATGGTTTTTATTCAAATGGCTCACCAAAAAATGATGACCCAACCGATGGTGTGCAACATGTTTAGCTCGTCTTGTATTGTTGGGGTCATTGTTTTGTGTAGTAGGAGGTCTACCCAATCCAAATGGAGGTAGCCCAATCAATACATCTACTTGGTTTCGTTGATTGGAGGTCGGTCATTTGGAACCTAGCTTTGTCACATTTTTGGAGGGCTCAACGAGATGTGAATGGACTATGTGTAGGGGGCTCAACCCAAGTTAAACTCAACTGGTGCAAACCTAAAATCCTTCACTACTCAAACATACTCCAATACACAAACAACTTGTTCTTTACATTTAGTAGAAGTACCTCCAATTTAAAGGCAACTAGTATTAGCTATAGCTAATACTATCACCAAATTCACCTTTAATATTAGAAGTAAAATTGCTAGTTAGGGAATTTTTGTTTAAAATTTAACTTCTTAGGGAGCAAATTTTTCTGGTGCAGGGGCACCAAGGCAAAAAAATGCTTTACAAACAACTGGAGAGTGGAAGGAGGTTTTAGGGATGCTTTGGGTGTTCTAGGAAGTTCTTAAAGGCAACATAGGATCTCCTCGAGTGCATAATATTCTCCAAAAAAATTCTTCCTCTCTCCAACCTTTTCTACTTCACAAGTCTAGATTCCCGCTCTATTATCAAGTGTAAATTATAAACAGGGATGAAATCCTGGTTAATTTATTAATGTTCAATCAAATCATATAAAGAATGTATGACAACAATACTTATAGATATTACATAGTCATGTACATACAAAATAAGGAGTTGCAACTATGCAAAAAATATAATCCTGTGTATAGAAAACTCCAAGTATATAGTTTCAACTATATAACAATTTATAATAATGACAAAAGACTTATACGGGAATACTATTCCCAATTACAAATAATAAATGGTTATTAACAACTTACCATTAATTAATAATTAACTAAGGTAAATGCATAAGTAACCAAGGTAAACTAAATTTTACCTAACACTATGCACCAATCATGACATCTAAGCCTTATGCATCTCTCAAGTCTAAAGCTACTTATGCACCTAGTTATTCTATTCACACACGACCTACATAAAAACCTTGTTGTACTCATCATTCCATTAGCCAACCATATTGACCTTAGTCCCCTACTCAGGAACCCATTCCTCTAGATGTTATTCATCTCCTTTACCACATCGGTCTTACTCACGTGCACATAGTTATTTTCCTACACCACCAATCCTAGATCATGGTCACATGCCTTTGTTTCCTCGAATATCGGGTAATGGGACCTCACCATTCATTATCATTGGATAGTCTTCATTCCCTTACACCCTTGATGGAATTACACTTTCTCCCCCCTCTTCCATCATTATCGGTCATCTCTAGTGTCAACTCAACACTTCACGCTCCGCTTCATGTCTAAAATTTCTACACATGCTTACTTCCTTAGTACACACATTATAATGTCATTACCTAATGATGCACTCTAGTGATATGGTTCAAACTTGAATGTTGAGGGAACTCTTCATCAATTAACCTCACATCATCTACATTTCACACTCAATGCTTCATGATACATCTTTTCTAGCATTTACTCTCACACAACACACTCAATTCCCGATGACACATTTTTTTATATGGCTCATTCTTGCCTACCGAGGGGGAATTTATAAATGAACCTCATCTCATACACATCTGATGGGGGGAAATGTTATTCCTACTACTACCACATCTTACATATCACACCATCACACTCACACAACATTTACATATCTTAGTTGCATTTAATTTTGTTCTCTTCTACTACTTACATGTTGCACTTTTCTTACTATGCTAGACGGATTGTTAGTATGTCATTATATTTTTCAATATATACATATGTGTTCATTTGGTATCTTGACGTGAATGCAATACCTATTATAAAATTTATACATGATGCAATATTCTCAAAAAAATCTTTACCAATCCCACTGAGGCTCCTGGGGGCATTTACTCTTGTTAATATCATACTTTACACATCACATGTTCTATCATTTTAGTACTTACTATTTCAGTCACTATCACTATAATTGTCACTAATATATACACACTTTGACATACTATCTATCTTTGTAACATGCTCACAAATGCTTCATGTGTAGTATTTATCTTGCAAGATCAATACAACCAAGGTTATCTTCCACCTTTTTCTTACTATCGTTTTCTATTATTCACAGGATTTGCCTTATGTCTTGTTTGATCATTATATGATTTTGGACACTTTGGCCTTGATTGTCTTGTGACATTGTAGGCAATGTCCCATGTTTGAAATCCACTTTTGCGGTCCATCTTATCTTCATAGTTGCTTGTTACATTGTCTTCTCTTACATGCTATTTATTTTTACTAACTCTTGTTACTAACCTACATTGTTTAAATGTGCCTTGGTTTCTACCATGTGCATCCCCTAACCCCTATAGGTATCCACTTTAGATATGAATATCGAGTATCAAGTCCTCTCGTTTGGACCGCATTCTCCTACGCTTGTTGTATGCACCCCAAACGAGGGGGGCATCTATTAGGTGTAAAAATAACCCCCTATATCAACTCGTGAGCTATAGTAAAACACAACATAGTAAAAAAATAACACAAGAACATGTTATAGATTAGCTTAGAAGCATTCTTGCATATAAAACACAGAAAGTAGAAACTAGTTCCCAGGACTTTGACAATAGTGATGGGTGCTTGTCTCCTCTTAGGTGTTTGTGTCTTGGGGGTAAAAATATTCATTTTCTCACTTCAACATAGTTTACAACAATCTTCATATCAGTTATCCAAGAGTAGGAACTTGTCTCTAGGTACAAAATTCAGTCTATCATCGGTGTCACATTTTAGTTTACAATTGGAAAAATTGAAATAATCCGAACAAATAAGGGATGTACCATTTGTAGTGGTGCTTATTTGGGAAGCATCATAGAAGGAGAGAAAAGATAGACCTCTCTCCCCAACACTTTTCTCTTTCGTGTGATCGCCAAAAAATTGCTCTTAACGTAAGATCACTCAAAAACTTGTCATTAACATATAATTCCGAAACTCCATGAAAATAGGACAATATTCCTATCTCATACTCTCTTACATATCAGGTGAAAGTTTTCCTTTTACACTCTCTTTACATACGTATACACATGTTTATCTAATATTTTATATACAAAACTTTGACTACTCTCTTACTCTTATTTTACATGTCCATCCTTAATACACAATAAGAAGAAACTCACATCAACAAACACAACATGATACTATGCATACGCTTCACCCCTAGGGTCAACTTTCCTTTCCTAGTCCCCATGCTTCATAGTGTGATCACTTCGTGCTTCAGCTTGTCCACTCGGCATGTCATCGGCTACACTCTTCTCTATAGGATCATAAGGTACACATCTTCTATCTACTTTATGCTATCGAGTCTTAAATCAAAAACATAAAGTGGGGGTAAAATGTAGACACAAAATCTATGCACTTGGGTATATTTCTAGGTCATAGAGCGTACTAATATATGCATGATTCCTAAGCAAGAAAACTAGTAATTGACAATGAATTTCAAGCCTTTTTCTTTATTTGTTATAATTTTATTGGCCTTACAATCCCAACAACCCTATTTATTATTTGTTTGATTTATCTTTCATGGCCTTAGACACTAGCACCTAGGCACTCCTGTCCCTCCTCCCGAACATTCATGACCCTTTCTCCCCTTTTCTCACTCTTTTGGGTATATTTTTCTTATTGGGAATATTTTATATTGTTGGGTCGGCCTTTCAATTTTCAATTACGAAATTCAAACAAAAGAATTATAAATATACATAGTCATATCTCTCAAATAAGGGGCCAAACACTAGCATTATATACTATCACCTAATATTTCATCCAAAGGCATAAGAAAATCACAAAGCATCCATCTAACACATTGAATCAAGGGAAAATGGATGCACTCTTCTACATCCATAACATAGGAGGGGGAGTCTATTCTATTCCATTTCACACATTCTACACATTTGCTACATTCTAGATCTAGCATGTTATCATTGTGTAACTTGTGCAAGGGCATCCTAGGGCATGACTACACACACTTTCACACAAAACTACATGGAGTTTGAAATGTAATGCAACACTTAGTACTAAGTCCACTCTTTGGGTGACTACGGGGTCAATATGACTCAGATTCTACATATTATTTTATTTGTGGTTTGTGGACATGTGCAGTAGACAAGTTGTTTAACAGGTTACATGTACATTTGGTGATAAAGGAGTGAAATTAGAGCGAAAAATAGAGACTAAAAATGAATCTCCTCATGCATATAATAGACTAGATCCTGATCATTCACACATACACTAACACCTATAACAAACACTAGCACCCAGGTGCTCCTGTCCTCCCATGGGTTCTCTTTTCTGGCATATTCCTAAGTTTTAAAACCTCTAGTGAGCATCAATGACACTCTTTTCAATCTATTCCAAAAATTACCTTACCTATATCACCTCCACATCATCCACAAATAAACTAAGTCTCTTCATATCCCTCTCTTTCTTATGGTTTCACAATGTTACTTGTCCATTTACTATATTTTATCATTTGTACATCATACACTACAATAGTTAATACTTTGAAATTATATTTAATTCAATTTATATTAAATCAACATGATGTAGGAGCATCATTCTATCTATCTAAATAAACCATGAAGACATAAATTATGGGTTTTTTAGGTGTGTTCATGAGTCCTAGGAGTCATTAGGTGTCAGTATGTGTGGCTAGTCTGGTTTTAGGCCTTTCAAATTTCAAATGGAGCATTTCCCTCCAATTTGCAATATTTGAATATTTGGGCCATTTTGGCTTGTTGAAGTTGTTTTAAACATTATTGAATCTTGGAAACTATGTAAAAGGGTGGAATGAGGAAACAAGGGGTATTAGGACCTTTCTAGGGTCACATGTCATGAGAAGAGCTAGTCATGCTAAACTTAGGCCTATTAGGTACAAGTAACTCCCTTGAGTAGAATCTCATCATAAACATACTTATAACTAAAAAAATGAGAAAGTGACTTGAGAAAGGGGTGAGAGGGAGAACATAGGGTGCATAATGTAACTATTTTCACTCATTCTACTAGGGTATGAATCAAGTATAAAATTTAAAAAAAAAAGAAAAGAAGAAAAATCAGTTTTGGTGATATCTTCTTGCATGATTTTTAGTAACTAAGTTTTTGTTAGATTCTTAGATGGTTCTTGTGTTTTGTCATTGTGCATGTAAGTGATTCTTGATCTCAGAATGAAGGTAAGGATATCTTAAGCTTGGTTATGAGCATTGAGTTCTAGTGAATTGATCTTGGTGTTTTCTTGTGTGTTTATTTCTCTTTGATATTTGGTTGATCATCTTATACATGGTGGTAGAGTATTGGAAAATTGTGTATGTAAGGACAAGAGAAATATTAGTACTTGTAAAATTATGTGAAGATCCTTCTTAGTTGGTTTTGTTTATTTCTTTGTTTGTGTGCTATGTCCATGTTGGAACAACTGTAAGGTCTTGTAATAGTGGCGTGAGCCTTAGAAAATAAGAAAAAACATATGTAAAGAAATCAATCCATGTGTTTGTAAGGAGATAAGACATTGGAATTGTATTTTTAGTATCTCTTGTGAGGTTCCTCTCGATTTCATGTAAGGCTCGAGTTGATTTTCTTAACTAAGCCTATCACAATTTTGTTAAGAAGTTTGTTTCGATAGGTGGATCAAACATGAAGGTTTCTTGACTTGCAGGAGAACTTGAAAGGTTTAGAGCCTCATGGAAGTGACTAAATACATGAAAACATTGAATAATTATTTACAAAGTGAATAAATCAACTTCCCTTCACTGTTGATCTTGAGGGTTTCGTACCATGTTTCAATGAGCAAGAGAGAAAGCTTTCACATGAAGGAAGACATTTAACTTGTTTGTCATGAATTTATGGTAAGATCTTCATTTTCACACCCACATTACAGACCTTCATGAAGAGTTTTATGCCTTGAATTGATTTCTAGTAATAATTATGGAAATAAAATCCTCCTCGGGAATGCATATGATACATATAGGGTTTCAATAGGCTAGGTGAAATAAAAACCTCTAGAAGTGATATTATACCTCAAAAAATTTAGTAACAACGGTGAATGTGTTTCAATTTGTTAAATAAATAATCTTTGGTTTTCATGGGATAAAAAGGGATATCTTATTGATAGTCTCCATTAAATCTTACACATACAATCTAAGGCCGAATTTGTAACACCGGTTTACAAAGGAGGTGCCCTTTCTTGTTGGATTCCATTCTCTAAGATTTGTAGGCATATAAAATGACTAAAAGGGTATTCAAATTTTCTTGAGAAGCATCTTGACCACACCTAAAAAGGAATATATGACTGATAAAGGACTGCCTCGACCTAGTAGGATGCTTAAGAGCTAACGAGGTAAAAGTTAAACTAGAGGGAGTGTATCCAAAGTTGGAGTTTGAGATTTAACGTACACCATTAGGTTCTTTAGAAAGAGTACACTTTGAAGTTTAAAAATAAATTGGGTACCTCTAAACCATCCCAACCATGGACTGAGACATGGAATTGGTCTTAAGGGTTTAGAAAGATGATTTTGAAGAAAAATAGAGAAAGGTGCTAAATTTATTTATCGTAACCTATTTTATGAACGATGTTATGTTGATGTGAACATGTGAGATAGGGTATGGAGGAATAAAAATGTTAATGAATGCAAAAGGCCCAATTTTACCTATTTGGAGACCAAAGTGCAAGAAGTTAGGCAAGGGTGTGTGGAGGTATGACATGGTAAGTGGCTATTCATTTTGAAATGATAGGGAATGGAGTTTAGGAGCTATGTTTTGCTTGAGAAATCTAGTTTTGGCAATTTGAGCCATTCTAAACTCTAGAACAAGACCACTAAAACAATGAACTCGATTGTACAAATGCTTTTGAGTGTTATTAAAATGGTGAGTGGATGAAAATTAATGGAGTTATGCATAAAAAAATAGTAGCACACACACATTCCTACATGGAAAATTATCCTTTGAATTCCCTTCCACTTCGCAATCAGTACACTAGAGTTCACTACGCGTCTTATGAGCTGAATTAATAAATAAAATTTCCAACTAAGTGGTCATTGATGCAATCTAGGCACCAAGGAATGTAATTTCCCTTGTGTCTATGCTTCCAACCGCTTCTATGTGAAATTTTGCTTCCAAAACCTCGCATGGGTCAATGAACATCCTATGTTATAGTGCCCTTCGGGAAGGTGTTAGCAAGCCTCCCAAAACCATTACACATGTTGGATTTGATGAATGTCATAGGAAAGTTTAGATAGTAAGGTTTTAAAATGTGCATCATATTGCGCTTAAAATCTTACAAAATCCTTGCTTTATATCCTTCAATGCACTAATAATCTGCCTTTTAAATTTAGGTATATGAAATTCAACCAAGAAAGTGGTGTGCAACGTATCATAATCCACTATCGTCTGGTGTGGATCATACTTCCAATACCAACTATGATTGAATATATGAAGTGTTGTATTTAATTGAATATCCTTTCAATGTTATGTTGTTATTCCCTTACCTCTCCATAATAATTCACACTTATGAACATGATATGCTACCTCTTTAACTCCCATATACTCTAGTATATGGAGTGACATCTTGTAATAAATATATGGATTCTAAGGTGGTTAATGAGGTTGTTATGCTATTTGTTTTGGTATTTTCCTAGAGTGGGGATGGATCCCGATCCCAAGCCTCCAATAGGTTTCCTCGTGTCTTGGATTTCTTGAGCCTCTTGATCCTCCTATCGTAGCACTGGGACCCATAGATGCACTACCTTGTGTCTTCGTAGTAGTGTTGAACTACACACCAACTATTTGTCCTAAAATTCCCCAACGGGAGTAGTTCTAATGGGTAGTATGCCTTTGCTCTATCCTAAAGTCATATATACCAAATTACTTCCAAAAATGTTTTTCCAAACATGAAATCTGTTGCACTACCATGTATGTTGCATTTATTTATTGTGCATCATGTGTTGATACTAACATGTGCTTACCCGTATCTCCAACACAATGTGGTGACCCTTGATTATCTTATTTCTCTCTGTCACTATAATGATCCTCTATAACAACTTCTAAATACCAAACACAAGTACAAGGGCTAGGGTCTAGGATGGGTCGGATGAATGCCAACGGTTATCATTATTTCCTCATACTCTCTCTCATCATATGCCGAAGGGGTCCTTTTGATATGCTTCCCTAATATTTGAAGGATATGATCATGAAGTCCCTTTCCTTCGTAGGGTTCTCATAATCTCCACACGACATCATTCCTCTTAATCTTATCTCATCTTCAAAGTCCCTCTCTCGGGCATCATTATGTCTCGCATAATATCGCTTCCCCTGTCTCTTTCTTCCGTTTAGACTAATTCCATTCTTCCCAAACCTACTTTATGCCCCTACGCATGGTGGAGTTTTAGTGTCCATAGGAAATTTCTCAATCCCAATCTCAATTATCAATATATTTGTTACTAAAGGTAGCGCACGTAAGTACGATCCCATTGCTTTGCAAAGAAAATGAAACTCTACTTATTTTGGACAAAAATACATTAAAATCACATACTCCAAGGTATAATTACACAACACACCTTCCCAAAACCATTTACAGCTCTTGTCCGTAGTTCATACAAATCATAAAGTTCTTCATACTTATCATCATTCCACACTTGCTTCTTTCTAGCCATACACCCATATTATGTGCATAAGTGCTAGTCATTCATATAACTCTACTAGGAAGAAACTGAAGAATGTATCATATAGATTACCTTCCACCCATTTAAACACATTAAAATCCCATCCAGGTGATGTATCTCTAATAAAAATTTTCTGGTCGTCATCCAACCAACACTCAATACTCTCTAGTGGGAGTTAGAATGCCATGTGCGTGCCACATCTTGATGAGCAGAAATGAAAATATGTACCCATAATGAGAACCAAAATGTAGTATTTTTATTTACCAATTCTTAATTGGGCACCTTAGCACTTCATTTAGATAAGGTCTAAATTCTCACCCGAAGCATGGGCAACCACCATGTCCCTCTTTAGTTACTTATCAAGATTTGTGTCAAGTATGTAGCCATTCATCTCATGTGAAATGATAACATTGTAATAAAAGCAAAGAAAGATACATACAAGGACATAACTTGAAAAATAATGTATGAGTACAAACAAATAACCAGAGAATCTTCAATAAGCTACCCATCATATATTTTATCCATTACATGTACTCAGATTTGATTGCATCCATGTGCGCATCACTTAAAGCTAAGCAATTACATACTCTCACACTATAACTACTTACCATACACCTCAAAGAGATGCGACACCTATTTATATACCGTGGGAGCTTGTCCTTCACCGCTTACATGTTTTCATTCTAATAATAGATGTCCTAAATATATTCCACATGCCTTTTAAACTCATGCTTTAACTCTAGGTAAAGTTATAAATAGCCCAACCTCATCCATGATTTGATCCTATAAATAGATTTCCTCCCGCATATGTTCTTCCTTATGTTTGTGATTTATCCTTTCTTTGTTTATTTTTGGATGTGCCTTGCATACTATGCCAAACTTTGCTTTTTCCTATTTTTATCGTTCACTTGAAATTTGGCTATGTCATATAACCTATGTGCATGGTTGGACCCTTGCATGCTAATCTCCTTCCCCCGCATACATACATTTCATGCACTAACTCGTATCTATTTTCTGTTTATGTGTGTGGTCTTCAACTTCCATGTGTGGCTAGTACTTGAACATTTTCTTTGCTCAACATTATCTATTTTTCATTGGATTCTAAAGTTTAGGGTTTTGTAATCTATTTTTTCTAAAATATGTAATTCTTTGATATGTTACTTTGATAGCTCCTTGGTAATGCATTCAACACAATTTTGTTAGATTACAAAGACTATCCTTGGTTTGTAAAGGAGGACCCTTCAACCCTTGTTTATCTATCAAAAATAAATAATAAATAATAAATTAATAATTAAATTTAATTAAATATCTAGGTAATAAATTATTCAATCCATGATTATAGTTTTAACTATGTGTAGAGATATTCAAAATTAATAAATAAATGCAGAATGAAAAAGTAAATTCACAAGTAAATAACAATATTGACACCAAATTTATAGTGGGGAAAACCATAGGTAAAAACCCCATTCATAAATAAAGCACTTCCTTTATTATAATTTTATATAGACTTTTACCCATCACCTCCACTTCCTCTTCGGGTCCCAAACTTTGTTTTTACAAAGAAATTTACAACAATGGAAATATATTTTCACAATCTATACTCTCATGATAGATCCTCCTATTAAATAGGTGTGTGATTTGGTTTTACATGGGTGTAACATTTAACTCTTCATTAAATTAAAACAAAATATTTAATTTAAAATTTCCACTTAATGTAGAAAGGGGACCTGAAAACATTTAGTAAAGTTTATAATTAAAATTTAAATAAGGGATGTGAAGCGGTGGCCCACCTAAATGGTGTCACCACTTAATATTATCACCCCAACATCAATTAATTGTGTGGAAAGTTTCTATGTCAATTACTTAGGATAATAGTCTATACACAAAACTTTCTTTTATCCTTTGTATGTCCGTGATAAATGAAATTTATGACCAATAAAAATATTGAAATTAATTTTCAAGGTATTTAATGCTAAAGTAAAAATATATCATCAAAATAAATGTGGGGATATGTTTTCATTATTTATATATTATTATTCAATTTCCAACATATTGCACATACAAAACTTTGTGCAATGGTCATAAAGATTCTCTAATAAATCATTGATATAAAACATAAAGACACCGTAAATATCCTTATGCTCTTATACCCATAAACCCTACTTGAAATTCAAATAATATTAAGAAAAACTAATATACTAAAAAATTATGTTCTATAAATATGGGACACTACAATTTGAATGAAAAACATTACATCAAATAAGAAGACTAAGGATGAAACTATAACATGTATATGAATGACAAATAAGACAAGAAACTATATTGGTATACAAACAAAAATCAATGATGAGAAATTATAGTTGTAAATAAACCATGGATGGACATTATAGAGAAGAAATTCATCATTAACAAAAATGAGAAAAATACATTCTCAAATTGCTTTATTAGTATTATATTAAAATGATTTAGGAATACATGACACATAAGATTTTATCATCAATAAATAGTGAAGATAATTTTTTTATTAGTGGAAAAAGAGGGTTGAGGGGACCTTGTACAAAATAGGAAGTTCCAAGAACCAAGAAATGAGTCAAGGGTATAGCCATTGAATCCAAGTTAAAGCAAAAACATAGATAAACTAACAAATAATATTATCCAAACTAACAACTTAGAAAGTAATCAACACATGAATTAAACACACAAAAACAAATCATTCTTTAAGTCTACCACCATATGTATGCAAATTGTTCCACTCTTTAACTCGTCTTCAGCAATGGTTGCAATATTCAAAAGTGTGGTTCAATGGATACCTTCCAAACACATGAATATGATTTCCTTCATTTTCAAAATTTCTTGCTCCATAAGATACATATTTCATTTGCATTCTTTAAGTCTTCACTGAGCACTATGGCGGTGAGCTTATCCACTTTCTCTTGGAGTTCCCTCAAATCGATGGACACCATAATGATCTTGTGCCTATTGATGTCAGTATCCAATCTATAGTTTTCAAACTCTTTTTAAAAGACATTTGATTTCACCACAGAATCTTGGGAGTAGTGAACAATATTTTTTGAGAAACTTTGAGAGCATGAAGGCTCTCAATAGCCTCATCAGTGTTGTGGGATCGTTTATTAGGAGTATCTTCCTTTTCCATCCTTAAGGGAGGGATAACCTCATCTATTCTTCCAATTCATTACAGTATCCTCTTGAGTCTCTTTTTTCCCAACCCTACTACTATCCATCTGGTCACATCCATCTTCTTGATCCCCAAACTAAGAGCTAACTTCAATGTTCTCCTATTTACCAGAAGCATCTTCCTCTTTCCTTTTCTTCCTCTCATTTTCCTTAGCCAAACTAGATCTCATCCTTTTAGCCACCACTTTACCATCATCCTCTAGTCTAGGGTTTCCGACTTGGCACCAAATTTTTCACTTTTCCCAATTATGGGAGTCCTATCTTAACCAAGGATTTAAGAAGACCTTGATGTAGGGGAAAGGTAAAGGTACCTTTATGAACCTACTCCATAGACTTAGCCAGAGAAATATAAAGAAAATTTGGGAAATTATACAGTCTGCCATTTCTAATATGGTTTAGCATGGGAAAATGGTAACCATAAACCACCTTGAAATGACCTTCAAGTGTAATGTATGACATAAGAAGAAGGGAAATTTCATCATAAGGGGAGGAAAATCCTCTCTATCAATTCCATTGAAGTGTTGCTTTAAAGTACCCTTACCTTGCATAAAATTGTCCACCTCTAGGCTATAATCCGATTTGGGTTTGTACACACACCTACCCTCCAGAGAAAGACCAGTGAATTTGGAAATAAACCTCGGTGAGATTGTGAAAGAGACACTCTAAACATAGACTTGACCTTCATTCCAAGAGCTAGCAACCTATGAACTCAGATCTTCATCATACCCATTAAATTTTTTAAAAAAATTAACTTAACAACCCATATTTTTCTAATAGTGTAGTAGCCTCCTTGAGATTTATGACATGGTAACTGGCTCTATTCTCACTAAATCCCCCCCATTTTGTTGTTAAGGCCCTTCTTTCTAACCTTTCAACAATTGTTTTCCCCTCCCTGACTCCTTGAAACCAATTTCACAACTCAGGATCGAGATTTCCAAGAAAATAATTAGAATATACACCCCTTCTTTCCCAACTTTGGAGTAATGAGACATAATTTTGGCACGAGTATAACATGTAAATCCATTATTTCCAGATTCACTTTCTTATCAACATCATAATTCTTGGTATTCATCATGATAGGGGCATGGGTTTGGGGTCATAGTCCCCTTCAAGAATTCTAAGTGTATGTTCATCCAAACTAGCTAAATTATCAACCACATTAAACTCTTTAGCCACCACACCCTTGTTTGCAAAGATATCAGCCATACTATTTCCTTCACGGTATATATGTTTAAAAGATATGGAAGTGAAGGAAGTAATTATCCTTTGGAACTCTTTATGAAATCTTCTATAGTCAAAGAAATAGAGTTTTTGCCTATCATACATAAGAGATTATATTCAAATAATCACCTTCAAAAATCAAATATTTAAAACCTCTCTCTTCCACTAGCTTAACTCCCCAAAACATCATTACCTTAGCCACATGGTTCATTTGTATTCCCAAATTAAATAAGTAGGAAAGAATAAAGTTACCTTTGAAATCTCGAAAATACCACCTCCACCTGCTTTCCCTAGATTCCCTTAGCTGCTCCATCAAAATTTATCTTTATGAAACCTTCCAGGGGACTAATCCATTTAATTCCTTCTCTTGGATTACTTTTCCTTTGGCTGATTAGTACATATGTAAGAAGCCAATTACTCAAAATATGTTTTTCTCTTTCCACTATTTCCAATTCTTTATTTTTAAGGATAGAGAAATTGTTCTTAACAACTTGTATACATATTTTAGAAATAATCTTGTTAGAAAGACTCTTCCCTTTGAAAATTATCCTATTCCTTTCTTTCCATACCTCCCACAAAAGGTGTCCAAGGCTCATGATCCAAATATTCTTTAGACCTTGGCTCTTGAAAGGGAAACACCATTGGACCCAAGCAGATTTGACCTCATTTGGGCTTACCCACTTAACTAAGAACAAAGAAAGGATAAAACATGATTTGGAGAGAGAAAGTATAGTCCATAAACAAATGATTGACCATCTCTATATTATTTTCACATAAAACACATATTGTTAACCATGTGGAAACCTCTTTTAGTAAGATTGTCAACAGTTAGAATCTTATTGATCACCGTGAGCCAACTGAACATGTTAACCTTGGGAATGATATTTTTATTCCAAATTTTTCTAACTAATGCATCCTCCTCACTAACCTCTCCCTAAAAAAATTGAGCATAGGTAGATTTGACTGAGAAAATACCATTTTCTTCCTTGTACCAAACTATTTTGTCTTGATCATTTTTTTGTTGTAGGACAACTGGTTTTGAAGGAAGTCATTAAAACTTTCCATTTTCCTCAGTAAGGTCATGTCTATCCAACTCCACATGTTTCCAAGTCTGAAAAATCCCTTCTTCCAAACAAGTAGTTATTTACCATAATCCCATATTTCACTTCCAACATCTTAGATATTAGAGGAAATTTATCTTCTAACTTAAAGTTTCATCAGCCCACTTGTCTTTCCAAAAAAATTTTAGTGTCATCTCCTATTTTCCATTTGCATCCTTTTTCCATAATTTCCTTTGCCCAGTTTATGGATTTCCAAATACTTGACCCATTGAAAGAAGAAGGTTTAAAATCCATCTCTCATCATTGGCATCCTCCCAATATTTCTTTTTTAGATCTTTGTCCAAGCCCCTTCTTCACTAATTAGTCTCCATCCAATTTTGGCTAATAAGGATTTGTTCATTTTAATCCAGTCTCTTAGGCCTAAACCACCCATTTTTTGGTTTGCACACTCTTTTCCATGCCACCAAATGAATATGATCCTTACTTTCAGTTCCACTCCATAGAAAATGTTTTTGAATACTTTCAAGTTTTTTCAGCAATTTTCAAAGGAAGCTGATAAAGAGACATCACATACATTAGGAGACTTTGAAGGGAAATTTTAAGAAGCATGATTTTCCTGGCTTGTGATAGAATATTTTCTTTCAACCTACAATTTATTTTCAAACCTTTTGATTAGGAAGTTCCATTCCCCATTGAGGGGTCTCTTATCTCTAAAGGCATACCCAAGTAGAAGGAGGGAAGAGATTTGATATCACATCCAAGAATTTCAGAAATCTTCTTGCTCCTACTATCCATAGTATTTAGGAAATAAATGGAGCTTTTTCTATAGTTCACAAGCTGCCTAAAACCTCCATGTAGTCATCTAACAACATCTTAAAATATTTCTTCTTCAGGACCAAGGCTTCACCCACTAATATAGTGTCATCTAAAAAATGTTGATGTGAGACATTATCCACTCCCCTGTGGGAGATATACCTTTGATCACTCCATTATTAGCTTCAAAATTGAGTCTCCTACTAAGAGCTTCAGCCATGAGAATAAAAAGAAAAGGGGAAAGTGGGTCCCCTTGCCTCAAACCTTGTGAACTTGGGAAGAAACCACAAGGGGCCCCATTGAGGAGAATAGAAAACCAAGCACTTGAAATGCAAGCCTTAACCAAACTCTAAAAAGAATTATCAAAGCCAAACTTTCTTAGAATTTTATCAAGGAAACTCCATGAAACCTTGTCATATGCCTTAGCCATATCTAATTTAAGGATCATAACAACTTTTTACTGAGTTTTTCCGAGTGAATAGTCTCTTTAATAGTAATGATCCCATCTTGAATTTTTCTTCCCATTACAAAACCCCCTTGTTGTTCAAAAATAATGGAAGGAAGGAGAGAATTATAACCAAAGGGAAAGAATCTTTGTGCAGATTTTATAAGTTGTATTACATAGACTTATAGGGTGAAAGTCTTTAAATTCCATAGCATTTCCACATTTTAGGAAAAGATCCAAAAAGTTGAAGTTCATGTCTTTAAGCATTTTCTTATGGTTGAAAAATTATTCCACCACCTTATAGACATCCTTTTTAATTATATCCCAAAAGTTAAAAGAACAAAGTCTGAAAACCATCCTAGGCTGGGGCCTTATCTAGACTAAGGTGCTTGACCATAAATTCAACCTCTTCCATAGAAGGAGTCACCGAGAGCATTTTGTTATCTTCCTCAAACACGAGGTTAGGAATGTAATTAAGAAAATAATTTTCCTTTTCCAAATTAGGACTACTTTGATTAGTCAACAGGTTTTTGAAGAAAGAAATAGCTTCATCTTTTATCTCTTCCTTATCTTCCAAAATTGGCCCCTCTATTTTTTTGATTTTGTCTATTCTATTAAAACTCCTTCTCTTGAGAGTGGTCAAGTGAAAAAATATTGTGTTTTTTCACCCTCTTTGAGCCAAGTTATTCTTTGATTTTTCCTCCAAAAAGTATCTTCCTTCGCTAAGATATTGTGGTATTTAAAAGAAGGATTCTTTCTTTTTCATAGTCTTCCATTTTTTTGCCTGAATCACACCTTTCACTCTTCATCTTGAATATTAAGGATGTCCATTTTTAGTTTGGATTTTCTTTGGAAGATGTTCCCAAAGCTCTTTTTATTCCATTTTTAAGATTCATTTTAACATTCTAAATTTTTGGATAATCTGAACATAGTTGTTCCTTGAACATTTAATTTCCACCATTCGTTAATGAGATATTTTAGCTCCTCACTTTGAAGCCACATTTTTTCAAATCTAAAAGGTGTTTTCCTTCTTGTAGGATCCTTTATTGTCAAGAGAATTGGGTTGTGATCAGATCCAATCCTAGGAAGAGAGAATAGAGAGATATCCTTCTTTAACCACTCTTCCAAAGCCAAGACCCTATCAAGTCTCACTTGAATAAGTTGGATCCAACTCTTCTATTTGACCAAGTATATCTACTCCCTTGAGATCTATATCCAAAAGATTAGAATTAAGAAGAAATTCATTAAAATCCTCCATCCCAATTGTATATACTCCATGGACCCCCCCTTTTTTTTAGGGAGAAATCGGGGTATTAAAATCACCAACCACTAACCAATCTGATCCAGAGATGATATTTTTGAATTTTAGAAGATGTTGCCACAATTTTTCCTCTCCTTATGTAGATTAGGGCATAAATATTAGAGAGAACCCATATTTTACCATTTCCCAAATTTCTCATCATGACCACCATATGATTACCTCTTTTATTAAGAGTGAACCCTCAAAGGTGGAAGGATTCCATATAATTTCTAACCCTCCAGAGGCACCATTAGAACTAACAACAAAGCCTTTGAGTTTTTCCAAAAGAACTTACAAGGAATTTAGAAAACTCTCCTCCTTCATTTTGTTTCTTGAACTGCTATTAAATCTAGATTTTGACTTTCTATCAAATCTTTAAGGATCCTCCATTTTTCGGGTTGTTAATCCCTCTTCCATTCCAAGAGATGCAATTCATTTTCTAAGATTGAATTTATTTTTCCTAAAGACCTTTTGATCCAAACATGTCTGTTTCCCTGAATCTATATCCTTTAGGTATTCCTTTTCCTTGATTCAATTTTATTAGGTCTATCCCTATTTTTTGTTAGGAGTCTCAACATTAATTAGGTTCTCACCGCTGACATCTTCCTTTTACCAGATTTTGAAGGTGTCCCTTTTGAAGATTCACCTTTGTTACTGGTGAAACCATTTTCTTATCCTTCTTTTCTTCCTGGTCCTTTTGGAAGATTTGTTTTACATTCAGAATTTCATCTGTTGTTAGATTTATCAAATCTCCAACTGTTTTATTTCCTTTCAAGCCTTTAGATTTAGTAGAATATTTTCTGTCATCTGGGCTTTGGGTCTGTTCCACAAAAATTCTTCTAAAATAAAATCTTTTGGTTCTTGTCCACCCTTGTTTCTATTCTCCATGTTGGGAGAGATTAAAATTAAATGGAAGGGTCTTTTTCTAACTATTTAAATATGGTGATTTTAAATACAAAGAAAATCAAGGTGGACCATTACTTAAAAATTAAGTTATATAACCAACAAAGATTAGAAAGGTAGGGTTTATTCACAAAGATGAATATCTAGGATGCGGTGTTATCGATCAATAGGTCTTAAATTCTATCTCAGAAGTGTATGTAGGATAAAAGACAATGTAGTTTTGAGATGAATTGTTCACACTAACGCTAATCTTGGTTTTTCCTTGAAACACTCACATGGATGCATGAGTAGTGTGCAAAGTGGATTCTTGGTGTGAGTAATGGTTTAGCCACAGATGCCTATATGGATTCATATTTGGCTGCTTCAAGAGGTAGGTAGCACTCATGTGGGGTATTCCATGTTTCAAATGTTGGACATGATATAGGAGATGGTTGGACGTGATGTAGGAATACTGGGGGCCTTATAAAAATCTAACGATGGCATCACTCAATTAATTCACACTACTTATGCTCGAATATTAGTGAATTTATACAAATCCCTATATCTCTAAGAATATTAACCTACAATTTGGAGGTAGTATTTGGATTCATAGGTTAGACTATGAAATACTAGATTTCCATTTCTATCATTTATTTGATATGGATCATTTTATTTGGAACTATGGGTTTGAT
Organism: Taxus wallichiana var. yunnanensis; assembly: GCA_018340775.1. Lineage (NCBI taxonomy): Eukaryota > Viridiplantae > Streptophyta > Pinopsida > Cupressales > Taxaceae > Taxus > Taxus wallichiana. Next base: position 644,727,759 of record CM031234.1, on the reverse strand, counting down.
AAACATACGAGTGGGTCTAGTTCAACTTGGTGGAAGGATTCACTTCCTTCCCATTTCACGATCAATGCTCCCACTAAACCTATCGATGATAATTATTCGCTGCTCTCTAATAAGTGCCCTTATAGGGCCAAATCTTCTTCTTGTTATTGTTAAGATTCCTCTTCAGAGCCTCTCGCATATTCTATACCCCTTGATGACTTTTCCACGGGTCTCACTTACGATGGCTAAGGAAATAAATTCCATTTCTTCTCCTTCTAAGAATTTTTACCGGCCCATCAATTTTATTGAAGTTTTTGTCCCATACGGCCCAATCCTATTATAGAAAATAATGCAAATGAGTGGATGCTTGTCCAAAGAAAGAAAATATATTTATCTAAGTTGGTCTTAGCCCTTTGTAATTGACTTACTCTTTGGGTTTACTTCATTTTTGTTGTTTCGAGCTATTGTTTTGTTTTTGATTTGGTTCTTCTTGTTGCGTGTTATATATGGTGGTCCTTTGGATGTTTATTTATTTTTGGGAAGAGCGATTCTTGTTGTTACTTTTGGACTTTATTGTTTTATCTAGGTTTAAGCCCTTTCCTTTGTACCTAGGTGAATTCCTAGTAAAAACTCCCTTTCACCCTTATCTAAAAAAGGAATTAATTCATATATTTTTTCTACCTATTTTTCATCATTTGATTGGCTACTTGGTTTGAAATTACTTTATGTGAATTTTCTATAAGGGATGTTTTATTGAAAATGTAAGTGGGAAAGTGGCATGTACTAGCTCCCTACTTTTCACATACCCTCACAAGTATTGGTACATACTCAACGATTGACTCTTCTCCTTAGAAGGTGGTTGGGTTTCAAAAACTAATATTTCTCCTTTTATGTTATCATTTTTTCAGTTATCTCTAATGATAAATTATTTGCAAATAGAAATATTAGATTTTGGTTAAATTTAACTAATCAAATAATCCACATCTACTTGATGTTCTCCTTCCTAACTCATCTTTGTCACACGCCATTCTCCCTAGCCATTAGATGGATTCCACCATAATATATATAAATACAAAAATATCACTTGAGTTACATAATATTAACAAAATTATGTCACAGTAATCCTTTACAATGAAAATATCTAACCCTAACTTTGCCCTTTGTGATGGTGATGATGATTTTTGGGTGACTCATCCCTCTCTACTCTCTTGTCATCAATCCAAGGGATTTATTATGGGTCTAATGACCATTATTTTTATCGATCTAATTCAATGGAATATCCCATGTCCGAGAGGGTCCTTCTTAATCTATTCTCTTTTCCCACACTACTTCTAAAAATTCCCTAAAACTATATGTTAATGGGCATATGAGGAAGATTATGATTAGTGGTGAAGATTTTGGCTCTACATATGCTCCCCTACATCCCCACATAGCCCATTGGTGATAACTTGTGATATGGATATCGATGCACCAAAGGATCCTATCCAAATGACTCCTAAGTATTTTATAGAGGTTTAGGTAGAACACAACAAATTACTATGAAACCATTAGGGATGGGAAATTAAACCCATATGTGATACTACAAATAATTTGGAGGAATTGTTTATTAAAGATAAATGGATCATTTTTCAAGGTATAATTTTTAAATTTCAATGGATTTTGGCCTTTTAAGCTCCGTAAATGGATCATAAAGTAATGAAAACCTAGTTTGAAAGGTAAACTAGAAATCTGCCCTAGTTCTAAGGGAATTTTTGTATGGTTTTTAATTTCAGTGAGGATAGGAATGAGGTGTGCCAAAGACAAGTGTGGGTTTGGAATTACCACCTTCTTCTAATGGAACGTTGGTATTCAAATTTATATAATCTCATTGAAGCCTTTAAAATTAGGACAATTTAGGTACATGTGCCACACCTCCCATTCCAATTTTGGGTTGAGTATTACTTGGTAGTAATAAAGAATACATTAGGTGAGTATTAGTTGATGGATTCCTTTACAAACATAACATCTCATACTAATTTTACTCGTATTCTAGTTAATTATGATAAATCAAAATATTTAACTATTAAATTGAACTGAAAGTTTAGGATCATTCTTTGTCTCAACCTCTTTCTTATGAGGGATTACCTATAGATGTTTTTAAATTGTTTACTTGACTACAAACCGCCATATCTTTAAATATAATTTTATAACATCATGGTGGAAGGACGTCATTACCACCTTCTTAAAGTGAAATAAGCTACTAAAGATGATTCTAAATGATTTGAAATGGATACAACATGAGGGACTTAGGATACTCTTAAATCGATCCAAAAGAATTGTATATTTAGAGAGCTAACATCCACTTCTTCGAGAGGGTATCGAAAGGAATGGATGTCATGGTAGAGAATAATGAAAATAATCATGCAGAATTGAAGGATTTTTTTGGGATCTAGGCCATCGGGGACTTGGAATTTTTATCCTACTAGGTCCAAATTTTTAGGATCTTTGTAGTAAATAAGATTGGACCGTGGTAAACAAGAAAAAGGACACCATGTAAGAAGGCACCGAATCGACTAAAATTATTTTACGCTCCCAAAATGGATTCGGTAAGGGAGAAATTTTCTATGTTCATATGGGGGAAGGAATGCAAACATGTTTCTTCTTTTCATTGATTGATTTGGGGAAATTTTGGAAGGAGGAAATTTGAATCATGATTAGTATGCTATGGTAAGATGTAGGTTGTACTTTGAATACATGTTAGATTTAAGTTTTATTTGATTTGGACTTTATTGTTACATATGATCAAATAAATACACAATTATGGGATCCTTTGAAAATCCTTACCATTTACCTAACAAAAAACCATACTCTTAGCAACATTGAATCAAGTGAGACCAAAACTTAATATAATGAATGACTCACGAATTTAGGATTCCCACTAGATTCACACCATTCACAATGAAGAAATAGTAAGGGTATAATGGAAATAAACCCAAAAAATCCACTAATAAATAAGAGATTTCATATCTTCCAAAGGGGGATTGAGTAGATCAAAATCAAATAATTTTTACTACGGATTATGAGTAATCAAGAAAACTCACATAACTTCTATGTAATTTCTTATAGAAATATCATTATTCATTTAACTAATATGAGAGGAGATTTAATAGCACTATATAAATAAATGTGGCATGGATGGTCCAAGTGAATATAAAATTACATTTATTGGGAGAATGGTCTACATGGATGACACCAAACAACAGATGTAGGCTTCTCAACAAATGATTAATGAACTCATAAATAAATTGAGGCCTAGTTATGGACTATGAGGGTTCAATCCATGTTATGGGAAGGAGGTGTATAAAAATCCTCAATAATTAAATATTAAATAAAATGGATCAAATATTATGTATCCAATAAGATGACTAGAATTTTTATTTACATGCGGGAAGAGTCCTATATTTTTTTACATATCATAAAGAGTCATAGATATTGTTCATTTACACGAGAAAGAGTCTTACTGGAAAAAAATTGACACTTTTCGACAAAGTATCTCACCAAAAGGGATGACTCAAGTAATTATATAATTAAATATTATAAGTATATCTCAATCACATACAATAGTGTATGGTTAGTTAAATACACTAACCATCCGTGACAATAAAGATGCCTTCAAAATGTAAAATTTAACACCGGTGTCTCTAAGAATACTTAGAGACAACTTAAAGTCGTAAATTTAACTATTTAAACTATTTAGTATTTATTTGTATCTGCGTTTAACTGTTTCTTTACATAATTTTTCTTTTAGGTTTGGGATTTTGAAATGTAGGTGTGGTATTGTTATTGATGAGTGATTAGATCAATCAAATCTAAAAATATTTGATGAAATCAGATTTGATTAAATATTGATCCTATTTACATACTGAGACCCATATTTCTCATTTTTATGTGGTTGGAGTTAGATAATAACATATGGTATACCCTTAATGTGAATCTTCAACTAGAAACTAGGGCCTAACTTCTTTACTTCTATTTATCAATCTGTTATCCATTTTCACTTCCTGTGAAAATGGACAGTGAGGAAGAGCTTCATTGATCAATCAATCACTAAAAGGGAACCAAAAATAAATTCAAAGCATGGAAGTAGATTTATGTGTATTGGGACATCATCAAAGTCTTAAGGAGGGATGGAAGCCACAAGATGAATTTTTCCTCTCTCTCGGGTTTTCATGGAGTTCGAGTTTTGTTCAAGACAAGGAATAAGCAACGGAGCCCACTTGCAATAAAAATGGAAAAATATGATGCAAATGCTCAAAGCACTCCTAAGCACTTCACACAGACTCCCGAGACTAGAAAAATAAAAAAATCTTTAAAATATGAAGGAAATGTAAAAATATTGAAAAATTCCTTTGGCTCTAAACCACTTATTGAGCTAGTTGGTGAGTTAAGCTACATTATTTGAGATCCTTGGTTATAGAAACATGGTAGCCGACCCATTTTTAGGTAGAGCGAGTAATTTGGATAACCCCGATAAGCTAATTCATGGCTGATCTTGAGTCCAAGAAGGGGGATAATTGTTGTAGAGCTTGTCAAGCTCGAGCTATTTTGAGTGATACAATGCAGGAAAAGGAGTTCAAGGGGGTGTATCGAGTCAGCTTGTGCATCAAGATCTATTCCTAGATTATCGAATTCATTCATGGTGATGTGGCAAATTCGCAGTTCGGAAGGTCCGGGAGACTAGCTCGTGCATGGGGGAAACATTACGAGACTTGCCAAGTTTACATGTTACAAGGGGCCGAGCTATTTGGAGTAGTCATGGGGAAGCTTCTCATAAACAAAGGTGAGTTGAGCTTGAAATAATGTGACTCGTATGGGTGAAGGACTTAGCAAAAATAAATAAGTTTTGGATTTTTCTCGCCGAGCCAACTTGGAGAGCCAAAGGCGAGTTTATGGTGGTAGATGCAGGAATCGGTTCCCAAGAGGCCCATTTGAACTTGGGAAATGAGTGCTCAAAAACCCGTGAACCCCACACAATAAGGAGCCATGTCATCGGGGTTGAAAAATTTGGTCGAGTGGGAGATTTTGTGTGGAAGGGTGAGTTCACCGCGGTGACATGTTGTGACCAAGGTGGAGAATCGAGGCCCTAAGAGCTCGCTTGAACTTAGGCCATGCGTGCTCAAATTTTCTCGTAAATGCCCCAATGCAAAAAAATGTAGGGAGGTGGTGAGTCGGGGATGTGGTGGTTTGGCAAAGCATATGGGCCGAGTGTGCTTGGAGGGCCCGATGTGGCCACATCGGCTACACAAGGCAATGAAGACATGGGCATGGAGTTGTGGGGTTGACCATGATCCAAAGTGAAGCCCAAAATGTATTGCGGCAGAATGGGGTCGATGAGTTGAAATGATGTCAATTCGGTGGGGTGTCGATGTGGATCTCGCCGAGGAAAATAATTGATGTGGTCAATTTGAATGTGGGGAAGCTTGACGTATTCATGTGCCTACGGTGCCATTAAGATCCCCTTTTCCAAGTTGAATAGGATTTGAGGTGGGTGAATCGTTGTCGGGTGGGTAAAACAAAACCCAACAGAGATAGAAGAAGCCCTGGGAGTTAAGATGGGGTGCCACTTGGTGAGCCAACTAGTGAGTTGGCCCCTATTTTTAAATGATTCAACCACTCTCTTCCATTTACAATTGAAAAATCAATTGGTCCCACCAATTTCAAATGCACTAGGCCATTTTTAAAACTATGAAAAACATTGTGAAGAAGGAAAAATATTAAAATTACCATTTCCAATAAAGAGATTTATTACATAGTCCCGCAAACAACAACCAATCTTGGAAAATGATGGAGAACTTCCCACACTCGTAAGGCCATAACATTTACATTTCTTAACAAAATCATGAAAAATTGGACTCGCTGGAATCATGGCTCTGAGATCTACACTAAGAAATAAAAAATTTAATATTTGAAGGATATTTGATGGTGAAAATCATATAAAATGAGCCCATTTTGAAAATGGTGACTTCCAGGTGGTTGAAATGGCATAAATGAGAATGGGCAGCCATTTTTCTTATGTTGCAAGTTATGGGACAGTATGGAATGGATTTTATAGGTTTCCCATAAAAATTTACACACATTTATGATACCTTGAAAGTGGTTGGAAGGGGAAATCTAGGATTTGTAAATTCTCTCTCCTCTTCCTCATTTTCTATAAATTAAAGTGACCTCTCATTTGAGAGGGGGATTGCTCTTGTAACAAAACTCTGCCATTTTTATTTTGGAACACAAATGTGTTGCAGGCCTTCATATTGGAATTCTTTCATGATGATCTAGGCCTTTCTCTTGCTCTATAAATGGACTGTGTGAACTCTTGAAGCAATAAACTCAAATTTGTGGATATCTCTCTTCCCTTGTCTAGTGTTTTTTGCATTCCCTTGCCTCTCCATCTTCAGTTGCATCTGTATTGTGTTTATTTTACTCATCTTGCAGGTTTATTATTGTTGTGTCTCTATGGGAATGGTGTTTTGAATGTTGTTTTTAGACTATGGTGACTGTTTCACCCTCTTTAATCTGCATTTCTTTCCATTTCCACACATTGGAGAGTATTTTCCACACCCTTCTCTTGGTGCATCACCTCTTTTAGTGTATTTTTCTTTCATTTTTATGAAATTTCTCTCTCCTTAGTTCCTTGGAAACTATAGGTTAGAGGTATTTGATAGATTTCCCTTCATTAGAGTTAGTTGTTGCATTAGTTTAGGAAGATGACCAACATTCTCTAGAGAGTTGCTTCAACTGCAAGGTCCCACACCTTGAAGAAATTCCATGTTACACAATTACATTGCTTTCCTTAACACACTCACATGCTAAGAAATTAGAGGGTGATATGATTCAGTGATAACACCAACTTACAAGGGGCTTCAATTATAGAATTTATCATTTCTCAAAAGAAAAAAATGATGCAAAACCTCATGATTTAACATCTTGTACTACACCCCATCATGCTAATAATACAACATGTCATTTTTGAAACAATTTTCTGATGCAAGCAATTCCTTGTCAACTTATGTTGTTTCACCTAGATGATTTAAAATATTGTTTTCCTTCTTTTTCTACTCAAGTACCTATAATTGGACTTAAAACATATAGTTGAAACCTTTCTTTCTTCAAATTCCATTTTTCTTACCATCCTCACATGTAGACACCTAAATCCAACTACGCAGCTTTTTTAATACTAAAATTGCACTAATTATATTTTTCCCATCATTTCATTATAATTAGTGATTTCTTGCTAATTATCTAACATTCCCCTTCATTTTGGTTAATTAATGAATTTTTTTAATTAACTAGCCTTCTCCTATCTTGGATGCCAATTAACAACACTTTATTAGTTATAATCCTCTTTTAATTAATTAATTAAAACTTTAAATCTCATATTTAATCAATAAACCCTCTTATCTGTTAAATCCCCTTTCAAATCCTTCAAATTCTACTAATTTCCTTCTAAATCATCTCCAAATAGCTTCTATAATTTTAATTTGGCCTATTAATTAATCCTAGTTGATTAATTAAATCACCTCTAACTCCCATGAGTTGCTAATCACTAATTAATCTCTTCTAATCATACTTATCCCTTTCTAATTCTACTTTACCTTTATCCCACATTCACTAGGTTGTAAACTTCTCCAAAACTAGAAAGCTATATAAAGAACCTAGTACACCTTGTCCAAATTTACACCATGTCCTTGTAAGACATTTGCATATGATAAGAGCATTTCAATCTTGGAAGGCTTATTGATCAAGAAACATTTTCCATCTTCTACTTGGCAAAGAGTAGTAAGAGAAGAACTAAACATGGAAATTAAGCCATATTGGTGAGATCTCTTCCTCTTCCATGGAGAATTCTCTTTGATCACACTTGGCTACGTCCGGCTCACTAAAGGAGTACTAACAATTACAAAACATAACCAAATATCAAAGGAATGGTTTGAATTTAATGTTTTAATGTTTGGTGCAAAATAGTTAAGCTTTTCCTTTTAGCTTTATCATGATGTTTATGTTTGATTAACTAAGTTAGGATGTTACTTGGTGTTAGTTTCCTTTAAATAACTTAGATTAATTCATTTAAATGCATACATATGACATGCCCAATTAAGACACCCCTTTATCTCACATGCATTCTTTAGTTTTTGTTGTTAAGTTTCTCTTTTTACATACTAACCTATTTTTAGCACATGTTGAAATAAATTATCTTTCTTAACTTGTTTTGTTGAGTTTTCATATGTTGAGTCTTCCTTGCAGGTGTGAAGGAGGTAAAGTGCTACCAAATTTGAGAATTATCTTAAAAAATACAAGATTTTTGACATTTTTGGGTCATTTTTCATGTTTTTAGAAAATCACAGATTGTCTACACTAGTGTTAAACATGTTTGTACCTAGATTGAACTTCATGCGCTATCATTTATTTTACATGTGCGTCTGCATTCAAATTCACGTGCTAGCATTATCCTTCCTTGTGTTATTGTTCTCTAGATTTGCACTAGCATTCTCTATGTTTTTTATCTTTTTCTATGCAGAATGCCTTCACGCACTATCATTTACCCCGCACGCCTTAACATTAACATTACATGAATTTATGTCTACCTTCATGTGCTAGCGTAAGATTACACACGCTACCATCACCTATGCATGTACCTATGTAAATATGGATTTTTAGGTCAATTCTATTTACATGTGTCGGCATTAGCCTTCCACAAGCTATTCATTCCACGTGCTAGCGTCAAAATTGCATGTGCAATCGTTTCTATGTCAAATTTTTGGCTCAAATTTTGAAATTTCTAGAATCTAATTTTTGTATTTCCTACTGTTTTATAGGTTTTCTATGACTTTTAATTTACAATTTTTAATTTAAAAATCATTTTCTAACACTTAAATACTTTGATAATGTTTGTTTTTCCATTTTCTTAAGTTAGATCAAGTGGTGTGTATGTGTTTCTCTTGCTCTTTCAAGTGATCTTAAGAGTAAATAATGACTTTGATCTTCATTTCTAACATTTTGGTTTACTTGGAAAAATTCATCATTTAAGTTGTTTAAAAACACTTTATTATCATTGGTTAAAGTTTTCCCATTTCTAAACAATTGGATCGAACTTCGCGCATGCTCTTCTCTTCTTGCTAAACATTGTGGTTTGCATAGAAACCTACTAATCTCTTAACTACATGACTGTTCACTTGTCAAAGAATAAAATAAAATTATTTACTAATACAATTTATGCAGGTTGCCAAAGGTGTGCAAAAACATAGTTTAAATCAAAGATTAAAAACACACTATTCACTCACACTCTATTTGTAAGTATAATTGATAAGGCTATTACCCAATTGGTTTAATTGTGGGAAGTGATTTATAATATAATCCATAAAAATCATTGTAAGGAGTACCACAAGAACCCCAATGTAGTCAAAACATTCAGGGAATTAGTTGATGAACGGAAGTGCCTCATCACGTAGTTTACTAGAAAAACCCATGAGGAGTGCTAAATGTTGTCCATGTAAGGACTCTTTCATTAATTTGATTGTGGGGTAGTGGTAATTTTTTAGAATTTATTCTAAAAAATCATACCTCTCTTAGAAAAGTTATTGGCAAGTGTTGAGAAAAAAAGCCTAGGGAGCCATTTGGCATTGGGACCAACTTTACCATTATCCAAATCGAGAGTTTCAAAGATTCATTACAAAGCAATACTTCCTTGGAGTCAAAACCTTGTTTTTGAATAAGGCGAGAGTCCATTAAAGTTGTGATGTATATATTTCATCACAAATATTAAAACATAAAACTTTGTCTTAGTTTCTACCTTATTATCGAACAAGGTGAAACTCTGCCAAAGTTGTACCACGTATTTTTCATCACCAATCATAAATTACCTTGTTCTTTTTGGCATTATTGGTCAAAAGAAAGCAACTTGAAGTGCTGCCAAAATTGTGTCCACCACTTTTACACCCACTTAAATTTGTTCTTCTTAAAACCTTATATTTAAGTGTTGAAAGTGTGTTGGTACGTTTTCACATTTTGGTAGTTTGTCTTAAAACCAACATTGAGATGTCTCACTTGTAGGAAGTATCTCACCTTGATCTCACTTTACATTATTATGTTGCTCGCATTGTATCAATCCATTTTTGATACTTACATCTTGTTTTTCTTAAACTTGATATAAGTGTCACAAATTGTATTGTTATGTTTCTCACATTATATCGACCCATTTTTATACTTAAACCTTATTTTTCTCCAAACTTGATTTGAGTGTTGAAAGTGTGTTGTTACGTTGCTCACCTTGTGTCAATCCCTTTTTAATACTTACATCTTGTTGTCTTAAACTTGATATAAGTATTGAAATTGTATTGTTACGTTGCTTGCATTTGTATCAACCATTTTTTAGACTTAAAACTTGTTTGTATTAAACTTGATTTAAGTGTGAAATCTTACATTGTTACATTGTCAAAATCACTTCAACCCATTTTTAATACTTAAATCTTGTTTTCTCAAAACTCGATTTAAATATTGAAATTGTGTTGTTATATTATCAAATAAATTTTGAGACATTTGAAACTAGGACATAGTTTTCTTCACAATCTTTCCTTTGTCCAAAAATTTGTGCATTTTCCTCATGAATTTCATCATACATTTTGCACCCTTGGAAAATTCATTGTGATACTTGCTGCAGATACACCGCTGGTTTTTCCTAGATTTGTTGTGACACTTGCACACATTTTTCAAATCTTAGCAAAACATTTCCCATCATGGCTCCTATTATGAGAATGACACATAGAAGGATGGGATAAAATCCTTTTGTTCATACTATATACACCTAAATTCTGCTTTTGCAATCTTATTTCGAAAAGCACATAGATCACTCTAATTCTTACCATTTCCATTATAATTAGTGATTTCGGTAATTAACCAACGTTTCTTACCATTTTGGTTAATGAACAACACTTTTTTGATTACCTAGCCTCTTTCACATTTAGGATGCCACTTAACACGACACATTGTAAGTCAAAATCCTCTTCCAAATAGACAATTAGTGATTATTATATAATTAAGCCTATTTTACTCCTGTTTTGGTCAATATACCATATTATTGGCTCAAAACCCTCTTCCAGCCATTCAAAATCACCCCACTTCCTTCCGCAACATCTCAAAAGGCTTCAAAAGCTTATCCTAGCCTCTTAATTGACCCCAAGTGGTTGATTAAGACTCCTCACATCCTAATCACTTGTTGATTCACTAATCATAATCAGTAAGCCTTAATTAAGATTAGAAATTCTTAATCTACTTTGTGCTTTTAGTCCCACATGACCCAAGATGCTAGTTTTCCTCAAAGGAAAAAACTATAAAAACGACTAACCACATACCTTTAAACTTTACACCATGTTTTGATTTGCATATCATATAAGAAATATGATTAATAAGCCAAGCTCAATCCTTACCTCAATTCTTCAATGGGGTTAGTAGATGGGTATCCAATATGATTTTGTAGTCATTGTTAGAGAGACCATATCACATTCCTTGGAGTATAAACAAACCCGAAATTTGATTGCTCCTAGATTTATTTAGGTCTATGTTAGTTAGCAATTGAATATTATAGTAGGCATGCTTTAGCTAAGATAAATTTGATATATCATGTTAGTTATTTCAATAATTCCATTAAGCTTTAATCATTGATGTAACTATTTTTAGATTCAATAAGCATTTTTTAATTAGACTATGTGGTGTTAGTCTTATTAGTTTAGCTTTTCTTGGAGCTTTTAGTAGTCTTCATTTGGCACGACCCTAATGGGACATATGCCATTGCATTCATTCTTAAGCTTTTAATTTAGTTTCAAAAAAATTAGATTTCAAGCTTTATAGTTTAGCTTCAAGTTTTCTATATTAGTTTCAAGTTTTCTAGTTTAGTTTCAAGTTTTATAGATTAAATTCAAGTTTTCTAGATCTAATTTCAAGTTTTCTAGATTACTTTCAAGATTTTTAGTGTAATTTTCAATTTTTGTAGATCAATTTTCATTTTAATAATTGTTTAAAACTATATTAGTAGTAGATGTTGCATTTTGATGTTCTTTGTAGGATATAAGGAGGTGAAGTGTTGTCAAAATTCCCTCAAAAGGCCAAATATTTGATCTTTTTCAGATTTTTCTTGTCAAAAGTCATATTTTGATCACCTACAAGAAGGTCTGCACCTATGCTCAAAGGGGTGCGACAATTCTCCTAAGGTCACACTTGTGCTCTACTAGACACACCTATGCTTCTTTAGACATGCATGTGCCTTACTAGCCATGCCTATGCATCATTGAGTTTTTAATCCTCTGTGTGTAATCTGCACTCTTACTTCAAAGTGTGCATTGATGCCTCACCGTCTACATCTCTGCGCAATATTGACTGTGGGATTTTGACAGAGGCGTGCCTGTGCATAACTATATGCGTTTTTGCATCAAGGGATATGCTCATGCTCTATAGGATGTACTACTGCAATAGGAGGCATGCTCGTGCACTCTGTAAAGTGGTCTCCAAGTTTAAAATTTCAACTTCTGGTTTTTAGTGTTTTCATCATTTTCTATGGATTTTTAGCGAGTGGTTGCTATCAAATTTTTATTTAGAACAAGTTTTCTAAAAAATTGACTTAGGGTTTGGTGATTGATTTTTTTCATGCTTTGTATGAATTTGGAATAGGGTTTTGTATGCTCTTCTCTTGTACTTTGTGTGATCTTGAGAATTAAAAGCATCTCTAAACCTTCTTTTGCTAATTTAGAGTACGTAGGAAAAATCATCATTCATTGTTATGCTTAAGGGAATAAACTTTCATTTTGGAATGTATATGATCTTTTATTGGCCCTTTGTTTTCCCCCTTTTTCTTCTTTCCTTGGCCTTTTTGATCTTGACCACCGCCTACGCCGCCCTCGGGCGGTACTTTGTTTTCCCCTTTTTCTTCCGCCTTTTTGATCGGGCGGCGGCCTGCCGCCGCCTGCTCGGGCGGCGGTCATGCGTTTTCCAGAACGTTCTTTGACGTGACTCGCGTGAAATATCACGATTCACCAGCTTTTCCTTGCCGACTTGAGCATGCATTTATGTTTTTGGTCCCCTGGAATAGTGTTTTTCCTTTGTTTATTGTTTAGGAGTTCAATTTGGTTTTGGTTTTTGGGTGATTGAATTCCTATAAATGCATGGTTTGTGCACATGCAACTGGAGTTTTTAGTCTGAATTTTGGCTGGATTTTGGAGTTTGAGCTTTGCTTTCATTTCCTCATTTTAGTGTTTTAGCTAGTTAGCTTGTTTAGAAGCCATAGCTTGAATTCACTTGCATCTTTTGTTAAATTGCTCAGCTGTTGGTAAGCCACATACCCATCTTGTGCAGGCAGTGCTGTTATTTCATCCAAATCCAGTCTAAAGCTTGCCTCTGAATTCCTCTTTGCTGTAGATTTAATTTTCATTGTTGCTTAGAGTTCTTAGTTCAGTTCATTATATGCCTAGTTAGCTTTATTCAGCTGTTGGTAAGCCACATATCCAACTTGTGCAAGCAGTGTCTTTATTTTATCCAATCCATTGGAACAGAGTAGCTTAGGAAGCCATTAAAGTTGCAGGTTTTGCTCTTCGTATAGGATAGTTACAGGTTCTGGTCGCTTCATGTTGCATGACTCGTAGTAAAATCCCGCTAGGAATCGCATAAGCCAAGCTCTGTACTCTTGCGCTATCCCTCTCCTACTCGCATTTTCGGTCTGCATTCTGAGTTGTCCTTGTCCCAAATTCTACTCCTATCGGTGCTAGCATTACACGCTTTTCTGGATCCACGTGAACACGAAAGAACGAGGAGATCATACTGAGGGGACGAGATCACACACACTATCGGATTCGCCACTGTTCTGCGGAATCCAGGTTTAACTTTCAAAGTTCTAGTTAGAATCATATCAAATAGAGTAGATAAATTGCTTCATTTCAGTAAATTCTATTCTCGATATTGCCAGGGAAGCTGTGAGGATTGATAGTTTCTGAGAAACTATGATTCACTCCTCACTTCTGAGGTAGGATCGAGAATCTTGCAGATAGATTAGACGAGCTATTTTATTTATTTAGAATAATTCTACAAATCGCACAGGCAAATAACTACACTCGGTTATCTTGTCTGTTTTAAATTGTTATTTAATTATTATTTCTAGATACGCTTAAAATAGTTTGCTTTCCTTAAAATTGTTAAAAGATTTCTTAGAAGAATAAAAAGTTATATATGTTAGATTTATTTCATGTAGTTAGAATTTGCTTCGTTACAGTTAGATTTGCATTTTGTTTCGTATGACAATCACGGGACCTCAGGAGCCCAGGGAATATATATTTGAGCCAATCGTGCCTCAACCAAACCTCGTCACAGCAATAGTTGACATAGACCAAAATCTCAGAATACAAGTATTCCGAACAACCACAGATTTACAACTGATCAGTTCTCAGTTAAGAGGATTAAACATAGAAGACGACCAGGCACATGCATTTTGGTCAAGTCAGCCAAACTACAGATTACCCTAGAAAATCATCCACATGACTGTAGAAGGGTTTGAAAGAGAACAAACATTCGGGTGCGATCCTTTAGTTCCACAGCCAGACGCTGGAGACACCCTCGTAGATATAGATACCAGCTTAAGAATCCAGGTTGCGAGAATGCCTGTGAGGTATTCTGAGAAGATTGCACAACTGTTGGTTCTAAACATAGAAGTTGAGAAAGCGTACGATTACTGGATACTAGGGATTAGAACTTGATCTCGCGTATGACCATAACAGGACCGCAACAACCAAGAGTCTATGGTTGTGATCCACAGATCCCACAGCCCAACGAATCCATAAGAGAATTAGATATAGACACTGGCCTACGCACACTAGTATTTCAGTCCACTCCACTTCCACCCATCATCATCGAACAATTGTCCTTACTGAATATAGCGGCTAACGAAGCTAGAGAATTCTGGACTAGGCCAGAAAATCATCCATAAAAGTCAATTATATTCACCATCCACTATATGACCTTATCAGGAGACATACACGAAACTATCCCAGGTCATTTTCCACGTATTCCGCAACCCATAGATCGAATCACGCCAGAGCTCGATATTGATTGGAGCCTTCGAGCAGTCATCCTTGCTGATCGATCTATCACACCGATCAAGTTAGAAGGGCCTTCTTTGCCTTAGATTCACAAATTCCATTAGTGCGTGTCGAAGACATTAGACTGCCTAACTAGTTTGTCTGAATCCAACGCATATTCTACCCCCACCAGTTGTCTCGGCACGACCTCGAGAGGTCGGGTACGCGGAAGAGTCACTTGTAGATTCTCACGCTCGCCTGTCGCTTTTCCGGCGTACAAAATTGGTGAACCCGACGTGAAACAAACAAAATTAGTGAAGCTGACGTAAACTTCCTACTTTCTCTTTCGGAGTCATAATATCACGTTTCCTTTCACAAATCACCTTCGCTCCTTCCCATTATTCTGCGGGTATTCATATACCCCCCGAATATGTCGGGATTCGATGCATATGGCAGACCCCTCTTGGGTCTTGAGGCATACTACGCCCAACAGAATAGGCAATCATCACCCTCGCTCTCAGTATGGGGCGACAACTATTCAACTAATCAGTTGTCAACACAAACCCCAAGAATCAGATATAATTCATCTTTTCAAACTGAGGAGTTAGATCAACCCCCTCGAACGCAACAAACAGAGCCTTCAGGTTCAAACAATATGACGTTTACCGGAGAATCTGGTTCGTCTCCTCAAATGCTACTTAGACCACAAATCAGTAGACAATCAGACCCATACCTGGTCTTAGATGATGGACAGTCAATACGTTATCCTAGGAGTGAACAACATTCTCGGGGTATGTACCCACCTATAGGAGGTTTACAAATACAACCCGAGATCTCTTTTCAAGAAAATACCTCTATGCCACTGCATATAGGAAATACTCTCGGAGAAACTTGGCAAGATAGCAATCAGTTCATGACAGGCTATCACATGCCTATACAACACCAGGGTATACAACAAACGCCGCTCAGGAAAAGCACCGTGACTTCACCAAATGAAGTCATTTCAACGTTAGTAGAAAGAGTGAGAGGGTTAGAACTTGCTCAAGCAAGTCAAAATTCTCCGTTCATGCAAACAGGAAGTTCCAATCCTCCATACCACTCTGGCCAAGTAGATCTCCTCACAGGAGTAGGCACGTTAGGCATGCCGCCTCACTATCCACAACAAACGCCAACAAGGCCCACCATCTCTAACACTATTCCTCCGGTCTAGTGTCAAACAATCCATTCCTTGACAACACCCCGTCGTACTTAAACATGTACTCTAAATCACCACAAGGAGATATGTTCTCCTCTCCCGGCATGTTTGCTCAAACGCAGGGACCTCCTTATGCCCCCTGTCAATGATACTCTGCACCGTATCAACAACCTATCCCACCGTTACTCCCTCAGCAACCACCATCAATGGTCGAAAGCTATGCGATAGGGACTTATTCAGAATATCTAAAGGAACCCTTAGATTTCACCATACGAAGCGTCATGCTTCCAAGACCTCTTCCTGATTTACCCAAGTTCAAGGGTGAGGGAGATCCGAATGCACATATCAAAGCTTACGCTACAGCCATACGAGAATTACTCCCTTGGGATGGGGTTGTTGCTAAAATATTCCCTAAAACCTTGGAAGGTATTGCTCTCGACTGGTATTACAGGATACCTGAAGCCTCCATCCATTCATTTAAACAACTCGTGTCAGAGTTCATCAAGGCCTTCGACATGAACAAACTGTTGAGAACAGGAATCAGGGAATTCTTGCACATCAAACAAGAACACAACGAATCTGTCGCCCATTTCATCCAGAGGTGGCGTACAGTTCTTTATTCTTCAGCAAGTGCTCCAAACATGGATCAGATGGAACTATGTGATTTATTCCTTCATTCTCTCAGCAAGGAGGTGAAGGAAGAAGTCCAGAAGTTCCCACTAAGAACTTACGATGAAGTACTTGAGAGCGCTCTTCGAATAGACCAAGCAGCGATAGATAGTGGTCGTAAGACATATGGAACAAACGGGAGGTTAATCACCTCCACTCAAAACACTACAACTATCACAAATGTCAATCAAGGACCCAAAATCCTTAACAAAAATCGTGGGGTAACAACGGATGGGGTAACCGACCAGCCCAAGAGGGTGAATGTTGTTAATGCTCCGTCACAAACAAACAACCAACGAAACAACAACTTTACCCCGACGATCAATACAGTGGATTTTAACCATCCACAACAACAACAACAACAACAACGGTGAAATCCCATACAAGGGCCAAGCCA
This sequence comes from Taxus wallichiana var. yunnanensis, assembly GCA_018340775.1. Classification (NCBI taxonomy): domain Eukaryota; kingdom Viridiplantae; phylum Streptophyta; class Pinopsida; order Cupressales; family Taxaceae; genus Taxus; species Taxus wallichiana. The sequence goes on along the minus strand of CM031234.1, from coordinate 644,710,433 downwards.
AAACTCATTTGGTTACCAAAACCAAAGTCAAAACCAGAAACAACAATTCCAAAACTTTAATCCTAATAGGCAACAGTTTGATCGAAATTTTAGGCCACAATACACACCAAACCAACAAAATGGGAATTACAACCCCAATTCTTATTGTGGTTTCCATAAAATTCAGGGTCACGATACTAGAACGTCGTGACTACGATAAATTTATGCAACGCTTGCCAGAAGAACAAAGACAGTTCTTCACAGACTTGTTTTTGGCAGATCCCGTCTCATCATCACCAAATACGCTCGCAGGGGCAGTTTCTCCTCAGAATGCTCCCCTCAAGATCTTTAACGATCCGCTCCCAAATCATGATGGCAATAGGCTGAATCCAACCGGAGCAAACAAAAGTGCAATGATGGGAAACAATGATCATGAAGCCTCGACTTCATTAAATCCATCAGTTGCGCCACAGTTAGGAGCTCAACCGAGACCCAAGATAGTCAGTTTGGTAGAATTAGACGCTGAACTACCTATCGAAGCTATAACAAGAACACGAGAGAGTATTTCTCTCAGCCGAGCCCAAGTCATCTGCGGAGGCAGGATAAGAGTCAGCAAATAGTTGAAAAACCCATCGGTGCCTATGATTTAATTAGTGACCTAACAAAGACCTTCTCACACATTTCATTTTTGGACTTACTAAAGAACTCTCCCCCTCACAGAGCTGCTCTTTTAGAAGCACTAGGTCTAGGCCATCTAATTAACATCACTCCACCTCCTGAAACACAAGTAAATCACGTAGATTTTGATATCCACCCTCCGGGGCAGCCGGACAAGGATGTCGAATTCATATTCGAAATAAGTAAAATGCCCACAGATGCTGAGATCGCACGCCGAGGTGATCCAACCTTACACTTGCAAGTATGGGTTTATAATAACTATGTAAAACGGGCAATGGTTGATGATGGGGCCGCAGTTAACATAGTCCCTTTCTCTTTCCTCCAAAAACTTGGATATGGGGAAACAAACTGTTCCACTACTCGAAATACATTGAGAGGCTATGATAGCCTTAAAGCCACTTCGATAGGAACTATTATACTGCCGGTCACCTTAGGGCCCAAAACCATTTTGACTGAGTTTTATATTATAGATCGGGAAACTAACTATAATATGATCCTCGGCCGACCATGGATACACCGCATGAAGGCAATCCCTTCCACGCTATTTCAAGAAGTAAGATTCCTGCATCTAGGAAAGGTATTTGTAGCCAAAGGTGATCCAAAACCTTTCGATTTGCACCTAGCTGATTTAAAGAAAAGACCAGGGGTGCACTCAGAATTTGAACTGCCAACAAACCAACTTAATAAACCCACTGACCCAAAACCAGAGGAAAAGTTGGTACCTACGACGGATCTTGAAACTACCAGCATAGCCAAAACAATTCCAACCCCTAAAGATAAAACTAAAGAAACAGTATCATTAGGGACTACTGCGAAAATCGTTGAGTTGATAGAACAAGATTCACCAATGTTCTTACCATTTGATTCAGTAGGCATAGGATTTTCCCTAGGTGTTGGTTCCTTGCCAGCAGAGGATCTCTGTATGGTAGAAGTAGAATGCGCAAACGCAGCAGATGCCCCAACATCTGTACTCCCGGCTAAGTATTGGACTCTCCATTTCGATGGAGCTAAATGTCGTTATGGAGCGGGGGCAGGTATAATTCTTACTTCGCCCGAGGAGAAAGTCCTCCCATTCACTTTTAAATTAAACTTTGAATGCACAAACAATGGCACTGAGTACGAAGCCCTCCTCCTTGGCCTTACCTTAGCCAAAAGAATTGGTATTGATAACATCAGAGTCCTGGGAGACTCGCAATTAGTGACAAACCAAGTTTCTGAAGTATATGAAACTAAAGCCGAACATTTACAACTCTACAAAAATGTTGTGTTAGATTTAAGCAAGGCGTTCAACTTCATATCCATTGAAGCAATCCCGCGAGAGAAAAATCTTCTCGCCGATTCAATAGCAACCTCAGCATCACGTTTTACTCCGAGCAATGAGTTAGAAGATACCCAGTTCACGGTATCCATTCGTGATGAACCATTGATAAAAACAATGACAAATCCTCTTTCAAGCGAAAGTGAATCTACCATCCTAGACCATGTTGATAGTGATGCTGCTACTTTGGATTACTTAAATGCCTATGCGGCACTACATCTCTCCTATCACATGCTAGATTTATCCTTGATTCCACATTCGTCTTCCTACTTCGGAAATCCCGTAACGGATCTTCCCTCACAAATGGAACCTAGCATATACGCAGTAGAAAATGGGGATGATTTAGATTTACCTCCAGCACCACCTGAGTTCGAAGAGGGTAACGCCTCTTTGATCGAAGAAACAATCGATGTCAACATCGGGACAGAAGATGAACCAAGAATATTGAAACTAGGCTCTTCGTTAACCCCAGAAGAGGTGGAAATACATACTCAGATTCTCAAAGAACATCAAAAGGCGTTTGCATTTAATTACAAGGAGATGACGGGAGTCGCACCCCACATTGCGGTGCACAACCTCGTCACTAGATCAGATGCAAAGCCAATTAAACAAAAATCAAGACCCATGAAGCCCAAAGTAGCTCTCATGGTAAAAGAGGAGGTAATAAAACTCCTTCAGGTAGGATTCATCAAGCCAGTTGACTACTCCCAATGGGTATCTAACATCGTTCCCGTTCTCAAGAAGAATGGAAAGATACGCATCTGCATAGATTTTCGAGATATCAACAAAGCGTGTCCTAAGGACGATTTCCCATTACCATCCATAGACGTTATCGTTGATGCAACGGCTGGTTTTGAACTTTTGTCTCTCATGGATGGATTCTCGGGATACAATCAAATCAGAATATCTGAGCAAGATCAAGCTAAAACCACGTTTATAACTCCTTGGGGAACCTATTGCTATGTTGTTATGCCATTCGGTCTCAAGAACGCCGGTGCTACGTACCAGCGGGCCATGACATACATATTTCACGATCTAATTCATAAAATCGTGGAATCTTACGTAGATGACTTATTGGCTAAAGCCAAGAAGCGTTGTGACCATCCCGAAGTACTCCGCGTCATTCTTTCACGTCTAATAGAATACGGAGTCACGCTAAATCCTAGAGAAATGCGTCTTTGGTGTAACGGGAGGAAAGCTCTAGGTTACATCATATCGTCACGAGGATTGATGTTGATCGACCAAAATTTGGGTTGTCCTCGAAATGGTCCCACCTTGAGTGAATGCGGAATCAGATCATTTCTCGGAAAAGTAGGTGCAATCGGAGATTCATCCGGACCTAAGCTTCGCCGTTCATCCAATCAACAATTTACTCAAGAAGGATTATAGCATTGATTGGACTGAAGATTGCAATGAAGCTTTTGATGCAGTTAAGCGTTTTCTGTTATCACCACCTACGCTAATGCCACCTAAGCTAGATCACCCGTTAATCCTATATTCGCGAGCTACCAATGTCTCGTTGGCCTGTATGTTGGCCCAAGAAGACGATAACAAGAGAGAACGTGTGATTTATTTCATTAGCGAACGCTGCTCGACTATGAAACACGCTATACACAGGCAGAACGAGAATGCCTTGCCATAGTCTTTGCTACTAAACGCCTAAGACATTATATGCTGAATCAAGAAACGAAGGTCATGGTAAAAACGGACCATTTACGAACTTTTCTCACACAAGGGTCCTTATCTAAAAAGGCTGGACGTTTTATAACCTTAATGGGAGAGTTCGAATTAACATTTGTAAATCAGAAGTCGGTTAAAGGACAAATCATCGCGGATTGGTTAGCTGACAACCCATTAGACGGAGGTGATTTAGTAGATTTAGACTTTCCAGATGAATGCGTATACTACATCGAAACACGACCCGCTATCTCTGAGTGTCCTTGGTACACTGATATCGTTAATTATATCATGGACCATACGTACCCGGAGGTAGTTACACCGCAACAAAGAAGGCGGTTACGCATAATCGTAGCTAAATACGTCATTATAGAGCAGGTGCTCTATCGAAAAGCATTCGATGGAATGCTCTTAAGGTGTGTTGACACAGAAGAGTCCAAGAGGATTCTCCATGAATCCCACAGTGGTATATGTGGAGGCCACTTCGGTGGCCATGCCACCGCTCGAAAAATACATCGAATGGGCTATTTCTGGCCCACTCTAGAACATGACGTGATAGAGTTTGCACGCAGGTGTCATAAGTGCCAAGAATTCTCCCACGAGATCCACATGCCAGCACAAGCTCTGCAACCAATCGCTACTCCATGGCCCTTTTCTACATGGGGTCTAGACTTAATAGGGAAATTCTCTCCCTCATCCACAGATGGCCATAATTTTATAATCACGCCCTTTGAATATTTTACCAAATGGGTGGAGGCCATGCCTCTTACTCTTGTGCACAGTTACTGTGATCGCCAAGTTCATTTTGAACCAAATCATTTTGCAGTACGGTATCCCGCAAATCATTATCTCCGATAATGGAACTTCTTTTAAAAATGAAGAAGTTCGCGAACTATGCAGTAGATTTAAGATAAGCCATCATACGGCTTCCTTGTATTATCCCCAAGCCAACGGACAGGCTGAAGCGACAAACAAAACACTGAAAGCCATTCTCCTTAAAACGGTGAAAGAAAACAAGCGAGATTGGCATTTGAAGTTATATCCGGCCTTGTGGGCCCACCGAACCTCAATAAGAACACCAACGGGAGCAACTCCTTTCTCGCTAGTATTTGGGGCAGAAGCAGTTCTCCCGCTTGAGGTCGAAATACCCAGTCTCCGCATTTCACTGCTGAGGATTACGGATGAAGACGCTTACAGAGAAGCACGTCTTTCCCAACTAGAAAGCCTAGATGAAACTAGGTTAGATGCTGAGCAGCGGCATAGAGCTTATGCTGACCGAATGTGCCGGCAGTACAACAAGAAGGTCTATGAACGCGATATATACGAAGGTGATCTAGTTCTAAGACTAGACAGCCGGATCGACAAGAAGACCGGCGAAGGAAGGAAATTCCGGCCCAAATGGTTGGGCCCATACCGAGTCATGAAGGACTACGGAAATGGTGCATACCTCTTATGTACGTTAGAAGGTGAGGAGTTTGGCGAAACAGTCAATTCCCTGCACCTCAAACGTTTCTACGCATAGGCAGCTAACGCTACCTATATAACTATCTACATTGCATCTTCATATAGATTTAGATCATTTTGTCCACTTGTTCTTACATAAGTTGTGATCAAGAAATCTATTCTCAAAGCAATTCATTACAAACTCGTGATGTTTCTGGCATAATGTTCTTTAATCATACCTCTCCATCTTCATGTATCATCAAATCATCTTGGAATCTTTTATCAAATAAATCAAACATGACAAAGCCCTAACGGTAACCATACCAAGATCTGCAAGTTTGTTCTCGCTTTGATTTCTTCTTAGGATAGGTGTCTTGCCTAAGGTCTGTTCTAGAAGCTTCATGGTGTCACATCTATCCCATATATACATCTCTTTGGAAATAAGCATATACTGACATTTTACTCAAATAAGCAAGTCAAAAAGTGATTAAACAGAAAATTTTATTTTTACACATTTCCTTGCCCCACCAACCTTCGGTGATGAGCTTGCGTCTCTTACTAGTGACGTAGGGTTGGGAAAGGATGGAAATGCCCTTACTCGCCTATGCCTTGCCCACGGTGATAAACCCACGCTTCTTACTGGTAGCATGGGGCAAAGTGTAGGGGGTCCTCTTGACAAAGCAAACGTTAAAAGGTCATAAACAAACTATTCAAACTTTGAGTCAAAAATGAATGAATCAGATGTTCAAAATTCCAAAAGAGTTAAAAATCCTAAAAACCCAGATTTTGTCTACTATGTGGCCATCTACGGGTCTAAGTCTAGATAAACCGCAAAGCAAGTTGCATCCAAAACTATGAAGTCATTCAGGTAGAGTAGGCTTGTAGCTTCCAATTTGGTTCCGCCAAAGCTTTGTCTGTCTTTCATCACTGTCATTTCACCATATTTCATAACTTGCGCCCTTCTTGGCTCTTGGTGATAAGCCCTCGCATCTTACTAGTTGCGTGGAGTTAGGAGTGGGGCAAGTTAATCTGTTCATCATACTGGTTATTTTCATCACTTTGCCAAAACAAACATGAGGTATCCAAATTGCTCACAGAAGCTAAGATTCAAGATCACAATATATCTACAATATCATGTATCAGCATCATGAAACACAAAAAGAAAGCAAACATTTGCATCATCTGTTTTCCATTGCATACATTCTAGAAAGCATATAAAACATACATCGTAGTATACATGAGGAAACTGGAAACAGAAAGGGAAAGCATGAGTGACAAGCTTTTGATCCAAAAACGAATGCATATATATAAATAATCAATGTTTATATACAATGCCATCATGCACTAGGCATGGTCAAAACGCTCAAAGAGCCCGTGATATACAAAAAAATCTATAATACAAAATACATAGGAGCCAAGTGGTCTCTCAACCCCTACGCGACCCCTCCGAAGGTGCGCGCCCTCGCCTAGGGCTCCGGCTACGCTGGCGCTCTGAATGAACGGAGGGCTCTGGGTCCCGAGGAGCAGCCGCGGTCTCACCACGAGAATGGCTCCTCATAAGACGCTCAGCCGTCCTATAGCCTGCCAACTCTGTACGGAGAGTCGACACCATCCTGGCCACGTGCCAAATGGGAGCGAAGACGTCGGTATGCCTGCCGGCTCGTTGAGGGCTCCCGGCATCTCTGAGATAGCTCCGCGGGTCTATCCATGGGGATCATCAGGGAATCAGTGCATACCCTGCGGATCAGATCCGCCACTCGTCGACAGTCTCTGCAAACAAAGGAGAAAAATGAATTAGAAACCAAGCAAGAGGATGAAATATACAAGATACAAACACAAGGAGAGATAACAAATCCTAAATTAAACAAACATTGAAAGGAAGAAAGGATAACTTACTCGGATCACCGGGCCTCCAAGATGGATCATTTGGGCGGCACTGCCGCGGATGCTTGCCTGCCGAGGGCTGCTCTGTGTAGCGAGCAACATGTCACCCCACTGGCCCGACTCATCCTCTCCACCATGGCCCTGAGAGAGTGGCTCCTCTGAGACTAGAGTGTCCCTCTCTGCGCTCTCCTCGGCCCTCTCCGCCTGCATAATATCCTGAGTGTCATGCCACTCAGGATCGCTATCATCATCGATCTGCTCCTCGACCCTCCCTCTGTAAGCTCCTCGAGAATCGGAGTCAATGTCATAGGGTCATCATCGCTGCTATGAGCGGGACCCGCAGCAATCTGAAGCAAAGGTGCCGAGGGCGCCGGCTCTCCCTCGGCCCGAACTATCCTCCAGGCTGATGGGAATGCCGGGAGTGATCCTTTGTCCAACCTCGGCCTCTAGGCCCCCTGCAGCCTCGCGGGCTGATCATGTAAGGTGGTGCCTTTGGGGAAGCATGCCCGCATATGGAAGGCCAAACTGCTGAGGAACTCTCCCAAAAGGATGTACCTCTACCCGTCCCACGCGGTCGATGAGCTGCCCTGTGGTGGAGCAGGAGATCAATGTAAGGGTCTCCTCGCCCCATATGCCGGCCATAAGCCGGTACGGTGTCGCCTCCATATCTTTGTGGTAAAGGAGGCAGGGGTGGTGAGGTGCTCTAAGCAGCGACATATCGACCATCGGCTGCCCTCACGCCCCTGGATCTGCCACCTCTACGCCTCTGCCATAAGGAATAAAATGCTCATACACCCAACTCATGACTAGAGTCGGGTGGCTCAATGACTGTCCCTGCAAACGGACCACCCTGTATAAATCGTGGTAGGTGGTCCCCAGAATGTCTGCACCCCAGGCGTATATCCGGCCATGCCCCTCTATCTGTGCAATGATGGGGGCCCAGCAGTATAACAAAGTGTCCCCTCCCTTGTCCCCAATCAATCTCGAGGCAAGGATCCCCATGATGGCCTGTCGAAATATGGGGATAGGCAAAGAAGGGATGGATCGAACTCTCACTCCCTTCTTCGACCCCGTGGAGATAGCTGCATCTCCCATGTAACCTGCCCACTGTGCAATCTGTGCCCGTGAGCCTGCCGTCTCTAATGTGAGTCTCCTCCCGATGATCGGGACCCCCAATATGGTAGACATCCTCCAGCGTGATAGTCCACTCACCGCGGACCCACAGCGATCGGAAGGTGTTCCGATCTGCGTCCCAATATGAAAATAAGTCACAAAGGATGTGACTAGATGGTGTGACATGTGGCACGCGTGATATGCGCAGTATACCGGCCCTCTGTAGTGTGTCCTCCTCGTCTGGTGAGAGGGCATCCAATACCCCCAGATGAGCCGTCAGTCACTCTCTCTCTCGGCTCCATCTGATGTATTCCTCCCTCGCCTGCATACACCCAAAAACACACAAAACAGAGCAAGTTAGTATCTGAGCAATACCAAGAAGGTCATAAAAACGTATAGAAATGCAGGAAAATACAAGTGCAATCTCAAAAATCAAGTTCTTTTGCATTCTGGTCAGAACCGCCGCCCTGAGCAGGGAGGCGGTTTTGTAACCGCCGCCTTAAAAGGCGGCGGGTGTGTAGCCGCCGCCTGAACAGGGCGGCGGTCATGTAACCGCCGCCCTGGCCAGGGCGGCGGTCGCGGTCCGAAAACCCGCGCGGGTTGCTAACCCCAAAAAGCCCAAAATGAGTAAAAAAAGACCATTTAAACTAAAAATGGAGCCTACCCAGTAGGCGCCCCCCCTAGGTGGACCTTTTGAACCTAACATTTTCAAAAATAACCCCCCCATTACGACAAATTTAACATTTCAAATTTAAAGGGGGAAAAACGCAAAATTGAAGAAAACCAACCTGTGATCTAGCAGGGCGGTGTTCCGCACGTGGAGGCATGATCACGATCTCGCTGTGGACGTTTTGACTCTACTCACGCATGAAACCGTCACCGTGGGTCCCAGAGCTCAAAATCAATCAAATCAAACGCGCATGCAAATGAATAGGAAAATGGGCCCACTTTCATATATATAGCACCCTATTTCATTTTAAAAAGACTTTTTCGCAGGTTTGGAGCGCTGATGGAGGTAAGTTCCTATCCCCGCACGAATGGTACGTTCTCATTCCCTATTAATTTAGCGTTTATTTTCCAAGTTTTGTATCTATCTGCACTTGAGTTCTCTTTTCATTTTGCAGATAGCGGGAATTTCGGATGGCGTCGTTTCAACACACGGACGAGTAAGGTATAGCTTCTAACTCCCCATTTCGGGACTGCCATACTCGGACCCACCGTTTTATGCCTCTTCATGGCTAAAATGCTTCTCCGAGGGGGCAATATGTACGTACCCAAAATTGTAAGGTACTGTACTGCGGAACAGCGTAATAAGTACCCCAATGATGATACAGGTCTCCTCGCAAGGTGTTCGGGATCCGGAAAAGCCCTCGGAGTATGCGTTAACATCCCACATGCCCCGCTTAGCCCCGCGCCCTTTGTTTTCCCCCTTTTTCTTCTTTCCTTGGCTTTTTGATCTTGGTGTGAAAACTGAGGGTGGCGGTCATGTGACCGCCGCCCTGATCGGGCGGCGGTCTGTAACCGCCGCCCTGCTCAGAGCGGCGGTCCTGTGCGCATTTTCCAGAACGTTCTTTGACGTGACTCGCGTGAAATATCACGATTCACCAGCTTTTCCTTGCCGACTTGAGCATGCATTTATGTTTTTGGTCCCCTGGAATAGTGTTTTTCCTTTGTTTATTGTTTAGGAGTTCAATTTGGTTTTGATCTTTGGGTGATTGAATTCCTATAAATGCATGGTTTGTGCACAAGCTAAGGGGTCTGAATTTTGGCTGGATTTTGGAGTTTGAGCTTTGCTTTCATTTCCTCATTTTAGTGTTTTAGCTAGTTAGCTTGTTTAGAAGCCATAGCTTGAATTCACTTGCATCTTTTGTTAAATTGCTCAGCTGTTGGTAAGCCACATACCCATCTTGTGCAGGCAGTGCTGTTATTTCATCCAAATCCAGTCTAAAGCTTGCCTCTGAATTCCTCTTTGCTGTAGATTTAATTTTCATTGTTGCTTAGAGTTCTTAGTTCAGTTCATTATATGCCTGGTTAGCTTTATTCAGCTGTTGGTAAGCCACATATCCAACTTGTGCAAGCAGTGTCTTTATTTTATCCAATCCATTGGAACAGAGTAGCTTAGGAAGCCATTAAAGTTGCAGGTTTTGCTCTTCGTATAGGATAGTTACAGGTTCTGGTCGCTTCATGTTGCATGACTCGTAGTAAAATCCCGCTAGGAATCGCATAAGCCAAGCTCTGTACTCTTGCGCTATCCCTCTCCTACTCGCATTTTCGGTCTGCATTCTAAGTTGTCCTTGTCCCAAATTCTACTCCTATCGGTGCTAGCATTACACGCTTTTCTGGATCCACGTGAACATGAAAGAACGAGGAGATCATACTGAGGGGACGAGATCACACACACTATCGGATTCGCCACTATTTGCTGGAATCCAGGTTTAAATTTCAAAGTTCTAGTTGGAATCATATCAAATAGAGTAGATAAATTGCTTCATTTCAGTAAATTCTATTCTCGATATTGCAGGGAAGCTGTGAGGATTGATAGTTTATGAGAAACTATGATTCACTCCTCACTTCTGAGGTAGGATCGAGAATCTTGCAGATAGATTAGACGAGCTATTTTATTTATTTAGAATAATTCTACAAATCGCACAGGCAAATAACTACACTCGGTTATCTTGTCTGTTTTAAATTGTTATTTAATTATTATTTCTAGATACGCTTAAAATAGTTTGCTTTCCTTAAAATTGTTAAAAGATTTCTTAGAAGAATAAAAAGTTATATATGTTAGATTTATTTCATGTAGTTAGAATTTGCTTCATTACAGTTAGATTTGCATTTTGTTTCGTATGACAATCACGGGACCTCAGGAGCCCAGGGAATATATATTTGAGCCAATCGTGCCTCAACCAAACCTCATCACAGCAATAGTTGACATAGACCAAAATCTCAGAATACAAGTATTCCGAACAACCACAGATTTACAACTGATCAGTTCTCAATTAAGAGGATTAAACATAGAAGACGACCAGGCACATGCATTTTGGTCAAGTCAGCCAAACTACAGATTACCCTAGAAAATCATCCACATGACTGTAGAAGGGTTTGAAAGAGAACAAACATTCGGGTGCGATCCTTTAGTTCCACAGCCAGACGCTGGAGACACCCTCGTAGATATAGATACCAGCTTAAGAATCCAGGTTGCGAGAACACCTGTGAGGTATTCTGAGAAGATTGCACAACTGTTGGTTCTAAACATAGAAGCTGAGAAAGCGTATGATTACTGGATACTAGGGATTAGAACTTGATCTCGCGTATGACCATAACAGGACCGCAACAACCAAGAGTCTATGGTTGTGATCCACAGATCCCACAGCCCAACGAATCCATAAGAGAATTAGATATAGACACTGGCCTACGCACACTAGTATTTCAGTCCACTCCACTTCCACCCATCATCATCGAACAATTGTCCTTACTGAATATAGCGGCTAACGAAGCTAGAGAATTCTGGACTAGGCCAGAAAATCGTCCATAAAAGTCAATTATATTCACCATCCACTATATGACCTTATCAGGAGACATACACGAAACTATCCCAGGTCATTTTCCACGTATTCCGCAACCCATAGATCGAATCATTTTATTGGATTCAAACTCTTATTATTTGAACAAGGGAAAGAATCTCTTAAAGTTAAAACCGCGTGACATTTCATCACATAATCTACTTAGTTTTACTTTGTCCTAGTTTTTCACTTGTCCTAAGACAAAGCGAAACTTTGCCAAAGTTACACCAAGTATTTTTCATCACCACTTGGTCTACTCCTTTGTTTTCTTGTTTCTCATTTTGAGACAAAAGAAGAAAAAACAGATATGGATACCTACTAGAAATAATCATGTCCACCACTTTTATAGTCTACTTGCATAACTAGGTTGCAATGCCGGAATGCAAGTGTTGAAAGTGTGAATGGTACATCATCTTGTTCTAGTAGCCCCTTTGTCTCAAACCCATATTGAGACTTATTGTCATCAGTAGTTAGGTTGTCTTATCACTTAATTATTTTGATTCATTATGCTGCTCACATCATAGCCATATAATTGTAATATTTACGTCTTTTTCCATTGTGAAACTTGGCCTAAATCTCTAGATTGTATTGTTACATTACTTACACGCATAGTAATTCCTTGATATAATTAGGCATATTTTTTACATCATAGCCTTGTCTTGAGTTTTTTTATTTTTGAGGTTACTTTGTTAGTATTGCTATAATGCCATTTTGATACTAAAATATTTCTTTCTTGCAAATTTTGATTAATGTGTCCAAATAGTGTTATTACACTGCTCACATTTGTATCTTCCATTTTACAAGACTTAGAATTTGTTAGTGTCTAGAAACTAGTTTTTAGTATATCTTGTTAGAGGATCGCATCAACACTCTCTTAGCATTTAGGTCTTGTTTGTTTCAAACTTTACCTAACTGGTGATATTGTGTTGTCACTATTTATTTTAAACCTATCTCAAAAAATCATAGGGAGTAAAATTTTGTTGTGACTGGATTTGAGTTTTATACATTATTGTATTATTTTAGAAATATCGTGTCATATATTACCTTGCTAGGGTATATTATTATTTATTGTTTAGCATCCTTATGTTCATAAATACCTATTGTATTCGTGGGTATTTTATAGTCACCTTTTCGTGACAACGTATCATTGTTACGCTACGAAAATTTTCCTAGGGTCCATTTTTAGTAAACCTTAGTGGAAACCTTTTGCGATTGTACCCCTGTTTCAAGTATGCCTACTATGAGAATGGGGTCACGAAAGTTAGAATCCGATCTCTTTGGAGGTGACAACCCTCTTTTATAGGATAATTTCATGATTGACCATAGTGGTGGAGAAGATGATTCTCCTCATGAGGATATGGAGCTTCATCCCACCCATATTAACAGATTACTTATTTCACAATAAACATGGAGTTCTTATGTGGGTTGTTGAACTAGGAGCTAAGTTACCTTCTACAATTTACCCTTCTCTTATCACCGACATGGTTTGGGGAGAGGAAGAAGTGGAACATCCTCATCACAATGTTAATGAGATTTTAAACCCAATAAACACCTCTACTTCTGGACGACAGAATAATGAGGAGGTACCTTTTGAAAATGATGGATACTATCATATACCTATGGTTAGAGTTCACTGTGAAGATCATGAAGACCATGTTCATCATGCACAACCTCCTCATGAAAATTGTAACAAAGTACCCACTCAAGAGGTAACCTTAGAAGAAAAATTACAGGCTCTCACTCGCCAATTGGAAAGTTTAGCCTCACACGTAAAAAAGGAACAACGGAAACCATTAAAACAAGCTATATCGAAGGTAAAACCTAAATATTAGTTTCATGAGTTCTAAACAAATACTCCTTGATGAGAGACATGAAAATACCCTTATGAATAATTTCTTACAGAGAATAGAGGTGGGAATACACCTAGATTTAATCCTTCGTACAAGCCTACACCACCCACACAAGATCCACTCTTTAATCAAGAATGGCCCACTATGAAGCATTCCCTTCTAGCATTGCAAGAAGGAAAAAATGGTAATAACAACAAGAAGTGTTATTTCAATGAATGCCCCTCCTTTGGTATGCCAATCCTTTATTTCAGCCAAGGTTTGTGCCTCGCACTCAAATAATTAAGAAAAGATGATGTTGTTACTCGAATGCATAAGTCATTAGGCCTTCCATTCAATATTGTTGATCGATAAAAGGATAAACATAAATTTCACAATGTGGGATGACTCGACTATTCCATCTCAAAGCATGACCTATTACATGAGGCTCGCCCAACTTCCACTCATTGATCCGGCTATTCAAAAATCACATACTTCTCGTTAATATCTATCGGGAAGAGGATAAGCAATTAAGTAAATTTGTTAAAACCCCACCCTTTCATATGTCTTTGATCATAGGTAAACATCTTGTCCATAACTACATGATTGACTCAAGTGCTAGTATTTATGTAATGCCTAAGAAGATTTTTGATGTCTTAGGTCTTAAGTATAGCCCCGTAACAAAAGGATTCATAAAAATTTATGGTTTAGCTGTCACTACCCTAGGAATCATCAAGGATCCCGAGTTAAAGTCTCCATACATGTCTAATTATTATAATAACTCAAGATGTGTCAATCATTGATCTTCCCCCTTTGTTTACCTTATGTTTATCAAGACATTTTTTTGTTAAAGTGGGAGGTTACAGTTGATTCAGAATCACAAAGACCCTAAATGTCCAAAGATGAGATGGGGCATTCGGTGTGATTGCACAACATTGGAACATCTCTCAAGCTATGGGACTTGCAAAACTTGAGATGGACCTCCACAAAAGGTTGGTTCCTGCTTCCTAATCTACTTGCCACAAGATACTCTAGTGCAGGTAGAAACTAACTAATCCTAATCTAACCATCTAAGGAGACAGAGAGAGAGGGTGAAAGAGAGCCTACACTAAGCGGTGATACACAAGAAAAGGAAGTGGTTGATCACAGACCCAAAGTGCTTGAAGTGGAGAGAGGTGAGCAGAGGAGAGGGTGGACAAGATGCACCATGGACTAGAGATAGATTTCACATAGAACACCACTTCAAAACCCATTAAGCACAACTCCCAGGACCTGTAATAAACATCAGAATATGCACAATATACCCTATAACAATGAGAGGTAAGAAGAGATAATAAAATGAGCCAAGGATGGACAAATGCATCATGAAACAGATTCTATTGCTCCAAAATTTACATGGTACATCATCAGTGGGCAAGAGGCAAGAAAATTCCATTACAGAGCCAAGGGAAAAGGCTTAGACTCAACATTATACCCTAAGGAAGAAAGAGAGAGGGGGAGAAGAGAAAAAATGAACCACCACTTGAATATACCCCTCCTTTACAATATATAGAAGAATGAGAGAGAAAGGGAGAGGGAAAGCTGAACTTTGTTCCAACCACCCCTACAAATGCATTGAATCCACCTACCACAATGAAGAGTTTCGCTGCAACACCCATGCCCACGTCATTGTGACTTCATCGGATAATAAAGAGTCCCATTCCTCATCATGGCAAGTAGGTGAGAGACTTGATAGCCCCCAAAATTAGTGGTCTAAAACATTAATGGAGGCGGGGAGAAACCTAGTGCCGAGATATTTCTAAAAATCCTCTCCCACTTAAATATAAGTTTCCAGTTGAAAGATATGGCTATCTGAAGATCAGGGTCATGGGTGTGCAATATTTGAAAGATTCTATTCATATCGGGTCCACATGGCATCCTCACGCATCTTGAAGATTCGACCCCTATCTTTCACTTCTAAATCACGTCAAATGACATGTTGTGGCTTCTACGAGATCCTCTGTGTTCATTTTGTTTTACTTGAGTCCTCTTGTTATCGGAGACACCGTGTCGACCCAAGACATGTGGAGGCTTCACGCTTGTTTGGAAAGCGCCCAAGTTTTTATCTTTGAAGTTCCGCGGTTGAGATATGTGGAGGCCTCCGCAGCTCTTGGAATTTTCATTGGCCGACTTCACCTCTTCGAACTCGGGACACTTGGCAAGTTGGTGCTCATTTATGAACTACCTTTTGATTTTTAACCTTTGGAGTTACACTAGGCTAACACGTGGCTCTACCCAAGAACCCTTCTATACTTATTCAATTCAGTGACTGCTTCTACCTTTTCGGGCTTTGGGCACATGGTGAGCCTATGCTTATTTGGGGACTACCTTCAGATTTTCCTTTTGAAATTACGTCGATGAGGCACGCGGAGGCTTCCAATTACTTTTTTACTTATCGATTTGGGCCCGCTCTATCCCACTTTTTAACTTGGACTACGTGGCAAGCCTGCACTCATTTAGGAACCCACTTTTTGGACCCACCTTGGTGTTGCATTGATGAGACACGTGGAGGCTTCGTTGACCTAAGACTTTTTAACTTCCAATTGTCTCCTTTTGGACTTGGGACACATGGAAGATTCATGCTGTTTAGGGGCTACTCTTTGGATGCATCTTTTAGAATTGTGTCGAGCTGACACATGGTGCCTTCCACGAGTCTACTATTTGGCCCCAAGTCGACTCGTATGTAGCTAAGTCTGAAAACCTCAATCCTTTCCCATTTTCTTTCCTGTCAAGCTCTGGGTTCTTTTGGCGTCATTTGATCCTTTCGCAGACCCTAATCCTCCATTGTAGAGTCCCATTGTTACTTGATTTTTGGATTTGAATGTGAGTTCTCGGATAGAGCTGACCCTTAGGTTTTCTTTTGTGCGGGGTCATGTTTGACCAATTTTATCTAGGGAAAAATTGGGATAACAATTTGGTGACTCATGAGGACATCTTCCTACTAGATGAAGGGACCAGTAGCCTTGAAGCATCCATTGGGCGTGGAGTCAAGAATGATAGCCTGATACTAATCCTTTTTGCTTTGAAACTTCTCCCGATTTCCCGCATGTGGCTGATTCTAAATTTTCCCCCGTTGTGGATTTTCCTATTCCCGAGAATGGACTATCTCGAATCTAATTTTAGTTGCTTTGTATTTTTGTTTTATTTGAAACTAGAAATTGTTACAGGAAACTATGGGTCTCTCTATCATGAATACTAAAGGGCCTGGCCTCTGCACCTCTGGAGCAATACAAAAAAAACTTATGTACAAAGACAAAATCATACATGCCTCAAATGAGACATGCAGAGTGTGCACAAGCACTTCTTCTGCTGAAAAAAATCTACTCCTACTCCTATACTAACCCTAACAAAGAAAATATTAAACAAAGCCTGCCATAGGTAGGGAGAAATAGCTTCCCTTTCTCAAAAATTGGGACCATGTAGTTGATTTGGTGCTGGACATGGCCGGAAATGAGAGTAAAAACCACCTTGCAGATGGTTTCTTGCCCTCCTCAAAGTATCAACAAACACAATGTACGCCTTTGCAAGATCAAAAACACAATGAATGTGGATTCTAAGCCTTTTCCTTGGCTCAGAATGGAATTTCCTTACCTCTTGCCCATTAATGATGTACCATGTAACTTTTGGAGAAATAGAATGCATTTCGTGATGCATGTGTCCATCCTTGGCTCATTTTATTGTCTCTTCTTACTTCTCATCGTTACAAGGTATATTGTGCATATTCTGATGTTTGTTTCAGGTCCTGGGAGATTTTCTTAATGGGTTTTGAAGTGGTGTTCTGTGTGAAATATATCTCGGTCCATGGTGCATCTTATCCACCCTCTCCTCTACTCACCTCTCTCCACTTCATGCAGTTTGGGTTTGTGATCAGCCACTTCCTTTTTCCGGTGTATCACCGCTTAGTGTAGGCTCTCTTTCACCCCTCTCTCTCTCTCCGTCTCCTTGGATGGTTAGATTAGGATTAGTTAGTTTCTTCCCGTACTAGAGTATATTGTGGCAAGTATATTAGGAAGTAGGAACCAGCCTTTCTCTCGGAGGTCCATCTCAAGTTTTGCAAGTCCCACAACTTGAGCGATGGTCCAATGTTGTGCAATCACATCTGAATGCCCCATCTCATATATGAGACATTCGAGGGTGATGTGATTCTATATCAACAGTTACTTGTATTTTTATTGGTCTCATATGTTGCTTATGATAAGGTATGGTACCCTATTTACCATACAAGCTGAGCCAATTTTTCCTATCATGTAGAGTCATATGTCCCATCCCCTCTCCAAGCTAATTTTTTAATGTAAGAAGAATAAGTTCTAGTCTCTAAAGATTAGTCTCTTCTACCTTCTATCCCTGATCTAGTACTTGATGAGTGGGTAGAGAGGCACCATAAATTCGACCCATATCTTTCAAGAGCCTGGAAGCTTATGAAACCGGGCTTGTACTTACCGCATTCTTGAAGAAGAAGCTACACTATCACACATGCTCAAGTAAGGTGAAGAGAATCCTGGTCTATGGAAATTATACTTTGATGGATCTAGAAACAGAAACGGTGTGGGAGAAAGAGTTTTTCTCATTTCTCCTAAGGATGAGAAATTCTTCTTCGCACACAAGTTGTAGTTTACATGTTCTAACAATGTGGCAGAATATGAGGCGTTGGTGCATGGTCTACTTATTACTGAAAAGAAGAAGATTAAGGCATTGCATATCTTTGGGGACACATAATTGGTTATCCACCAGGTTACCAACAAGTTTTTGGCAAAGAATAAGCTTCTCAAAGATTATAGAAATAGAGTTTGGGACCTCCTTGAGAGCTTTGATGATCTAAATTTGTAGGTGGTGCCATGAAAATGAATAAGGAAGTTGATCAAATGGTTGCGCTTGGTTCATAGTTCTCTCATGTTGAAGAATTTTTAAAGGAAAAAATTAGCATATTAAGATGGTGATTAGACCATCCATTCTAGATAACAACATCTGCTAGAAAGTGTCTCGATAGTGACACGATGATTGTCCAATTCATCTAGAATGAAGCTGAGTTCTCATCAAGCATGCAAGCTGATTTGCATGACATATATGGTGACCAAGTAATACATTGAAGACAAACAAATTGCCTAAAGGGATGGTTACCTTAGAGAAAATTTTTAGCCTTGATGATTATTTCAAGTGTGAAGGAAATTATATGCGTGGCACATAAGAAGACTATTCCCGATCACTATTACATGTGGAAAGGAGTTGTTGATCAGTAAAGCTTACGCACATGATGAAAAATAGTCCTTCATCTCTCTCTATAAAAAATATAGTGATATATTCTCATGGGAGTATAAAGACCTCAAAGGTTTTGATCCAAGTGTTACTTAACACTCCATTGACCTTAATCCTAGTATCAAGCCCGTCAGACAAAAGTAACAACTAGTCAATCTAAAGATAGAGCCCCTCATTGAGGAAAAGATTATTTTTCCCATTAAGTACTCTACCGGGTTGTAAATCGAGTTCAGTGTCGCAAGAAGAAGAACAGTGAAATAAAACTCTCGTGTTGATTTCATAGATTTGAACAAGGCATCTCTAAAGGATAATTATCATTTACCTTCTATGTAAGATTCTACAAACCGTGGCTGGTGCAAAAATATTCTCAATGCTTTGGATGGATATCGGCTTTAATCAGATCTTGGTCAAGGAAGAGGATCAATTCAAAATGACATTTACAACCAAGTAGGGATCATATGCATATCATAAGATGCCATTCATTCTATCAAATGCAGGTGAAATGTTTCAACATGTCATGGACATTTCCTTCAAAGGTTACATCAATGAGTTCATCTTGGTTTACCTTGATGACATTACAGTCTTCTCAAATCGAGTGTGGATCACATGACACACCTAGAGAAATTATTTGAGAGATGCAGAAAGTATGGGGTATCTCTTAACCCCAAGAAGTGTAATTTTGTAGTGGCACAGGGAAAGCTCTTGGGCCATGTGGTTTCAAAGGATGACATTGCAACTAATCCTAAGCATGTTTGATCCATCCTAGCTCTTTCTCTGTTGGTGCACAAGAAATCCTTGCAGTCCTTCCTTAGAAAAATCAACTTTGTTAGGAGCTTTATTCCTAACTTTGCAGGACTGGTAAGACCAATCACCCTCATGCTCAAGAAAGACATAGCTTTCAGATGGATAACAGAAGGAAAGGAAAGCTTCAACAAAATCAAGTAAGAGATTGCTTGTGTGCCAACACTCATTAACCTGCAGATTATTCAAAGAATTTCATCCTTTATTCTTATGGCATTGATGCAAGTATTATTGATGTCCTAACCAAAGAAAATGAACAGGGACAAGAACAACTCGGTGGATTTCTTCAATGACACTAAAGGATTATGAGTGGAAATACAATCAAGTGGAAAATCAGGTCTACACCATCATGCATGCGCTTAAGAAATTCAAGAGTATGCTCACCACAAATCACATCAAGGTGTTAGTTTCTCACTCTTGTGTTAGGGACTTCATCATGGGAGTAGAAATCAGTGAAAAGAGAGTGTGATGGGTAACTAAAATCATGGAGTATGATGTGACAATCAAAGCAACAAAACTAGTAAGAGTAGGGAAAATTTTAGTGGTGAATTTTTGTAAACTTGCGAATATTAGGGATTTTGGAAATTAGAAATGGCTAATTTTCAGCAGTCAGCTCCGCCCAATTCACCTAAAATTTCCACCGATAAGTCATTTATATGGGTGAATTCACCTACTATTTATATGTTAAATTAACTTATGCATGTATTTCGCCAATGTTTCTTATCATTGTACCTCATCCAAGAAAATTGTGCCTTGCCAAATTGCCTTTACCACAAAACATTTTTCAGAAATTTTCCATTGATTCAAAAGTCAATTTTGGAGATTCGCCACCCATTATAAACTAATTTTTCGAAGGGGGTCTTAAAATGAACCCTGAGTAAGAGGTAAAATGCTCTGTAAGAAGCTTGCTGAGGACACACAAAATGAATCTAAGACTTCATTTTTTCTTGATGAAGCTCTCCTACTCGTAGAACTTGACAAAAATACAGATCCTCGCATGCACGAATGGATGAAGGAAATGATCGCATTCCTTTCTAAGAGCACATACCCTCTAGGATTAAAGTAGGAAAAGAGAAGACATCTAAGATTATAATCTATCCCTTATATTTTGATTATGGCATTATCTTCAAGAAGAATCTTTATGGTGTGTTGTTAAGGTGTATCAACATCGCACAGACTGAAAAAGTGTTAGCGAAATTTCAAGATGGATTCTCTAGTGGAAACTTCTCTACCAAAACTATGACAATGAAGATCATAATGGTAGGTATCTTTTGGCCTACTCTATTTACATATGCACACAAGTGGGTCACAAAATTCAAGGAATGTGCTTTCTTTGCAGGAAAGAAGAGATTGATAGTGCTTCCCCTCCGACCAATCCAAGTAGATCAGCCTTTGGCGCAATTAGGTCTTGACTTCATAGGCATGATCAATCCACCTTGAAGCACGGGACATAGATGGGTGCCGATGAAAGGATGTGACTACTTTACCGAGATAGACATAAGTTGTTGCACTCAAGGAATCAACTGATTCATTCATCCTTGACTTTCTTGAAGGTATAGTCACAAGGTTTGGCATTCCTCAAATCATTATCTTTGATAATGCAAAAGCCTTCCTTGGCACTAAAATCACTGATTGGGTTCTAAATCTAGGCATCTATCTAAATACTTCTTCCAACTATTACCCTTAAGGAAATGGTCTGGAAGAGTCAACAAACAAGAACTTGATCAGGATCATGAAGCACACAATGAAAATCAGCCAAAGACAATGACGTACAAAGGTCACACGTGCTGCCTGGGAAGATAGAATCATAGCTTAAAAAGTAATAGGAACTTCACCTTACAAGATTATCTATAGAAGAGAGGCTACCTTCATTTTACGCTTGAGTTGAACTCATTAGAGTTTTCCAAAGAGCCTAGAGTTCGAAGGCATGGAAAAAGAGAAATCATAATGGAAAAGCTGGTTAATCTTGAAGAATCAAGGAACTCTGCCATAATCAAGCTAGAAAAACATTAGTAAGCAATAAAGAAATGGTTTGATAGAAAGGATAGGCCTCAAGATTTCAAATTTGGGGACTTGGTTTTGAAATGGGATGTTGACAAAGCTAAACTAGGGTGTCATTCAAAGTTTGATGCACTTTGGAGTGGCCCATATATCATCAATTCATGCAAGGAGGCTAACTATTTTGAGTTAACTCATCTTGATGGAGGCATGATGCAAATCCCAACAAATGGGATCTATCTCAAACCCTTCCATTAAATATACTACATAATTTTGTATATATTGAGTAGTTTCCATTCCTTTAAGTTTCTTGTGCATATATTGTTTGTTTGTACATAAGGTCTTTCGTCTCACGTGCTTCTTTCGCACACTCTTCTTTTACTTACAGGATGCCATTTTTCTTTCATCAGTTTATAGCAGTTTTGTAGGATTCATAACAAAGATATGAAATGATTCAAGTGACTCTAAAGGAAATTTTTTCAAAGCTGAAGATAAAAATTTCATGATTACACAACAAACTCCTTGCCCAATAGATGTTACAAGCTACTGATTTCCTTCATCTAGTGAGGTAGATAGCCCCGAAATTCACCAAAACTATTATCCAAATAACTCTCCTAGTTATCTAGAAAACTTACATACATATTTTGGCTCTGAGACCTTCATTACAGGTTGCACACATTCTAGCTATTTACTTAGTACATTTTCACAGTTGAAGATTTGTTGAGATTTCTTGTGCACCTTGCACACATCCCTTCTTTTTCAAGCCTTCTTCCCTTATTTTCATTTTCCTTTTCTTCTTTGTTCCATCTTCCCCTTACGTGCACTCTCTATGTTTCCACCTTCCCTACATTGTTTCACCTTCCATGCATGTCTTATCCTTTGCTTCCCAAAATTGGATAAGTCCTTGGCATCCCCGAACACCCTTTCCTCTGTGTGCATTATAATTGTGTGCACCTTCCTTCTGTCATCTTTTCACACCTCATTATTCCACACACATACCTTTGCACCATCCTCTACACCATTCTCGTGACATGTCATTCTCTAACACACTTGGATGTGCCACACATAACCTATCAAAGTGTGCCAATAGGGCACCAAACCTTTGTAACAAATTAGTGAGTGACATGTGATAGAAATGATAAGAACATTTACACAATTGGTTTTCCTTTCAACCAATCTATGTGTGCCACGTGTCTTATGTGCTCGAGCAGCCCTCGAAAATATTCGACAACCATATCTTTTGCTACAGAGCTCTAATCAGCATGCGCCTAGTCTCAATTGATAGTTGTTGACATGGGCTACAATGCTAGACATTTAAATTCAAATTCTTGGTGGATATGGTAGATGAAAGATGGGAAAACATCAATTTGGGCATTGATGAGTAGATCTAATTACTCCAACCACCTGATTTGATCTGATCCCCTCCTACCTTCCTTCTCCAACATGCCAAATAGACTTGGGGAAACATGTTTGAAAAATTTGTAGGTGAATTTGTAGCCATTGAATGCTTCTTGTTGGTGGTTGTATTTCAAATTTGGGTTTTCCTCCTTCTCTTCTTCTTCCATCGATTCATCTATAAATGTAAGAGTTAGGCTCATTTTTAATGTTGGACACTTTGGATCCTTACACATTTTGCTAAGGACTTCATATTTCTATATTCTGAGTTGCAGTAACTTGATATCTCACTTGTGCATGTGGATATCAACCTCTTTCACCATTGTAACAGTTTTGTGCATTTATGGAAATAATGAAAGCATCATTTTTGTGACTATTCTCTGTCCTAAGCATGTTTGTGTTATTTCTTCTTGCCTTTATTTTACATTGCGTGCTTGTTGTGTCACTCTATATCCCTTGCAACTCCATTTTTAGTTGTGTTCCATGAAACTAATCTGGTAAATGTGTTTTAGTTGTGCTACACATGCCTAGCCTTCTTTCATGCCTTTTCCTTTCATTTTTCTCAAAACAGATGGTGTTCATCCCTTTTTTCTAGTGTTATCTCCTTCCTTAGATTATTTTTCCTTTCTATTATCCTTCTATCCCTGGTCCCTTGGCATTGTTAGCTTAGTTTTCCCTTTCGGCATTAGAAGTAGTGGTAGTAGTAGAAACAGATAGAGGAACCTACCTTCTCCAGAGATTTGTCTCAAGCGTGTGAGGTCGCACAACTTGGAGATAGTTCCATTGTTATCTCAAATGACATGATTCTTCTATATCTGAGACACAGGTGAAAGTTTGACAACCAATAGGATTTTTGGGTGAAACCAGTGGTACTATCATTGTTGTAGTATTCACCAAAATCAAATTCCCAAAATTCTACTATTCGCCAAACTACAAATATTCACCACTAACATTTTCTCTACATACAACACTTGTAGTATCACTCATAGATGTGTATCATCCAACCGAATATCTCCTTCCTTTGATGGATCAATCACTTTAGGATCTCTAATGGTGTGTACATAAATTTTGTTCAAATCCTCTTCACTCGTAGAGGTTCTACATAAGGTGCAGCTTTTCCATCCGTCGAAGGAATGATGACGAGCTCTTCCTTGTTCTCAAAAATGATATATCTTTTTACTAAAAAAATCAACATTATTCGCATAACACCAAGGTCACCCAAGAAATGATGGAAAATATCTCGCCTCAAAAAGTTCCAAGACCTCAAAGTCCCCAGTAAACTTGGCCCCTTGTATAGTAATAGTAGCATCCTTCAAGACTCCAATGGGCATGGCTTTAGTCCTGTTTGCCATAAAAAACATTTGAATATGGTTTAATGGTGGTCTTCCCATTTGATTCTGCCCAAGGTGAGTACATTCACTTATGCACCTGTATCAATCAAAATTTTACTCAAAATCCATCTGTCAACAACATCATTCAAATTGATCTCACCATAATCACCGTGAGGAGGTAAGTTAGCATGTAAAATTTGTCTCTTCGCACAAATCCAATGCACGACATATTCCACCTAGCCATTCCCCAATAAAGGAATGATGTTTTCTTGTCACAACATCTTACAAACCTTCTTTAAATCATCATCATACTTCTAAATCTCAACCGTGTTTTCCCGCTCCAACTTCCGTGATCTCTTTTAAGAATTGTATCTCTCCTATAAGTTCCTAATAATTTACATTGTTTCTTGATAAACTTCCTCTAATGAGTAGGTTATGGATACTTTGCATTCAATACATCTTATTTTGTAAAAATCATCCTCTTCTTTGGAACTTCCTAACTGTAGCCTTAGCACATTAGACACCAAAATTTGCATACCTCGCTCCCACACAAATAAATGAATAAAATATACCCGTCCACATACCATTTCATGACCTAAGTCATCCATTTAATTAACTTGATTAAACTCATCATCACACCATTTAAATGACATCCCTAAACCTAGGTCATTACCCCACACCCCTTTAATTAATTAATTAATCATTCACCTCACATTTCCTAAGTCACATTCCCCTCCCATGGCTAATTAATTAATTAATTAGTTAATCCACATATTCCACTTCACCCCTACACCTCACCACGTGAAACATGACCCCCTAGTTAAATCTAGGTTCATAGGAAACCTTCTAAATCTACTCCTCTATCCATCCTAACCATGTCTATCCTCATTTAACTCGTCCCATGACAAGTCCCTACTTCACACTAGTTACAACTAGTTTAATTAAGGGAACCTACCAAAACAATATTTTCCTATCCTAACCACTTCTATCCTCATCTAACCCCATCCCCCTCAACATATTAACATAACTCCACTCTCATCTTCAAAATCCCAAGCACTATACTTCAAAATAGCAAGTTTATCCCTCCATATCTCTCCCAAACTCTAACTAACCGAAAATGTCGGTGATTTCCTGGCCACGGCAATTTATAAATACCAATTTTCTTACTTCTCTTCAAGACCATTCAAAACCATCCAGGAGAATTTTTGAGCATTGTTAAGCATTATCAAGCTTCATTCAAGCTTATTAGTGTCGTTCTGCATCCATCCAAAGCACGATCATGATCATTAAGCATCTTGGAGCTGTTTTGGAGCACATGAGTTGTCCAATGATGATCCACATCACCCTCTCACATATAATCATTAACCAAGGCCCGTCACTAGCTTTTAAATTCATTTTTCATCCTAAACATACTTTCCTAATCATTATTTATCTCTCTTACCTTTAGAAGATCATAATTTCATATCTGTCAATTAAATCTCTTACATTATCGACATTGTTGAAATTTATTAGTATCGTCTCGCATTTTTCGTGCTTTTGTTTCTTTAGCAGTTAGATTTCATTCAAAAGTTCTTATCATTTACTTTTTTCCTTGTGTTACTAATCCTCTATCAAGCATGGCTTTGTTAGATGGCTATAAGTGGACCTAATCACCTAATTACCAAGATCAACTCATTACCGATCTTTCACCATCCACTACACTCGAGAATAGTATGATCTACTACATGACCTAGAGTTGTGCACTATCCACACGATCCAATTGATATATTAGAAAGAATATTTGAATCCACTTAGAAGATATGTGAGGCTACCAATGAGTTCTGAGAGGCTTACTATGAAGTGAAATCCATCCAAGCCGACATAGCCTGGTTTGAGTATCAACACGAGGTAGGATTTGACATCCTTGCAGATCCCGATACCAAACTTGAGCCAAAAATTGAAAGTGAAGTTAGTGTTTAAGATTTCAACTTTGAATTTGCATGTCAAGACAATACCGAGGAGTATTCAGACTTCTTCATAAATGACTACATTGAGGAGCCCAATTTGTACTTCTCTCAAGGGAACAACCTAATTTACTATGTGGGTTCAAATTTCTTTGAGAACCTAGATATTGATACGGATTCGATTTTGAGCCCTAGTCACATTTATTTTCATATTATCATTATCAGTTGAATATTTGTAGTAAGATAAATAAGTGATGGACATTTGATCACATATTTTCATATATATTATTGTATTTTCATAAATAAACTTAAGTGTTTTTAAAAGCGGGTTGACATCCACATAAGGAAGTCCTTTGGCTTCCGAGAATAGGAATTTTCCAGAAACCCACCTATCCATATTACTAATCCT
This sequence comes from Taxus wallichiana var. yunnanensis, assembly GCA_018340775.1. Classification (NCBI taxonomy): domain Eukaryota; kingdom Viridiplantae; phylum Streptophyta; class Pinopsida; order Cupressales; family Taxaceae; genus Taxus; species Taxus wallichiana. The sequence goes on along the minus strand of CM031234.1, from coordinate 644,683,783 downwards.
ATCTTGTGTAGTGTCTGTGATTACATCTTTAGTTGCAGGAAATAAGCTTGATACATTCTTCATGGAGCACAACAATCAAACATCCATTAACACCATCTGTGGGTACCTTGGAAACCCCATCATATTTGAGGTTGATCTAGTTTTACCTCATTGTATTATCCATCCAATTGTAAAGGTAAAATTGTCATTAACATGCGTGTAGTGACTAACACAGAACATCTCGTAGATCGGGGCTACTTTTGGCAGCCACCGATCTCCCACAATGCGTTGTATTCTAACCATTCCCATGCCCTTTTCTTGTTTGTGCTTCTTACTCAAAGTGCTCATATAAATCGGGAATTCTTCATAATTGTGGTTCTTTTCGCAAAAGAAGCAAATAACATTTGGAGGGCATTCATGCCTATAGTGATTAGGGGATCCACATGTATAACATGTCCCATGAGGAAATTCACTTCGTCCACTACTGAAAACTTGACCTCTTAATCCTCCACAATAGCCTCTACCTCTACCTATACCACCTCCATTAGAGTGTCCTTCATTGTAGCTATCATGATGTTCACCTTTCTCCTTAGAATTTTTTGCAACACCGGTCTGACGTACACTAGTATCATTGGCATCATGCATTTGATCAATCAACCTGAAATTATCCATATCATGTGTGGTAGACCTACAAATCTTACTATAATAGGAGACGTTATTCCTTATCGCATGTTCCAACAATGGGAACCTTCTTGAATTATGATCTAAGTGACAGATCTCACAAAGTCCAAAGAACATGGTGTGCACCGATTTACGAGGGTAACTATCCTTAGTGTTTCCCTTTACTTCATAGTCTCGTACACAAAATACCACTTGTTTGTCTCATGACTGAATTAGCCGACACCATTTCCAATTATTTTACCATAGCTGTAATATGAGCCTCTAGAAATGGGCTAACTCTAGTGTCCACACTCCCAACTTCCTCAACACGTAGAGTTGCCTCACTCGATTCGTATAAGTCTTATATGATAGCACCCTTTCAAAGGGGTGATCAAACCTCCAATGAACCATTCAAAGATATTGACTTGGTTGAATATCATAAGATAACTTTGATAAAAAAAAAAATTGAATTGCGCATCATACTCCTTAACACTTTCAACCATGCCTTGTTTGATGTCCTTTAACACATTTATGTTCTTCTACTCAAACTCATGTATGTGAAATTATGCTAATAAAGCATCACACAACACGATATAGTCGACACAAGTCTAGTTCGATCATATTTCATGTACTAACTATGTGTGTACCTTTGCAAATTAGTTGCAAACTGAATTTCCTTACACCGGAGTTGTAATGCCCTTAGCGCGCCATATTATCGCACACATATGCACATGCTCAACTACATATTTAGTTCCTAGGTATTTTAGGAGATGAATAGATATTTCAAAATATAATTTTCATGGTTTGTGTGGAACGTGCCCATTAGATCCATAATCAGTATTACCTCTTGTGTTTCCTCCACCTCTAGAACCACCAGATCCACTAGATCTCGAGCCACCTGACCCTCCTAATCCTCATCTTGTAGTAGGTAATAGACCATAGGATGTGTTACCTTATGTTCCAACAGTTGTGTTAAACTAAACTCCCATAGTTTGTGAAGTTTTACTACTTTCATATGTAATACTAATGTTTTGTGTGCCCACATTATGTGTTGATGATGCGCGAAAAAATATACCTCCAACCAGACCTCCAAATAACACATACAATGATTATGAAACCATAGATGAATAAGCTACCTGATTAACTCTTGAAATTGACAGAAAATTAATTTTGTCTATCGCTAATCTACCGCCTGAGACTAGCTTGTTTACTAATTATGTCCTAGAAACTAGAAAACCAATCACAAGGGCTAGGTCACCAAGAGGGATCAAATGTGATCTTGGGGTCCTTGCAGTTTCTACTGAAGCACTCTCATCTTAGGTTGAAGAGTTTTCTCTACCACACTTACCTAAATGGGAGAGTTTGAGATGCTTCAACTCCATGTCCTCTACGTGAGCTCCAAATCCTTCACGAGCCATCTCTCTCCACAATGCCATTCGTTCCAAAAATTCATGTTGATTCTCCAAATCCCTCTCACATGCCTCATTAAACTTAAGCCACCTTTCTTCTCTCTTCCTTTCTGTTGTAAGGTATGCCATCTTTCACCACACCTGCACTTGCCCCCACTTGTGGTGGGGTTTAGCTAGCCATATGATGATGTTCCAAATATAGGGTCATGATCAAGATCTTAATCACTAAATGGATAACACGTAGATAATATCCTTTGCATTCATGTAGGAACCGAAACTCGAAACCTCCTAATAGGAATAAGTAGAAACTGCATACTTCAAAATGTAGCCATTCAAAACACCACTCCACCAATGATCTACAACATGTGTCCAATTCAGATCAACATCATGCAGAGCCTAGAATTCATCATGTGTCCAAACAAGTGTTCTAAACCTCAAATTTCTCTTACAAGCATATGCTACTAGCCACTTGTACAACTCTATGGGAAAATAGGTGAAAAATGTCTCATAGATTCTCATGATACTGATTCTATTCCACCGACACACGTGCATCAAAATCAAGACCTGTGTTAGATCTCGTGAGCATACTCTTCCTCTAAATTGTCTAACCAATCCTCAATGCTAGCCAAAGTCAACCACTACATCTTCATCATGAAACATCCTAGAAAAACAACTGAAAAATAGGTCCCGACAACAAAACTAAAATGTATTATTATTATTTCACCAATGTAGCCCAAGGCGGGTTGTCCCATCACTCAACCAGAACTAAGTGCTCACCCAAAGCACGTAATGGTACCAGTCCCTCTTGTATCGCAGCTTGTTTATAGAGTTATCACGATCATACAAATATTCCATATCCATAATAACCATTCAAGAATAAAGAATAACATGAACTAGATCTAGATCTTAACGATATGCACGATTAACTCATACAAGAATCAATATTAAGTTCACCATGTAAGAACCAGTAATAGATATATCAACAACCAATATCCATCCACAAAGATCCATTATATTAATTACTATAAACCATAAAAGCTTCATACATACATAATAATGTCACCATAAGTCATGCGCGCTTATAAACCAACAACATAACTCTATTACAGAACTGACTCAAAATGCCTTCTAAATCGTGCAAATCAATACATATTTATAGGTAGTGGGGACTTGCCCTTCACTACTCATGCACTCTCCAAAAATAGGCTACATGATAAGAATAGCCATGCACCCTTACATGATAAATACAAAAGCATGCAATATTTCTAATAATAGATTATCTAATAATACAACTATAGTCTAATCCTATTAATAGCTCTAAAACTATGCATGTCACTTGATCTTCCACTTGTCGAAATATCCTTTGTGTGATTTTCAAGTCTTCTAGAAAACTTACAATGCACCGAACAATAATATTTAGCCTCATACTAAAAATGGATAAGTAATGTTTCCTCACTTTCCTGTGCACGCCTTGTTCCACTATCCTTCCGTGTGCACCTACGTGCCCTATCTCCGCATGCCCAATCCTTATTCACCTTGAAGCACTTAGGCTACCTTTTATCAGCCCAACACTAAGCCTCTTCCAAAGGAAACATTTGAATATCTAAGACAAAAATTGGGAGTAATATCCTTTGCTTCCTCTCATTGAAAAACTAAGTGAAGCATTGGTTAAGGGGGGCTAACATTGCATTATTCAAGCTCCTTGAGTATCTCTTTGCCATTGATGTCAAAGGGGGAGAATTACAGATAGGGGAGTTACAAAAAGAGAAGACTCGTGCATTACTGCAAACAAGGAATAAATTCTTTGCAAGGTTGCCATCAATGAAAAAGGGGGAGATTATTAGAAATATTGTCATTGATGTCAAAAGAGGTGTTGAACTCGGTGAATGTAAGTCCATCGAAAGTAACAAGATTATTAATGGAATTGTGAGTATGTTGACGGAAATAACCAACAACATATAGAGTAGCAAAAAGAGTAGAAATCAAATATTTGTATATGTGAAAAGGATCGCCTTTATAAGATAAATAAAATAATATCGGGGTAAAATGAACAACATTCGAGAAAGAGGAATATATTGACAACCATGATGAAAAGAAAGCATCACTTTTTCGTGAAGTCCCACGATTTACACAAAAGAGGACCCACAACTTTCCTAGAGAGAAACACTCAATCTTAAGGGAAACATTGAATGTTTAGGTGATAATTAAATTATTTGGGGTAGTCTTTATGTGTGCATTAATTAATTCAAAGGGGGCAGCGATTTGTTTAGAAAAAATAAATTAATAAATAAAGGCTAACTAATGTTAATGAAAGGGCGTGATTGTTTAAGGTGTAATGCCCTTTTGAAAAGGTATGAAAGGATATATAATAATATTCATATGAGACTTATCAAACATGGATTAAAGTTGAATATATTAAGAAAAAGAAGAAGAAAAGGAAGCACAAGGGCAAAATTTTGGAACAAAAATTTGAAAGTAAGAAGAAGAATTTCCATTATTCATCTAGGAAGCAACGAGTTCAAAAGTGGAAAGTGAATTTCGTAAATAAGGTTGGTGCCTTCATATTCAAAGAGATTGGTGTATCTTGGTGAGTTGGTGCTTAGCAAAAGGGGTTAGTGCTCTTGTAGGTTAGTACCTACAAAATTGTAATTTGGAGATTGGTGTCTCTAGTAGGTTGGTGCCTACAAACAATTGAGAAATATATTAAGGAATATTTTCTCTGTGGTTTTCTCCGAAAGGGTTTCCACGTAAATATTTCTATTTGCATTGTGTTCTTTGATCACTTTAATATATTAATTGCATAACAGAGTAATTACGGTTTCAGATCTAAGATTAAATATTAAAATTAAAAGAATATCTTATAATGATTCACCGCCCTCTCAAGATAAGTTTGTACTTAACAACTTGGAAATTTTGTAGCAAGTAAGCAGTTATATTTGGGAAATTTGTGTAGAAAATAAGAGGATGTATAGCAGCGGTGAGAAAAAGAGAGGATGCACTTTACAATAAGTAGATTATAGAGCTTATTGTAGTCATACAAAATAAATAAATACTTTGAAAATGTCATAATTTAAGAAAATGAAAAAGAAATTAATTTAGATCGGATTTTAGGTAACACAAATTTTACCATAAAAATTCACACAAAATGTACAACGAGGCTTCTTAGACACAATGTTATCCAAAAATTTGCCTTCTTCTCATTCAATTCCGCATAAGTTACACAAAGAACATTCAAGAATCTCAACACAAAGTTTGAGATCTTTAAATTTGTGCATAAAATTACAATAGTTGGTTTCCAAAAAATTCCCATCCTTTAGCCCATAGGCTTCTCTCTCTATTTATAGCATCTAGAAAGATAGTACAAATATGAGACATTAATTGTGCCTTCTTCACGTAATGGATATAAATATGAAGGTAATTGGGAAATTTTCTCCTTGAATCTCTCTTTTCTTGGCACGCATGATATTTGAATGTTCTACAATTTAAAACAAAATCAACTACTTTGCATGCAAAGTCCAACTATTACTAAGTAATTGAATTTTTCAAAATAACTTAAAGTAATGGATTTTAACTAGATTACTTAAGTTTTATAATTCAACTTGATTACTTAATTACATTTTTGGAAAAATGAGAAGAAGAAGAAACTATTCCAAATAAAAACCTTAGTCTTGCTTTTCTCTTTTTGCTGACCCTTTTGGTTGTTTAACTTCTGTGTATTTTGTACTAGAAGTGTTTTTCCATTTTTCTCCTAGATACCCTTTCCAAAATTAGATTTTTTGGATTCCATTATGTAGGGCTTGATGAGATATTTCCAAAAATTCTAAGATCTCGAAAAATGGAGCATCTGAGCAAAAGTTATGGCCATTCATGTTTTTGACCCCCATTACTACCTTACTTCTTTATTGGTAACATAAATTTTACAAAGTAAAAATCCTCACAAAATGTACAATGAGTCTTATTAGACACAAAGTTCTCTATAAATTGTCCTTCTTCTCATTCAATTCAAGACAAGTTACACAAAGAACATTCAAGAATCTCAACACAAATTTTGAGATCTTTAAATTCGTGCATAAAATTACAATACGTGTTGGCTCTAAATCTGCAGGTAATTAGGAAATTTTCTTCTTGAATATCTCTTTTCTTGGCACACATGATATTTGAATGTTCTACAATTTAAAACAAAATAAACTATTTTGCATGCAATGTCACTATTACTAAGTAATTGAATTTTTCAAAATAACTTAAAGTAATGGCTTTTAACCAAATTACTTAAGTTTTACAATTCAACTTGATTACTTAATTACATTGTCCAAAAAAATGAGAAGAAGAAGAAACTATTCCAGTTGAAGAACCTAAATTTTGCTTTTCTATTTTTGTTGGCCCTTACGGTGGGTTTACTTATGTGTATTTTTTTACTAGAAGTGTTTTTTCCATTTTTCTCCTAGATGCCCTTTCTAAAATTAGATTTTTTGAATTCCATGATGTAGGGATTGATGAGACATTTCTAGAAATTCCAAGATTTCAAAAAATAGAGCACCCGAGAAAAATTTATGACCATTCAAGTTTTTAACCCCCATTACTTGTCTTACTTATTTATTGGTAGCACAAATTTTATCGTAAAATCCTCACAAAATGTATAGAAGACTTCTCGGACACAAATTTCTTTATAAAATTTTCTTCTTCTCATTCAATTCTAGCCAAGTTACATAAAGAAAATTCAAGAGTCTCAACACAAAGTTTGAGATCTTTAAATTCGTGCATAAAATTACGATAGTTGCTTACCAAAAAGTCTCATCCTTGAGCCCCGTTAGTGCAAATCAGCAGCACCCCTGGATTTTTTCTCAGATTTCTAGTTTGATAGTAGGCATCCAGTGTGATTGCACAACATTGAATCTTTTCCCTAAGTTTGGGAGTTGCAAAATTGGGAAAAGAATCTCCAGATTAAATGTTAGTTCTTCAACTCCTCTGATCAGATGTATGCTTGAGAATTGCAGAGGTTTAATACTAGATCCTACTCTAAATTCCAAGGAGACAGAGATAAAGGATGCAAAAGAAATAAAACTAAGTAAAAGTAGTGATACACCAAAGGAGTGGTGAACATCTATTTCTGTAAATTGACACAGTTACAAAATGCAACAAAAATCATGCACAAATTGCTAAAAATGTAATGAAGGATCAGTATAGGGCAAACAACACAAGAGAGGATTGAAAATTCATTCACAGAGCTTGTATTGTCATTTCCATCTTTAAGATACAATGCATTACAACAGAAAAGAGGTAGAAAACATGTTACAGTCCTGAAAGAGGTATGATATTCCACAAATTCACTTGCTAGGGTGAAGGAGGGAGCCTACAGTTCATAAAAATGTCCAACCCTTTACAAATGAGCCAAATTTGGCTTTTAACAATGAAAACTCGAGCTCAGGAAGGAGAAAACATGGGAAAAGTAAAGGAATCATTCAACCACCAACCAAATCCATCAAAACAACATGGGTACCCTTAAAATTTCATTCCCCAAGATTTTTGACCATGCTAGAGAAGAATGGAAGCCATACTACATTAAAAATGGTGGTTGAACGTCAGTTCTACTCTTTTCCCCATGCCAAAGGTGTTTTCTCATTTTTCTCTCACCAAACTCCATCAAAACACAAAATTGAAGATTCCATCATGTAGAGGACTTCAATAGCTTTCCAATGACACCAAAATCGAGAAAACTGAGCTCTAGATCAAAGATATGCCCTTATGAAGATTTAGGGCAAAACAGGCAAAAATTGGGTCGTGGGCCGAAACCCAAAAATTTTCCCTCTTTTTTGAATTTGGGAAAAATTCCCCAAAATCTCCACCCCCACCACTCCGATGCCATGTGGCACATTCTGATTGGACATAGGCTTCACAAAACCATTTTACGCCTTTTTGAATTTTGGAAAATTTTCCTTTGTCGTCACTCCGTGCCCCACCGCCGATGCCACGTGGCGCTCTCGATTGGGCGCGGGCCTTAGCCAGCTTTCTTTCCCCTGCGGGCCCATGGGAAAAAATTCTCCTTTGCACCCTATTGGACCCTTTAGCAATTTTTTCCAAATTCTCCCGCGCCCCGACCTCCACCGAGACCAGGACACGTGACATACCCTAATTCACGTGGGCCTAAATCAATCCTTTTCCCTCTGCAGGCCCGTGGGCAAAATTTCTTCTTTGCACCCCTTTGGACCCTTTGGCAATTTTTTCCAAATTCTCCCGTGCCCCCAACCTTCACCAAGACCAGGACACATGGCATACCCTGATTCACGCGGGCCTTGGGCAAAGGGGTTTTCCCTTTTTGCCCCTTAACAATTTTGGCGAAAAGCCAAAATTCACTCCACCGCCCCCGACTCCCATTGACCTCATGGACATGTGGCAACCTCTAATTGGTTCGCGGTGCTTTGGGCCAAAATTTTATTTTTCGCCCCCGCCAACCCCTTTGGAAATTTTTCTAACTCACCTCCACCAACCCACCATTCCGCCGCCACGTGGCACTTTCTAATTGGTTGTGGACCTTCTTAGGGAAAATTTCCCTCAAAAACTCCATTGAGCCATAACTTGCAAAATACAAGGAGTTAGAAGAAAGACTTTACCTTTCTAGAAAAGTGAGAAAATTCTCTATCTAATGAATCCATTTCCAGAAAATTTTGAGTTCCTAAAAAGTAAAAAAATTGACTAAGGCACAAGGAAGAAATGAAAGAGAGTTAGCCAAAAAATAAGCAAGGGGCTTATTTTGGATAACAATTTTGGTGACTCAGAGGGGTCATCTACTTGTTGGATGAAGTTACCAGTTGCCTGAAATAATCCATTGGGCATGGAGTCATCAAATTAACTGCTTGGTACTCCCAACTCATTAGAAAAATTTCAAGAAGGAAGATTGTGAGAGTAGAACATCACTTGATCTGGAACATGGCTCTGCAAAAATGCATCCTTAGGACAACAAGCTTGTGCCAAAGCACTTAGGGAAATGTAAGACTAAGCTACAATAGAACAATGTGCACAAGCACTTTGAGGAATGAAAATCTAAGCTAATATGTACAAGGTGGAGAGTTTCCCTTCTAGTAGCAATGCTTTAGATGGATTCCATTAACTAGAATCTGCAGTTCTCCACCATCTAATGTAGACAATTGGAAGGCATTGTTGTTCTTACATTTTGTGACCATGTAGGGGCCACTCCAAATGACATCAAACTTTGAATACCTTCCTATCTTTGCTCGTTTCGCATCCCATTTCAACACTAAATCTCCAACTTGGAAGGTTCTATCCTTAGCTTTCCTATCAAAGGTTCTCTTGATCAAGGCTTGGTCCTTCTCCATTGTTTGGGCTGCATGCTCTATGATTTCTTAGAGTTCCATCAATTCTGCATATCTAACCTCCATGGGTTCAAACTCCAACAACTCCAATTGCTTCATGAGTTCCAACATTGGCAACTCAAGTGACATGGGCAAGATTGCCTCTCTTCCATAAACAAGTTTGAATGGAGAGTTACTTGTGGATCTCTTGGGAGTTATCCTATCAGCCCACAAGGCTGATTTCAATTTGGTGTGCCAAGTCCTCTGATTTTCATCAAGAGTCCTCTTGATGATCTTTAATAAGTTCTTGTTGGTAGACTCAGCTTGGCCATTACCTTGAGGGTAATAATTTGATGAAGTGCTCAGATAAATCCCATTTTTAACAGCCCATTCAGTTACCTTTGATCCTATGAATGCCAAAGCATTATTTGATATTATAGTGGTAGGTATACCAAATCTGGTTATTATCCCCTCATAGAAGTCTAGAATGCTAGATTCATTTGCCTCTTTGAGTGCCACCGCCTCAATCCATTTGGTGAAGTAGTCTGTGGCTGTTAGAATCCACTTGTGTCCCTGACTTGAGTTTGGGTTAATGAATCCAATGAAGTCCAAACCCCATTACATGAATGGTTGGTCAAATAAAATTGGGTGTAATGGAAGGGCCGCTAATCTTTCCTTACCTGTGAAGAATGCACAATTTTTGCACCTCTTAATCCATTCATAACAATCATCAAACAACTTAGGCCAATAATAGCCATCCTTCATAATCTTGAGGGCTATCACTCTTGGAGAAAAATGACCCCCACTGATCCACCATGGAACTCTTCTAGCATTCTATTAATTCGTTTTGTCCTAATGCATCTCGTAAGCCCTCCATTTACATCCTTCTTGAATAATACACCATCAACAAGTGCATATGGGATAGCTTGCAATCTGAAGTGTCTTCTCTTGGTTTTGTTCATCTCTGGAGGGCATAGGCCTGTTTGTAGGAAGTGCATTATGTCTTGGGTCTAGCAAGGAGTGAGCACACCATCATTCTCTTCTTGAATGCTTCTTGGTTCTTGGTTGTCTTGCAACGCCAAAACAACATCCTTCCCATTGCTTTCTTCCATTGATTTTCTCAAGACTAGTTGCTCACATAATCCCTTTCCTTGGACCAACTTGGTGACTTTGATCTCAATGTCATACTCCATGACACGAGTAATCCACCTTGCATGTTTTTCATTTAGGTCTTTTTTGAGGAGGAAGTCCTTAACTCCCACATGAGAAACCAGCAGTTGAACCTTGTTGTTTGAAACTAGATGCTTAAATTTCTTCAAGCTCCTAATCACCACAAGAACATGCTTCTCAATGAAAGAATACCTCACCTCATAGTCCTCTAGGCTTTGGCTAAAGAAGGAAATTGGCTGCTCTGCATTTTCTTTGTTCTACTGTACTAATATTGCAAAAATTATCATCACCTCCAAATGCATAAAGGATAAAGTCCTTAGATAAATCTGGGTTAATGAGAGTTGGAGCTTGTGAGATAGCCTCTTTGATTGCCTCAAAAATTGTTTTGTCTTTAGTTGTCCATTTGAAAGCCATACTTTTCTTCAACATCATAGTTATTGGCTTGACAAGGGCTGTAAAATCTGGAACAAACCTCCGAACAAAATTGATTCTTCCCAAGAAACTTTGAAGGGCCTTCTTATGACTTGGTAATGGCAGTGCTTTTATTGCTTCAACCCTCTCTGGATCAATTGATAATCCCTCTTTGGAAACAATGTGGCCTAGGAGCTTTCCCTCATGAGCTAGGAAAATACATTTCTTGGGATTCAAGGATACCCCAAATCTTCTACATCTTTGGAACACTTGTCTCAAATGAAAGAGATGATCTATTGCACTTTTAGAAAATACAATAATATCATCTAGATATATCAACACTATTTTGTTGATCAATCCCTTGAACGCCATATCCATTTCCCTTTGGAAGGTAGCTCCGGCGTTGGGTAGCCCAAATGGCATTTTTCTATATGCATAGGTCCCCCATTTGGTGGTGAAGGCTATTTTGAAGTGATCATCCTCCTTTACCATGATTTGATTATACCCTGAATAACCATCTAGCAATGAAAACCTCTTAGAGCTAGCAACAACTTACAAAATTTGTTCCATAGAAGGAAGTGGGTAGTGATCCTTGAGGGATGCTCTATTCAAATCTCTAAAGTCTACACACAATCTGATTTCTCCACTCTTCTTTCTAACTGGAACCAAGTTTGCTACCTAGCTAGAATGCTTGATGGGAAATATGATACTTTCCTTTATTAACTTATTCAATTCCTTCTTCATGAGAGGCTCCATGTGTGGATTGACTGGCCTTTGTTTTTGCCTGATGGGTTTAGCACTTGGATCCAATTCAATTATGTGTTGAGCTAGCTTGGGATTGAAACCTCTCAAGTCTTCATAGCTCCAAGCAAATATATCCTGGAACTCTTGGAAAAGTTGCATGAACTCATACCTTTCTTTCTTGGTTACCATTTTACCAATTTGAAATGATTTTCCTTCTCCCACCGAGATGGGCAAAGTGAATCTTCTCCCTTGACTTGGATGTTTGCTTTCTCTTTCCAAAATTAATCATTAGGATTAAATATGGACTCCAAAGTGACAAGTCCTTTTGGCATTTTGTTGGTTCTAGCTGTACTACTTGATCACCATACGGTTGTTCTAACTTTTCTTGATTTTTGGTTGAGAACTCAGCTTCTTCTTGCAAGAAATTGATGATCTTTTGGTCACTTTCAAACACTTTCCAACTTACATTATTGTCTAGCACTGATGGCCTTATAATCACATGAATGCTTGGCTGCACTTTATCTTCCTTGATACTTTCCACAACCCAATTGTTGCAAGTCTATCAGCAGCTTGGTTTTCTTTCCTAGGGATGGAATTGATGCCAAAGCCTTCAAAATCCTCAATGAGGTCCCACACCCTATTCTTATAACACTTGAGCAGGTCATTTTTGGCAGCATGCTACCCTTTAACTTGATTAACAATCAGCTCACTGTCACCAAAGACTTGTAAGTTTTTGATACCCCTTTTCCTTGACCAATGCAATCCTTGTATCAAAGCTTCATATTTAGCAGTGTTGTTAGAACATGCAAACTGAAATCTAAAGGCTGAATAATACTTAATGCCTTGAGGTGAAACAAGCATAGCTCCCCCACTTGCACCTTGTCTACTTCTTGATCCATCAAAGAATAGCTGCCATACCTCATTGTCATCCTTATGGTCTGGCTTGGTGATGCTAGGAATAGGCTGATTTTCTTCATGCATGCAATAAACTCCTAGTTTAGATTCCTTTATTTCCTTGTAGGGATAAAAATCATGTACCTTTCTTTCCCATTCATCAAGATTCAAATCTGGGATGCTTCCAATTTTTGTGTCAGCTTCATCTGTGCTTGGATAATCCTTTTGATCAAATGTTGAACAGTTGGCATTGATTTGGCTTGGAGTATGAGGCTCAATGTGAAAGTTTGTAATATGCTCAGACCTGATTGTGGCCTTAGTTCCATATATCGTTCTAAACAACATGTGTGACCAATCAGTAGATAAGTAGCCTCCAATTCTAGTTGTGAAATCCCTTGACAAACATAGGGAAAAAAGTGGTGGTAAATCTATCACTGACACATCTTGCAACACAGTGACATTGGGGCATGCATGCAAAGTAAGGCTCAAATATTTAATTACTCCCACTATTGTTACTATTGTCCCATCCAGTTACACTACCCCTTTGGATATGACTTCATATTGGAGACCCAGCTGATCAGCTATTTGCTTGGGCATTACATAACTACTTGCCTTGGAATAATTCATACAATTGTGTACTAGTTTATCCCCAATGATCAATGAAACATAGAATGGAGGGGGTTTCAAGACTTTACCTTGCTGTCCTCCATGTTTCCCCTTAGGCTGAGTAGCATTTGTGAGTACCTTCTCTTGCATATGAGCTTGCTGATTTGAAATTGACCAATTCTTCATGGCAGCTTGTAGAAGATCCCTTTGGCCTGGGATGGATAGTGATTCCCACATAGATATATTCACATTTGTCTTCTTCATTTGTTCAATGATGTTAAATGGGGATGAAACATTTCTTTTCTACCCCTAGCCAACACACCCTTTTCTTCTACATGGGCTGCAACAACTGGCATTTGAGCTGGTCTAGAAGGTGGCTTAGGCCACCTTGGCACATTTGGAACTACATTTTTCTTGCCAGCACTTTGTGGAGTGATGGAAGGTTATGGATCACCTAGAGCTAATGACTGCCCTTCACCAATATTCCTCTTCTTTGACCTTGTGTTAGCTACTACATTCTGAGAAATTGCTTGATTCATACCACAAAAATCCTCATCCTGCCAATTCACAAGTGTAGTCTCATTTGGAGTTGTATTTTGTTGAGATGTTCCTTGTTGTTGGTTTGTTTCTTGGCTCACCTCACCCTCTACACCAGTTGTTGTCACCATCAAGGCTTGGTTCAAAGCACCATTGAAGCACATAGACTAGTTGTGAGGTTCATTGCATGGGAAACACCAATCATACTCTTGAGCTATATTATTTTGCACTGGCACTAAGGATTTAGAGGTAGATGTAGCATTGGGGTTATAGGGCTGAAATGGTCTATTGGCAGGAGGCCTTACTTGATTTTGATTTGCAGTTGGATTGGGTGGCCTATTAGGCTGATATGGTTGCCTATTAGGCTGAGCTTGAGACTGATAAGAAGGTCTAAAAATTTGGGCTTGCTGCCTCTTGAGTGTAACCAGCTCATTGCCTAAATTTTGTAATTGTTTCATGACTTCTTGAAGTTCATTTAAGGCACTAGAGGATGAAGTAGAAGTTTCATTTGGACTCTGATTTCTAGGAGTGGGAATAGGAGCTAAAGTAGGTGCTTGACTAGTGCTTGGGCTTTCCAAGTTTGGATACAAGGGCATGGGAGGCCTAGGAGCCAGCTTACTAGCTTGAATCAAACAATTTTCAGCCCTAATGGCAATGTTATAAGCTGCAGGTATATTTGTACCTCCCATGGATTGAATTAACATAGAAATATCAGAATTTAAAGCTTTGAGATAGTATAAGAAAGCACCTTTAGCTGTTGGCCTTACTGCCACTAGGATTCTATCCCATGTCCTTTGAAATCTGAAGTTGAAGTCTGTTAGCTGCTCATTGGGAGCTCTCTTGATAGTTGTTAGTTGTTCCAATAGAGACAAATTATCTCCCTTTTCTCCAAATTGCTCATGGAGAGCTATGCACAACTGGTTCCAATTTTGGATAGAGCCTGCCCTAAGGCTCCTGAACCATTGCAAGGCTTTCCCTTTGAATGAAGATGCCAATAATTTGACAGCAATTTACATCTCAACAATCTCATGGATTGCACAAACATTAGCAATGTCTTTGACATGATCACCAGGAGTGGTCTGATTTTCCCCAGTAAAGTATGGAATGTTCTTCAATGTTGCAACTAGAACTAGATTTTATGCATTGAGAGCAAGTGGGTTGTTGCAATGAAGTTGACATAAGGGTTGTGTTGTGTCATTCTAATTGGCCTAAGAACCCTTGTTGATTGGGTGAAAGGTCTACCAGGTGGAGGGGTTGATAGAGTTCTGTTTGGTGGAGATGGAGACCTTTGAATCCTTCTTCCTCTCTATCTTCTTCCTGGGGATAATTGTAGATGCTCAGACAATCCCTCTTCTCTGGTCCTTGACCTTGTTTGGATTCTTCTCATGAATCTTCAGACTTGGACTGCTAAAACCAGTTGATTTTTCCTCTTTCGAGTCACTAGATGTGCAAATCAGGGCTCTTTTAAGAAATAAATTACAACAAAAGAACATCAACTTTGTTGTAATGAAGATGAAGACCTCTAAGGTCCCACCGAGCGTGCCAAAACTGTTAGTTCAAATCAGCAGCAGCCCTAGATGTTTTCTCAGATTTCTAGTTTGATAGTAGGCATCCAGTGTGATTGCACAACATTAAATCTTTTCCCAAGTGTGGGACTTGCAAAATTGGGAAAATAATCTCCAGATTAAAGGCTAGTTCCTCAACTCCTCTGATCAGATGTATGCTTGAAAATTGTAGAGGTTTAATACTAGATCCTACTCTAAATTCCAAGGAGACAGAGATAAAGGATGCAAAAGAAATAAAACTAAGTAAAAGTAGTGATACACCAAAGGAGTGGTGAACATCTATTTTTGAAAATTGACATAGGTTACAAAATGCAACAACAATCATGCACAAATTGCTAAAAATGTAATGAAGGATCAGTATAGGGTAGAAAACACAAGAGAGGATTGAAAATTCATTCACAAAGCTTGTATTGTCATTTCCATCTTTAAGATACAATGCATTACAATAGAAAAGAGGTAGAAAACATGTTACAGTCCTAAAATAGGTCTGATATTCCACAAATTCACTTGCCAGGGTGAAGAGGGAGCCTACAATTCATAAAAATGTCCAACCCTTTACAAATGAGCCAAATCGGCTTAACAATGAAAACCGAGCTCGGGAAGGAGAAAACATGGGAAAAGTAAAGGAATCATTCAACCACCAACCAAATCCATAAAAACAACATGGGTACCCTTAAATTTCATTCCCAATATTTTCGACCATGCTAGAGAAGAATGGAAGCCATATTGCATTAAAAATGGTGGTTGAATGTCAGTTCTGCTCTTTTCCCCATGCCAGAGGTGTTTTCTCATTTTTATCTCACCAAACTCCATCAAAACACAAAATTGAAGATTCCATCATGTAGAGGACTTCAATATATTTCCAATGACACCAAAATCGAGAAAACCAATCTCTAGATCGAAAGATATGCCCTTTTGAAGATTTAGGTCAAAAATCGGGTCAGCGGGCCGAAACCCAAAATTTTTCCCTCTTTTTTGAATTTGGGAAAAATTCCCCAAAAAATCTCTACCCCCACCGCTCCAATGCCATGTGGCACATTTTGATTAGATGCGGGCTTCACAAAACCATTTTACACCTTTTTGAATTTTTGGAAAATTTTCCTTTGTCACTTTGCGCCCCATCGCTCTAATGCCACGTGGTATTCTCTCGATTGGGCGTGGGCCTTAGCTAACTTTCTTTTCCCTACGGGCTGTCGGAAAAAATTATCCTTTGCACCCTTTTGGACCCTTTGGTAGTTTTTTCCAAATTCTCCCATGCCCCAACCTCCACCGAGACCATGACACGTGGCATACCCCGATTGCACAAAGCTTGAATCAATCCTTTTCCCTCTGCGGGCCCGTGGGAAAAATTTCTTCTTTGCGCCCCTTTGGACCCTTTGGCAATTTTCACCAAATTCTCTCGTGCCCCCAACCTCCACTAAGACCAGGATACATGGCATACCTTGATTCGTGTGGGCCTTCAGGCCGGGTTTTCCCTTTTTGCCCCTTAATAATTTTAGCAAAAAGCCAAAATTCACTTCGTCGCCCCGACTCCCGCCGGCCTCATGGACACGTGGTAGCTTCCAATTGGTTCGTGGAGCTTGGCCAAAATTTTATTTTTGATCCCCACCGATCCCTTTGGAAATGTTTCTAACTCACCTTCGCCAACCCACCATTCTACGCCGCCACGTGGCACTTTCTGATTGGTTGCGGACCTTCCTAGGGAAATTTTCCCTCAAAACTCCGCCGAGCCATAACTTGCAAAATACAAGGAGTTAAAAGGAAAAATTTACCTTTCTGGAAAGGTGAGAAAAGTATTTATCGATGAAGCCATTTCCGAGAAAATTTTGAGTGCCTAAAAATTTAAAAAAAAGTGACTAAGGCACAAGGAAGGAAGAAATGAAAGAGAGTTAGCCAAAAAATAAGCAACAGCTTATTTTGGATAACAAGCCCATAGGATTCTCTCTCTATTTATAGCCTCTAGAAATATAGTACAAATATGAGACATTAATTGTACTTTCTACACATGTCCGGCTATAAATCTACAGTAGTTGAGAAATTTTCTCCTTGAATCTCTCTTTGCTTGGCACACATGATATTTGAATGTTCTACAATTTAAAACAAAATCAACTACTTTGCATGTAGTGCTAGCTATTACTAAGTAATTGAATTTTTCAAAATAACTTAAAGTAATGGATTTTAACCAAATTACTTAAGTTTTACAATTCAACTTGATTACTTAATTACATTATCTGAAAAAAATAAGAAGAAGAAGAAGAATAAACTATTCCAACTGAAGAACCTTAGTCTTGCTTTTCTCTTTTTGTTGACCCTTCTGGTGGTTTGGCTTATGTGTAATTTTTACTGGAAGTGGTTTTGCCAATTTTCTCCCAAATTCCCTTGCCAAAATTAGATTTTTTGAATTCCATGATGTAGGGATTGATGAGACATTACTAGAAAGTCCAAGATCTTGAAAAATGAAGCACTTGAGAAAAATTTATGTCCATTCAAGTTTTGACCCCCATTCTCGCCTTTCTTCTTTGTTGTAGAATTTTGACCCCCCATTAGTGCCTTATTCTTCTTTGAGGGTTTTTGGACTGCTTTACTTAGTTTTAGATGGAGATGTTTTTACCATTTTTATCCCATCTTCTCCCATCTAAATATGATTTTCATGATTCCATGGTAAAGAGGAGGTCGAGAGATTTCCAGAAAGTCCAAGATCTTGAAAAATGGAGAACTTGGTCAAAAGTTATGGCCATTCGGGTTTTTCGATCCCCATTACTAGCTTACTTCTTTGTTGTAGGATTTCGACCCCACATTATTACCTTACTTCTCTTTTTTGATATTTTTGACCCCTCGTTATTGGCTTACTCTTCTTTGAGGGTTTTGACCCCCATTACTACCTTACTCTCCTTTGAGGGTTTTTCAGATTGCTTTACTTAGTTACTTTTAGAAGTAAAGTAACTTCATTTCTAGATTACTCTTGCTTTCTTCCCTCTCTTGAGGGTTTTTGGACTACTTTACTGGGTTACTTTTAGAAGTAAAGTAACTTCATTTTTTTGTATTACTCTTACTTTCTTCCCTTCTCTGAGGGTTTTTGGATTGCTTTACTTAGTTACTTTTAGAAGTAAAGTAACTTCATTTCTTTGGATTACTCTTGTTTTCTTCCCTTCTCTGAGGGTTTTGGAGATTGCTTTACTTAGTTACTTTTATAAGTAAAGTAACTTCATTTATCCGGATTACATTTTCTTTATTCCCTTCTCGAGAGTTTTGGAGACTACTTTACTTGGTTTTAGCTTTACTTTGCAGTTATGCTGCATCAAAACTCCACATTACTCCAAACTTCAATTTTTTCATTTTTCTTGATTTTTTCTAACTTTTTTTTTTATTTCTCTTGGATTGAGGAGTTAGAAAAAATAGTAAAGTGCCCCAAAACTATTTTTTTCTCATTTTACCATTTTTACTCAAATTTGGCTAATTATTGAACTCTGAAGCCTAGAGAGAAGAGAAATTGCATCCAAATGGTTCCTAGTGCCCCAAAAACATGAAAATTACTTGTTTTATCAGATTCATCACTAGAAGACCCATGAAAGTGCTCAAGTCCAATTTTCCTCAAGTTGTCTAATTTTTGGGGATTTTGGGTAATTTTGAACAAGTGGGTATTTTTCAAATGTGACCAAGTAACCTCTTACAACCTCCTAAATAAATTTTGGGCAAATCTTAACCAAGGAAAAGATCAAAAATTTTAAAATAGGTATGCCAATATTTTTAAGTGAAATATTTGGGGAGACCACAATCCATGAAGAATGCACTTATCGATCTTCAAGAAAATAACATTGGACACAATAAGAAATACCAATTCGAATAACTGTGTCCATACCGCTTCAATCAAGAGATGTTATGTAATCCCTTTCCACCTAGCTTTGATTTCCTGAATTTGATAAATATAGGGGCAAAGGTGATCCTCATGATCATGTCAAATACTTCTTCGTATATTTCCATGAAGTTGTATACAACGATAATTATCTTATTCTCTTATTCCCATGGAGTCTTAGAGGTCGACACTTGAATGGTTTCTTCATCTCCCCAAAGGGTCTGTTTTCACATTCACAGAACTAAGTTGAGAAGTTTGTCTACCACTTTTCATTCAATATGGAAAGTGATATCACTATGATAGACCTTTGTAACATAAAACAACACAATAATGAAAACTTCGTTGGTTTCCTACAATGATGGCAAGGGTTAGCTAGCCGCTTCCCTTTCTCTATCCAAAGAAATAACTTGTCAGTATCTTCGTACCTAACTTGCATCCTAAAATAGCCTTTCACTTGCAAATGCATTGTGTGAGCACCTTTGAAGAAGTTATTGAGAAAGGAATCCATATTGAAAAGGCTTTACTTGCTAAAGGGAATTTAAAACCCTTTCAAAGAGACAACCATGAATCAAAACCTACGAACAAGCCCAATTTTTCAACAAAAATAAGAATGTCATAGGTGATAGAATCATTGATTCAAAATGTGTCCAAGTGGTCAAGAATACCCCTTATTTGAAACTCTCCAAAGGACCCCTCAAACCTGAAGTTAAATGTCAAGATTTTACTCCACTCATGGAGTCTTTATCATCAATATTGAAATAACTGGATGCGATCAACATGGTAAAATTCCCCACTACTACACCCTTTATTGATGATGCACCAAAACCATCATGGTAAAAAGACTATGAATATTAAAAATATCATTGTGTCAAAGGTCATTGCAAAAATCATTTTTGAAATTAAAGTACTTCATTCAAGACCTCATAGATTATGTTCATGAATAAATTAGATATGCTATGGAAATGAAGCTAAAACATATAACCTCAAAGCATGAACCTAATCTACACTAAACCATCATGATAAGAGCTAAACAAGACTAACATTTATCATTGTATGAACTAGATTAAATCTAAACTAACATGATAAAGCTACTCTCTACTCTTTAGATTACTAATTAAGAAATTGAACCTAAAAGATCAATTTAGCAATCAAAGGGGTGATTAGTTGTTTATGGTTCTCAAGCTTTCAAGAATGGAGTCTCACCATTAATGGCTTCAAGGCCAATGGTTCTCTCCATATTACTTAAACTTGGATTATGGATGCAAATGGAGGCTATTAGCTCAAGATCAATGGAGGGAGTAAGTTTAAGATCAAATGTCTAATTAGCTTAAAGCTAATACAAATGAGATCTCAAAGCTTTCTTAGTATTGAGTTGTGAGTGAATTTGTAAGTTGAATGGGTAGGCTTAGCCTTCTATTTATAGTTTTCCACTTGGGAGAGTTTGGAATTCTTGTGCATGTGGGACTAAAGTCTAAAAAGCACTTTAGGATTAGGAGCTAAGTAAACATGCTTTAGACTAGTTAAGCTAGGATTAGGCTAGTTAAAATTGATTAGCAAGTGATTAGAGACTCATTGAGAGTTGGGAGGGGTTTGGTTAATCATTTGTGACTGATAGATAGCCTAGGAAGCCAATATAAGTGATCTAGAGGGGAATAGGAATATGGTTTAGCTAATAAAAGGGGGTTTATTAGCCAAATGAGTTGAATATAAGAAGAATACAACCAAGAAGGTGTCGTAAATGGGCATCCAAGAATGGAGCGGAGAAGGTTTGATTAATGAAGTGTTGTTAATTGAATGAATTGGAGGAAATGCTAAGTGTAAGGAATATATAAAGAGCCATTCCCTAAGCATAAATAGGCAGAACATAAGTTGGATTGAGGTCAATCCTCCCAAAGTAAAAATTCCAATCATGTTGTTGTTGGAACAACCAATCCATTTGAATCTCTCATTGGTTATGTCTATCCTACTACTAAGCATGTAAATACCATCAAAATTAAATCACAGGGGTGTGTCGTGGCAACACGATGCACTCGCCTTATCATTCCAGAACCTCCTCTGCCTACTCCTTTGGATGGTTGTTATGATCTCCTTGAGAAACTTGAGAATAAAGCTGCCAAGATTTCTATCCGGATCTTCTCAAGATATCTAGTGTTCATAAAGATATCCTTTATAAAACTCTTCAGGGTCAAGAGTTTCCATATAAATTTACATTTATCTCTTCCAAACCTTGGTTTCACAACTTTCTCTAACTGAACAACTTACCTTTAGCCAACATGAGATTCTAATGGATGGCCATAAAAATAATCTCCCTTTATATATTAAAGTGATCATTACTCGCAAAAAGATCAAAAGGGTGCTTGTGGACAACATATCAGGCCTTAACATATGTACCTTGAAGCTCATCAAACAATTGGGACACACTAACACAAAATTAGAGCCTAATGTAATCACCATTAAGGATTATGATAATGCAGAGTGGCATTCAACAGGAATAATTACTTTACCGATGGAATTTGGGCCCATTACACATGATACCTAGTTCCATGTCCTTGAATTGGAACTACCCTATAATATTCTCCCCATGCATGTCATTCCCTCAAATTTATGCCAATGTATCAAAATTTATCATAAAGGAAAGGCACTTACCATTCTTAGGGACCCACAACCCTTTGCACATTATAGAGCGTTATCCAGTTATTACCCCACAACATATGAATTTCCTTCTACTAAGGTATATTTCAAGATCCAATCGAGGCCCTCACCTCTCACATTGATCTTGATACACTACACCCACATAAAAGTGGTGCCTCCACATCTATATCCCATTCTTCTACATGGGAGATGAAATTCCTTCCTACCGGTTGCGGGGAATACAATCTCCAACTAGCCCTCCTCATTTCAAATCTTCCCTATAACCTAAAATGTGTGGTATGCCCAAAATCGGTTGTAATAACCTTAGTAATATTTCAAAGTATCAACACATTCATTCCTGATGGCCTCTTGGTAGATGAGAAAATGCATAACAATTATACTTCCTAATCCCTTGATGAAAGGATGGTGTCATGCTATTAATCCCTAGACTATGTCATCCCTAATAAGATGATGTACGCCATGGGATACAAAGGATATGGGTTTGGATTAAATGAACGAGGTGTGTGGGATCCTCTTTAGGCACGTGAGAAAATGGAAATATATGACATTGGTATTCAGCCCTATGGGTCACCCCTACGAAGTTGACACCACCTCCTCAAAACATGAAGATAGATCTTTAAATTACAATAGCAGAACATAGTCCCCTTGTAGCCTTTACGAGGATATTTGTTCCACCAACCTATTCTCGACACATCCATTTTAACCTTTTCCCCTTCTAATCCTAAATTAGATCATGTACACCCTTCCCTTGTAAATTATGACCAACAACGACATATACCAATTGATTTATTTTAAAATTATGAAGTAATTGATGAAATCATGGGTTTGCATGATGAAATTCCTATCGATGACCACAAGAAAGGATTCTCTATCAACCTTAATGCATACGTTTATTTCAAAGATGAGTCAAGTTCTATGGTTGGAAAAATTAAAAAGAGAATGGGGGTAACATATCTTCTTAAAAGCCTTGTCAAAAGAAAAGATCCAAGTCATATAGTGAAAACCTCTTTGAGACACTTACGGACAAACAAATAGAAAAATCACAAAAGGATATAAAAATAGACCAACTTATAGGTGAAAATCTCATTGAGACACCCATAGAGTAAGAAATCAATCTCCCCTAATCCTATGCATATGGAAGATGGATCTAAATTACTTGTGGAGGAGACTATTGATATCAACATTGATATAGAAGATGATCCTAGAATTGTCAAACTTAGGGATTCTCTTTCAATGCACAAACATAAAAATTTTGTTATGCTCCTTCGAGAATTTTTAGATGTATTTTATTGGTCCTATGTAGACATTCCAGGTTTGGATCCTTCTTTAGTAGTGCATAACCTAGTTGTGCATGAATTAACAAAGCCAATAAAACAAAAACTACATAAAATGCATCTATGTGTGGCTCTTTTGGTCAAAGAAGAGATAGATAAATTATTAGTAGTGGGATTCATCGGCATATTGGTTACGTTGAATGGATCTCCAACGTAGTGTATGTTTAGAAAAAACCTATTGGTATAAGGATTTGCACATGATTTTAGGGACATCAACAAGGCATGTCCTAAAGATGACTTTCCTCTTCCGAACATTGACATGATTGTTGATTCTACGCCATGAAATGATATCCCTCATGGATGGATTTTTAGGCTATAATAAAATATATATTATGGAAGAGGACAAAAAAACACCTTTACTATTCCTTGGGCACCTTTTTTATTAGGTCATGCCTATTGGCCTCAAAAATATAGGAGCAACATACCAGAGAGCCATGATTGTCATATTTTGTGACATGTTACATGATATCGTAAAGTATTATGTTTATTATATCCTCATAAAATCTAAGACTAGAGTAGAAAACTTGATGATCCTTCATCGTACCTTTGAAAGAATCGGGATTACAAGGTCCATTTGAATCCGAAGAAGTGTGTCTTTAGTGTCATCTCATGTAAAATATTGGGCTTCATTGTGTCTCAAAGTGTTGAATTGAAGTAAATCCATCTAAATTCATTATTATTACTGATATGACTTATTCTAAGAACCTCAAACAATTGTGCAACTTACAAGGAAAAATTTAGGTCATTCAAAGATTCATCTCATAGCTTACATAAAAGTGTCATTCCTTCACCCATCTACTCAAGAAAGATGCAGATTTTCAATGGGGTCAAAATTTCCAAAATTCCTTTTATTTAGTCAAAATATACTTGGAAAATCCACCTTTCCTAGTACCACCTACCCCAAGTGAAGCTTTGGTGCTATACATATCTACTATCAAAATTTCTATATGTACACTCTTGACACAAGACAATGCCTAACACAAAGAGAGAGAACCATCTATTATCTTAGCCGCACCTTAATCGCATATGAGCTTAACTACCCACATATTGAAAAAGCATGCTTTGTTATTGCCTTCACCTTTAAAAACTCTGTCATTACCTTTTGAACCACCATACCAAGCTAATATCTCAAGTTGACCCTCTCAAATACCTTTTGTCAAAAAAGAACTTAAAGGAAGGATGGCCAACTGGATTATTTTGTTGAGTGAGTTTGAAATTGAGTATGTTAATAAAAAATTAGTAAAAGGACAAGTTCTTGTTGATCAAATGGCTGAAACACCACTCTCGGGAATAGAACCCTTAAGTCTAGATCTGTCGATGATTTTGTTTTATATATCAAATAATCATCAACCTAGAAGATATATTTTGATGGGTCATTCACATTTAATGGCTTAGGATATGGAGTAATCCTTATTACTCCCACAGAGATATCATCCCACAAGATTTCAGAATCATCTTCCCATGTACAAACAACATTGTTGAATATGAAGCTCTCATTGTAGGACTTAAAGTCACTATCAAATGGAACATCAAACAAGTTGAGGTTATTGACGACTCCCAACTGATCATCAAACAAGTGAATGATGAATACAAATTCAAATATGAGAATCTTATCCCATACAAATGCATGGTGGACACCTTGAAAGAGTATTTTGTTATGATTTCCTTCCATCAAGTTCCACACATGCAAAACCGATCAACAGATGTTATGGATACCATTGGATCCTTGCTATGTTTATCACCAAATACTAGATAATTTCCATTCCTTGTTGATCATTTAATGATGTCAGCCTATGACATGCTAGAATCATGTTTGGTATGTGAAGTTTTTGGTCCCTTTTCCTCCTTGTATGTTGACATTTATAATTACCTGCAGGATGGTACTTTCCCACCCGACCTCTCCCATTCCAAAAACACACCTTTATCCAATGAATAGCGCATTACAACCTACTTGGGGGAACTCTTTATCATTGAGGTTACGATGGTAATCTCTTACGATTCCTTAACTCTAAAGAAGTTATCCAAGCAATCAAAGAGGTGTACAAATGCATCTTCGGTACTCATACTAGCAACATGGTTCTTTTGAAGAAATCCCTATGAGTGGGATAATAATGGCCTACTATAGAAACATGTTGTTGTCAAGTATATGAAGAAATGTGTCATGTCATGTCGAAGCATGGTAATTTTATCCATGCACCATCTCATCATTACATCCTATCATAACACCATGGCCATTTTCTAAATGGGGGATTGATCTTATAGGAAAACTCACCCCTACCTCATCTGATGGCCATAAACACATTATCACTGCCATAAAATACTTTACCAAATGGGTGGAGGTTTTCCTCTCACTTATGTTATAAGTGCACATATTTCCAAGTTCATCATGAACCATATCATCTTCCATTATGACATCCCTTCTACCATTGTATCCAAAATGGTAAGTCATTCAAAAATAAGAAAGTGAAGGATTTTTGTGAACGCTTTAAAATTCACTAGAAATGGTCTACACCCTATTACCCCTAAGGCGATGGGAAAGCTAAGGCCACCAATAAAACTCTTGTATGAAATATGGAGAAAATGGTTGGTAAAATAGGTTGTAATTGGCATCTTGTAATCCACCCCACCCTTTGGGCCTATTGCACTTCCATCCGCACACCTACAAGTGTAACCCCATATTCCTTGGTATTTGGCATTGAATCCATTATACCCTAGAGATTGATCTCCCCTCTTTGAGAATATCCTTGTGACACTAATTGGATAAATATAAGGATTATAGAGTTGTCAAGGCTAGCAAAGCTTGAAATCCTTGATGAAAAGTGCCTTCATGCCCTGGACCATCTTAAAGTGTATTAGAATAAAATCCATTTAGGCTAAAATGAACATATCATCCCTCATGAATTTTAGGTAGGTGATATTGTGCTTAAGTAAAACTAGTTTATCACTACCAAAGAGCATGAGAAGAAAGGAATATTTGAGCCTAACTAGTTAGTGTCATATATTGTGGTAGCTAAATTTGGTTTTGGGGACTATAAAATTACATATCCTAATGGTTAATAATTTTGGGAACCTATGAATATCATGTATCTCAAGCGTTTATATTCCTGAGCTTGGGAGAATTTAGAAAATTCAATCAAAAAAATCACAAAAATCAAGAAATTAGAAACAGTAAAGAGAAATAAATTCATCCAAATATGAAAACCACGCAATTGTGGCACTTTGGAAAAGTCCTTTGGTGAAAACTAGTTTTTGGCGCCATAGGAGGATTTTTTTTCACAATCATCTCACACTTGGGGGCATGATCACTTCTTCCTAAGCTAGTCCTTCACTTGTGTTTGAAATCCTTTTGAGCCTATCCTTCGTGGCCTTGATTTGGTTGATCCTACTCTTGTATATATGTGTAGATTTTTCCCTTATATATGTGTACCTCTCACTGGGGAATATTTTCATCTTCATTTTCATGTACATAGCTTCGCAAAAATTTCAAAAACCCCTAAAAATTTCACAAATCCAAAAACATTGGTAAAATATTCAAAATCCAAAAACATTGGTAAAACATCAAAATCCAAAAACTTGGTAAAACATCAAAACATCCTAAACATTCACACAACAAAACATCCTCAAACATTGAAAACTATCCTACAAAACATCTTACTTTAGTGTTTGCTTGTTCTAACACTGACATGTGGATCATCTTGATCTTCCTTCATTAACAAAGCTAGTTTTCTTGTTATGTATGTCTTCCCTTACATATATTGTTTCTTAGGGAAGTTTCATAGTGCATGTTGCTTTTTCATGAGACTTCTATGTCCTTTGTCTATTCCCTTGCATGTATCCTTTCTTAGGGCATCATTTTAACCCTTTTTGTATAACTTGAACATTTGGGAACTAAAGTTGGATAACAAAAACATTGGTGCAAATTTCTTGAACGTTGTTTGTTTGAGTATGTTTGTTTGTGCTTGTTTATTTGTTTTTATGCTTGTTTACTTTCTCGTACTACATTGCTTCATGTATTTTTCTTTGATTCAATCCTTTAACAATGAAAAAAATCAATATTATGGCTCTTCATGTCATTTTACACTTTTGTTGTATGCTTATATCAAATAAATAATTACTTCGAGCCAGATGGTACATCCGCTACCTCGTGATCTTCCCATTTTATCAACTTAATGAAAGTAAATGTGAGAAATAAAGGTCTTATTGCTAACACTTTGATTTAGGTATCTCAAAATGTTACTAACAAACTAGATTAAGAAAGGTATTGAAATCTAAACTAATCTAGCATCAGAAAGGTATGTTTCTAGTTGGGACAGGTCACATGGGTGTTAGGTAAGGTCACAGAGGTATCTAGTAAGGTATGGGTGGAATTTAGGTGATGTTAGAGGTAGTTTGGTGAAGGTTATAAAAAACATAGTGACCGACATCGGTTTGGTGACCGATGCCGGTAAGAGGGGAGACCGATGATGGTTAAGGTGACCGGCGTTCGGTAGGGGAAATTTGATAGAAAATTAAATAAAATAGTTTTAGGACTCTCTCTGTGATTGCACATAGAGAATGAAGAGAATAATGGTTGGTTTGGGTTGTAATAATGCCAAGAAGACTGGGGATACTAAGAAGGAGGTTGGAGAAAGGTGGGGGTGGTTGGGATGGTTGAATAGTGGGAAGGTGGATAGAGGAAGGTGATGAAGGAATAAGATGAAATAAACTATTAAAAGAAAATGAAAGATTAAAAAAGGAATAATAAAATGAAGGATCAAGTATACTTACTTGATGTCTTGCAGTAGATCTTGGGAGGTAGGGAAGGTAGTAGTTGATCCGGAGAAGAAATTTTTGGTCAGCAAGTTCCATGGAAATACTTCCTAGAGTGTTCCGTGATGAATATTCCAATGCCTTGGAAAGATGAATCGGTGCTTTCTGGGCTTGTGGTTGTGTATGTTCCCATCATCTGGATGTAGGAAGTCTTGAGGATTCATGCTTGAATGCAATAACTCTCCAAACTGAAAATGACCAACCAGGTAAAGATTTTTGAAAGTGTATATAAGGTAACCGATGATGGTTAAGGTGACCAACATTGGTTGAGGGATAACCAACATCGGTTAAGGTGGGAAAGTCTAGGTTTACCAAAAATAGGTAGATCTTTACTATTTTTGGTGTGATTTTGATTGAGTCCACTTAGGGAAGTGGAGTTCACGTGAGAGAAGGTAGGAAGGTCATAGAAGAAGTCCAATTAGGTTTTAGGAAGAAGTCTTAGTTAGTTAGGTCAAGTGGTGACTCAACACTAGGAGTGATGACTCAATGTTGAGAGTGATGACTTGGTCATTGTGAGTTAAATGCCCTAGAATGGGTCCAGGGTGAGGTGTCTAGGTGATGTGTAAATTAACTTAATTAAAGTAATTAAATTAATTAATAATGTGAGGATGAACATTAATTCAATTATAAGTAATTAAATTAATATGAATGTGGGGTAAAGGGGTCATGGTTAGGTGAACACATTACGTTAATTGATAAAAGGGGACCAAGGGGAGTGTGACCCAAATTTGGTGTCTACATTTCCCCTTTTTTCACATAGCTTGTATAATAAGTGATGACAAAAAAAATAGGAAGTCGGTGCTCCTAGGTATGAGTGAAGGTTAGGTTGCCCCAAGTAGGGTTGAAGGTGATCCCCTCAAACTACGAACCGATGAAGTTGTAAAAAAAGTGTTGGTGAGTGGTTTGATAAATAGGTAATGATGAAAGTGAGGTATGGGGTAAGTAGGTAAGGGTATGGTCATTGGGTAATGGGTAATGGGTAATGGTCATATGGGTAATGGGTAATGGTAATGGAAATCGACACACATGCACACATATAGATTGTGATATTACTAGGTGGAAGAGCATGCAAACTCTACATTGTCAAAAGGGTGATAGGTTTATCCAAATGAGGTTGAAGTGATTAGGTATCCAAGGTATAGGATATGGTCATGAAGCACAATGAGGTTAGGTGTAGGAATGGGTAATAGGTTTTGTTCCATGGCACCAAAGGTATGGTCGGGATAAACATCACGTCATTAGGCAAGGTAAGGTCATTAGGCTAAAAACAACATGGGTAATAAACATCACAAGGTATATGAGTACAAATTCAAATGTCACAAAAGGTGATTTAGGTCAAGGGTATGTAGGTCAGGGAACATAGGTAAGGCCGAGGTATAGGTAAATAACATGTCCCTAAACATAGTTAAGGAAATGTACATGTAATGTAGGCTTGTGGGTAGGGTGTAATAGGTGTTGGTAAGGTCAAAAGTTGTTGGATCAATAATGTTTTTAGGAAAAATGGGCATGGGGTGGGTCAAATGGTTATGTCGGGTGACCGATGTTGGTTATAGATTAACCGATGTGTTGGTTGGTTAGGCATGACATGAACATGATAACGATCGGTCATGTCGATTTGGGGTTAAAAAGGAAAATCCACTTTTTATGGATTCATTTTGACATTTCCATTTTTAGAAAAATGACAGAGGAGAAGTTGAGGAGTGGAAAATGAAAGAGAGACTGAGATGCTGAGTTGAGTTCAGTGAGCCACGTAGTGGGTGATTGGCATTTGATTGGTGGGTCCATGAGATCTATTGATTGATTTGATTGGTTTGGAGGTGAGGAGTTGATTTTGGGCATGGAGGAGGTGGGAGAGGGAGTGGGTGGACCACCGGCACAAGTGAATGGCCAGATGTGCCACCATGGAGATGGTGCCGAGATGAGGTAGGAGTCAATCTGAATCCATCATTTGGTTGAAAATAGTTTGTTGAAATCAGTTTTGTGTAAAATTTGGGTGTAATTTAATTTTGAAATTGTGGGTAAAAATGAAGGAAATGAGGGGTGGGAAGGTCCAATGTAGGTTAAATAGGGTTGGGAATGAAGCTAGGATAGGTTTGGGTGGGTTAGAGTAGGTTTTAGGTTAGTTTTTTTTGTGAATTTTTTGAGAATGGGGATGGTTTTTTTGTTTTTTGCTGAAATAGACCGATGGTCATGGTCATGGGTTGGTCGACATCACTGGGCTTTGGCCGGCATTGGTCAAGGTGGGGGGTGAATGACAAGGATGATGACGGTCAAAGAGGACCGATGATGGTCAAGGTGATGATGCGGTCATGATTAAGAGTAAATAAGTGAAAGAAGGGCTAGGTAGGAAAGTAAAATAGGTGAGGAAGGGGTAGGTGAAGATTTATGTAGAGGGAAAAGGGTAAAATGTTATTTTGGTGATGTGGGATAGGTAAGTAGGAAGATGAACTAAGATAGTGGGTAATGATGATAAGGGACAATAGGTTTGTAGGTGAATTAGGTAAAGGTAAAGGGGGTAGGCATGATTGATGTGGTGGGTATTGTGTGGTGGGTAATAGGTGATTTGAGGTGGTCAAGTCTTGACAAGGTTGTGTTGGATGATGTAGGTGAGAGATCAGCTGAGGATGAGGGACAAAGTACCACCCCTACTAGTACAGATGTGGCCTAGTGTGACCATGAGAGGAGTGGGGCACATGAATGATGTTGGACTTAGTGTGATCCGATGCTATAGGTGTGTATAGCCCAGAGATCATAGTTTGATGGTCTCTCTCATCGATAGATGGGACTCCATGACCAATACCTTTCACTTACCGATGGGTGAGATGACCATCACTTTGGAGGATGTGTATAGGATCCTGTGACTTCCTATTTTGGGGAGCCAATATATTCCATTTCATCTTGAGGCATATCGGGAGCCGATAGTGGTGGTATTTGGTGAGGTGATGGGTGAGTTGAGGTATCACAAAGTGTGAGTCTCACTTATGGAGATATGTATGCAGCCCTATCCACAGGAGACTAGGCTATTAGTGATGATGATGGTGGAATGGGATGTTTTTCTCTTCCTAGATTCTGAGGGTGGGAGATTTCCATGAGCACTGATGGGTGTGCTACAGGACATGATCGAGGAGTGGATATGTTTTTCTTGGGCACCAAATTTCCTAGTTCAGTTGTATAGGGAGCTATGGGCCTATGGGAGATTGAGGAGATTTGGTATGTGTTGTACCTTATTTATTACATTGTTGGGCATATGAGCACATCATGTGTGTGTGTGCCCTAGTTGGTTTACCATGACATGATTGGTTCGGGGGGGGTGCTTTTAGAGTTGGTTTTAGAGTTTGATGATGGGTACCAGTCTATTGGTGGATAACCGAGGGGCGAGGGACACATATGATGTCATATACTAAGTAAATGATTGGAGGGCCTTTTTTAGTTGATATTGTGTGGAGGCCATATGTTGACTATCCATCATATAGAGGTATGGATGAGGAGTTAGAGGAGCTTCAACTACTGAGATGGATATAGGGGGGGGGCTGGGGAGCATGAGATGATACCATGGACAAGGTTAGATGACAAGTTTGGATTATGACAGGATGTGCCCCCACCTTTCCCACAAGTACCGTAGAGATGATGATGGAGAGACCCATGTCTCCACCACATCCGAGTGTTTCTAGGGAAGGAGAGGAGAGAGTGGTAGATAGATAGATAGATTGATGATGTGGGTGTCACTGATGGATATAGTAGTGCAGTGGTGGGTGGCACAGCTATGGGTGGCACCACCGAGGCTAGGGAAACCTGATTTAGCTACTATCATAGTGTAGAGGGATACATTATAGGGTCAGGTGGCCACCCTATAGGCACATAGATTATAGGTTTTCAGGGACAACTGACATGGTTAGAGGCATAGAGTAGCCACTTTTGTAGCAGTATAGTGGTGATGGCCCTACAGTGCCCAGTAACACATACACAGTTTCCACATAGGGTGGAGATGGGGATGGAGGGTAGGTAGCCACCCTATAGCATAGATGGTTAGGTTTTAGGTGGCACATTTGGCCATGCACATGCACACATGTTGGTATGGCCTAGGCCTAGTGCCCATAAGTACATAGGTACCCACATGTAGCCATGAGGACCAGGTCCCCATTGGAGCACAAGGTCTAGTCCACAGTACAGCACAGCACAGGGACAGAGGTCCACATAGGGAGGAGGCAAGCATCAAGACATAGGGGTCGAGGCCATTATTAGCAGGAGGAAGAGTTCACAGGTAGTAGTGAGACCCATGGCACCACCTAGACTATGTCGATGGTGAGGTTTAGGATGCCCTGAATGAGGCTCACTACTATCAAGATCATCTAGCCACCATAGGGATTGATGTCCCCTCATATGCCGAGTATAAGCCCAGGTAGAAGCATAGCTAGTGAGAGTGATGAGATCAAGACTCATAGTTCTGGTAGCACGGGGGTCATCGACCCCAGAGAGAGACAAGGCCATGGTGAGGTAAGTGCTCAGAGAGACCTGGGCCCAGAGACAGAGGGAGGGAGGAGGAGAGAGAGTGAGACTGGAGAGAGGTATATGGTGGGGTGATGATTGATATCTCTATATGTGATATTGATTATTTTTTGATTTTATATATATATATATTGCTATGTCAAAGACGTGAGATTATACATGATATTTTTTGAGATACTGATATTTATTATATATATGTGTATATATGTATTGATACACATACTCTCCCATTTATATAGTTGATGATGTTGACTGGATGGATGATGTACTCATTTTAAATTCCATTGTTTATTGTGTAAAATGTAAACTAGTTGAATTAGGCATGATTGATGGATTTTTAGTCATAGGCATGATGGATTTATGGAGGTGAGTTTATGATGGAGTTATTTAGGCATGATGGGTAGTTATTAGGCATTTAGGTATCAAGGCATGAGGTGAGGTAGGCATGATAGGTATGAGTCAAGGTGCATTTAGGTCATGGTGGATGATTGAGGTTATATAGGCATGATGGAGTTTAGGTGATTTAGGCATGGTGGATAGGAGGTCAGGTGAGGCATGTAGGTGAGTATAGGCATGATTTAGGCATGATTTGGTCATGGTTTTGCATTTGATTTAATTTCCAAGTTATTGTTATTATGGAAAATAAATGATGATGTATATGTATGTTGTGGTGTAAATGTCCAAATATTTGATATCATGGAAATGTGAAATGATTGATGTATGATATGGTGATGTTATAAAATGGTAAATATGTATGTTTTTATGATTGTTTAATTTCCAAGTTTTGTGTAAAATGGAAACTAACTAAGGTAGAATGTGAATATAAAAAGGGGGAAAATTGGTTAGGGGAAAGAGTGGTCGAGCTAACCTCCAAGGGCCCCATGCCGAGAGTGCTACCCTACATAGCCAAAAAAAAGGGGCCTCGAGGCCGATGTAGTTCTCCATAATAGGGAAGCTAGGGAAGAATGATGATGAGGAGAGGAATGGGTTGGTAGGTTTTAGGCATGATTGAGTTTAGGTCATTTAGGCATGGTTGAGTTTAGGTCATTTAGGCATGGTTGAGTTTAGGTCAGAATATAAAATCATTTTTAGGCATGGTTGAGTTTAGTCATTCATTTAGGCATGATTTAGGGCATTTTAGGTCATTAATAGGCATGGGTGATTTTGGTGAAAGAGGAATTCCTAAATGTAGGTGTGATGGTCTGGTCTCTGTGTAGGAGAATCAATAAGTAAGAAAAGAGGTGAATGGTAAGAGGAGAAAAAAAATCCACCTAATTGATAAGAACCATTATGAGTCTATCATACCAAAGATGGTATATGAACATAAAACCCTAAAGGTGTTGCATGATTGACTATTCTAAGGTGAAGAAGGTCACATGATCATGAAATGTCACATTTTTGGCACATCCCTTGAGTAGGTAGAAGGTTAGAAAGGAAAGGTGGTGAGGTGAATGAAGTTGGTTGAGCGTAACCTGGTGTGAGACAACATGCCTCTTTGGCAAGAGACCCAAGATCAAAATAGGCAAGTCCATGATGAAAAAGTCATTTTTTTTTTTTGCTTTTTTTTTTATAGACTGATCGATGATGTGGAAGTCTATGTGGGATGAATAGAATATCTCCTTGAGGTCTTCGTGAAGTTGATCGATGTGGGAAGCTTTAAAATATTTTATTTTATTTTTTTTGCAAGAATAGTCTTCTTTTGGTGATAGACTATGTAATATGGCTAGCTTTGTATAGTTGTCCTTCGAGGGAGCAGTCTATTTATAGCAAACAAGATAGAAAGATGAGATGTCCTTTTTGAGGGAGTCATCTTTTTGTGAGAAGTTTGACTCAAGGAGTTTTGAATTTGAAAGTCCCATATATTACTTTTTTGAATTTTTTTTGGACGTTTAGGTCATGGACAAGACTATAGAGAAGGATAGGCTTCTTTTATGAAGACAAAACCATAACACACAAGGGTTAGCTTATGAAAGAGAGGTTTTAAGTAATGAATGACCATGGGATTCCATCTGAAAAGGATGAAAAAGTATCCATGAGAATCATGCCATGAGTAGAGCCATGGTGCTCATATTTAAGATAAGGTTGAAATGTGATGGGTAATCCACATGATTCTTGTTTAGTCGTTGATCCTTAAAATAGGTAAGTGGAAGGTGAATGGTGCTCAAGGGACAAGCACTTAATAGACATAAGGTGATCTAGGACTTGATTCAACAATAGAATGGTCAAAGATGCAAGGCATTGAGGGGCTCAGGTTTGGGTTTACCTTTGAGTGAAGACAAAATGATAAGCACCTGATCCATAGGTATGAGTAATGATATAGGGTCCAAGCCAATTAGGAGAAAATTTTCCCCATTTACTTTTCTCTCTTTTGTTACATGTTGATTTTCCTTTAGGATGAGGGTCACCTGGAAGGTTTTTTCTTGGACATGTTTATCATAGGCATGTTTGATACATTTTTGGTAGATTTGGAGGTGATCGAGAGCATTGAGATGATGTTCATCTAATAACTCAAGTTGTGCCAAATGGTCTGGAAAAATCATCATCGTTGAGCATATCTTTGAGTGAGATATGAAGAGATGGTATTTGGACTTTGAGAGGTAGGAAAACCTCTATACCATAGACCAAAGAGAAAGGTGCATGGCAAGCAGTTGAGGTATGAATACTAGTATGATAAGCCCATAAGGAAAAAGGAATGTGTGTGTGCCAATCCTTTCCAGTATCATCAACCACTTTCATAAGAATTTTGTTTAAGGTTTTGTTGGTTGATTCCACTTGGCCATTTTTTGGGGATAATAAGGTGAAGAAAAATTGAGTTGAATCGAAGGCATCACAAAGTTTTCATAGGGTTTTGTTTTTGAATTTTTCCATTATCAGTGATGAGGGTGAGGGACACCAAAGTGAAAAAATGATGTGATGGTTGATGAATTCACATATTTTCTCAGCTTTTGTAGAAATGAGAGGCATGGCTTCCACCCATTTAGTGTAGTATTTGGTAGTGGTAATAATCCATTGATGACGTTGGGAAGAATGAGGATTAATCTCTCCGACAAGATCCAAACCCCATTGAGAGAAAGGCCAAAGGTCTCGTGACCTGTAAGGTGTGACTAGGGGTGTGATGAAGATTAGCATGTTGTTGAAATTTCACACAATGCTTGACATAGTCACAACAATCATGGTTTAGGGTTGGCCAAGTAATAGCCCAGAAAAGAATGCATTTAGTGATAGCTAAACCACTAAAGTGACCCCCACAAATTCCATCATGAACTTCCTTGATGGTGTAGGGAATTTCAGAACTTGTAAGACATCGTAAGAGGATAGCATGTCAAAACCATGTTTATAAAGAAGACCACCCATGATGACATAAGAGAGACACTTTTGAGAAAGGCTCATTGTCCATTGTGAGTAAGATCTGAGAGGAAGAATGGAAAGGGAAAGGTAGTCAACAAACTACTTATACCAAAGGTCACATGGGTCAGTTTTCAAATTTTTGAAAAGTTAATGTCTCGAAATAGATAAGAAGGTGATTGCAACCTTTGTATGGTGACAAATATTTTTGAGTCGGAGGGTGAAGGGGGATTTGAGAAGCAAGACAAGGCCATGGTATCTATGTGAATTTATTAGTGGAATGTGGGGTGGTTTGAAGTTCATAATGGTCAAAGGTAGTCAAAAGTATGTCAACATGATGCTTATACTTTTGAAGTATCTCATTATGACATTGGTATATACCATTAACTTGGTTCACAACTAGTTGAGAGTCACCAAAGATATTAATTGATTTAACATCTAAGGCTATGGTGGTTTGAAGGCCTAACATGAGTGCTTCATATTCGGTGATATTGTTAGTACAATCAAAATCTAGTTTGAAAGATAATGGCATAGGCTCACCATCAAGAGGAATGAGGATAACTCGACACCCCCCATGCTGACATTTGGAACCATCAAAGAATAAGGTCATCTGGTAAATGGTATCATCCAAAGAGAGGGTAGTGATGGATTCATCAAGGGAAATCAAAGTTAGAGGATTGATTTCTAGAGAGAGGTGTGTCTGTGAGTTGGTCAACGATGGTTTTCCTTTGACATATTTTTGATGGGTGAATTCAAGATCTAGGTCTGCAAGAAGCATGAGCCAATGTGCAACACATTGATGTTGGTAGGGCTTAGTGCATACATGTAATGTAAGGGGTCAAGTATTGGTGACAACAAAGGTTTTGTGGTTGAGTAGGTAATGGTGAAGTTTAGTGGTGACAAAAACTAAGGCTAAAGAGATTTTTTTTGGCATGAGTATATCTAGTTTGTAATCTAAAAGTGTATGAATTATATAATAAACCACTTGTTCCCTATGTTTCTCATCATGATGAGTGAGCATGGCACCCAAGGAATGATCAGTAGTAGAAATATAAAGGTAAAATGGTTGGTCATCCTTAGGGGAATGAGCATAGGTGGTTGAAGGAGGTATTTTTTTAAGGCATCAAAGGCTTTGTGGCATTCATCATCCCATTTGAAGGAGACATCCTTTTTGAGGAGATGATGAAATGGATGGCAAAATGGTGAAAGCTGTGAAATAAAGTGATGAATAGATTGCAACTTTCCTTGCAAACTATGAAGTTGATGAAGGTTAGTAGGTGGAGGAATTTTGAGAATAGCCTTGATTTTAGTGGGATCCACTTCAATGCCACACAAAGAAACAATAAAACCAAGGAGCTTACCGAGAGAGGACAAAAAAGACACACTTCTTAGGTTGAAGGTGAACACAGTATACTTGATGAGATGGTCAAAGATAACCTTAAGGACTGTAAGGTGTTGGCCCGATGTTTGGATTTGGTGAAAGAAGATCATCAACGTAATCTTCCAATATGTGATGCATAATGTCATGAAAGATATAAGTCATGGCCCGCTGATATGTAGCACCAACATTTTTAAGGCCAAAGGGCATGACATGATAGTAGAAGGTCCCCAAGGAGTGATGAAGGTGGTTTTGTGTTGATCTTTTGGGGTGAGTAATATTTGGTTATAACCCGAGAAACCATCCATGAGTGATAGCATCTCATGGTGGTGGTGAGATCAACTAGTTGGTCAATACTAGGTAAAGGAAAGTCATCTTTGGGGAAAGCTAAGTTAAGGTCATGGAAATCCATGCAAAATGAGAGTCCCCTATCACTTTTGTGATAGGAACAATGTTAGAGATCCATTGGGGATAATCAATGGGTAGAATGAAGGAAACCAAAAGGAGGCATTGGAGTTCTTCTTTGACAAGAAGGGAAATGTGAGGATGCATTTTCCATAGCTTTTGTTTCATGGGTTTGGCTTTAAGAATAGTTATGATATTGTGGACCACAATGTTTGGGTCAATACTGGGCATATCAGCATAGTAGGACCAAAAAACATTGCTATGATCCCGAGAGGAAAGAAGTAAAAGCTTCTTGTTCAACAACATCTAAAGATTGGCCTATTTTTAGAATGTGTGGGTCATCCTGAGTGTGAATATTGATTTTGATGGTTGATTCATTCAACATGGTTTGTGTCTCTAGAAGGTAATGACTGGTGAATATAAGAATCTTCCACACCAAGGTAGGTGAGAATAGACTCACTCATCATCCTGACATTGAATGACATGTTAATAGAAGGTGTATCATCATCGATCATGTCAGGATAGGAAGGGAAGAGAAGAGGGAGCCTCACCATCTCATTGATAAGTGAGAGGTCCTAGGAAATGGTGTTCATGAAAAAAAAAAAAGTTAGGAGGAATGGATTTGGATCCATAGACTGTAGGTGAGTAGGTGAAGGTGGTGAAGTTGGTGAATGGGGTGGGAATGTTTATCATCCTCAATGAGTTTGACTTGGGCCTTCTTGGGAGATGGTTTGGAAAATCCAATACCACTGTGGTCTTTATGTTTATGAGTGGTGCATGGGATGACAATATGGTGGCCTTGTTCATAGAAACCAAATCCAAAGCCCTTCCAAGCACAATGATGGAGGAAAGGTGTGGGTGAAGTGGTGGTTGGTGAGAGATTGAAGGTCGGATGAAAATGGTCAAGTTTGGGAAGGTGGCTTGGGTGAGTAGGTAGAAGCATCAAGTCCCCCATATGTTAAGTTGGTGTGAAGGTGGGGAGGACCATAGGGAAAACCTCACATATGTGGTGATCATAGTGGGGATGTTGGTGAAGTTTACCATACTCTTGAGGAGTAAGGAATGTGTCAATATTATAAAGGTGGTACTCCCCTAGAGTGAGGCATTGAAAAACACCTTCTAAGGGATCAGTAGTTGATATGTGGGTAGCGGGAATGGATGAATTATTGGATATTGGGAAGAAGAAGCATTGGTTGGTTGAGAAGTAGATGGGTTAGTTGATGGGTTAATTATAGAAGTTGTGCAAAGTAGTGGGAATAGAGGAGTTGTTTGTGGAAGAGGTAGTAGACAACATTGGTGGATGGGGTCATGGGTGAAGAAGAAGTGGTAGTGGTGGTAGATGCCTTAACTGGTATAAGGACATCATTGGGTCGATACAACATGTTATAGGTCTTGAATGGTGAAGGGTCAGCTGGAATGGTATAGTTGTGTCCTTCATGTTCAAATTTTAAACAGGTGTAAGGTTGAAGGAACACAACCCACATGGATCCAAGGTTGGCCAAAGCAACATGTTGTACTAGAATTCCCCCTCTAAGACATAGAATAATTTTATGGAATGGTATATGGGGGCCCACACGAATGTGGAGAATGATGGTGCCAAGGGTGGAAGTCATGGCATCATTGAATGAACACAACATAACTGGGTTATTATGCATGTAATTGGCAGGGATGCACATTTGGTTGTACGCATGGGAGGAAATGATGTTAATACTGGCACCACCATCGATCATAATGTGTCAAAACATATATTATCAATGTAGATGGAAATGAATAGGGTGGGATCAGGATCATCTGATTGGAGAGGTACAATCTCATCATCAGAGAGAAACTGAGAGAGAGTGGCTACTTGATGAGTGGTAGCGGGTACAGAGGAAGGGGATGAAGTGGTAAGAGAGGCCACATGGTGAGGAGTGATAATGGATGCCATAGGAGTAGGGTCATTAGGTAAAACCTCAATATAGATAGAACCTCAATGAGGGCCTGTCGATGAGACTCAGAGGTTTGGACAAGGTCATACAAAGACATTTTGAGAGGAGATTAGTGTAATTGTTTAATCATTATATGATGGGAAACCCCATTAGAAATAGGGTATGTGGGTCCATGGATGGTGATTTTTGGTGCAGTGTAGATGGGATATTGGGTAAAAGAGTGGTGGATGGGCTAGTTGTTGTTTTCTCCTTTCCTTTGTCTTTTGGGTGTGAGTGGAAATGTTAACCATATTAATATGTGGTAAAGGAGCAAGTGAGTCGTGATAGGTGTAGTGAAAGGATGGGAAAAAATATGGTGAGGGCATATACTTGGTTTTGTGAAAAGAATGCAGTGCATTGGCATTTTGGAGAGGTTTGGCTAGCTCTCTTTATGGACCATATTGATCTCAAATGTTGGAGGGGATAAAAGGGGTGGAGGTGGAGATGAAGGTTTTGAATAGGTAAGGGATGATGAGGAGGTGTGGTGATAGATGGAGGTGGAATAGGTCCTCATCTAAAAGATCATCATCATCAAAGTTTTCTTTGGGAGGACATAGTTGGAGAAGAACATTCTTAAGAGCCTTAAAATTTTCCACATCATGCCCTACACATGATGGTAAGCAAAAATTTTTTTGTATCGTCAAACCCTTTGGTTTAGGTTTGAGTGGGTCATAAGGTCTAAGTGGTGGCAATGTGATGACAGAGGTTTCCAAAAGGTTAGCTAAGATGTTGGCATAAGACCCTGCCAATGGATCACAATGTGAAGTAAGTGTGGGTCTAGATGGAAATGTGGGTGATTTTGGGGGAGAGGTGCCATGGGAGGTGGAATCAGAGGTTGAGTCAGTTTGACCACCTATTTTAGTAGGTAGTATGGTTTTAGGTTTGGATTGCACCTTCTTGGGTAAAGATGTGGCAGATGAACTAGTGCAGTTGAAGGTGTTGTAGGTTTAACTACCTCTTTGGAGGAAGTGGATTTTGATTGATTTTTGGTTGCACCTTCTTGGGTAAAGGTGAAGGAGAAGTGTGTGATGTAGAAGGGAAGGAAGATGGTGGAAGGGGATGGGTTAGCCAAGGTGATAATGGAGGTGTGGTGAAGGTTGTGGGAAGAGGCAAGGTGGAAGGTATTGGTTGAAGAGAAGGGAATATCATAGGTAATGATGAGGATACTGGAAGTGGTGTAGGTATAGGTGGTAAAAAGGATGCAGGTGATGGTGAAGGCGTAAGATGTGTGTAGGTAATTTGGGTGTAATAGAGGATCGTGATGAGGAGGTGGGCTGTTGGGATTTTAGTTTACCTGGGGTAGGAGGTTGTTTGGCCAAGGTTGATGGGTGGGGCCCTAGGATAGATGGAAGTGGTGAAGGTGATAGAGGGGTAGTAGGAAAAGTTGGTGTATGTGGCCTAAGAGGTTGGGTCTTCCTCTTAGGTGGGGGAATAGTCTTTCACACTAGCTTGTGAGGATGTGGCTAAATCTAGTTTGACAGGGGGATGGACTAGGCTTGATGTCGGCATGACTCCCAATGTGGAAATGGGTTTGGATGTGGAGGAAGATATAGATGTAGGTAAGGCTTTAGGCATTGGAAAAAGTTTAGTTGATGGTAAAGGTTTAGGTGTGGGTGAGGGTGATGAAGAAGAGGTTGTTATAACTGGCATGGGAATGGTTGGTTTGGTTGTCTGAAACACCTTTGGATAGATCGTGGAAGTATCAATAGACAACATTTGCATCTGAGTGAGAAAAGGCAAGCCGAAGGCATCCCCAAAGCATGGAATTGTCGACATAATCCAAGCAAGTGGTCAACCAAATGTGAAAAATGACACCATTGAGGGGGATGATGTTGATTTGGTAGTAATCCCTATAAAGAATGTCTATGAGATAGGAAATGGTTGGCTTTTGACTCTGTGGGTAAAAGAGCGAGAGAAAATCAACAGGATCCTTGAAAGCCAATGGAGAATTATCCCCAATAGGAAGGGGCATTGCTTAATGGATCCCTATGGGTAGGGGAGATGACAAGTAGGATGAGGTAGGTTCATCTTTTGGTGAAGAGGAAGGTAAGCATGACTCTCCATGGGTAGAGAGAGTTAATACTATGGGTTGTTTTTTAGTCGAGTTTGAGAGGGGTGTGGGGAAACCGCA
This sequence comes from Taxus wallichiana var. yunnanensis, assembly GCA_018340775.1. NCBI lineage: Eukaryota > Viridiplantae > Streptophyta > Pinopsida > Cupressales > Taxaceae > Taxus > Taxus wallichiana. Next base: position 644,642,121 of record CM031234.1, on the reverse strand, counting down.
TCATAGATAGGTAGGTATAGTGGACTCCTCCGTGGGTGAAGGGGAGATAAGGGAGACTCTCTATGGGTAAAGGAGTAGATGAAATAGGTTCCTCCATGGATGAAGGAGCTCATGCAAGAATCTCCTCGATAGATGGAGTAGGAGGAAATTGAGGAAGAGCTGGTATGATGTCAAAAACAACATGAACCTCACATGAACATTACTATCATTGGTAGAAAGGTTTGTTGGTTTGGTTAGATGGGGGTGTGATTTGGGAATGAATTCTTGAAGATGTGAAGGTTTTGATTAGCTAGTGTGCATTAGGGTTATCCAAGATGAGATCTCCACTATCTATCATTTCTTGGATGATATTTTTGAAAGTTATACAATTGTTTCACTATGACCTTTAACATGATGATAGTTGTAGTAATCATTTTCTTTGTACCATGCAGGCATAGGATGAGAGGGGTCAAAACTAGTATGTGGTTTGATGGGTGGAAGAGTGATGGCTAGATTTTAGAAGTTTTTCTAAAACCAAAGAATAGGGTTCTCCTATGGGAGTGTATTTTGTTTCTCCCACTTGAACTAAAAATCCTGAACAGGAGAAAGGTTGGAAGAAGGATTTGATTGGTTGGATGGGTGAGATGGGAACCAGCTTTCAAAACTACCGTGTGGGAAGATCCTTTTGCTTTAGAGTAATTATTTTTGGTTTGGAAGAAGAAGAGGTATCGTTGGATTTAAATGCAACATTCTTGTTACACAATTATATCTTCTTCTCTTCAATGGCACAATTTCAAGTTTTTGGGCCATGGTGAATGCCTCGTCAAATGTGTGAAGGTTTGAACTTGGAGAGTTGGTGAGATGTGCCTAGCACAAGCCCTAGTGAAAATTCTATTAACTTGGTTTGAGGTAGTTGAAATGTGAGTTGGTTGATTAGGCTTTCACCAATGAGTGAAAAAATATGATAGATTCATCTTTGTATTGTCGTGTTGTCAAGTACAAGTTGGTCATGGTGACCTTCTTGATGATATTGATAGAAAAGTGGTCTAGGAAAGCTTGAGCTACTTGGTTGAATGAGTAAATGGAGTGCCTAGGTAGACCACTATACCAATCCAATGCAGGTCTGTCAAGGACATTGGGAATGTTCGCAAGAAGAAAAAGCATCATCATGAGTGATCAGATAACACCCATGTTTAAAAGACCACAAGTGTTGTTGTGGGTCTTCTTTGTTGTTGAATCGGTTGAATTTAGGCATTTCCCAATGCGTAGGGTATGGATGAATTGGAATGGATGGGTGAATGGGCTCATTACAAATTTCATCATATGTAGAGAATTACGTGAGCCGAGAGACCGATGCTTCCAATGTCTATGCATCTTGTCCATCATCATTTTGATAAGATCGTTAGTAGGTTGTGATGACTGGGCACCCCCTGTAGTATAAGGGGGTAGATGATGAAGGTATGATGTGGGTGGCATCCCAGTATATAGGGTGGTGTGAGTAATGAAAATTGTGAGGGAGGAATAGATGTAGGTGGAAAGTATCCTAAATAAGTGATAGATGAGATAGGGGGTTGTTGGTGATAAGTGTAGGTAGGTGGAGTGGATGTAATGACCTCGTAGTAATTGGAGGAAGAGATGGGATGGAGAGGACAATGTTTTGGAAGGGAGTATGGGCTACCAACACCATGGGTGGCTGAGATGCAATAGGTATATGAGAGGAGGTGGCAGGTGTAGATAGACCTACACTCAAGGTGGTTGATAAAGGAATGGTTGATACCACAGAGAAACTGACATCAAAGGCATGATAGATGCTGCCAGTGTGCAAAAAATATCGATGATGTAGGGTCAAGTTGGGACACCACAAGGTGGTAAGGTGGAAGAGGGTAATGCCAAGCTAGTAGTAGTTGATGCAAGAAGTGGGTGTGAGGGTAGGAGGAATGGACACAGGCATGTCATATACAAGCTTCCCTGATGAATCCCGAGTGGATGAATGGGATAAATAATATTGTAAAGCAATGGGGTTTTGATCAAGGAGTCTTTGCAAACTCCTCATCATCAGTATTGATGATAATAGGTTGATTGGGATCCATAGGTGATGATAGGATGGAAGGTGGATGATGGGCTAGGTGGGAGTGGTGAAGGCTAGCATGGAATATGAGGGTGTTGGCTTGGCTATGAGTCAAAACCATGTGAGTTAGAGTAGACCTAGTAATCTGATCTCTGTAGATGACAAAAGAAAAAAGGAATGGAGAAAAAATAGTTTTGGAAGGTGAAAATGGTCAGTTGTTGTTTTAATTGAAAAATTAAAACACAAAAACGATAAATGGTTGGGTAACCGATGTGATGTGAGTGATAAGGGTAACCGATGATAGAGGACCTGATCAATTGATTACTATGGAAAATAAAAATATTTGTAAATGGAAATAAATGATGAAAATGAAGTAAAATCTATGGACTTTGATAAAGTGATTTCAAAGACACAGAGATATGGTGAAGTAATTGAGAAACCCCAAAAGAACAGAAATATGATGAATGCTACTTTGGTTAAAATGACCAAAACAATAGGAAACCGACAATGGTCAGTAAAATGATGATGGTTAGATGAGTAAACCGATGATGGTCGATTGGACCGATGCCGATCACTATGAAATTTGTGAAAAGATGAAAAAAATTGAATTTGGTAATTTAGATCAAATAAAAGACCAACCCAAAAACCTGAGTATGGCTATGATTGACCCTAACACACTCAAAAAGAGTCAGAATACACCAACTATGATTATGGAGTGTGAAAGGAAAGAAGAATGGAGAATACGATCTCACACCTCAAAACACAGATCAAGCAAAAAACTAGAAAACATGAAATCCTATGTGGTGGATTTTATGTTCCAGCTTATGCCATTTAGGACTGACTTGTGAATAGAGTAGAGTTTTTGGTTTGATAAAAGGTGTCCCTATGAAAATCCAAGAACTAAGGATAGTTTCAAGTAAATTTTTGGAGGGGGTCCTTTCTCTGAGATAATGACTGGATAGAGAAACCAGTTTGGTGCCCACTTATCAATCCTCTGATCGTGTGATCATTGAAAACTTCTTCGGGTAGGATGTTGTTTAAGAAAATGAGTACTTTATTTTGTGTGGTTTGGTGTAGAGAAGAGAGTGTGCACTATGATTCAATTTTTCAACCATCAGCTGGGCATGACTTCCAGCATATAGGTTGCCCACAATTTTAAATGAGCTAAAGATGCAACACACAGAAATGATATGCAAATATTTTAAACCCAAATCCACAATGACATTCGATGAAAGCAATAATGAATAGGAAAGAGTATGTCTTTCACTAATGCAATACAAAAATGAAAAGAATGGTTCTTTTTAGTCCAAAATACGAGTGTCAATGAGACAAGTAGAAGAGAGAGAATGTTCCAAAGAGGAAAAATTTAATGTGAACTACTTTCAAAAGGAAATAGACACACAATCTTTCACCTAGGAATGAACAATGCAAAAGAACCCTGATGGGTCCCCACCAGTGTGCCAAAATGTTTCACCAAATTGTTGTGTGATAAAATAGATAAGGTAAAAGGTCAAGGAGGAATACCTGTGATTATGTTGGTCAAAGGTTGAGTGCGCATTACTGATTTTATCCAAGATGATCACTTGTAGAGAACTCTTTTTTTTCTGGGAAGGACTACTGTAGATACAAAACAAGACCACCAAATGATATTAAATAGCAAGAGTCAGAGGACTACCTAGCAAGGCTAGATCCGGGAAGTGTGATGCTTCCTCGAATGGTTGTCAATCCTCTATTTTTATCAACTTAATGAAAGTAAATGCAAGAAATAAAGGTCTTATTGCTAACACTTTGATTTAGGTATCTCAAAATGTTACTAAAAACTAGATTAAGAAAGGTATTGAAATCTAAACTAATCTAGCATCAGGAAAGGTATGTTTTTGGTTGGGACAGGTCATAGGGGTGTTAGGTAAGGTCACAGAGGTATTGGTAAGGTCTGGGTGGAATTTAGGTGATGTTAGAGGTAGTTTGGTGAAGGTTAGTAGAAAAACACAGTGATGATGACCGACGTGGTGGTGACCGATGTTAGTAGAGAGGGGAGATGATGATGGTTAAGGTGACCAACATCGGTAGGGAAATTTGATTGGTGGTAATTATTAAAAAAAGTATTTTTAGGCTTCTTGTGATGCACAGAGAATGAAGGGGAGAATGGTTGGGTTTGTAATAATGACCAAGAAGACTCAGGGGATATAAGCAAGAGGTTTAGGTAAGAGTGAAAAGGCCATGGGGTGGTTGGATGGGTAGATTGGGAAGAAGGTGATGATAGATGTAGAAGGATAAATAAGATGTAATAAAAAATAATGAATCTACAAAAGGAATAAGTAAAATGAAAATCAAGTATACTTACTTGCATTTGTAGGTCTGGTAGGTGAAGGAAGGTAGTAGTTGATCCATGAAGAAGAATTTTATGGTTAGTGTCATGGAAATACTTCCCAGAGTGTTCCCATGAATATTCTAATGCCTTGGGATGAGCATCAAGTGCTTTACTTGCACTTGTGGTTGAGTATATATCATCATCATCTGGATGTTGAGAGGGCTTGAGGATTCATGCTTGAATGCAATAGAACTCTCCAATAACTGAAAAATGACCAACCTGGGTAAAGAGTTGTGAAAGTGTATATAAGGTAACCGATGATGGTTAAGGTGATGTGTTCGGTTGAGGGATAACTGACGTTGGTTAGGTGGGAAAGTCTAGGTTTACCAAAAATAGGAAGATCTTTACTATTTTTGGTGTGATTTTGATTGAGTCCACTTAGGGAAGTGGAGTTCACATGAGAGAAGGTAGGAAGGTCATAGAAGAAGTCCAATTAGGTTTTAGGAAGAAGTCTAGTTAGTTAGGTTAAGTGGTGACTCAACACTGGGAGTGATGACTCAGTGTTGAGAGTGATGACTTGGTCATTATGAGTTAAATGCCCTGGAATAGGTCCAGGGTGAGGTGTCTAGGTGATGTGTAAATTAGGAGAAAATGTAACACCTAAATCTGAATACATATTTTTAATATTAAAATTGCACTAATTATCTTCTTTCTCATCATTTCATTATAATTAATGATTTCCCACTAATTATCTAACATTCCCTTCATTAACTTCAATTAACAACACTTTGTTAATTAACTAGCCTTCCCCCATCCTGGATGCCAAGTAACGACACTTTGTTAGTTATAATCCTCTTTTAATTAATTAATTGACCATTATTAATTAATTAATCCTTTCAATCTCATATTTAATCAATAAACCCTCTTATCGGTTAAATCCCCCTTTCAAATCCTTAAAATTATACTAATTTCATTCTAAATCATCTCCAAATAAATTCTATAAGCTTAATTTGGCATATTAATTAATCCTAGTTGATTAATTAAATCACTTCCAATGTAAGGCCTAAACTCGGCATACCTATCTTAGATAAATCTATGAAAAACATGCCAAGAGATATCATTCTCAAGATGCCTATATTATGGAAAACAAATGAATGAGCTATTCTCAAATTCTTCATTACTGACGTTATATATTCTATCATTGGTTCTTATCATCAATAACTTCCAATCATCAATTGTTGGATTTGCATCTCTTAGATTTGTGAGAAGTTGATGAAACCTTATTTGATCCTCACTTTCTCCTTCCCTGTCTAAATGTCTTATCAAAAGTAATAATAGTTTTAAATTATTCCCACAATAGTTTTGCACACTTGTTACTATCATATGGTTGTCTATCACTACCAAGTGACACTTGTCCTGGAATCTTTAACCAAAATCATAGATATTCCTCCAAAACTCATATTTAAAGTTTCGGGAAATGTTTGAAAAGCCTTGAGTCTATGTTTTGTAGCATATTTTGTCCTTTTTCATGTCAAAATCTATCGTATAAAGGGCCTTCAGGGGTTCGAGAATCATTTATTCCAATATAAATTTCTTGACAAATGTAACACATGCTAAGCGAAGAAATATTATCTAGACCATCTTGAATACATCATTTGAAAATTATTCAAATTTGTCCCAAGCATTCCATTGGGATTAGTTTTAGTTTGTTCTCTTTCGATTTATGAATCTTCCATCATTTTCTTCTTCTAGGTTGTGATCTTGATTCCTCTTCTAGATCATTATTTTGTAAGTTATTTCTAACATCAACATCCATTGACCTCAAGGTTCATTCTCGTGTGTTTTGAGAACACAATCTATCGACAATGAATTTAATTCTTCTGAAGTGACATCAACATTAGCATTTGATCAATGATAGTACCTTTGAGTTGTTTCACGATTTCAGTCTTGTGTATTTTAGACTCATTTAATTGATTTGAATGAATTTGTCTTTGTATTCTTATTCTCAACACATATTGATCATCTTGAGATGTACATGCATGAATTCTTCTCATCGTATTAACATGTTCTCAATTTTTACTTCAGCTTCTTCAATTTTCAATTCAGATATGTGTATAATGGTTATTTATCTATCATTATCATTTTGTCACTTTTTTTGTTCCTCTTTTTGTGCATCTTTCATTTGGTGTCATTTTCATATTCGATATTCTCTTTTGGTGACATCAATGTTAACATTTGATTGACGATAGTACCTTTGATTTGCTTCATGATTTCATTCGTGTATTTCTTGTCTTTCAAACTCACCAATTGATTTGAATGCATTTGTCTTTTTATTCTTATTCTCAACACGTATTGATCATCTTGAGATGTACATGAAGCGGATTCTTCTCATCGTATCGTTGTGTCCTCAATTTTGTGCTTCCAATTTTTCAAATGTCAACATGAGGTAAGTGCAGCAAGTTGGGGGACAATTAAGTGGACATCAAATCCTAAATTTTACATCAAAAACAACAAAACATCAAATTTAGTCTTCCACGGACTTGAACCATGCCGAAAAGTAAAAAATATGTCATAAAAATGGTACCATCGCATAGGAGAGACTGTTAGCTTTGTAGAAATATTGATTTTAAAGTGAATAGAATAGGATAAATATCATTTTATAATTTTTTACTAATAGTAGGTCTTTAAGACACTTTTTCCCGTGAATATTTATGTCTACGTTTAAGACTGCAATTTTTTTTTCACTTGTCAGAATGTGATAAAAATTATACCATCCCAACCATGGTGAAATTATATACATGTTCAAAAAAATAATAATTTGATTTCAATATTTTTTGATGAAGTTATGGCGGGCAAACGGAAAGTGCTCTGTTTTCTTTATGTTTTCAGACCACTTTCGTGGAAAAAATCATAAAAAATAAAATATTGCTCAAAAAATGCAAAATAAAATCTATCCCAAGATAGATAGCAGCATCTAACTTCTCACCAAAGGAAAAAATATATATCAATTTTTGGTCATCCAAATTGCGGGCAAACGGACTACAATCTCAGAGGTGTTTTAAAAAAAAAAATACCAAGTCATTGAATTTTAAGTGTTTAATATAGCTAAAATTGTCCAATTTTTTTTTAAAATAGTAGTTTAGAAACTAGATTCCGGATGCTACAATTCATATTAATATAATTTTTTCTAATTTTGAGTGTATGCATTGCTAATAATCCCTACAAGTTGATATTATGTTGTTATTTGCAATATGATGTCCACTTATGACCCCTTTTTTGTCCCCCAACTTGGTGCACTTCCCAATGTGTGTAATGGATATTCGTCTATCATTATAATTTGTTCACTTTATTTGTTCATATATTTGTGCATATGTCATTTGGTTTCATTGTCATCTTTGATATTCTCTTTGTGTTCTCTTCATTGCTATTCATTCGTTTTCAAATTGCAATCTCAATCAAGCCATATCTTCAAAATATTTGAATATATGAGACTCCTCTTATGATCATAACAAAAAGAAGATTAAAATATATTTATTACTCATTATTAACTAAACAATGATGTGAAATGTTATAAAATTTAAGCCTTTCTTAATCACGTGCATATAAACTTGTGCTTTATGATATATTTATTTATGACTCATTTAAAAAGGATTGATAAATATAATAAAATCGTCATTAAAAATAATAAGATAAAATAATATAATTATTAATTATTTTGAGTTACTTTAGTTTATTTAAAATTCTCAAACAATTTAATCTATATTAAATTTATTATATAATAAGAAATTTTTAATATATATAATATAGTAGGTATAATTATACTAATGTTGATATTCTATGATCTACATAATATCAAATAATGCTACTATGTATAAAATTTATACAATAATGTTGTATATCTAGTAACATAGATATAAAATATTTTATAATATATAATCCATTATTTACTCAATAATCTATATACCTTTTTACTAAACAATTACCGAGAATCCATATATTTATTTAACCTTTCTATATATTACCCAACATACCATTCTATATTGTAAAATATATCTATTTGATTTTTTTAAATAAAAATTATTCCCCTAATATTTGCTCCAAAACTTTCAGTTTTTTCTAAAACTGCTCATAAAGTATGAAAAATATCTTAAATTGCTTGGTGAAATAAATATATGCATTGCTGGTTAAAATTACTCGAATAAATATACATATTGCTATGTAAAAACAAAAACAAAAACCTAATAGTAAATATTTACTATATTTTTATTTTTATCTTACATATATAGTGTTTCAAAACGTATGTTACTTTTGGTGTGAAAATGTATGTCGTTAAAAGGCATACCTATTATTAAAAAAATGTATTAATAACATGAGACACTTTTATTCTTTTTTAATGTCGGTTGTAAATTTTTTTATGTACATGGTCACACCATGAGAACGATGCCCCTTACAATCGTAGAATGTCTCTCAAGATACCGAATATAAATTTCTTGACAAATGTAACACATGTTTGGCGAAGAAATATTATCTAGACCATCTAGAAAAAATCATTTGAACATACTTCAAATTTGTCCCAAGCAGTGCAAACATTCCATTGAGATTAGTTATAGTTTGTTCTCTTTTGATTTATGAATCTTCCATCGTTTTCTTCTTCTAAGTGATCTTGATTCCTAGTCTAGATCATTATTTTGTAAGTTGTTTCTAACATCAACATCCATTGTACCTCAAGGTTCATTCTCACGTGTTTTGAGCACACAATCTATCGACAATGAGTTTAGTTCTTATGAAGTGACATCAACATTAGCATTTGATCGACGATAGTACCTTTGAGTTGTTTCATGATTTTAGTCTTGTTTTAGACTCAATCAATTGATTTGAATGAATTTTTATTTGTATTCTTCTTCTCGACACGTATTAATCATCTTGAGATGTACATGAACGCATGCTTCTCATCATATCGTGTGTTCTCAATTTTGTGCTTCCAATTTTTCAATTGTCAATTTAGATGTGTGTAATGAATATTTGTCGATCATTATCATTTTTTCACTTTATTTGTTTATCTTTTTGTGCATATGTTATTTGGTGTCATTGTCGCCTTTGATATTCTCTTCATTGCTCTTTATTTTTTAATTACAATCTTCGTCAAGCCATATCTTCAAAATATTTGAATTTATGAGACTCCTCTAATGATTATAAAAAGAAGAAGATTAAAATATATGTATTACTCATTATTAACTAAATAATGATGTGAAATGTTATAAGTTATTAAATTTAAGCCTTTCTTAATCACGTGCATATAAACTTGTTCTTTATGATATATTTATTTTTGACTCATTTAAAAAGGATTGATAAATATAATAAAATCATCGTTATAAATAACAAGATAAAATAATATAATATATTCTTAATTATTTTAAGTTACTTTAATTTATTAAAAATCTCAAACAATTCAAATATATAGATTTAATCTATATTAAATTTATTATATAATAAAAAGAATTTAATATATATAATATAGCAAGCTTATAATTATACTAATGTTGGTATTCTATGTTCTACATAATCTCAAATAATACTACTATGTATAAAATTTATAAAATAATGTTGTATATCTAGTAACATTGATATAAAATATTTTATAATATATAATCCATTATTTATAGATATCTAGCTATATATTTAATTTCATTAAAATATTTGATGTTGTATGCTTTATATTTAAAATATTCTTTAAATGATATATAACATATATTATAAAAGATTTTATAATATATAATCCATTATTTACTCAAAGAATCTATATATTTTTTACAACAATTACCTAGAATCCATATATTTATTCCAAAATTTCACTTTTTTGCTAGTTAAAATTTCTCAAATAAATATATAGATTGCTAGGTTAAAAAAAAAAAAAAACTAATAGTAAATATTTATTATATTTTTATTTTTATCTTATATATATAGTGTTTCAAAAGCTATGTAATTTTTGGTGTGAAAATGTATGTGGTTAACATGAGACACTTTCACTAAAAATGTATTAATAACATGAGACACTTTCATTTTGTGTGTTTTTAATATGTCAACCTGTAATTTATTTTTATGTACACGGTCACGCCATGAGAACCAATGCCCTTACAAGTATCAATTTCCCTTACAAGTATAGAATGCCTCTCGACATAATAAATATTTTTAAGAGAAAAAATATAAGCTTCCAACTTTATTATATAATCAAGATATTATGATTTTTAATTGACTTGTAACAAGAGAAAAATATTTAATGACCCTCAAATAAATGACAAATTTAATAGTTAAACTAAATTAAATTTTAAATATGTAAAAGAATAATCTTGAGACTCTTATATTGATTTTTAAATTATACATATTTATAATATATAATCCATTAACATAAACATAAATGTAAAGAAGGCTCTACACTCCATTATGATCAAAATGATAATAAATTGTTTAGTAATTTTTAATTAGACATCAAATTCAAGGTTGCCATTCATTCTTTTTGAAGTTAAAATTGTTCAATAATTTTTTAATCTTTATTATTTTTACTTTTCAAAATAGGTTATTATGTTTTTAGGAATTTAGATTTGTAAAAAAACATAAAAAAATAAATTCCACTAAAGCCATGCAGAAACATGTATATGAATTTATTTGGTCTAAAGATTAGAATTCCTAATTTTATATGAATTAGAATAAGATAAGAGAGAGAAAAAATTAATTTATCTAGCAATACGTATAATTTGAGATTTTAATAATAAATGTAAGTTGTGAGATTTTGATACATATACAATTTAAGTTTTTTCTTTGTTAATAATATAAATATGACTTAATTCCCTTGTTTTAATAAAATGAAAACCAATTTTAATAGTTTATATGGAAGGTTTTTTAGATAAATAAGAAACCTAAAAAATTCGCATTCAATAGAGTATTTTAACTAAGATGTTGTGTTTAGAAATTTATTGTTTGGATTATTAAGATGGTATTTTGGGTGCAATTTATTTGATAATTGGATTTCAAAACCTTTCATTTTTGGGCATGTGTTGAAAGAGAAAAGGTGTTGCTTTAAGAAGAGACACTCCATGTAAGATATTCAAGATGTTATTTTATCTTATTTTGGATATTACATAATTCAATGTTTTTGAAAGTGCCAATGGTATATCCAATAAATCTATACGTACAATATAGTGATTTTTCAAAGATTAGTCAATAAAATTACATTTATTATCTATAATTTGAGAGGTTATTGTAGATTTTTTTAGGGTCCATTCTTAAAATTAACCATGCAATAGAGTTGGAGACAACGAAATTCACTTGGATTCAAAAATGGGGAACTTGTGTCAAGGAACCCTTACATTTCCAAAGAAACGAGGTGTATCATTGGATTATGTATTATGTAGGATTTTTACTTCTCATTATCTTAATGACATTTATTTTCATGTATTTTTATAATAATAACAAGACATGAGGACCACTTTAGCACACAAACACCACAAGCATCTGTAATAATGGGGAGAATTTTCAAACATAATTCACCAAATTTAACTTATCACCTTCTAACCTTTTTCCCCATTGAAATTTTTGTTGGTGAGTGTATTCTTAATAAATCACGTTTGACTTACAATTAAACCAATTACAACCCAATCATATATGTAAGTTAAGTGAGTGATTTTCACTACTAATTTAATATAATAACTTTTAATGGAAGTCGACGTAATTTACATTTTACTTTGATATACATATACATACGTACACATTAAAATTGTGGTGTAAAATGTAGGGGAGAGGACCCGGTTGTGGTGCGCAGGGTCCATTAGTGGAGATAGTAGGTGAAAAGACATTCACCTTTTTAAAAACCTATTTAGAATGATATGTGAATTTAATACAACCCAACCTGTTTTCTATTGTATCATTATTATTTAAACATGGAAGCATGTTATGTTGAATAAGACAGCTTTAAAATTAGTCAATATTCTATTATTCATTGATAGAATTTGAAATATACATTAATTTATATATAAGTGTACAAATATCAAGTCTATGCAAATAACTACTCATTAAGTAGTATTTACATTTTATGTACACCATATCTATTATAGTCACTTCAACAAGTCATTTCTCAAGACTTTCCAAACCAGATCTCAAATATAATGCACTAGATTTGATGTAAGAGTCTTCAATCCCAAGTAAACACCTGCATAACAATAAATGAAATTATGGTCAGTCTCACCTTTCACAGTGTTTAAAAACTCAGTACCATATGAACAATAAATTGTGTAACCAGCTGCATAAAATAATAAAAATGACCAACTAAAATATTATCCATTGGATTAAATCCCAATAAATCTCAGCCATTTGATTGAACTATCATAGTGAATCCATGTCAACTAACATCAACCAATCAGAATTTAGGATGATAGAATAAAAGTTGGAGGATGGATTACAATTCCATTTGTTCATGCAGTTTTCATCTCTCAAAGTTGAAGAAGTGAGGAGCAGTGCAGTTCAGGTAAGACACTTATGAATTACAAACTATTTCATAATTCAAGCCCTCTATTTATTTTTTCAGTGTTTGCATATTGCAGCAGAGTTGTATATGCCAATTGCATTTGCTTTAAAGTTTCTGAAGTCTTTTCAACAAATCTAATTTGTGCATATCCTGCCATCATGGCATTCTATGAGACCACGTTGGCTTGCAGTTATCTGCATAAGCATTCCTTGCAAAACCAAAAAAATCAAGCAGCGCAGTGCTCTGGAAATATTGACTGGTTTTAAAGCAAATAGTTCACAAGCTATAAACCTGTTAGCCATTTTTTGCAAAAGGCTTGTTAAATATGATGTTTATAACCAACTAGGACAAGTGCAAAGGTCCAACTATGAGCGTTTTTGTTGCAATTGATACTCTGTTCTGCCATGCACTACCAAAAACTACAGACTGAAATTTTGAGAAATTGGGATAAAACATATATTTGAAGGTGGCAGTGAGGTGGCGGTGCAATGTTGGAGGTCAAGAATTTGGTGCTGCATCCATTGGTGGTGTTTTTACTCTATAAATTTTCCCTTCCATATTTCTAACGATTGGTAACAGCTTAGCTTTAAACTCTATAAATTTTCCCTTCCATAAATTTATATATGTGAAGGCTTCAGAAATTGGGATAAAACATATATTTCTTCCCTCTTACAAATTGTGAGGAGTTGTATGGCTACAATAATGCTGCTAAAACCATTATGGATGAAGGAAATATTCAACTGGACAGTGATACATTTAACTGGCAAGTAACAAGTGCAGTATATTTCGTATAAAGCTAATAATAAAGAACCTTTGCTTTTTGAGAACTCTTAATAAATGTATATGCCATGACAGTGCGTGCAAACAGCAAATACACTTCTTTGGGAACATATATTCTTCTTCTCTAGTGTATAGTCATCACTGCTATATAGGCATAAGTTTAATTGTATACATAAAAAGATGGAAAGTATTCTAATTACATGTGCAAAATTTATATTGAAAACATAACTTTAAATACAACACTACTGGAATATACAACTCTGTCGGAATATGACCACAACAGCGTTCTATAGTCTATAGTCCAAGTGTTGTATATTGCATTTCTGAATTCACTGTATTGTTCATTTTTTCCAGATATCTCATTCTCCAGTTGAAAAGTATTTTTTCCAATCATCACTGTGATATTAGCATAAGTTTTATTGTATACATAGAAATTTGGAAAGTATTATGATCATATGTGAAAATTTTATATTGAAAACATAACTTTAAAAACTACATAGGAAGAGTCCGACGAATACAGTAGTTTGTCAAGTTCTCGTTAGAAATATGGAAGGAAAATTTTAAATTCTATCAATGAATAAGATAATATTGACCAATTTAAAAATTGTCTCCATTATTGGACCCTGCACCACAACCGGTGCCTATCCCCTAGCAATGCTCACCCACCAGCCGTTAATGTTTTCATTATAAATATATGCCTTCCATATTTCTAACGACAACTTAGCTTTAACAACTAGGGGAGAGGACCCGGTTGTGGTGCACCATATCTTTGCACAGTCACCGCGCCACGTCACTGCCACTGGGCGAGTAAAAACACTATAATTGCAGGTTTCAAAAGAACTGGTATTTGGCTAAGTTGTTACCAATCCTCTCGACAAATCCTTTTCAAAAAAATCTAATGTGACTTGATGGAACCAATCCTTTGCTGAATTGTCGTTAGAAATATGGAAGGGAAAATTTATAGAGTTTAAAGCTAAGTTGTTACCAATCGTTAGAAATATGGAAGGGAAAATTTATAGAGTAAAAACACCACCAATGGATGCAGCACCAAATTCTTGACCTCCAACATTGCACCGCCACCTCACTGCCACCTCAGCGCCACGTGGACGATCCACGTTTGTGGAGATGTCAAAAAAGTTGGTTTTTGCATGGGACCAAGTGTTGTCCACTCGCCGTGGCAGTTGTTGTCCGGGCTACCGCCATGCATTGAATGCTCACCCACCAGCCGTTAATGTTTTCATTATAAATTTTCCCTTCCATATTTCTAACGAACAATATAGTGAATTCTGAAATGCAATATACAACATTGTTGAACTATACAACATTGTCATAATGAAAACTACAAGTGGAGAAATTCCTAAAAATTAAACAAAATCATTCATATTCTAGCATATTCATTTTTGGTATATTTATAGTTTCTTTTCCAACAATCATCTTTCATGCTGTGAATCAGGTATTTCATTTACACCATGAGAAAAGGTGCTATTGCTAGAAGATCAAGGAGGCCAAAAGTGAGAGGTGTACAATTATCACATAATTTAAGTGATGAAGAGGATAATTCAGCACTAACTCGGTAATGAACCGAATGTAGAAACCCACCCTTTGTCTCGGTTCAAAGAACATCTGCGCAACAAAGAAGCTTAGTGTCATCCGAGGTTGGACAAAAGAAGATATGGAAAAGGCGATAGATGATGTTGAGTTTAATGGGTTCTCGTTAGAGCAAAGAAGAAAGAAGTATTCCATTCCACCCACATCATTACACTATTGGCTAAATGGTCTCACCCACACAAAGAGGAGGGTCCTCCAAGCAGTTCTAGCGAAATCAAGAAGAAGAAGAGGAAATTGTTGAATGGTGCAAAGAAATGGCTGATATGGGTCATGGCTTGGAGTTAATGCAGCTAAAGGCAAATGTTGCTCAGATTTGTGAAACAAGACAAAACCCCTTCAGAGATGGGTTTCCTAGTAAATCATGGTGGGTTGGATTCAAAAAACGTCATCCAGACCTTACAATCCAAACTGAGGGACTTGATAGGGATAGAGCTTTAAACTTGCGCCCTGTAATAGTAACCAAATTTTATGATAATTTGGCCAAAAGCTATGGAACCTATTCATACGGCACTCATAAAATCTGGAATTGTGATGAGACTGGTTTGCAGGCTGGAAGAAATTGTGGAGTTCGTGTAATTGCAAAGAGGGGCAGTCGTAATGTCCCAAAGGTAATACCAAAGAGCAGGGAGTGGATCACTATATTGTGTTGTGTCAATGCAGCAGGTATGTCAATCCCAGGATTTTATTTGTTCAAGGGAAAGAGAATGATAAAGAATTACATTAAAAATTGTGAACCTGGAGCATGTATGGCTGCACATCCAAATGCATGGATGACAAAGGAATTGTTTTTAAATTGGCTATGTCATTTTGCACGTTCAGTACCAGGCGGTGTTTCTCCAAATAATAGACACCTATTGATATTTGATGGCCATGGCAGCCATGTAGCATTACAAACTGTGGAGGAGGCAAACAAATTGGGCATTGATTTGATAACACTACCAGCACATACTAGTCATAAGTTGCAACCTCTTGACGTGAGTGTGTTCAGCCCTTTCAAGACATATTTTAGAGCTGAGAGGTCCAAATGGATGGAAGAGAACAAATGTGCTAGATGTGAAAAGGAATGACATTGTTGAGCTTGCAAGTAGAGCCTTAAAAAGGCACTGACACCATCTAACATAATTGCAGGTTTCAAAAGAACTGGTATTTGGCCATTGAATTATGATGCTCTCCTAAATGACATGGCATGCAGCAGGCATTTGACATGCAAGGTGAGGAAGTTGTTGATGCTGTCACAAACATTTTGAGCCTATCTCAACGAATAAATCCTGAATTAAATGACAGTGAAGAGGTGGTACCTGAAACTCAATTCATGCAAAATGTTGACTCTAGAGATGATATGGAAGCAACTGCAACACATGGAGTGGAGCTAAACGGTGCTCTTGGAAACCCAAGTAACATCATCAACAATAAGGAGGGGTCTTCAGATTTTGTAAGTAACAATGATTTGTCCTTGCCAAGTCAAGTTAACCCGCCACAATGGTTAGAGGATGCCATGAAAAACTTGGGTTACAAGCTACCATCCAGCACAGAAGATCAAAGCTTAAATCTGCCTTCCTTTCCTGAAGGACTAGAACAAGAAGCAATAATTCATTACTATGCAGATGTTGGAGATGAGGATGAACAAGACGAAGTCGAATTTCAAGAGGATGCTCAAGAAAATGAAATTAACTTAGAAGTTATGCAACATGAACCTCAACACCCTGAAGAGACTGAAAACCAAGATGGACGTGGTACGTTACTTTCCCATTTTCTACGACTTCCAAGGGAGATCATAAACAAATCAGATGGTTCTATTAGACTGAGTAGGCATTCACAGATTTTGACTGCACCTGAGTACATGGAGCTATTGGTTGATGCGGAAAGAAAAAAGGAGGAACAAGCAAAACTAAAGTTACGGAAAAAAGAAGTGGCACAAGAAAAAAAGGTTGCTAGACTTGCAGCAAAAGAAAAAAGATTGCAGGAGAAGCTTGAAAGAGAAAGGGAGAAGCAGGCTAAGGAGCAACAGAAAGAGATTGAGAAGGCACACAAGCAACAAAGGAAAGAGCAAGAGAAGAGGGAGAGGGAACTTGCAAATCAATTAAGGGAATACGAAAAGAGGATGCGTGTAAGTTCTGCAACTGATCATGAAAATCGAAGGATTTTTCAAGATATGTTAAATATTCAAATTCCAGGTTATGCTCAAATTGGAACACCTCCATCACTTATGAATAACTCTTGTATAGTTCCATCTTGGTATGTATCACCTCATTTACTTTGTACAAGTTCAAGCAGTCCTAGTAGTTCATTTGCAATGCCACCATGGATGCAAGCTTCAGCAGGGCAACCAACTCCTCTGTCAACAACAGGTGCAAATCCCTTTTCAAGCGGACAACCAAATCCTTTTTCAGCAGGGGGACCAGATCCTTTATCAGTTGGGCAACCAAATGCTCTGTCAAAAGGGATTCTAAATCCCTTTTCAGTTGGCCAATCGAACACTGTATCGGCAGGAAAAGAAAATCCAAAAGCAGTATAGAAAGAGGGCAATATTACTTATACTAACTAAGATATTGAACATGTGCCCGTAAACAATGCTTATTACCCCATATGATGATGGTAGTAATTTTGTTGGTGATACAATTTTGCTAGATGTATTCACCGAAGCCTTCCTATGTAGTCTCTAAAGTTATATAGTGCAATATAAATTTTGCGTATGTAATCAGAATACTTTCCAGCCGTCCATGTATACAATTAAACTTATGTTAATATATCAGTATGATGATGGTCTATATTTTACACCCTATTTGGCGGTGTAATCAGAATACTCATATTAATTTTGCGTATGTAATCAGAATACTTTCCAGGCGTCCATGTATACAATTGAACTTATGTTAATATATCAATATGATGATGCTCTATATTTTACACCCTATTTGGCGGTGTAATCTGAATTCTCATATTAATTTTGCGTATGTAATCAGAATACTTTCCAGGCGTCCATGTATACAATTGAACTTATGTTAATATATCAATATGATGATGCTCTTTATTTTACACCCTATTTGGCGGTGTAATCAGAATACTCATATTAATTTTGCGTATGTAATCAGAATACTTTCCATCGTTCTATGTATACAATTAAACTTATGTTAATATATCAGTATGATTATGCTCACTATTTTAATAGTGCAGTGTTTAAAAACATTAAGGATCATTGCCTGAGTGAGAACCCTCTCATCTCTGCCTTTTCTTCTCATCTTCTTAGCAGGCCGAGCCAATGCCGAGGACGAAGTCGGTCAGGAGTGGAGAAAACGCACGCACCCACCGGTCTGCAAGATCCCACGAAATGGTCGCTCGAGCTCTGCAACCGAACACGCGAAAAACCAGACTGAACGAGCTCCCTCTCCATTTCCCATGAAATGCCATGGCCCGATTTGGCGGTGACTATCTCCATAAACCTACCCGCGCACATTAACGGCTGGTGGGTGAGCATTCAATGCATGGCGGTAGCCAGGACAACAACTGGCGCGGCGAATGGCGTGGTGTTTTTACTCGACCAGGTGGCAGTGACGTGGTGCGTGGTGGATGCAAAGATAGGGTGCACTACAACCGGTGCAATGCGTTACAGCAATGCAGCCCTTGGGAGCAACATGTATATATGAACCATGGAAGACACTTCAAACATTTAGACTCAAGATCGAGAGAACGCTAATACAGAAGCGAGCAATTACAACAGAAAACAATGTAAATGGCAGTAACAGAGAGTGGTAATGCCTATAATTAGACCTAGAAATTGCTTAAAGGGGTAAGTAGACCTGTAAATCTGTCTATAATTAGACCTAGAAATTGCTTAAAGGGGTACTTGGGTATTAGAAAATAGATTACTTTAAGTCCAATGATGAGGTAATCTTCTTTAAGTTTTTAGAAAACAATTGGGTCGATACAAAAAGAAAACAATTGGATACACTAAGAGGTGAAGCAGAAATTACTAGATATCTTCATTAAAGTTCCTCTTGTTTCTATATAAACACTAAAAAAATTGGGTACTGATATGTTTCTAACTTGCACTAAACAAGATATTGTTTATTCAGTTCCTCTTGTTTCAAAATATACAAACACTAAAAAAACAATTTCTAGATATCTTCATTGAAGTTGTAGTAAAAGTTCATTTTGCTGAAACTCTGAGATGAAGGAAATTTGGAAGCCGAATGTGTGTAATGCAAATCAGATGTAGTAAAAGTTTATTCAGTTCCTTTCCCCACTCAAGCATGCAAATCACGTAGCCTAACAATCTCCCACATGCATTCAGATCCCAAAACATATAATTTTTGCCACCTAAAACATATAATTTTTGCTACCCAAAACAAAAAACAAATTACATTTGTTGCTGCAAACACTGAAAATAAACACTATAAAATTCCATAGAAAGAAAGACATTTGTTAAGTCCAATGATGAGGTAATGCTGCTAAGTACTTTAATGTTGATATGTGAAGTTAATACAACCCAACCGTTTTCTATTGTATCATTATTAATTAAACATGGAAGCATGAAATGTTGAATAAGACAGTTTTTAAATTGATCAATATTCTCTTATTCATTGATAGAACTAAAAATATATATTGATTTATATACAAGTGTACAAAAACCAAGTCTATACAAATAACTATTCATTAAGTAATATTTTCATTGTATGCACATCATATCTATTACAATCACTTCAACAAGTCATTTCTCAAGACTTTCCAAAAAAATTACTACCATCATCATATGGGGTAATAAGCATTGTTTACGGGCACATGTTCAATATCTTAGTTAGTATTGGGTACTGATACAAAAAGAAAACAATTGGATACACTAAGAGGCGAAGCACAAATTACTATTGCACTATATAACTTTAGAGACTACATAGGAAGACTTCGGTGAATACATCTAGCAAAATTGCATCACCAACAAAATTACTACCATCATCATATGGGGTAATAAGCATTGTTTACGGGCACATGTTCAATATCTTAGTTAGTATTGGGTACTGATACAAAAAGAAAACAATTGGATACACTAAGAGGTGAAGCAGAAATTACTATTGGGGCGTGCCTCCTTTCTCCAACCACCCTCTCTCTTGTCTTTACCATATTCATTTTCTTTCATTCTTGTAGCACTTATTCTTTTTGACACAAAATGTAGAAAAATTGTGGGAAAAATAAATTTTACAATCAAGAAAATTAATTGAACAACGAAAATCAAGAAACAATTGTAACAACACGGGCATGTTATATTGGCTTGTCAACTAAAGTAATAATTAAATTAAATCTTTTATGAATACTTTTCAACTTAACATCGATACATCATTGAATTGTAATAGCGGTAATTCCACATTTGGGAACTGAATAAAAGTCCAACCTTGTTCCTATAAACTAACGCAACAATTTGTAATGTACAACAATATGTTTTGTGTTGGTTCAAGCCTCTAATGAGCATTACAACATTTAACCACACAATCTCAAATGGATTGTATAATCACACACACAATAAGTATGAGTTTCAAAGCACAATACAAACATGTGTATTCTATTTCTATGTCGTAATACACAATTTAAACATTCACACACATATTTCTTAAACTAACATTATTGTGTAAAATGGAGAGATTTTTCATCATAATAGCAAGATGAACTCTCTCAGAATATCAATTTGAACATTTTGAAATTTTAATTATTTTTTATAACCTATTCTACAACTCTCAATCTTCCTTGTAACTCTTCCATCTCTCTCTAAAACTAGACTAACATGCAATTATATTAACCAACAAAAAAGACTCCTAATTTAACTTTCTAATTGTAAATATAGCTACCGAATGATAGACACTCCTATAAAACAAGTAAGTTACAAATAGTTCCAATTTTAAGAGAACAAATTCCTTAAAACTCTTAACGGTTTAGATTGACATTTGTACATCTTTTTGTATGTGATGCAAAGAGATCAGAGATGAATGAATATAACCCTTCAGTAAAAAAGTTCAAATAGGTGGATTACATTCACTATTCTTTTTCTCCTATTAATACATGATGAAACAATATTATTACAAAATATATATGAAAAAAATACATTAAATCAATTAATATATATATATATATATATATATATATATATATATATATATATATATATATGAATAAAAATACATTACATCAATTAAAATACATGTGAAACAATATTATTACTATATATGAGAAAATACATCAATGCGAACTTTTCCTTAACACTATTGGTAAACATTGAATAGAATTCAAGGATTGGTATGAATGTGGCCTTTGTGATTGGGTTGATATGATGGAATGGTTTCAAGACTGACAAAATGAAGAAGCACTTAACAATACTTTTTAGTGTGGAATAGGTGGGGCGAAAGCTGATTTTTTAATTTTTTACCGAAAAAAAGTTAGAGAATACAACAAAAACAGCAATCACTGTCACATTCTGAAACCTCGCAGGCGGAATGGCAATATGGAACAGAGACTAAGGCTTGACTGCCAAGAGCTGTGGCTTGGCGATAGGAAACGGGCTTATTAAAATTGGGTTACAGATTTGAGTCACAACGGAGCCGATTATCCAGTAACTCGTTTGTATCCGACATGATAGGGGCAAGAATACCGAAAATGATAATTGGGTGACATCATTTGCAGATCCCTATACTCTGCTTCCAATCTATTACTATATATTATCTACAAGCAAGGCTGAGAAAGCCTTCTTTGCCTCCATATCTGCCCAAATCATTTCCCACCTATACTGTGTCTGTAAACCTACAGAGAAACAGAACAACATATGCAAGCTACGGCACAGAAATTCAACCACACCAAAAACAGAATTACTGGAACAGCAGTTGCTTCTAAACTTACAGATCGAAAAATAAAGCTTGGAAGAAATAAAATAAGACGGGTGACAAAACAAATTTCTTTTGCTGAATGGCAAACAACAAACTTTCCATAGTAGTACAGTGTTTAAAAACACTAAGGATCATTGCCTGAGTGAGAACCCTCTCACCTCTGCCTTTTCTTCTCATCTTCGTAGCAGGACGAGCCAATGCCGAGGACGAAGTCGGTCAGGAGTGGAGAAAACGCACGCACCCACCGGTCTGCAAGATACCACGAAATGGTCGCTCGAGCTCTGCAACCGAACACGCGAAAAACCAGACTGAACGAGCTCCCTCTCCATTTCCCACGAAATGCCATGGCCCGATTTGGCGGTGACTATCTCCATAAACCTACCCGCGCGCATTAACGGCTGGTGGGTGAGCATTCAATGCATGGCGGTAGCCCGGACAACAACTGGCGCGGCGAGTGGACAACACTTGGTCCCATGCAATTAAACCAACTTTTTCGATATCTTCACAAACGCGGATCGTCCACGTGGCGCTGAGGTGGCAGTGAGGTGGTGGTGCAATGCTGGAGGTCAAGAATTTGGTCCTGCATCCATTGGTGGTGTTTTTACTCGCCCAGGTGGCACTGACGTGGCGCGGTGACTGTGCAAAGATAGGGTGCACCACAACCGGGTCCTCTCCCTAGACACATTTCCAAATTGCAGGGTACCAGTATTGAGCATCTGATTTATGTACGAAGTTACGAAAGCGAAAGATGAAATATGGCATTGGGACATTGACACCGTTTTTTAGGTTAGACAATATGCTCGACGTGGAAAGATCACAATCTTTCATTGAAATCTCAACTGCAACTAACTACGAGTCAGTGATCATAAATTGTTATGATCAGAGTGACTGCTTAACAAGTTTGTGAAATTGAGGTATGGCATTAATGAAAGAGTAAGTGAAATAAGTGATGCATTTATATCAGATCATGAAAGCCGCGACGACAAGTTGCTAAAATTGTACAGGGGCTGTAATGAAAGGTCGTTCTTCATTCAACAGCTTTCGACCTTAATTTTACAGACTATGTAACATCTCCAAAGGGTAGATAACTCTTGTTGCAAATCGACATGATTTCTCGGCCCACATTATTCTTGTTTGTGGCCTAACGAGATAAACATGAAAACGGTGGCAATCTTCCATTAATATCTCAACTACAATGTGATCAATAAATAGACGAAAAACTGAAGAGCCTTTGCAAATTTGTTGGTATATTTCTCATCCTCGCCATAGTCAGTTCTTTAATGGCGGCAGCTGCAGCAATGTCAGAGCATATGCATAGGCATGGGCATGTCATGATAATTCCTTGTCCTGTGCAGGGTCACATTGTACCGATGATGGTGTTTGCCCAGAAGCTGGCCGCGGCTTCCAATGTCACCATCACCTTCGTCAACACACACGACAGCCATGCTCGAATCAGCAAAGCATCATCTCCTCCGTCAAACATCCGGTTTGTGCAGATAACAGACGGGCTGCCTCTCGATTATGATCGCTCCGCAAACTTTGATCAATTCACGCGCTCTGTAGATAACATGGGAGACGCTCTCACAGACTTAATCACAGAGCTGCAGATACTCCGATTTCATGTGTAATTGCGGATTCATTTCTGCCATGGACATTCGATGTTGCCAAGAAATTCCACCTGCCGTGGGTGTTTTTCTGGACGCAATCTGTTGCTGCTTACGTTTTTACACCCACCTGCACCAGCTCATTTCCAACGGTCACTTCCCGCCAAAGAAATCAGGTCTGTTCAAATTTGTTTAGCAAATAACAAAGTAAAAACTTCATGATAATGTTCTCATGTTATGGTGTTTGTTTTGTACTCAGACAAAATAGAGTACATAGCAGGGCTTCCAACGTTGCAGCATGAGGATCTTCCATCCTTCATCCAGACGGGCGACGCCTCTGATTTCGTTCTGCAGCTCATATTTCGCCAATTCAAATTAGTGGACAAAGCAGATTGGATTGTGGGGAACACCATTTACGAGCTGGAAAGTGAAGCAGCAGATTCAATGCGTAATTCATGCACAACTCCGATTATTTCAGTGGGTCCTTTGCTTCCGTCTGCTTATTTTAATGACGAAAAGGACGGCACAGTAATGTCCAGCTTGTTTGAGGAGTCCAAAAGTTGCATTCCATGGCTGGATTCGAAGCCCAAATGCTCAGTTCTGTATGCCTCTTTTGGAAGCCTCATTCACATGCCAAAAGCCCAGTTCGAGGAAATCGTCATGGGTTTCTTACAGAGCGGGAAATACATTCTGTGGGTAGTCCGGATGGATATTGTCCACTCTAAATCCTCAAATGTTCTATCTCACGAATTTTTGGAACACGCTGGGAACGATAAAATACTAGTAATATCGTGGTCGCCTCAGCTGTCGGTGTTGAGTCATCCATCGGTGGGAGGATTCATGAGCCATTGCGGATGGAATTCAACGTTGGAAAGCGTGAGCTTGGGCGTGCCCGTGCTCTCATTTCCGCAGTGGTCTGAGCAGTACACAAACAGAAAGGTGTTAGTAGAACAGTGGAAGGTGGGATTGAGCCTCAAATGCGCATCTGAAGATGGAATTGTCGACAGATAAGAAATAGCAAAAGCTGCGATGACAGTAATACAAGGTGAGGAAGGAATAGCAATGAGACGCACTGCCCGACAACTTAGCAAAACCGTGCGGAAAGCTATAATGAAAGGCGGTTCTTCTTTCAATGGCCTTCAAGCTTTTGCAATGAGTATTTCCAATGTGTAATGCATTCAAATTTGAATATGGCTTGTTTGTATGTAATGAGTTGTTACTAACAACTCATGTGTGTTAGTGATATAGGAAAAATAACGGACATTATAAGAGTTATAATAACTCTCTTAATAGTTTAGAGGTGAGAGCAATTATAAAAGAGTATTTGAAATAAATATAATGTTATAAATGTAATGTCTCTCACAAAAAAAATATTAAGAGTGTCTTTATTCAATCAATATTCATCAAATTCCTATCCAATCAACTAGATCATTGCATTGAACTTCATGTGGTATTGAGTTCTACCTCTCCGAGCTTGCTCGTCCACATATTTTCTTACAAACCCACCTACATGTTCCATTACTTTAAAGCCAACTATTTTACTATATTAGCATACCTATCTTAAATAAATCTATGTAAAAGACAGTGAGAGGTATCATTCTTGAGGTGTCTATATTGAGCTTGAGATATTAGTGGAATAGGCACCTTAAGAATGATACCTCTCAATGTTTTAAACATATTTTATCAAAACTAGGTATGTTAGTAGCATCCACCAATATTACATTTTTTTAAACATATAATATAAAATATTTCATTGAAATTAAAGTGTGTAATATATATGACATTAAATGATAGTAAGAGAAATATTTGAAAATCATCCAAAAACACAATATACATAAGATTATATGAAAAATAAAGAATTATTTAATGTTGATGAAAATGTGTCATATACATCACATAAAAGGACAAATTCATCAGAAACTTTTAGCGGAAAATATTCGTAATTTGGCGAATAGTAGGAATTCCGTAATTTGATTTTGATGATTTTGACGCCCATGGTATTGCCCAATTTTTGCCCTAAAATTCCACAAACAATAATTTGTCCATACATGGAGGTTGAATAAATGAATCACAACCTTCTATTTCACCGCCCACCTACTCGTTGATGTAGACTAAGTAATTTATGCCAATATGAAGACCATCCAAGTGGCTCCTCATTTTTTATCACTACTCCTTTCACATTTGGGACCCATGTTTTGGGAGAATGCAACCACCCGGGTGGTCCAAATTGATGCTTAATTTCCATCCACTTCCCCATCCACACCATGTCATGGATGTGTTTTTGGTCATCTAGTTGTCTAGTGAGATTTCTTATCCACTTTATCTTGTTCCCGAGTCATCCACATAAAGATGATATAGTGCCATATCCACTTCATGTTGTTCCTCATTCACCCACGTGAAGATGCTACAATGGGATATACCAAACGAAAACATTGCATTCAAAGCAACAATGTTCATATTTACATGACTTTTGCATCATCTTCCATTTCATTGTACTTCCCCTGTATTGGGATTGTCCATCCCACCTCTCGGACATGAAAAATGGTTTCCGGTTTGTGTCGCCCATCGGGTTTTGTACTCCTCCATATAAGAGCACAGAATCAAACCCCAATCATTGTCCAACACCTTTCCACCTTGAAATTGTCTTGTTTCAGCCCCACGTAAATTTTCACACCACCGTAATAATGATGATTGTGATCTGTGATTCTAATGATCCCACTCCTAGTACTTTTCTAAACTTGTCGGAGAGTTCATCCCATCCGTGGAATCACCAATAAAAAATTTCTTTCTTTTTTTATTGGAATTAATAGAGCACCCTACAATGCTACAAAAAAATGAATTTCACATACGAATATAAAGCTTTTTCCCCTTTTAGTTTCCATTTAGAGCATCCTGGGCCCAAAATCCTAGAAAATGACAGAATGTCGTTATAATAGAGCAACACATCTTATCTGAAAGGAACGATAAGAAGACTTCCAAGCCGTGATCTCAAATGATAATAGCACACCACATTAGATTTGTAAAATAGAAGAGCTAAAATACCATATATGGAAATTCATCAGAATCCATAATGATCGATACATTACAATAAAATGATTTGAATTACTCAATAAGAAATATGTGCATATATGCGGAGGGAAGTGCAACTACTACCTAAATCAATGGTGAAGAACTCCCACTAACTGATACTAGTAGTTAAGTTAACTCCATAAGACTAGTAAGCTAACTCCACATAACTGAGAAACTAACTCAACACAACTAGTAAGCTAACTCCACACAACTAGTACACCTAAGTAAGTTAACCCAACAAGTGTAGGGCTAACACAAATGTAAGAATTATCCTAATAAATAAATAAAAGGATAAATAATAACCTACACTAACACCCTCTTGTAATCATACCTTACGTAGACGAAAAAGAGGGTGGGTCCCGACAACAAGGCCTGATGAGGTACCCACGTATAATAACTGAGAAAATTGGACACCGCAAGGTACCCAAAACTAGTAATAACAAAGTAGAGAGAGAAAATCCCGCTGCAAGATATCCTAAGAAGCTCAGCTCTTGTTATGCTTGTGGAGCCTATTTTCATATTAGAGTGTGGTACACCTTTTATGTGTTACACTCGGGTATTTTTATGGCGGTCCCGCTCACCGGTGAGCGGGTCAGGGGGGTTCGGGGTGAAGCCCCTAAAGTAAATTTTCATGGGTGGTTTATTAACCCATGGGTAATGGGTAACCATTATGGGTTGTTTTTGGGCCCATGGTTTTTTCGGTACCCATTGTTTTGATACCCACGATTTTTTGCCCATGGTTTTGATACCCACGGTTTTTTCCCATGGTTTTGATACCCACGGTTTTGTATCAAACTGCTTAAGCAATTGTCTATTTATATGGTCTTATGCATATGATACATGACAAGCAAATTTTTGCAGATGTGTTTTGAATTGGTGTGAATTCTCAGAGAGTTTGTTGAGCATAGCTCCAAACGGATCCGGTATTGTATTGAGAGAGTGGAGGCTTGTAATAAAATATGAGCAAGTGATTCTTAGTGGACATAGCCCAAATTGGGTGAACCACGTTAAATACCGTATTTGTGTTGTGTTATTTATTCCGCACTTTTATTTGAGATCTGTAATATTTTTCGCATATTAGTTTCTCACTGTTGCGATTTGGTAAGGGATTATTCCTCATATTTTATCTCTTATTTCCTAATGACTCCAAAAACTCGTGCATAATGTGAAGAAGTTTGGTGCGCACCATGGTCTCGAATCCACCGCTCGATCATAGAACTCAAAAACAACCGACGTTGGGTTTAGCATGATACTAGATGTTAGAATCATCATCATGCCCACATTTTGCATTGCCATATTTTGATTCTTTTTTAGTTATTCATATATGATGCATGTGGATTATTAGAGACATTTTATATTGATGTTGATATGTTGTGGACATGATTATTTATATATATTTCTGACATGTGATATACTTTGATATATACCATGAGACATGCGATATACTTTCGTCACCATGAGTAGGTTTTGATAATTGAATTAATGTTGTGATCATTTTGACATGGATGAAACGTTGGATAGAAATGTTGCTAGAAATTTGTAAATGATATCGTATTTTCCTAGATGATATTAATTCATATATAGATGATTTTAGATTTATATTGCATATTTTGGCATAGATGTTTTAATGTGGCCACGAGGCCGAAGGAGGTATTTTTGTGTTTTGCAGGTAAATTTATTCACAACAAACATGGGGGATTGGAGACCAACCACATTGGAATTCTAGATGAATTCAACTAGGGTCACCATGGCAACATGTAATTGTGTGTGTGTTAGAATTATTTGGTTAGGGGAAAATTGTGACCAAGGGGTCATGTGTTGTCTTTTGTTTTAGTTTCCTTTTATTAATGTTAGTATGTGTTTCTTTGAGTGATGTAATTTACTTGTTTTA
Organism: Taxus wallichiana var. yunnanensis; assembly: GCA_018340775.1. Classification (NCBI taxonomy): domain Eukaryota; kingdom Viridiplantae; phylum Streptophyta; class Pinopsida; order Cupressales; family Taxaceae; genus Taxus; species Taxus wallichiana. Next base: position 644,613,433 of record CM031234.1, on the reverse strand, counting down.
ATTATTTAGATTTTGATGTATGTTTTCCCCTTTATCTTAGTGGGTCTAAGTGTCTTATTAAAGTTAATAAATCTTGTCCTAAACTAATTAAAGATGTGACCAAAAGAATTTCATTTATTAGACTTGATTTCTCTTGATTTTTTGTGTTGTGTGTTGAATGCTTGAGATCTTGAGTGTTGTACACTCTACCCTTCATGGGAAACTCGAATTTGGCCTTAAGGGCCAATTTTGAAGGCTTGTGGGACAAGTTAAACTTGTCCCACACCTCTTAAATTTCATACCAACCCTACCTATGGGTTGGGGGGTCAAAATTAGACCCCATTAGGTGTTTTGGGAAGATAAAAAGGTGAAATGTTTATTGCACTTTCTTTCAAGTAATTAATTTTGTCCTTAGGGGGTGTGGGCTTAGTTTGTGTGTGTAAGTAACTTGTCATTCCTCTCACCCACAATTTATGGTGCATTGGGGTTGAGGTTTGACTTCTTAGGTGGAGTTGAGGATGAGTGATGTGGCATCCTACATGGAGCCACCTCATCCTCCTCTCTCTCCTTTTCTATTTATTGAAGTTCTTTTGCTTGTTTGGGGTTACTTCATTATTTTGTGCTCTTGCATTTTGGAGAGTTAGAGGATTTTTGGAGAGTGCTTGTGGATTTTGGAGCTTGTGGATGCTTTCTTGGTTTTGAGGAGCTTGGAGATTTACTCTTGGAACAAGCTCTACTATGGAAAGGTAGGAGCTTTACCTTGCTTATGTTATGCTTTATTTTGTGTTTATGTGTTTGTGTTGAGTATTGTTTTCTTTGGAATGCTTGTTGGGTGTGGGTAGATTGCCTAAGTTTGGAGTAGGAGGAGACTATGGGAGATTTCATGTAGGGAGGCATAAGAGTTTACTTTTTTTTTTTTGGAGGAGTTTGGGTTGGGTGCCCCACCTTGTACAAGGAATGCTTGCATTTCTTTCTTGTTTCTTTTATGAGGGAGGCATAAGAGTATGTGGGAGGTATAAGGGGTACTTGAGGGAGGCATAAGAGTATGTAGGGATTTGAGATATGCATTGGAGGCTTTAAGGTGGGCACCCATTCCCATTGGGAGGCATAAGTGGCCTCCCCATAGGTCTTGCTCCTTTGGCTTTCATTTTAAGCCTTGTTTTTTGTTGTTTTGTTGTTCTTCTTTCTTGTGTTGTTGTTGTTTTGAATGTGGTTGAAATGGTTGTGAAATATTTTTTGTGTTGTGGAAGCTTGTTGTTTGCCATGTGTTGGAATTATCTCCCATTGTAATGTGGTTGGGGCTCGGGGGCCAATGGAGAGGATGGCTTCTCCTCTTCATTGGATATCTTGGTTGGGTGGAGAGCATTGCCTCTCCCCCATTTTGTTGTGAATCAAACAAATCTTGGAGGAGCTATCTTGTTGGAGTTGTGAAGCTTGGAGTTTTTGTTGGAGACCTTGTGAAACTTCCTTTGTGTTGTTCCCACTTAGAGTGGAGAAACTTGTAATATTGTATTCTATTTTTTCTTACATTCTTGTATTATTTCCCACCTTGAGTGGAAGAATTTGTAATAATTTCATGGAGAAATATTGCATTCCAATATGAAAGTTGTATATATATTGTAAGAGAAAGAAGAAAAATGGATATATTGTGTAGAAAAAGAAAAAGTTTAGTTGTGGAAGTTTCATTGAAATGAGTTATACTCAAAAAAAAAAGTTACTTTCATTGTGAAGTTGTAATGTTGTAAATGAGAAAGAAGGAAATATAGAAATTGTAAGAAGTTGAACTTGTATGCATAGTAAACTTGAAAGGAAAATAAAGTTGTTATAGTTGTTTTGAACATATATATGTTGAAGTAAAAATGGGAACAAGAGAACAAATTTGAAGTTTATTGTTATTGGAAATGTTGATTTTGTAGTAAGAGAATAACAATGTAAAAAGTAGTTTTAGATTTCTTTTGCTCATGGAATTTGAAAGAAGACTAGTTGAACATAATGAAATGACTTTGTAAAATGGATGTGTTTTCATTGGATTAGATAATACTTTAAAATGAGTAGATTTAACTAAGGAATGAATAAATAGCAATAAATCCCAAATCTGGAACTCTAAATGAACAAAAACAAGCTCTAGAATGCATTTTAGCACCTTTTAGTAACTTTTAGTTTTTGAGAAAATCTCGGTTTTAAGGTTCTATTTTTCAGAAATAGGACCGCCACCCTGTGCTAAGTGGCGGTCCCGTAACCGCCGCTCAGGCTAAGGCGGTGGTCTCAAAACCACCACTCAGTAGGGTGGTGGTCCATGGTTTGTCACCCAGTAGGGAGGCGGTCCCTGACCTGACCCGGTTTGCTTCTGGGTGGTGGTTCTGTCACTTACGACAAAACTCCTCGGATCCGCGCCTGTGCAAAAATTTTAACTTGGTTTATACTAATTTTTAAGTTGTAAAATTTAACTAATAACTACCAGCAAAAAAACAATGAGTAATCCCATGGATTTGAGCAATAAAACATACAAATGGTGGATTAAAACATTCTTTTCATTTATAACAATGGGGTAGGGTTTGCCCCAAATTTGAAAACCCAAATACAAATAGCTTGAAACAAAACCAGATTGGTGAAGGAAATCCCTCCCAATCCTTGAATGAAATAATAACAACAAATAAACTACAATCTAAACTAATCTAAACTAGATCTCCTTGTAGAATCCTCCATAGTTCTTCCTCCTTTGCTCCCATGGCTTCTCTCTCTCCAACCTGCAATTTTTAACAAAACAAATAGACCAAATGAGGGAAATGAATAAAGGAAAGGCTTTAATAAAAATTCATAAGGAAATTTAGGGCTAGTTTGGAACCCTAGGATCTAGTGGCCAAGATTGATTTGATCTAAGGGTGGAGGTTTCACCCTACTTTTGTTTGGTAGAAATGTATTTTAAATGTTTAATTTAAATCCTTAAAGGGTGTGTAATGTAGATGGGTGAATGGGGCCATTTAATTGCCTTAGAGTGTAAACCTTTATTAGTCCTTAGTATGTTTAGGAAATTAATGGAAAGGACTTTAAGTTAATAGGATAATAAATTAAATAAATTAACATGAAGTTAGGTTAACATTTTAGGATTGAATATTAATTAAGAAGAAGAAAACAATTAACTAAGTAAATTAATCTATGGTACCTTCCTAGTTGACTTTTAATTTAATGGACCTTAGAAGTAAAAAAAATAAATGTTAACCTTTTATCTAGACCTGGCCTATCAATCTTAAAGTTGAGTTTAGTGATGTAAGTTAATTTGTTGAACCCTAAGGGTCAAACACCCTTGTAACCTTTTTATAACTTACCTTAATCTTGTAAAAAAAAATTAGTCACAATTTTTTGGGTTAAGTGTTAGGTGTTAGTGTGTTCCTAGAATGTCATTTTTGTGGGCGTTACATTTGGTATCAGAGCCATGGGTTCAAAGCTTGGACCCTTGGGCACACCTAGAAAACACATGAGACATGAACTTTTAACCTAGTGCAAAATTGTTTCTTTTAATCTAGAAAACCACAATGTCTGATAATTGTATAATTTAGAAAACATAGAAAACAATGAAACAAGACCTAGAACAATGAACTAACTCTCACCTTGATCTATGTAGGAGGTGTGGATCAGATGAGGGGTCTTTTCACATAGACCTAGATATACCACCTCTAGAGCAGGTTGTAGCGGCCATTCTACCTCAGATTTTACAAGACGCTTTAGACGTCAATGCCGTTATACATGGAGGGTCCCTAGGAGGATGACTTGCTAGACAGGATATGGAGCCATCAGTTGAGGCTAGGGCATCTCCTCGATACAATGAGGAGCATGGGGCAGAGAACTTCCCATGTGGAGTTGGCTAGGGAAGAGTCACCACAGAGAGGGCATGGAGATAGGATTTCAGGACATAGGGACAGATCTCAGAGCCCTAGACAGAGGGAGGAGCATGTAGAGAGACCTAGGCTCATCATCGGTCATCAGATTGTAGACCATATCAGGGAGATCCTGAAGCTACGACCATCTCATTATTTTGGAGATACAGAGGTTTTTAGGAAGAGGCCTGGTTGGTGAGCTTGAGCGGATGCTTCAAGCTCTGCCCTTGTACTAGCAAACATGAAATCTGTGTTGTGATCCATCTTCTGAGGGATGGAGCAAGAGTCTAGTGGAGGACCGAGGAGCAGAAGCTCCATGTTGACTCAGAGACAGTTACCTGGGAGATTTTTGAGGAGCATTTTAGGAGTAGGTATTTTCCCAGGAGGTTTATTTAGTAGTGGATAGATGAGTTTCATGACCTTCGTCAGGCATCTATGACCGTAGTTGAGTATGAGAGTCGATTTCTGGACCTACTCCAGTATGTCGACTATATGTAGGATGAGTAGGTATGGATTCACAGGTTCATCTGGGGCTGAATTTGGATTTGGGTGGTGTGGTGTGCATTCATTCACTACCCACAGACATTAGTCAGAGGCCATGGAGAAGGCCTATATTGCAGAGGAGACATGGGGAAGATGCAGCAGGCTAGAGATAGAGTTTGAGCCACATCTAGCGAAGATGATAGGATGAAAGATCGAGGGGGTCAGTTCCTCCTCCTCGTGGTGGATAGAGTTTGGGACAATCTTCCTTGAGCCACCTCGGTAGCCACCTCTCAAGCAAAGTAGCAGACAGACCTTTCCCACCTTATAGACCTCCTTAGAGATTTGATGCATAGAGAGGGCGGAGTATGGGGCCTCCTCCTAGGGGTCCCATCAGGACACAAGGTGCACAGAGAGCTCAATCGCAGAGGAGCTCATCATTACAGAGAGACCTCAGTAGTCCATAGCAGGTCGTCAAGATCCACAACATAGACATCTAGAGTACAGCTGGAGCTGCATCCCACTAGAGAGGACCGGGAAGCTATTATGGTTATGGTTGTGGCATTATTGGACATCATTGGAGAGAGTGCCCACATAACCCTAGCAACAAGGGTAAGACAGATCTCAGAGCCTACTATTGGAGATATGGCATGGAGCCATCGGATCTACGTAGTGGTCGAGAACCACTAAGGTTGAGCACCAAAGTACCATGATAGAGATGACAGTAGTATTGGTGGTATTTCCACCTCTATATTATTTGATTTTGGTTCATCTGATTCTTTTATTGCACCATCCTTAGTAGAGTGTTGCAAGCTGGTGGTAGTTAGGTAGGGTCATAGTTGGGATGTTGAGATGGCTTTGGGAGCCAAAATTTTTGTAGACTCCTTAGTTAAGGAGTGTGTAGTGGATTTGGGACCCTTCACCACTACTTGGATCTTTGAATCCTTCCATTGGGTTCTTATGGTGTCATCTTGGGCATGGACTGGTTGTCTACACATAGAGCTAGAGTGGACTATTACCATAAGACTATTGCTTATACAGATGATCTAGGAGTGGAGTCAGTGATAGTAGGGGTTAGGAGGCCCATTTCTATTCACACCATCTCCGCTATGCAGCTTAAGTGGTGTGTGTGATGGGGTTGTCAGATGTATGTTGTTACGGTTAGTGACAGATCTGAGGATGAGTCTAGTGGACCATCCCTTGATGACCATCCCATTTTGAGAGAGTTTGTTGATGTTTTTCTAGGGAGCTACGGGTTACCTCCCCACGTGAGATAGATTTTCACATAGATCTTGGTTCGGGTGCAAGAGCCTATCTCATGAGCACCTTATCGGATGACTACTCTGAGCTATGTGAGCTCAAGTTGAGCTTGAGGGCCTTCTGGAGAAAGGCCTAATCCATCTAGTGTATCCCCTTGGGGTGCACTGGTGATTTTGTGAAGAAGAAGGATGGATCTCTGTGGTTGTGTATTGATTACCACCAACTTGAACAAAGTAACGATCAAGAATCGTTACCCCCTTCCATGCATTGATGATTTATTTGATCAGATGAAGGGGGCACAATTTTCTCCAAGATAGATCTTAAGTAGGGTATCATCATCTTGAGGATTACGAGAGGTAGATATTCATAAGACCACCTTCCGTATGAGATATGGCCACTATGAGTTCATAGTGGTACCTTTTGGTTTGATGAATGCCCCCATAGTGTTCATGAGCTTGATGAATGGGGTATTTAGGAATTTTTAGATCACTTCATGCTCATCTTCCTTGATGACATTTTGATTTACTCACGTACGCGTGAGGAGCATGAGGAGCACCTTCGCAGGTTCTTTAGTGTCTTCGTGAGCAAGCATCTTTACGGGAACTTGGAGAAGTGTGTGTTCTTTCAGAAAGAGGTGCAGTATTTGGGCCACATCATTTCTGGGGAAGGTATTGCATAGATCGATCCTTCCAAGATTGAGCTATTATGGATTGGCCAACACCCACCAAGTGTGATTGAGGTGTGTAACTTCATGGGTTTGGTAGGATATTATAGGAGATTTGTTTAGAATTTTCTGGATTACGCACCCCATCACTTCCCTTCAGTGGAAAGGGAAGAAGTTTGTATGGTCAGATAGATGTGAGAAATAGGCCTTCAAGGACACTGAAGGAATGCCTCATGAAAACACCTATTCTAGTAGTGTAGATCCTCAGGGTGAGTTCTACGTTTGCATAGATGCTTCTTTGGTAGGACTTGGAGGTGTGTTGATGTAGGAGGGAAGAGTAGTTGCTTTTGAGTCTCGCAAACTCAAGGATTATGAGCTCAATTATCGACTCATGATCTTGAGCTTTGCAGAGTTGTGCATGCCTTAGTGCGGTGGAGACATTTTCTTCTTGGCTAGAGATTTACACTCAGGATTGATCACTTGAGTCTTCACCACCTCTTCACATAGCCCAATCTCAATGCTCGTCAGCGGCGTTGGATGGAGTTACTTTGTGAGTATGATATGGAGATAGAGCATGTGAAGGGGAAGGAGAATGTGGTTTTAGATGCTTTGAGTAGATGGAGACATGTGGCTATGGCTATGGCTACTTCAGTAGTTACAGATTTATGGAGTAGGATTTTTGTAGCTTCCTCATGAAATTTCTACCTTTGCTTGCAGAGAGTAGAGATTGAGTCTCAGAGGACCCCTTGAGGGGAGATTTGATGGATTTTCATTAGAGGTAGATGGTCTTCTCAGACACAGAGGTCGGATATATGTTCCTAGAGATGGAGGCTTGAGAGGACATTTTGATAGAGGCTCATCGTGCACCTTATTCAGCCCATCCCAGGGTGAAGAAGATGCACGCACGCCACTTTGAGATAGTTGTACCATTGGAGAGGACTTTAGAGAGAGATGTGGCTAGTTTGTGTCACGTTGTTTAGAGTGTTAGAGGGTGAAGGTTGAGCATCAGCATCTAGTTGGCCTTCTCTTTCCTCATGTTATACTGGAGTGGAAATGGGACACCATTTCCATGGACTTCATTGTTGGGTTACCGACGTCGAGATACCACCATGACGCCATCATCATGGTCATGGTGGATAAATTGATGAAAGTGGCTCATTTTTCTCCGGTGAAGACCACCTACATAGCTAGTGTAGTGGCATGGGTATATCTTGATGAGATTGTCAGATTACATGGGATTCCATGGAAGATCATTTGTGACCATGATCCTTTGTACACTTCCCATTTCTGGACCACCATGCAAGCATGCTCTCGGGATGAGGATCAATTTCAGCACATGGCATATCACCCTGAGATAGATGGACAGACTGAGTGGGTGAATCAGATCCTAGAGGACATGCTTAGGATGTACGTTATGGATCACCAGTCGAGATGGGAGGAGTATCTATACTTGGTTGAGTTTTCCTACAATAATAGTTTTCTAGAGTTTGATAGGCATGGCTCCTTTTTAGGAATTTATGGTAGAGAGTGTAGGACACCTCTTAGTTGGGATAGGTTAGAGGATAGGGTTTCTCTTGGGCCAGCCTTATTGTAGGACATGGAGCAAAGAGGTTGTTTTGATCAGACAGAAGAGATTGTAGGAGGCGCAGGACAGGAAGAAGAAGTATGCGGACCAACATAGGACAGATCATAGTTATGAGGTGGGCATGAAGGTGTTTCTTCATGTGTCAGACCGCATAAGAGCCCTATCCATTATGGAAAAGGTTCTAATATTTCTCCTAGGTTTGTGGGTCCCTTTGAGATCTTGGAGTGCATCGGTCCCTTGGCCTATCATCTAGCATTGCCACCTAGCTTGTCTCACATCCATGATGTGTTTCATTTTTGTGCTTAGGAGATATATTTATGATCCTTCTCACGTGCTAGATTGGACCGAATTGTAGGTGCAAGGATCAGGGGTAGGTGATGGTGGAGCCCATCGCATTATAGAGCGTAGGACCCTGGGCCTTCGCGGTAGAGAGATTGACTAGGTTTGGGTCTAGTGGGACAATATATGATGAGACTGCTGCTACATGGGAGGATGCTACATTTACTATGAGTTAGTTCCCACACTTGTTCCAGTGACTTCAGGAGGAAGTTGAGTCTAAGGGGAGGGGGATGTAGTGCCCACTTCCCTTCGACACCTTTTTTTCTTTGATTTTTTATTATGTGACTACACTTATGGACATTGTTGTAGCTTTTTGATTTAGCATGATACTAGATGTTAGAGATATTGGACTATTGTTGATTTTGATTCATATATGATGCATGTGGATTATTAGAGACATTTTATATTGATGTTGATATGTTGTGGACATGGTTATTTATATATATATTACGACATGTGATATACTTTCATCACCATGAGTAGGATTTTGATAATTGAATTAATGTTGTGATCATTTTGACATGGATGAAACGTTGGATAGAAATGTTGCTAGAAATTTGTAAATGATATCATATTTTCCTAGATGATATTAATTCGTATATAGATGATTTTAAATTTATATTGCATATTTTGGCATAGATGTTTTAATGTGGCCACAAGGTCGAAGGAGGTATTTTTTGTGTTTTGCAGGTAAATTTATTCACAACAAACATCGGGGGATTGGAGACCAACCACATTGGAATTCTAGATGAATTCAACAAGGGTCACCATGGCAACATGTAATTTGTGTGTGTGTTAGAATTATTTGGTTAGGGGAAAATTGTGACCAAGGGGTCATGTGTTGTCTTTTGTTTTAGTTTCCTTTTATTAATGTTAGTATGTGTTTCTTTGAGTGATGTAATTTACTTGTTTTAATTATTTAGATTTTGATGTATGTTTTTCCCCTTTATCTTAATGGGTCTAAGTGTCTTATTAAAGTTAATAAATCTTTTCCTAAACTAATTAAAGATGTGACAAAAAGAAGTTCATTTATTAGACTTGATTTTCTCTTGGATTTTGTGTTGTGTGTTGAATTCTTGAGATCTTGAGTGTTGTACACTCTACCCTTCATGGGAAACTCGAATTTGGCCTTAAGGGCCAATTTTGAAGGCTTGTGGGACAAGTTAAACTTGTTCCACACCTCTTAAATTGCATACCAACCCTACCTATGGGTTGGGGGTCAAAATTAGACCCCATTAGGTGTTTTGGGAAGATAAAAGGTGAAATGTTTATTGCACTTTCTTTCAAGTAATTAATTTTGTCCTTAAGGGGGTGTGGGCTTAGTTTGTGTGTGTAAGTAACTTGTCATTCCTCTCACCCACCAATTTATGGTGCATTGGGGTTGAGGTTTGACTTATTAGGTGGAGTTGAGGATGAGTGATGTGGCATCCTACATGGAGCCACCTCATCCTCCTCTCTCCTTTTCTATTTATTGAAGTTCTTTTGCTTGTTTGGGGGTTACTTCATTATTTTGTGCTCTTGTATTTTTTGGAGAGTTAGAGAATTGTTGAGAGTGCTTGTGGATTGTTGGAGCTTGTGGATGCTTTTTGGTTTTGAGGATCTTGGATATTTACTCTTGGAACAAGCTCTACTATGGAAAGGTAGGAGCTTTACCTTTCTTATGTTATGCTTTATTTTGTGTTTATGTGCTTGTGTTGAGTATTGTTTTCTTTGGAATGCTTGTTGGGTGTGGGTAGATTTCCTAAGTTTGGAGTAGGAGGAGACTATGGGAGATTTTCATGTAGGGAGGCATAAGAGTTTACCTTTTTGTTTGGAGGGAGTTTGGGTTGGGTGCCCCACCTTGTACAAGGAATGCTTGCATTTCTTTCTTGTTTCTTTTAGATGAGGATGCATAAGAGATTGAGGGAGGCATAAGAGCATGTGGGAGGTATAAGGAATACTTGAGGGAGGCATAAGAGTATGTAGGGGATTTGTGATATGCATTGAGGCTTTAAGGTGGGAACCCATTCCCATTGGGAGGCATAAGTGGCCTCCCATAGGTCTTGTTCCTTTGACTTTCATTTTAAGCCTTGTTTTATTGTTTTGTTGTTCTTCTTCTTGTGTTGTTGTTTTGAATGTGGTTGAAATGGTTGTGAAATATTTGTTTATGTTGTGAAAGCTTGTTATTGCCATGTGTTGGAATTATCTCCCATTGTAATATGGTTGGGGCTTAGGGGCCAAAGGAGAGGATGGCTTCTCCCTTTCATTGGATATCTTGGTTGGGTGGAGAGCATTGCCTCTCCCCCATTTTTTGTGAATCAAAAAAATCTTGGAGGAGCTATCTTGTGGAGTTGTGGAGCTTGGATTTTGTTGGAGACATTGTGAAACTTATTTTTGATGTTCCCACTTAGAGCAGAGAAATTTGTATATTGTATTCTATTATTTACTTACATTCTTGTATTATTTCCCACCTTGAGTGGAAGACTTTGTAATAATTTCATCGAGAAAATTTTCATTCGAATATTGTATATTGTGTAGGAGAAAGAATCAAAATGGATATATTGTGTAAAAGTTAGTTGGAAGTTGCATTGGAAAAAAAAAAAAAAGTTACTTCCATATGAAGTTGTAATGTTGTAAATGAGAAAGAAGGAAATATAGAAATTGTAAGAAGTTGAACTTGTATGCATAGTAAACTTGAAAGGAAAATAAAGTTGTTATAGTTGTTTTGAACATATATATGTTGAAGTAAAAATGGGAACAAGAGAACAAATTTGAAGTTTATTGTTATTGGAAATGTTTATTTTGTAGTAAGAGAATAACAATGTAAAAAGTAGTTTTAGATTTCTTTTGCTCATGGAATTTGAAAGAAGACTAGTTGAACATAATGAAATGACTTTGTAAAATGGATGTGTTTTCATTGGATTTGTGCGGATCAAGTGCTTGAAATTAAAAATTTTAATCGTTTCAAAGGATCTTCAATTTTAATCAACTTTAAAGGATTTTAACTTTAAAAATTGATTAGAATCGTTTTAGGACTGAATTGAAACTGAAATTAAGTTTGCGTTTTCTTAAAATTTAAGTTTGCAACTTTAGTTCGAAAGCCCCAAAAAATCATTATTTCAAATTTAATTGATTTCCTAATTTTATCAATTACTTATTATAGTTACATCCATATTCATATTCTAAATTTAAATTACTTGCAAATATCATAAATTGAAAATAAAAATCAGAAAGAAACACTAGATTGTTTACGGGGTTCAAAATTCCTACGTCCCCGGGTTTGTGGTGAACCGATCCATTAATAATGTTAAATATGTAAATACAATAACATTTACATTAACCAATAATGAATCAAAAACCTGAAAAATTATGTTTTAGACCTTTGAAGGATGTTAATGGAGCTCAACCTATGTCCTTCACCTTCCTGATCCACTTGCAGTGAGTGTCTCCCTTTGGTTCTACGCCTTCGTGTGACTTTAACAAAAATAAATCTATCACAAAAAATCTCCAAATTAGATAAATTATCACACCATCATAATGGTCTCGAAATATTGAGCAACTTTCAAATATAATTTGAGATCTGGAAGTGAGCAGAAGTTCCCAAAATTGTATTTTTCCAAAATTGCCTCCTTATTCCCTTGACATGACCTGGCACTTGTCCATTACAAATACAAGTGAGCTTTATTTATACCACTTACAAGAGGGTGGCAGGTTGGTAAGGCCACTTATCTTTTTAGATGAGGTGTTGGTTTAAATCCCCCTTCCATAGGTTTAGGCGCCCAATTTAGCCATTGACCCCACATTTGGTGGGAAAGGGATAGGAATAAGCCTTTAAATAGCTTTTTGTCCACAAAATCCTCCTTATCCCATGGATTAGGCTTATTCCCATGGAATGGATTAAATAAAATATTATTATTATTATTTTAAATCTAAAGCCACTAAAAACCTACCAAGTGTCACGCCCATAATATGTCATTTGTCCACGTTAGAGTGTGTCACATCATCATTTGACCACAACTTTGACTATGCATATATTTCGCATACGAACTCAGATTTGGTTCATTCAAAATGCATCAAAAATCTTATGAAGAGCTCTATACCATGGAACTGATTTTTAAAAAAATACAAGAACATCAATTTTCTCTTTTCACCAATTATCACATGTCACCTTGTCATTGGTCCACTTGTTAACTAAAGTTGACTTCCATGTTGACTAAACTTTGACTAGACATAACTTGAGCTCAGAGTGTCCATTTTTACGTTCTTACTAGTCATTAGAAATCTCTCTAAAGGATCTACTACAATGACATGGTTTAGGGAATTTTAGGGAACTTTTGACACTAAAAATATCCCCTAATCACTCCTCCCTACTAAGAAGGATTTTTGTCCACAAAAAGTTATGTATTAACCCACAAAACATGTTATCTCTTCCTACATTGAAAAAACACATACAAGAACTCAAAATAAAATTATAGGTTAATAAAATGAAAATAGTTGATTAGCTAATTACATAACCGATCAGATAATAACACCCAATTAAGCTAGTGTTCAACTGAAACGCTGCAACCCTATCAACTTTGCACACAACTGTGAACTGTCATACCCCATTGTAATGCCATCATAAATAATTGACTAGATATTAACACCCATTCTATTATAGAAAGCTAGTGTTCAACTGTCACTTTATGATACGGTCGATTACTTAAATTATAATTTCATAACATAGATCAATATACCAGACATCTAAACTGTCCACAATTAGGCTAGTGCCCATTGTCCATCTAAAACTGTAACAACTGAAAATATTCACTATCCATAATAAATTAGACTATCAACACCCAAAAATAGCTATAGTCAACAACTGAATCCACGTGAATATGCCAAAAACATTGTATCGCCATCACAAATAATAAGTCAGATAATAACACCCATCTATAATGGAAGCTAGTGTTCAACTGACACTTTGTGATTATGTTGATTACAACTGCAAATATTCACTATCCAGAATAATTAAACCATCAATGCCCAAAATGGCTATAGTCAAAATCTAAATCAACGTGAATATGTAAATATTCTATCCATACACTGAACTGTAAAGGGATAGATTATAAACTATATGCTTACCCAAATTGGTGAACTGTCATAATCTACAAAATGATCACCTGGTGCCTTTGCAAACTAGTTTGTTAGTGTAATAAATTTACACCCTAATTGCAACCACATCTGATAGTTACAAAAATCAAATTTTCCCAAAATGAGGGTCTTATAAATTAGTGCAAATAACACATGTGGATACAACAAGTTTTCTATTTATTACAATATCAAATAGGTGCCGAATGGGTCTTATAAGCATCCATAATATTTGCACAAATGACAACACTATAAAACTGCAAGTTTCAAAATAGACATTCTAATGATGCCCATCCCTACATATTGTTGTCAGAAATGGAATAACCAACCAAAATGTGAGAAGATGAATATGAGTATGATGAACCTATCACTCAAATCTTCTCTACGGTTGCTTCCAAATTATTTCAAAGCTAAATATAAACATAGGATCAAATCCCTAAAATATAGCTTTGAAAATGTTTGCATACTATCACCAGTTACTGCAATGCAAACATAAAGTTGAGGAATATTTTACCCATCCAATTACTTGGATTTTTCGTTTAGGTGGTTTTCCTCCAGTACCAAAATGAGTATCTACATGAGTTAGATTGAAAACTGTTGGTTTGAAATTATTTTCCTTTTTAACAACTTTCTAATGTTTCACTGAAGGAACATACCAACACATCTTAACATCATGACCATTCCTTTTACAATGGGAACAAAATTTAACTTCCTATTTTTAGGAGTCTTACCCATTTTGTCATTCCTTGAACTCTGTCTAGGAGAATGATTCCTCTATTTAGGAGAGGTAACCTTTTTGCCATTTCTCACCTTACCAGGGAGAGATTGGTCTTTAGCACCTGCCTTATCATTCACAAAAGGCATTAACTTCTTTATCATATTTTTCCTCTTCCAACAATATGCTACAGAATGATTAGTACCTTCACAAAATGTGCAAGGAAAACCATACTTTTGTCTACCAAAGCTATATTGTTCAAACTGAAAGAGTGTTTTAGAAGTTTTAGGATTAAATTTCCCCTTAGTGTTATTTTTAGTGTAAGTGGGAGGAGGTGGAATTTCATTACCTCATTTACCTATTTTCTTACACCTTTCATTGTTCCTCTGATGGCGGAATCCTCGTAATTCTAGAGGTGTAGATCCTTGGCTATTGGAAGCTTGTCTTCCTTTAGCTACTTTGGAACTTTCTCCAATTTCCATTTGCCCACTAGAATAACCCAAACCTACAAACCGAGGCTGATCCTCTACCTGTATTGGGTTAGCATTACCTTGTCCATTTTTACCAAGGCCTTTTCCGTTATATCCCATCTTAACCATTAGCTTAGACCCAATTCCCTTAGTGTGTTTTTCAAACTGACCCAAAGGAATATCTAAACTGAATGAGAGGAAGAATTTTCATGTGAACAACTTATAGTGCATTTTTCTGTCATAGTACCTGCATCTGATTTGGAAGGCATTTCCTTCTTGTGTTCACCTTGTTGCAGCTTTTCCAAGAGGGCATCCTTGGTCCATATTTCTTCTACAACTTAACAAAGCCCTTACTTTGTGCAAGCATCTCATTGACATACTCCTCTTTCTTGGTTATAGAGGATTGTGGCTCAGATTTTAACCGCACTATTTCCTCTTCCAAGGAATAAAAATTAGCTCTCAGGAAAGAGTTTTCTTCCTGGAGTTGGCGGTTAATGGCTTCAAGCTCATCCAGTTGCTCCTATTTGGATGACTTGCCCATGATTCCCTGTTCCTACAAACACAACCTGTACTTCCAAAATTGCACACTTGCAAAAGAAGATTAACAAGCCCCAAAATGTTTGCACACTGAAAACTGAAATCAATACTGAAACTAAAGCCAAATTTTCAAACACAATTAGAAGCTAATCGGCAATCTAACTGCTCTGATACCAAACTTGATCGAAAATGGGTGCTTGAAATTAACACTTTTAATCGTTTCAAAGGATCTTCAATTTTAATCAACTTAAAAGGATTTTAGACTTCCAAAAATTGATTAGAATCTGATTTAGGACTGAATTGAAACTGAAATTAAGTTTGCAATTTTCTCAAAATTTCACTGTTCGTTCAAAGCCCCAAAAATCATTGTTTCAAATTTAATTGATTTCCTAATTTTATCAATTACTAATTATAGTTGCATCCATATTCATATTCTAAATTTAAATTACTTTCAAATATCAGAAACTGAAAATAAAAATCAGAAAGAAACACCAGATTGTTTACGGGGTTGAATTCCTACGTCCCCGGGTTCATGGTGAACCGATCCATTAATAATGTTAAATATGTAAATACAATAACATTTACATTAACCAATAATGAATCAAAAACCTACAAAACTATGTTTCAGACCTTGAAGGATGTTAATGGAGCTCAGCCTATGTCCTTCACCTTCCTGATCCACTTGCAGTGAGTGTCTCCCTTTGGTTCTACACCTTCGTGTGACTTTAATAGAAAATAACTCTATCAAAAAATCTCCAAATTAGATAAATTATCACACCATCATAATTGTCTCAAAATTTTGAGCAACTTTCATATATAACTCGAGATCTGAAAGTGAGCAGAAGTTCCCAAAATTGCATTTTTCCAAAATTACCTCCTTATTCCCTTGACACAGACTTGGCACTTGTCCATTACAAATACAAGTGAGCTTTATTTATACCACTTACAAGAGGGTGGCGGGTTGGTAAGGCCACTTATCTTTTTAGATGAGGTTTTGGGTTCAAATCCCCCTTCCATAGGTTTAGGTGCCCAATTTAGCCATTGACCCCACATTTGGTGGGAAAGGGATAGGATAAGCCTTTAAATAGCTTTTTGTCCACAAAATCCTCCTTATCCCATGGGATTAGGCTTATTCCCGTGGAATGGATTAAATAAAATATTATTATTATTATTTTAAATCTAAAGCCACTAAAAACCTACCAAGTGTCACACCCATAATATGTCATTTGTCCATGTTAGAGTGTGTCACGTCATCATTTGACCACAACTTTGACTATGCATATCTTTCACATACAAACTTAGATTTGGTCCGTTCAAAATGTGTCAGAAAGCTTGCAATGAGCTCTATACCATGGAACTGATTTTTAAAAATTACAAGACCATCAATTTTTCCTTGTCACCAATTGCCACGTGTCACCTTGCCATTGGTCCACTTGTTGACCAAAGTTGACTTCCATGTTGACTAAACTTTGACCAGACATAACTTGAGCTCAAAAAATTTGGTGGACATAACTTGAGCTTAGAGTGTCTATTTTTTACATTCTTATAGTCATTGGAAAGCTCTCTGAAGGATCTACTACATTGACATGGTTTAGGGAAGTTTAGGGAAATTTTTACATTGAAAAATATCCCGATCAATTAGATAATATTTTAAAATGAGTAGATTTAACTAAGAAATGAATAAATAGTAATAAATCCCAAATATGGAACTTTAAATGAAAAAAATGATCTCAAAATGCATTTTAACACCTTTTAGTAACTTTTTGTTTTTGAGAAAACCTCAAATTTAAGGTTTTGTTTTTCAAAAACAAGATTGCCACCTGCAGTGGTGATCCCGTAACCGCCGCTCAAGCTAAGGTGGCATTCTCAAAACTACCACTCAGTAGGGTGGTGGTCCAAGAACCGTCGATCTGCTTTATGGGTGGCGGTTACTGTCACTTCTGATAGAACACCTCGGATCCGCTCATGTGCATAAATTTTAAGCTGGTTTTACTAATTTATAAATTATAAAATTTAACTAATAACTACCAGCAAGCAAACAATGAGTAAATCCCTTGGATTGGGCATTAAAAACCTCCAAATGGTGGATATAAAACATTCCTTCTCATTTCTATTCATGGGGGTAGGGTTTGCCTCAAATTTGAAAACCCATATACAAATAACTTGAAATAAAAACTAGATTGGTATAGGAAATCCATCCCAACTCTTGAATGTAAGTAATACAACAAATAAACTACAATCTAAACTAATCTAAAAAAGAAATTCTTGTAGAATCCTCCATAGTTCTTCCTCCTTTTCTTTCATGGCTTCCTCTTTTCCAACTTATAATTTTTAACATAAAAATAGACCAAATGAGGAAATGAACAAAGGAAAGGCTTTAATAAAAACTCATAAGGATTTTTAGGATTAGTTGGAACCTCAAGATCTTGCGGTCAAAATTGATTTGATCTAAGGGTGGAGGTTTCACCCTACTTTTTAAGGTAGAAATGTATTTTAAATGTTTAATTTAAAATCCTTAAGGGTATGTGTAGAAGGGTGAATGGGGACATTTAAATTGCCTTGGGGTGTAAAGTCTCCTTTTGTCCTTAGTATGTTGTGGGAATTTAATTAAAAGGACTTTAAACCATTAGGATAATGAAACTAAATTAGTTAAGCATGAAGTTAGTTATCTTTGTATTGAATATTAATTAAGAAGAGAAAACAATTAACCAAGTAAATTAAACTATGACACCTTCCTAGTCGACTTTTAATTAATGAACTTTTGAGGTAAAATGATTTTAAAGTGCAAACTTTATCTAGACATGGCCTATAAATCTTAAAGTTGATTTAGTGATGTAACTTAATTTAACGAACCCTAAGGGTCAAACACCCTTGTATCCTTCCTATAACTTAAACAAAAAAAAAAATAGTCACAATTTTTGGGATAAGTGTTAGGTGTTAGCGTGTTAGGTGTTAGCATGTTTTTAGATCATCATTTTTACGGGTATTACGGGCTTAGTAGGCGTATGCTTTCCCATTAAAAGAGAAACATCACCATTCGAGGCTTGATAGGGATGTTTTTTTTTAAAGCAAGGCATTTATGATAGGTGTTATTCTTACAAAATTGGTTTTATTCACATTCCTCCACATTCATTTGGGACTCTTGGTAATGAATGTTTGGAGTGAGCTTGGAAAGGCTTCCTTTTGTCGATTTGTAGCCATATTAGCGCTAGTTGGGAGTCTTGTGGTGGATGTGGTGGCCACTTGGATATTATCATCACGCTCATTGTAACGCCCACTAAAATGACCACTTGAGACCCAAGAACAACCTAGGTTTAGATAGAAAAAAAAATTAGGGAATATTTTTTTTTTGAAAGGTGACTCCTCGAATAGGCTTCGAAAACAACAATTTCCACAGTAAAGATTCAAAGTCATTTATAATTTAATAAAAGAAATTTTCCCATTGTAACAACCATTAGATCCACATTACAAAATTAACGAGTATAATTAATCCAAATATAGTTAAATTTCTCTTAGGTGTTAATTTAATAGATAATTAAATTAACACTATGTTAAATGTTCCTTAATTAATTTTAGAGGGTCAAAGGGCCCAAGCAATTAAATGCCCAAGGTTTTTAATTTCACTAGTCAAAATAATAACTGGGGAGGGTTCTTATTTATATGGGATAGAAAAATTCTCGTATCCCTTAACGTGACTCCTTAAAAGTTCAACCCAAACTTTAGAAATAAACATTTAAGTTAGAAAGGGGTAAATTCTCACTTACCCACTCTCAGGCTCATCTTGAAATTTAACTTGATTTTTCATGCATTTAATGCAATTAACTTTTCTTGAAAACAATTCCATTAGATAAGAAATTTCTTCCCTTTTCCAATGATATAAAGAAGTCCTCCTAACTCCTCATATTTCTTAAGTTACGGGCTGGCGAGCACGGGAGGAAAATTTCACCAAAAGTGGGCCTGCTGGCTTGGGAAGAAATTTTTCCCGAAGGCGGGCATGCGGGCTTGGGGAAGAAACTTAGCGCTTTTCCCTTTTTGGGAAAAAGCGTAATTTACACCCGTGCACCGCGACAAGTCCGCGGGGGCTTCGTGCCCCAAGAAGAAAATTTTTAAGCTTGAGGTCCACAAGGGACACGTGTCCAAAAATTTGAGTCCAGGTAGAAAGGCAGTCGCTGGGGAAAATTTGGATTTCTAGCTTTTGAGGAAAAAGGTGACAAGGTTCAAAAACACCCGCGCCTCGACGATGCCTGAAGATGCCACGTGATAGACAATCATTGGCTACGGGGTGACGGGCTGACGGGGAAACTAGGAATTTTTTCACCAAATTCAAAAATAAAAACAAAAAAGAAATTTGAAGGGCGGGCTCGCGAAACCACGGAGGTGATCTTCCAAAGCGAAAGGCGGGGCTGCGGATCCGCGGAGGAATTTTTGACCAAGTTAATTTGTCAAACTTAGGACTCTTTTTTTTTATTGAAGAGAGAAAAGTTTGAGCCGAGTAGAGTGGTGGAGAATTTCATGTCTATTTTCCTTTTTCAAAAAAGAGCAAAAGTATCTTTCGGCCTGCAGTCCACTTAGCAAAATTTTCCTTTTTGACAATTAGTTTTTTTAACCCGAAATGAAGTAAAAACTTCAGAAGACCATAACTTTTGATTGGGAACTCAGTTTTGGGAAAATGAGGAATTTTTGGAAAGGTCCTAACCTCCTCTTTACATGGGAAGCATAATATTTTAATTTTTAAAAACATAGGTGGTTCAATTCTAAGAAAACATCTTTCCTGACATTAACATGTGAATTAAACTTTTCAACTACTAGAATTGATTCGATCCGCCATTATTTCTTCTTCAACATGCCAAGCAGACATGGAGAGTTGCACTTGAAATATTTCAAATGGATTGCAAGGATAAAATATTAATGGTTTAGATTCAATATGAATTTCCTTCTCTTTTATGTGAAATTGTACTATTTTGCCTCTTGTCCGATTAAAGATGAATTGTGTAAATTGCAAGGGCAATACAAACTATTTTGGAATGTGTTTTGATCATCCTTAGTTCATTCCAATATAAATTTACAATGTTAAACTTTCCTTCAATCAATATGTGAAAAGCAAGAATGTAATTCTATTTTCAAAACATTCCCTTCAAATAATACAAAGGAATGTAATAATTATAACACATGCATTTCTAGCCTTCAACAAGAGAGTTTACAATATACATAAAACAACAAGTTTTAAACAAGAGTAACACAATTTGATGAAAGGTGATTCAACATTCAATTAAATGAAATAATTCCTTTTACACTTCCTTTTCTGCTTGCCAAAATATGCCAAATAACTCTTTCTCATTCCTTTTTCACATACAAATACAACTTTCAGCATATACATCTCTCACATTCAAATGTAGGTTCCATTTCCCAAATAGAGAAAATTTCCACCACAAATATTATTACAATGCCATCCACTTGAAGTGGGAAAATTTCACAATAAGGAACCCAAGGAGAAACTGCAAAATTTGTCTTCATCCTCAACTCCAAAACAACAACAAGAAGATCCACCATATATCTTTTGACCACAAAAAAAAAGGAGGAGAGGCAATGCTCTCCACCCAACCAAGAATTTCAATGAAGAGGAGAATTCTTCCTCCTCATTGGCCCCTGAGCCCCAACCACAAAGCAATAAGAGATGTATTTCAACTCATGGCAACAAACAGGCTTCCACAACACAAAAACAATTTTCACATATAGAACACAGTCCAAATACATACTGCAGTTTGTAACCACAGGAAGAACAACAAACAATACTCAGGCTTCATCATGCACAAGCCAAAGGGGCAATACACTGTGGGGAAGCTTATTATACCTCCCAATGGGGAAATGGGTGTCCACCTTAAAACAAACCCACCAACATATATATATATATATATATATATATATATATATATATATATATATATATATATATATCAACCCCGACATGCCCTTATACCTCTCATTCTTTTATGCCTCCCCACACTCTTATGGCACCCCATAATGAGTAAAGAAATGCAAGCTATTTTTTTACAAGGTGGAACCCAATCCCAATATCCCTCCACAATAATGCTTATACCTCCCCAAAACTCTTATGCACCCCCACAAGAGATCCCCATAGTCTTCTCCTACACCATACCTAGGCAATCTAACCAACTAGCCAACATACCAAAATATTCAAAGCATTCACATATGCATAAAAAAAAAAAAAAAACATTTCAAAGAGCCAAGCTCCTACCTCTCCACGGTAGAGTTTTCTCTAAAAGTTCAACAATAAGCTTTTTCCAATCCAAACAATCCAAAAGCTCCATTAATCCACAAACATTCAACAAAAATCTCTAACTCTCTCCAAAATTATAGGATCTCAAAACCAAAAGAAGTAACCAAACTAAAATCACCAAAAATGAAGTAACCCCAAAACAAACCAAGGAATTCGAATAAATAGAAGAGGGGGAGAGAGGAGGATGAGGTGGATCCATGTAGGATGCCACATCACACATCCTCAACTCCACCTCATAAGTTTTTTTATTAAGGGCAAATAGTTTTGAAGGGACTATACCCTGTATACAAAAGGGCTCAAAAGCTAGATAGCAAAGGTGAGAGAAATAGCCCAGATAAGGGCAAAACGGCCAACCAAAGAGGGCTCAACAGCCAAATATGACAATACAAGTGAAGAAAGGATCCAAACGAACAATGATCCAAAAAGAAGCAGAAAAGATCAAAAAGCAACCAAAAGAGAAACAACATATAGAAGTCCGCCAAAAAGTAGCAGACTGAACCGCCATGGATAACAAACAACTAAAGTAGCAAAAAAACAACATCACAGAACCCGTTACTTGATAGCCTTGTCAATCTTGGTCTTGATAGCCTATAGCGACATGAAGAAGGCAATGGCAGTGGCCTGAGAGGAGTCTCTCATATCCACCTGAGCAATTGCAATATCCCTTTTCTCTTTAGGGCCCCAAATGTCCTCATTAATCCCACTTAAACTGTAGACACTATGAACATGTTGTTCAATGAAATTATAAATGCTTTTAAGGGTAGATAATATGCAGTCATTGTGACTTTTTACATTCCCCATTCTACCATCCAAGGACTGTAACTTCTTGAAGACTTCAGCAATAACCCCCTCTTCATCATCACTTTGAAGAATTCCTTTTCCCTTAGCTCTTTCCATATTTTTTATAGTCCCTTTGAGCTCTTGTATCTCCTTTTCTAATCTGTCCACTCTGTCCATCAATTCCTCCTCCTTGGGCTCCTCCATCGGTTTATTGATATGCAGGAGGTTCTCAGCAAGTTCCAGGTCTTTGTGGCTCCTTAGGACCCGTTGGGAAGCAGGGATTTTAGCTTTTATGCTCTTGCTTTTCTTGCTGGAAGCAGCAGCTTCAATCTTCCTTTTCAGCAAGGGGGAGTGGAAGCGGTGTGAGCAGGTGGAGGTATGGAGGAAGAAGGTGGGGTAGGATTCATGGGGGGGCAGCTAGAACAGTGGTGATGGATCAGGAGGATAAGCCCCTGGTGCAAAGGGACAGCCCTAGAGTGGCTCTGAACTTCCCTAATTGATTTCTCCAGCGAGTTTATCAAATAGTGAGGAAAGCTGATGATGATATTTCTACGAAAGTGATTTAGAAATATCAAATGTTTTTGAGGTATAGTCACAAATCTTCCTTCAAGAGTTACATACCTAACCACCATCCTAGCAAGCTCAGCAAAAGGCTCAGGAATCAACACCACCTTGATGCCAGCAGTCACGAATTCAAGATTCTCCCCATCATCCAGGAACTTCTTGGTCTCCACCTCCCTGTCCACCTTCTTACTGAAGAATTTGGTGCCCTCGGCCGAGGCCCATGGTCCTGGGCGATGAGCTCTTCCGTGATCTCAATCTCCATATTCTTGTATTTGAAAATCTGATTCTTCCATCCCGGGTGAATCTGATAGAAATATCTTGGTCAAATCCTTGAATCCTTTCAATTAAATTAGAGCGAGACCCCGATTTGTAGGTAATTCCAAAGCTCGTATTCTCTTTCCATGCAGTTGTGGGTTGGTTCGGTTTTGCAAGGCGGACCCCCATGTTTCCTCTGTTCCTTTCCTGTTCTCAACGGTAAAAATGCTACCACTATGCGGGACATGCAAAGCTTTGATGTTGGTATTTGAATCTTTCCTTTCGTGAAAGCGGGTTTATTGAAAGGTGAGTGAATAAATGACCTTTTACTTACACACACAATCCAAGTCCACACGCCAAGGACCAAAATTAATTACATATAATAAGGTGCAATAAAAACTTATAACTTATCTTCCCAAAATACATAAAAGGGCTAATTTTGACTCCCCAACCCATAGGTAGGGTTGGTATACAAATTTAAGAGGTGTGGGACAAGTTTAACTTGTCCCACAAGCCTCCAAAATCAGTCCCTAAGGACAGATCCGAATTTCAAAAGGAAGGTGGAGTGTTTCACACTCAAAATTACTTACACATTACTTATAACACCTAGTCCAAGAGCCATCAACTCTAATAAATGTATTCTTTTGACCCAATTTAATAAATTTAACAACATGATTACTCACAAATCTAGACACAAATTAACTAAATAATAAAGGGAAATACATCACTAAAATCACATACTAAACTTAAACAAAGGAACTAAATAAAATAATACACATAACCCCTTGGTCACATTTAAATGTGATTCCCCCCATGGAAACCCCTAACAACAAGTAAAAAAAACACAAATAATAAGAACACGTTGGCATGGTGACACTTGTTGAATTCACCTAGAATTCCAATGTGGTTGGTCTCCAATCTCCCAATGTTTGTTGTGACATGTTTACCAACAAAACACAAATACCACCTTCGGCCTCGTGGCCGCATAAAATCATCCAAAATAAATATACAATATAACTCGAAAATAATCTATATATGAATCAAAATATCATCTATGCAAGAAGCAATATCATTTACAATTTTCTCAATAACCATATGATCATAATATTAGTTCAATTTTATAGGTATACTCAATATGATGAAATATCACATGTAGATGAAACCTCCGAAATTCCTGAAATATCTAGACAATAATCCATGAATTTACCTTGACACAAACACACACACACACACACACACACACACACACACACACACACACACACACACACACACACACACACAACAACAACAACAGTCCATTATCTCTAACATCTAACATCATGCTAAATCAAAAGCTACAATAATATCCGTAAGTATAGTCAACAAGTATCATAATCAATAAAAAAAAAAAAGGTGTCAAAGGGAAGTAAGCACTACATCCCCCCCTTAGAATCGACTTCCTCCCGAAGTCATGGAATGAGAGGTAGGAAACAATGCAACAAAAAAAGGACCACACCCTTTATGGAATTGTTTTACTTCAAACAAGTGTGGGTCTACAGAACCCAAGTTTGGTCCAATGCAATTCGACAAGAAGAAGGAAGATTGCAAGGGTTGAGTTCAAAACTTTCTTCATGCAAGGTTGTGAATATTTAATTCTAAGGAGTAACTTTACGTGATCAACCAAGATACACCACATAACATTATGTCATGAAGAGGTCAAAGGAGTCTCAAGAATAACCACCAAGTAGAGGAATAATAGGGAGAATTCCATGAGTTTGAGAATGACCACCAGTTTCCCATGGAATACTACATACTACAATAACAAAAATTAAGGTTTCCACTAAGGTTAAGTCACACTTTCAAATTTTCGTTGTTTAGACGAGGATAGCAGAATCAACCATACCCAAAAAATTTTATGAGAACATGTCTACTCAAAGGTCTCACAATTTGAGATCACACAAGATGAGGTTTAACAAGAAGGAAGGACCCTTGAATTAGAAAAACCTTTACAATCAAGACAACTATTCATGAGAAGCACTTCTATAATCTCGAGAGGGTACAATTAACTTTTCATGGTAATACTAAGAAAATTCATGACCACAAGGTTTCCTATAATATGATTTTACACTAAAAAAATTGAGCACACCACACTAACCAAATTTAGAGACGTCAAATGTTTAGCAAAAGAAAAATATCTCCACTAGCAACTAACATATCAATACAAGGAGCACCATTCACTATGACACAATGGGATTCATTTATCTTACTTCCTGCTCAAGCTCGGAATAACCATAAAGAGAGCACATGCATAAATCATAACACCAAAGAGCACTCAAGGTAGTTAGGGAGAAGAACAAGTAACAAGGGGATCCAACTACAATCCAAAGGTGCATCGTATCAAAAGTGAGTAACAACTTACGAAAACAACTTGCACTTTCCTTCCCAACGGCAAGAGAGGCAACAACAACAATGTGTCTCAAGAAAAACAGGAAGAAAAGAAGACTTCCCAAAGTTATTTCATATCCTTAACATATGTTGCCTTAAAATTACAATAACTTAGGTCACCAAGGACAAGACAACATGCAAGGAGGTTGTTTTTCTCAAGACAAGAGATAAGGCCGATCCAAAAGGGCCACAACTCACACTCATCGAACTAAGAGGAAACAAGGGTACGACAACCCAAACTCCTGCAAGGGAAAAGCACATACACCTATGAACAAGGGAGTACTTGCAATTAGAACACATCACTATCCACAAGGTGTTTTCACAATTCTAGGTAGGCGACAAAACTACAGGTTCAACTATACATTGCACTCAAAACATAAATCTTACCCATTTTATAAATCAACTTATTGAGTCAAAAATTTTATAGTTTCGTTTCCTAAGCACATTCCTTACATATTTTCTTAATTAAAACCTTCCTTTTACTATGATAATACATGTTTGTGTTATAAGGAGCACCACTAAGGTGGGCAAGATATCTCACCATTCTGTATAGGAGGAAAATTAAAAAAAAAAAATGTACTCCTAGGGAAGGTAGATGGACAAAGTTTCCTTCCTTTTTTTTTCGCTATTAATCTACCTAGGTTAAAGCAAGGACCATTTCCCTTTTTCTATGTTCCAGTTTATTTGTTAAGTTTCAAAGTCAACTCCCCTCAATTGTAGTTTTATGGTGTTTGGGTGAATCATCTTATCAATTAATGTTTAATGAGAAGGAAGAGTCAAACATATCACATTATTACTTTTATGGGAAACAACATATCACATTTTTTTAATTCTAAAGGAATAAGAGACATTCAACATAGCAAACACATCATTAATTTTGTAAGGACTAGGAATCTATCAACCAACATGGATCACAACAATATTTCAAGGGTTTACCAAATAATTACAAGCATCATTAAATATTCCTAGAGGGTCTCTACAAGTCTCAAAAGAAGTTACAAGGAAGGCCCATTAAAGAGGCCTAATTACTTTTACGAATCTACTAAGGTTTAACAATGTTTGTAGTTTAGGCTAAAACATTTTACACACATAAAAAGACAAGGAAAGTTTTCAAATCAACACTCATATTCCCACAAAATACCACCAACCAAGAAACAAGATGGCAATGCAAAATTTTACTCCAAGGGCACCACATTCCCATTAGATAGCATCAACTACAAGAGGGAAATCAACTGATCTATCTAGACATGGACTTTATGACCAAGAGTTATAGTTTTATAATAAGAAGCATAATATAAACACCACCGAGATTAATATATCAAGATCTACCAAACTACATCTCTAATAGCAAGGTCCAAAAGGCCCAAAAGCATCCATAAGTGTCTCCACGTAACCCCAAGATTGATAGGTCATAGAGTGTTATTCATAGCAATTTAAAATGTTAAGGTAAGGGTAGGATTATTTATAGGTCAATGTGAGAAAAAAAACACACTTAATTAAACACACTTCCGAATGGGCTTAAATCTAATCATAATTACCAAGATGCATACAATCCACAAGTCAATACTTTTTATAATGAAACACGGAAATCATGATAAAACTTAGCATGCCATTGATGAAAAGTCACTACCAAACAACCACTTCTCCACTAACATCTACAGTCAAACAAAAATCAATCGATCCTAACACAATCCAAAATCCCATAATTAAACACCTCTACTCCGATGAGGATCAAGCTCTTACCAGATTGTAAGAGCATCACCACCACCACTAACAGTTTCTAACTAGACCGCACTACACAACGAACTCTCCAAGATCCTAAACACACTCAAGGTTCCATCTTTTCAAAACCAAGGCATAACTTAAAGCACCTATGAAGACATTCAAGGCACTTAGGGTGTACCCCCATACGACGAAATGTCACAATACAAACAGCAGTAGAACCAGTTCAATAACATGTAAGAAGGAATCACGTAACATTTAGCTAAGTAGCCAACAGATAAATGAGCTCGAGTCACCAATCAAAGTAAAATCCAAGAATATCGGCAATCAAGAAAAGTGGCTAAGTAGCTGCATTTCAATGTCAGAAAATTCTCACAAAATATACATAACTAAAAGAGTCTCAGAGCTTCTCAATCAATCATAAAATAAGATGTTGGTCCTTGATAAAATAACACAAGTTTACGAATATAAAATACAGAAGTCCACATCACAGTCACTCCACAACCCTTCATGGCCGCCAATAGGGGTACTTTGCCTCGAGCTCAGTTCTAAGAACGCATACGCAAAACTGGATCAAATGCGGCACCTAGACCTAATATCCAAGTCACCAAGGTGGAAACTAAAACTAACTCATCCAACCACCAAAGGAAAAAGGAAGCTTTAGATGATTAAACAACTTCTAATTAACTCCATTAGACTCTCGAACACAACCACTAGCACTAGGTCACAAGAGTCACACCACACAATTTATCATTCTAACAAGGAAGAGTCTCAGCAGATTTATCACATCATACCACTAAAATAAGGGTTAGGACTCCTCAAAAACTTTTTTTTTTTCAAAGTAGAAACAAGTTCCGCTACACTAGAAGTTCACAAAAATATCAATTTAATTTAACACTTTCAGTTACCCAGGTTTTGACAAAACACCACTAGGTGAGTACAACCATTCAAACAACTTTATTATTTTAATCACAGAGGTTCAAAATTTTGTTAACTAGTTTTCAGGTTTCAAGTGTCGGCCCAGGGTCCAAGCGTTGAACCCACGGCTCTGATACCAAGTGTAATACCCACTAAAACAACCACTCAAGACCCAAGAACAACCTAGGTTTAGATAGAAAAAAAAATTTAGGGAATAATTTTTTTTAAAGGCGAGTCCTCGAACAGGCTTCAAAAACTACAGTTGCCACAACAAAGATTCAAAGTCAATTATAATTTAATAAAATAAATTTTCCATTGTAACAACCATTAGATCCACATTACAAAATTAACGAGTATAATTAATCCAAATATAGTTAAATTTATCTTAGGTGTTAATTTAATAGATAATTAAATTAACACTATGTTAAATGTTCCTTAATTAATTTTAGAGGGTCAAAGGGGCCCAAGCAATTAAATGCCCAAGGTTTTTAATTTCACTAGGTCAAAACAATAACCAGGGTTCTTATTTATATGGGATAGAAAACATTCTCTTATCCCTTAACGTGACCCCTTAAAAAGGTCAACCCAAGCTTTAGAAATAAACATTTAAGTTAGAAAGGGGTAAATTCCCACTTACCCACTCTCAGGCTCATCTTGAACTTCAACCTGATTTTTCACACATTTAACACACTTAACTTTTCCTAAAAACAATTCCATTAGATAGGAAATTTCTTCCCCTTTCCAATGATATAAAGAAGTCCTCCTAACTCCTCATATTTCTTAAGTTACGGGCCGGCGGGCCTGGGGAGGAAAATTTTCCCAAAAGTGGGCTTGTGGGCTTGGGGAAGAAATTTTTCCCAAAGGTAGGCTGCTGTGGGCCTGGGGAAGAAACTTAGTGTTTTTCCCTTTTTGGGAAAAAATACAATTTACACCCCGCGCGCCTACGAAGTTCGCAGGCGGGGCTTCGCACCCCAAGAAGAAATTTTTAAGCTTGAGGTCCGCAAGGGACACGTGTCCAAAATTCAAGTCCAGGTAGAAAGGTGGGTCACCGGGGAAAATTTGGATTTCTATCTTTTGAGGAAAAAGGTGACAAGGTTCAAAAACACCTGCACCTCTGATGATGCCCGAAGATGCCACATGAAAGACAATTTGGCTGCGAGGCGGCGGGTCGAGTGGGGAAACTAGGAATTTTTTTCCAAATTAAAAAAAAAAAAAAAAAAAAGTTTAAGGGGCGAGCCACGAACCCGCAGAGGTGATCTTCCAAAGCGAAAGGCGGGGCTGCGGATCCGTGGAGGAATTTTTGACCAAGTTAATTTTTCAAACTTAGAACTCTTTTTTTTTTTTACCGAAGAGAGAAAAGTTCAGGCCAGCGGCGGGGAATTGTGTGTCTTTTTTGCCTTTTTCAAAAAGAGCAAAAAGTATCTTTCGGCCCCATGGGTCCGCTTAGCAAAATTTTCCTTTTGACAATTTTTTTTTTTAAAACCCGAAATAAAGTAAAACTTCAGAAGACCATAACTTTTGATTGGGAACTCGGTTTTGGGAAAATGAGGACTTTTTGGAAAGGTCTAACCTCCTCTTTACACAAGAAGCATAATATTTTAATTTTGAAAACTTAGGTGGGTCAATTTTAAGAAAACATCTTTCCTGACATTAACATGTGAATTAAACTTTTTCAACTACCAGAATTGATTTGATCCGCCATTATTTCTTCTTCAACATGCCAAGTAGACATGAGAGTTGTAATTGAAAGATTTAAAATGAATTTTAAGGATAAAATATTAATGGTTTAGATTCAATATGATTTTCCTTCTCTTTTATGTGAAATTTACTATTTTGCCTCTTGTCCGATTAAAGATGAATTGTGTAAATTGCAAGGGCAATACAAACTATTTTGGAATGTGTTTTGATCATCCTAAGTTCATTACAATCTAAATTTACAATGTTCAACTTTCCTTCAATCAATATGTGAAAAGTAAGAATGTAATTCTATTTTCAAAACGTTCCCTTCAAATAATACAGAGGAATGTAATAATTATAACACAGGCATTTCCAGCCTTCAACAGAGAGTTTACAATATATATACAACAAAAAAATTTGAACAAGAGTAACACCATTTGATGAAAGGTGATTCAACATTCAATTAAATGAAATAATTCCTTTTACACTTCTTTTTTGCTTGCAAAATATGCCAAATAACTCTTTCTCATTCCTTTTTCACATACAAATACAAATTTCAGCATATACATCTCTCACATTCAAATGTAGGTTCCATTTCCCAAACAAAGCAACTTTCCACCACAAATATTATTACAATGCCATCCACTTGAAGTGGGAAAATTTCACAATAAGGAACCAAGGAGAAACTACAAAATTTGTCTTCATCCTCAGCTCCAGAACAACAACAAGAAGATCCACCATATATCTTTTGACCACAACAGAAAATGAGGAGAGGAAACACTCTCCACCCAACCAAGAATTTCAATGAAGAGGAGAAGTTGTCCTCCTCATTGGCCCCCGAGCCCCAACCACAAAGCAATAAGAGATGTATTTCAACTCATGACAACAAACAAGCTTCCATAACACAAAAAAATTTTCACATATAGAACACAGTCCAAATACATATTGTAGTTTGCAACCATAGGAAGAAATACAAACAATACTCAGGTTCATCATGCACAAGCCAAAGGAGCAAGACCTATGGGGAAGCTACTTATACCTCCCAATGGGGAAATGGGTGTCCACCTTAAAATAAACCCGCCAATATATATATATATATATATATATATATATATATATATATATATATATATATATATATATATATAAAATTTCCCCGACATGCCCTTATGCCTCCCCCAAGTACCCCTTATACCTCTCATTCTCTTATGCCTCCCCACACTCTTATGGCACCCCATAACGAGTAAAGAAATGCAAGCTATTTATTTTACAAGGTGGAACCCAATCCCAAACTCCCTCCACAATAACAATTATACCTCCCCAAAACTCTTATGTCTCCCACAAGAGATCCCCATAGTCTTCTCCTACACCATACCTAGGCAATCTACCTAACTAGCCAATAACATACCAAAATATTCAAAGCATTCACATATGCATAAAAAAATAAGAAGAACATTTTAAAGAGCCAAGCTCCTACCTCTCCATGGTAGAGTTTGCTCTAAAAGTTCAACAAAAAGATTTTTCCAATCCAAATAGTCCAAAAGCTCCAGCAATCCACAAACATTCAACAAAAATCTCTAACTCTCTCCAAAATTACAAGAGCTCAAAACCAAAAGAAGTAACCAAACTGAAATCACCAAAAATGAAGTAACTGAATGAAGTAACCCCAAAAAAGCCAAGGAATTCGAATAAATAGAAGAGGGAGAGAGGAGGATGAGGTGGATCCATGTAGGATGCCACATCACACATCCTCAACTCCACCTCACAAGTCAACTTCAAACTCCAAGGCACAATTAAAAAGGTGGGTGAATAAATGACCTTTTTACTTACACACACAATCCAAGTCCACACCCCAAGGACCAAAATTAATTACATGTAAGAAGGTGCAATAAAAACTTACAACTTGTCTTCCCAAAATACATAAAAAGGGCTAATTTTGACTCCCCAACCCATAGGTAGGGTTGGTATACAAATTTAAGAGGTGTGGGACAAGTTTAACTTGTCCCACAAGCCTCCAAAATCAGCCCCTAAGGATAGATCCGAATTTCAAAAGGAAGGTGGAGTGTTTCACACTCAAAATTACTTACACATTACTTACAACACCTAGTCCAAGAGCCATCAACTCTAATAAATGCATTCTTTTGACCCAATTTAATAAATTTAACAACATGATTACTCACAAATCTAGACACAAATTAACTAAATAATAAAGGGAAATACATCACTAAAATCACATACTAAACTTAAACAAAGGAACTAAATAAAATAATACACATAACCCCTTGGTCACATTTAAAGGTGATTCCCCCCATGGAAACCCCTAACAACAAGCACAAACAAACACACATAACAAAAACATGTTGCCATGGTGACCCTTGTTGAATTCACCTAGAATTCCAATGTGGTTGGTCTCCAATCCCCAATGTTTGTTGTGACATGTTTACCTGCAAAAAAAAAATACCTCCTTCGGCCTCGTGGCCACATCAAATCATCCAAAATAAATATACAATATAACTCCAAAATCATCTATATATGAATCAAAACATCATCTAGGCAAGTAACAATATCATTTACAATTTCCTCAATAACCATATGATCATAAGATTAGTTCAATTTTCTAGGTCTACTCAATATGATGAAATATCACATGTCCAAAACACACACACACACACACACACACACACACACACACACACACACACACACACACACACATGTCAATCAATATATCTTCATCAGTATAAAGTGTTTCTAATAATCCACACGCATCATATATGAATTGAAATCAACAACAGTCCATTATCTCTAACATCTAACATCATGCTAAATCAAAAGCTACAATAATATCCGTAAGTATAGTCAACAGTATCATAATCAATAACAAAAGGTGTCGAAGGGAAGTGGGCACTACACTCATAGTATACTTGGGGAACAAAAGTTTCGTTGGCAATGGAGAGGATCTATAAAATTGAGTTCATATTCATAAACATGGTGGTGCCCATGGATACAATACATCTATTGAAATTATCTAATTCATTTGTGATACGCCACCATGTTATTTCCCAGAATAAAAAAGGTTTTCATGGTGCTTTGGAGCACAAAGGAGCATGAAAGGAGTAAGGACAATGTTAATAACCTTTTTCAATGTCCCACTTTCTTGCATCTCCATGGAGGCTCATATGGGCAAGCCTAAGGACCATGCATGGTTGTTATTTAATTTTTTTGCTCACCTCATTTATTGACGGTTAGTGACTTGGTAGGTGTGTGGGGTGTTCGAAGTTTTAAAAGATGATGAAACCATACATTTTTTGACCTTTTTGGTGGTACAATTGATGTTTCAGTGTTTGATGTTTGAGATGGTGTATTTGAAGTACATAGACAAGACACACAACTATTTAATAAAATGTCTAAGAGTGAAGTGACCTTTAAGACACCAGTAATTGCATGATTTTGTCAATATTGGTTCATTGAGGAGACCTTAGTAACTCGAAGAAATGCATCTAGCATATTGCCTAGCTGGGCCCATGAATCATTTGTGAATGCCTAAAGGTGATGTGGTCTCATCAAATGCAGTGATTATGAATTTGCCATAAAAAGATAGGTTTTGCCCTTTTCGCATAAAATTTCTAATCTTTTCTATCTTTTTCAAAATTAAATGAATGATATGGATCAAAATTCCAACAAATGACAAAATATTTCCTTGACGTAAACTCTCAAAACATTAACAAAAAAGTAAAATAAAATAAAAACAAAACTTTGATATTGACAGTTATGCGCATGGAGCGCCACACCCAAGTCTACCGCAAACCCGAAAACTCCTGGCATGACCCCTAGTAACGTGGGACACCATGGGATTACTTATCCAAGTCATTTGAATTTATTTAACATCCTTGAAAGTCAATTTTCTAAGCCACTTAGCTTAACAATCACTTGTGTGACGTGTTCATTTTAATAAAACGTGATCGGTTTCGTCTTATGGTTGCCGCTTAGTTTGAGAAAAATTGAAAATCCCTGCCACCTACCTCTAGACTACAAACAAGAGAATCATAACCCACATTCATTCTATTGAAAACTTATTCATAAACTATTTTTGCAAGTGATTTTGGGGCTCGCTAGTCATTGTGCGACAATAATTGTTGACGTAATTATGATAACTAGCCCCGAAGTTGTCCTTGCAACTTGATCTCTACTAATCAGTAATCGACATCCGTAAGTCGTGATGAATTCTTTATTTATGGGGGAGTAAGCTTTCAAATTTCATGATCAAACTCAAACCGAGTGTTTCAAGACCCAGTTTGTAGGCACTTTTGATGTTTTGGTTAGTTTCCTCAACCTTAGCTAGAATCCCCTTTTTGAGTCTCGTTTGACTTCTAGCCATGCGTGTGACCTTGTAATACCATTGCAATGCTATGTAGAATTTTATTCGATCTTTTATCTTGTATAAATGAATTTTTAAATGTATGGTGATTTTCTCTCTCCACCCTCTTCTCTCTCTAGAAACGACTATGATACTTGATTATTTTGAAAACATAAATGAATTGGGAAATGTGAATTGGTTTGAAATGAAATGCTAATGGACATCAAATGCAATTGGTTATGACATTGTGAATAGAAAATAAATGTCTCTTAACCTTCTCTCTCATCCTTATTGTAGTGCCCACTTCCCTTTGACACCCTTTTGATTATTGATTTTCGATCTTGCCGACTACACTTATGGATATGATTATAGATTTTTATTTAACATGATGTAGATGTTAGAGATACAAGATCTGTTGTTGATTCGATTCATATATGATGCATGTGGACCTAGAGACATTCTATATTGATGTTGATATACTGTTGACATGGTTATTTATATATATTTCTGACATGTGATATATTTTGTCATATTGAGTAGACCTTTGATAATTGGATTAATGTTGTGATCATTTTGGCATGGATGAAATGTGGAATAGAAATGTTGCTAGAAATTGTAAATGATATAGTATTTACTAGATGATATTGATTCGTATATAGATGATTTTGGATTTATATTGTATATTTTATCATAGATGTTTTTAATGCAGCCACGAGGCCGAAGAGGGTATTTATGTGTTTTGCAGGTAAAATTATTCACAACAAACATCGGGGGGATTGGAGACCAACCACATTGGAATTCTAGATGAATTCAACTACGGTCACCATTGTAACATGTAATTGTGTGTGTGTTAGAATTAGTTGGTTAGGGGAAAATTGTGACCAATGGGTCATGTGTTGTATTTTATTATTATTTCCCTTTTATTAATGTTAGTATGTGTTCTTTTAGTAATGTAATTTACTTATTCTAATTATTTAGATTTTGATGTTTTTGCCTTTATTATTAATGGGTGGTAGTGTCTTATTAAGCTAATTTAACCTTGTCCTAAACTAATTAAAGATGTGACCAAAAGGAGTTCATTTATTAGACTTTATTCACTCTTAGATTTTGTGTTGTGTGTTGAATGCTTAAGATCTTGAGTGTTGTACACTTTTCCTTTCATAGGAAACTCGAATTTGGCCTTAGAGGCCAAATTTGGAAGCGTGTGGGACAAGTCAAACTTGTCCCACACCTTTTAAATTGCTATGCCAACCCTACCTATGAGTTGGGGGTCAAAATTAGACCCCATTAGGTGTTTTGGGAAAATAAAAAGGTAAAATGTTTATTGCACTTTCTTTCAAGAAATTAATTTTGTCCTTAGGGGGTGTGGGCTTAGGTAGTGTGTGTAAGTAACTTGTCATTCCTTCAACCACTTATTAATGGTGCTTTGGAATATGAGGTTGACTAAGGTGATATGAAGTGGAGAGGAAATGAGGTGGCATCCTACTTAGAGCCACATCATCCTCCTCTCTCATTTTTCTATTTATTGAAATTATTTTGTTTGTTTGGGGATTACTTGATTATTTTTGCTCTTGCATTTTTGGAGAGTGAGAGAATTGTTGAGAGTGTTTGTGGATTTTGGAGCTTGTGAATGCTTGTTTGGATTTTATTATCTTGGAGAATTACTCTTGGAAAAAGATCTACTATGGAAAGGTAGGAGCTTTCCCTTGTTTATGTTATGCTTTACTTTGTGTATATATGCTTGTGTTGAGTATTGTTTTCTCTCGAATGCTTGTTGGGTGTGGGTAGATTTCCTAAGTTTGGATTAGGAGGAGACTATGGGGAGTTTTCATGTAGGGATTCATAATATTTTACCCTTTTTGTGGAGGGAGTTTGGGTTGGATGCCCCACCTTGTACAAGGAATGTTTGCATTTATTTCTTATTTATTTTATGACGGAGGCATAAGAGATTCGGGGGAGGCATAAGAGTATGTCGGAGGTATAATGGGTACTTGAGGGAGGCATAAGAGTATGTAGGGGTTTTGAGATATGCATTGGAGGCTTTAAGGTGGGCATCCATTCCCATTGGGAGGCATAAGTGGCCTCCTCATAGGTCTTGCTCCTTTGGCTTTCATTCTAAGCCTTGTTTTGTTGTTTGTTGTTCTTATTTCTTGTGTTGTTGTTGATTGAATGAGGTTTAAATGGTTGTGAAACATTGTGTGTGTTGTGGAAGCTTGTTGTTGCCATGAGTTGAAATTATCTTTTATTGTAATGTGGTTAGGGCTCAGAGGCCAATAGAGAGGATGGCTTCTCCTCTTTATTGGATATCTTGGTTGGGTGGAGAGCGTTGCCTCTCCCATTTTTGAATCAAACAAATCTTGGAGGAGCTATATTGTTGGAGTTGTGAAGCTTGGAGTCTTGTTGGAGACCTTGTGAAACTTCCTTAGTATTATTCCCACTTAGAGTGGAGGAAACTTGTAATATTATATTCTATTTTAAACTTGCATTATTGTAAGATTTTTCCCACTTCAAGTGGAGGACATTATATTGGTCTTGTAAAGAAAAGTTGTAATCAAATAATTGTCTTTAAAAATTTATTGTATGTGGAAAGAAACAAATAAGAAAAGAAATAATAAAGATCTATATTGTAGAGTTAGTTTTGCAATAGAAAAGAAAGTAATTATCTTTGTTGAAATCTTGGTTGTATTGTGAGAAAAGTAGTTCTTTGTGTTAAAATATATGAGCTATTTCAATGGAAAAGAAAGTTTACTTTCATTGTGAAGTTGTTTTATTGTAAATGTGAAATAAGAAATATAGAAGTTGTAGATGTTGAAAATGTATACATAGTAAAATTGGAATGGAAAATAAAGTTGTTATAGTTGTTTTGAACATACATATGTTATAGTAAAAATGGGAACAAGAGAACAAGTTTGAAGTTTATTGTGTTTGGAAATATTGATTTTGTATTAAGAAAATAACAATGTAGAAGTAGATATAAAATATGTTATTTTACTTTTGAAATAGAAAGAAAATTTAGTTGAACAAAATGGAATAGATCTAGTAGTTGTTATTGTTACTATTGGATTTCAAAATGTTTGAAATGAGTAATTTTAATTAGGAAATGAACAAATGGAAAGAAATCACAAAACTGGAGACTTTAGGTGCATAAAACTAAGCTCAGAATGCATCTTAGTACCTTTTAGCAACTTTTGTTTTTTGGGAAAACTCGAAATTTAAGGTTCTATTTTTCAGAAATAGAACCACTACCTGTGTGTAGAGCGACGGTCCAAGAATCGCCGATTAGGCTAAGGCAGTGGTCTCAAAACCACCGCTCAGTAGGGTGACGATCGTGGTTTGTCACCCAAGCATAGTGGTTGTCCCGGGATCGCCGATCCGCTCTTGGTGGCGGTTGTGTCACTTGCGATGACAAAACTCATGCAGATCGCTACTGTGCCAAAAATATAACTTGTTTTTACTAAACTTTAAGATGTAAAACTTAGCCTTTAAGCACCAGTAAGCAAACAATGTGTAATTTCCTTGGAGTTGAGAAATAAAAACATACAAATGGTGGATTAAAAGCATTCTTTCATTTATAACAATGGGGGTAGGGTTTGACCCCAAATAGAAAACCTCAAATGCTCTTAGTATGGAAACAAAACCAAATTGGTGGATGAAAACCCCTCCCAATCCTTAAATAGAAGTAATAACAACAATAAAACTTTAATCTAAGCTAATCTAAACTAGATCTTCTTGTATAATCCTCCATGGCTCTTCCTCCTTTGCTCCCATGGCTTCATCCTCTCCAACCTACAAATTTAACAAAAGGAAATAGTGTTGGTTGTGGATCCCTGATAGCTATGGGGTTGCGAAAGGGGCTTCACCCTCTTTGCGGGGTCAAGGGGGATGACCCCGATCCCACGATAGGGGTCGGGGCCACGCACCTCACGGGGTTCGGGGTAGCACCCCGTAAGCCACATTTTATATGTATTTATGCATTGTGAAATTTGGACCATTCCTTATTAGGTCACAGATCTAACGGGTGGTTTTCTATGTTTCCGTGAAATGATAAAATTCTTAATATCTTTAGAGGGTCATGATGTATGAGGTTCATAGTATCAAGTGTAGGCCTTTGTGAGAGAGTTTTTCTAGATTGAATAAAAGGATTGGTTGTTTCTGGTGGACGTAGCCCATTTTGGGTGAACCAAGTTAAATGTGTCTCTATTTTATTGCATTCATTTCTATTTTACGTTTTCCGCATTATTCATTGCATGTTTGTTTATTTGTACAACTAGTATAATCCTAACAAATGGTATCAGAGCACATTTGAGATTTATTTGTTGGTAGTATACTCACAGAGGGATTTCTGTTTGAGTGGTAGAAGCAAAGAATGGCAAGAGGAGAATAATTTTAGAGTTGAGAAGTTTGGCGGCTGAAATTACCAATTATGGACAATGCGGGTAGAAGATTACATTTATCAAAAGGATCTATACCTACCGTTGGGAGGTCAAGAAGTGAAGCCCCCATTCATGTCTCGATGAGGAGTGGAAGGTTCTCGGACAGGAAGGCTCTCGGTGCGATTCGATTGAGTCCGGCATCGTCCAGTAGCTTCAAATATCTCACGGGAAAAGAGTATGACAGAGTTGATGAAAACCCTAGCTAATTTATATGAAAAACCTAGTGCATCTAATAAAGTTTATTTGATGAAAATATTGTTTAATCTACAAATGAAAGAAGGTGGATTTGTGTCTAACCATCTTAATGATTTCCACACTATTGTAGATCAGTTAGATTTAATTAATATTCCATTTGATGAGGAGGTTAGAGCATTATTATTCCTATGTTCTTTCCGGAAAGTTGGGACAACTTAGTAATGGCAATTAGTAATACATCATCTACTTCTCTTAAATTTGAAGATGTAGTAAGTGTCATTTTAAATGAGGAAATGTACAGGAAAAGTACAGGGGAAAATTATTCTTCTAGAAATGCGTTGAATATGGAGAGTAGAGGGAGGAGCAAGGAGAAATCAAAGAGTAAGGCTCATGGGAGATCTAAATTGAATATGGGAAGATCTAAATCTAGGAGTAGAGGCATTACTTGTTGGAACTGTGGAAAGAGAGGACATGCTAAAAAGGATTGTTGGTTCAAAGGAAACAAAGAAAACCAACTGAAGGTATTAAAGAGGAAAATCTGATAGGTAATATTGTTCAGGATGCTCTTATACTTTCTCTTGATACTAGAGTAGAATCTTGGGTAATAGATTCAGGTGCCTCTTTCCATGTAACCCCTAATAAGGGATATTTTAAAGAGTATGTCTAGGGAAATTTTGGACAGGTTTATTTAGGCGATGATGAGCCATGCAACATTGTCGGGAAGGGCAATGTACACCTGAAATTACAGAACAAAACTACATGGATATTGAGAGACGTGAGGCATGTACCTAGTCTCAGGAGAAATCTCATCTCTGCAAGATAGTTGGGTGGTGAAGGTTGCATAGTCACATTCACTTCAGATGCTTGGAAGGTTTCCAAGGGTGCCTTGGTAGTGGCACGGGGTAAGAAAGTAGGCACTCTTTATTTATCTACTTGTATATCTAATTCTTCTACCATATTGTCTACTTCAAATAAGGATGCCAACAGGTGGCACGGTAGATTGGGACATATGAGTGAGAAGGGCATGAAAATTCTACAGGAAAAATGTAAGCTTTCAAGTTTGAAGCAATTAGACTTAAAGTTTTGTGAGAATTTCATTTTTGGAAATAGAAAAGAGTTAGATTTCTCAAGGTAGGGAATACCAAGAAAGAGCAAAAGTTAGAGCTAGTTCATACAGATGTGTGGGGGCTAGCCCATGTTGCATCTCATGGTGGTTCTCTATACTATGTCACATTCATAGATGATGCCACAAGGAAGGTATGGGTATATTTCATTAAGCGTAAGTCGATGTCTTTGATACATTTCAGAAATGGAAAGCACGTTGAGAATGAATGTGGTTTTAAATTGAAATGTTTGAGATATGATAATGGCGGTGAGTATTGCAGTAAATTTGATGATTATTGTTCCTTGAATGGGATTCGTAGAGAGAAAATAGTTCCCAGGACTCTGTAACAAAATGGTGTTGGTGAGAGGATGAATATAACAATAATGGAGCGTGCACAGTCAATGAGATTGTATGTGGGGATGCCTCTTTAGTTTTGGGCAGAGGTTGTAGATACTGATGTGTACTTAATCAACCATGGGCCTTCGAGTGCATTAGATGGAGAAATTCTTGAAGAATACTAGACCGGGAAAGAGGTAGACCTTTCATTTTTAAGAGTATTTGGTTCAAAGGCATTTTTGCATGTTAATAAAGAAAACAAAAAGAAATTGGATTCAAAATCCAAATGTTGCACATTCATAGGCTATGGCTCTAATGGTGATTATGGATTTCAGTTTTGGGATCTAGATGAATCTAAGATAATTAGGAGTCGTGATGTTGTTTGGCGTGAAAATAGAATGTACAGGGATCAGGTACAAGATGAAAAAATCCCAAGGAAGATTTGGTTGAGGATATAGCTCCTAAAAATGAACTCTCAAATGGAAAATATCCACCTATAGGTACCAAGGTTGACAATTTTGTAGGCCGAGCATGACAACCAAAGTGTCAACATCGGCACCTCTGTCAGAAATTCAAGAAAATGAGTAGCAAGAAAATAATGATCCCGAGACACCCCCATCTTTGGTAAGAAGGTCACAACATATTAGTAGACCTCCGAAATATTTTCCCCTTCTTTTATTATTTGTTACTAACAGATAGTGGTGAGCTAGAGAGATTTGATGAGGCAATGCAGGTGGAGTCCACTAAGGAGTGGGAGCATGGCATGAAGGAGGAAATGGACTCCCTGGAGAAGAACCAAACATGGGATTTAGTCAAATTGCCGGCTGGGAAGAGAGTACTACAAAATAAATGGGTCTACTATGTGAAAGAAGAAGAAGGTGGATGGAAAAGGTACAAAGCAAGGCTTGTAGTGAAGGGGTATGAACAAAAGAAAGGTATCGATTTTGATGAAATTTTCTCCCCTGTTGTAAAGATGTCTTCCATTCGTGTTGTATTAATTTTAGTTGTTGTTGAAGATTTACACTTAGAGTAACTTGATGTCAAGATGGCATTTCTCCATGGTGACTTGGAGGAGGAGATTTATATGTAGTAACCACTTGGATATGAGGTGAAGGGTAAGGATAAATTGGTTTGTAGGTTGAAGAAGAGCCTATACAGGCTCAAACAAGCTCCCCGACAAAGGTATCTAAAGTTTGATAGTTTTATGCATGAGCTGGTTTTACTAGATTTCAATCAAATCATTATTCATACTTTAAATGGTTGGATAGTGGGAGCTACATTATTCTTCTATTATATGTAGACGATATGCTTGTAGCAGGGTCTAATATGCAGGAAATTGCAAAGCTTAAGGAAAAGCTTGCACAAACATTTGAAATGAAGGATTTGGGTGCAACAAACAAATCCTTGGTATGCAAATCAAGAGGGATAGAAAAAATAAGAAATTGGTGTTGTCTTAGGAGGACTATGTAGAAATGGTGTTAGAAAGGTTTCATATGCAGAATGTGAAACCAGTTAGTACACCACCATTGGGTGGGCATTTTAGGTTAAGTAAAGAGCAATGCCCAACAACACAAGAGGAAAAAGATTATATGGCACGGGTTCCTTATTCTTCAAAATTTGGGATCCTTATGTATGCCATGGTTTGTACCAGGCTAGACATTTCCCAAGCAGTGGGAGTTGTTAGCAGGTATATGGAAAATCTAGGTAAAACACCTTTGGAAGGCGAGTCAGTGGATTCTCAGTACTTGAGAGGGACCACTAGTAGGAACTTGTGCTTCGGAGGGTCAGATTATACTTTACAGGGATTTTTGGATTCAGATATGGTAGGATATGTGGATAGCAGGAGGAGCACTACTGGATACATGTTTATAGTTGGTGGTGCGGCAGTGAGTTGGATCTCAAAGTTGCAGAAGGTAGTTGCCCTATCTACTACAGAGGCAGAATATGTTATGCGGCTGAGGCAAGTAAGGAAATGTTATGGATGAGTAGGTTCATGGAGGATTTGGGTAAGGAGCAAGGGGATTGTAAGTTACACAGTGATAGTCAAAGTGTAATTCACCTGGCAAAGAACTCGGCCTTCCATTCAAGAACAAAACACATTCAACTAAGATATCACTTCATACGACAAGTGTTGGAGGATGGGTAGCTTGAGTTAGTGAAGATTCATACAGATGATAATCCTGCTGATATGTTTAC
This sequence comes from Taxus wallichiana var. yunnanensis, assembly GCA_018340775.1. Taxonomy (NCBI): domain Eukaryota; kingdom Viridiplantae; phylum Streptophyta; class Pinopsida; order Cupressales; family Taxaceae; genus Taxus; species Taxus wallichiana. The sequence continues at coordinate 644,571,157 of CM031234.1, read as the reverse complement.
TAAGCCAATGACAAAGGAGAAGTTGGATTTTCATTCAACTTCTATGGGTCTTCAAGATTGATCTTGAAGTGGAAGAAACAAGCCAAGAAGAAAAGTCCAAGCAGGCGTTGTAGTGGTGGAGTTACAACAATCAATCTCCAAGTGGGAGATTGTTAGTTGTGGCCCGATAGCAATAGGGGTTACAAGGGGAGCTTCACCCCTTTCGGGGTCTAGGGGGATGGCCCTGTCGGCGGGGTCGGGGCAACGCCCCGTAAGCCACATTTTATATGTATTTATGCATTGTGAAATCTGGACCGTTCCTTATTAGGTCACAGATCTAACGGATGGTTTTTATGTTTCCCAATGATAAAAACCCTAATATCTTTAAAGGGTCGTGATGTATGAGGCTCATAGTATCAGTGGAGGCACTGTGAGAGAGTTTTTTGAATAAAAGGATTGGCTGTTTCTGGTGGACGTAGCCTATTTTGGGTGAACCACGTTAAATCTGTGTCTCTTTTTATCGCATTCATTTCTATTTTATGTTTTCCACATTATTCATTGCATGTTTGTTTATTTGTACAACTGGTATAATCCTAACAAATAGACTAAATGAGGAGAATAGAATAATAAAATGTTTTAATAGGAATTCATAAGGAAATTTAGGGCTAAGTTTGGAACCCTAGGTTCTAGTGGCCAAGATTGATTTAATCTAAGGGTGGAGAATTCACCCTACTTTTGTTAGGTAGAAATGTATTTTAATGTTTAATTTAAAATCCTTAAGGGTATGTGTAATTGGGGAATGGGGCCATTTAAATTTCCTTAGAGTGCTAATCCTTTGTTAGTTCTTAGCAAGCCTTGGGAAGTCAAAAAGGACTCTAAGTTAATAAGATAATGAATTTAATAAATTAACATAAGGTCAACCTTCTAGGATTGAACTTTAGCTAAAGAGAAGAAAATATTTAATTAAGTAAATTAATCCTTGGTACCTTCCTAATGAATAATTGGTTAATGGACCTTAGAGATAAATTTGAAAATATGTTAACCTTTTTAACTAGACCTGGTTCTTCAATCGTAAAGCTGAGTTTAGTAGTGTAAGTTAATTTAATGAACCCTAAGGGGTCAAGCACCCTTGTAACATTCTTATAACTTAAACAAAAAAAAATTAGTCACAATTTTTGGGTTAAGTGTTAGGTTGAAGCGTGTTCCTAGAACGTCATTTTTGTTGGCATTACACTTGGTATCAGAGCCGTGGGTTCAAAGCTTGGACCCTTAGGCACACCTAGAAAACATGAAATATGAACAATTAACCTAGTGCAAAATTGGTTTCTTTTAATCTAGAAAACCACAATGTCTGATAATTGTATAATTTAGAAAACATAGAAAACTGAAACAAGACCTAGAACAATGAACTAACTCTCACCTTGATTTGTGCAAGAGGCGTGGATCAGACGAGGGGTCTTTTCACATAGACCTAGATATACCACCATCTAGATCAGTTGTAGCGGCCATTCTACCTCAGATTTTATAGACACTTTAGGATGTCAATGTCACTATACGTGGAGATCCCTTGGGAGGATGATTTGCTAGACATGACATGGAGCCGTCAGTGGAGGCCCATGTATCCCCTCGACACAATGATGAGTTTAGGGTAGATAACTTCCATGTGGAGTTGGCTAGGGTAGAGTCATCATGAAGAGGACATGGGGATAGGATATTAGGACATAGGGACATGTCTAGAGCCCTAGATAGAGGGAGGAGCATGCAGAGAGACCTAGGGTCGTCAGACGTCACTTGGAGACCATATCAGGGAGATCCTGAAGCTATGACCATCACACTATTTGGGTGATACAGGAGGTTTTAGGTAGAGGCCTGGTTGGTGAGCTTGAGTGGATGCTTCAAGCTCTGCCCTTGTACTAGCAACATGAAAGCTCGTGTTGTGATCCATCTTCTGAGGGATGGAGCAGGAGTCTAGTGGAGGACCGAGGAGTAGAAGCTCCATGTTGACTCAGAGATAGTTACCTAGGAGCTATTTGAGGAGTGTTTCAGGAGCAGGTATTTTCCAGGAGGTTTATTAGAAGAGATAGATGAGTTTCATGACCTCTATCAAGCATCGATGACTGTAGTTGAGTATGAGAGTCGATTTTGGACCTACTCCAGTACGTCGACTATATGCAGGATGAGCAGGTATGGATTCATAGGTTCATCCAGGCCTAAATTTGGATTTGGGTGGCACGGTGCACATTCACTACCCATCAGACATTAGTAGAGGTCATGGAGAAGGCCTATATTATAGAGGAGACATGGGGGAAGATGTAGCAAGCTAGAGACAGAGTTTGGAGCCGCATCCAACAGATGTAGGATGGAAGATCGAGGGGGTCAGTTCCTCCTCCACGTGGTGGATAGAGAGTTTAGGACAGGCTTCGTTCAAGCCACCACAACAGCCACCTCAGCAATAGTAACAGTAGACCCACCCACCTTACAGACCTCCTCAGATATTTGATCCATAGAGGGCGGAGTATGGGGCCTCCTCCTAGAGGTCCCATCAGGACACAGGGTGCACTGAGAGCTCAATCTAGTAGGAGCTCGTCAGCAGAGACCTCGAAAATCCATAGCCGATCATCAAGATCCACAACTTAGACCTCTAGAGTACCAGCTGGAGCTGCATCTCATTGGAGAGGACTAGGAAGTTGTTATGGTTGTGGTGTTGCTTGGACATCATTAGAGAGATTACCCACATAACCCTAGCAACAAGGGTAAGACACAGATCTCAGAGCCTACTATTGGAGATATGGCATGGAGCCATCGGATCTACGTAGTGGTCGAGAACCACCAGGTTGAGCACCGAGTACCGTGATAGAGATGACATGTAGTATTGGTGGTATTTCCACCTCTATATTATTTGATTCTGGTTCTTCTGATTCTTTTATTGCACCATCCTTAGTAGAGCGTTGTAGGCTAGTGGCGTAGTTAGGTAGGGTCATAGTTGGGACGTTGAGATGGCTTATGGAGCCAAAATTTCTATAGACTCCTTAGTTAAGGAGTGTGTAGTGGATTTGGGACCCTTCACCACTACCTCGGATCTTCGAATCCTTCCTTTGGGTTCTTATGGTGTCATCTTGGGCATGGACTAGTTGTCTGCACATAGAGCTAGAGTGGACTATTACCATAAGACTATTGCTTGTACAGATGATCTAGGAGTGGAGTCAGTGATATAGGAGTTAGGAGGCCCATTTCCATTCACACCATCTCTGTTATGTAGCTTAAGTGGTGTGTGTGATGGGGTTGTCAAATGTATATGTTATTACGGTTAGTGACAGATCGAGGATGAGTCTAGTGGACCATCCCTTGATGACCATCACATTTTGAGAGAGTTTTTTGATGTTTTTCCAGGGGAGCTACTGGGGTTACCTCCCCACGTGAGATAGATTTTCACATAGATTTGGTTCAGTGTAGAGCCTATCTCACGAGCACCTTATCGGATGACTACTCTGAGCTATGTGAGCTCAAGTTGTAGCTTGAGGGCCTTCTGGAGAAAGGCCTAATCCATCCTAGTGTATCCCCTTGGGGTGCACCGGTGATCTTCATGAAGAAGAAGGATGGATCTCTATGGTTGTGTATTGATTACCGCTAGCTGAACAAAGTAACGATCAAGAATCGTTACCCCCTTCCACGCATTGATGATTTATTTGATCAGATGAAGGGGGCCATAGTTTTCTCAAGATAGATCTTAAGTCAGGTTATCATCAACTGAGGATCACGAGAGGTAGATATTCATAAGACCTCCTTCCATACATATGAGATATGGCCACTATGAGTTCACAGTGGTACCTTTTGGTTGACGAATGCCCCCATAGTGTTTATGAGCTTGATGAATGGGGTATTTAGGAATTTTCTAGATTGCTTCATGCTCATCTTCCTTGATGACATTTTGATTTACTCACGTACGCGTGAGGAGCATGAGGAGCACCTTCTAGGTTCTTAGTGTCTTCGTGAGCAACATCTTTACGGGAACTTGGAGAAGTGTGCATTCTTTCAAAAAGAGGTGCAATATTTGGGCCACATCATTTTGGGGAAGGTATCACATAGTCGATCCTTCCAAGATTTGAGCCATCATGGATTGGCCAGCACCCACTAGTGTGACCGAGGTGCAAACTTCATGGGTTTAGTAAGATATTACAGGAGATTTTTAGGACTTTTCTCGGATTGTGCACCCCATCACTTCCCTTAGTGGAAAGGGAAGAAGTTTTTTGGTTAGATAGATGTGAGAAGGCCTTCAGTACACTAAAGGAATGCCTCACGATAAATGCCTATTCTAGTAGTGTCGGATCCTCAGGGTGAGTTCTACATTTGCACAGATGCTTCTTTGGTAGGACTTGGAGGTGTGTTGATGTAGGAGGGTAGAGTAGTTGCTTTTGAGTCTCACAAAACTCAAATATTATGAGCTCAATTATCAACTCATGATCTTGAGCTTACAGTAGTTGTGCACGCCTTAGTGTGGTGGAGACATTTTCTTCTTGGCAGAGATTTACACTCAGGACTGATCACTTGAGTCTTCACCACCTCTTCACAACCCAATCTCAATGCTCGTCAACGGCATTGGATGGAGTTGCTTTGTGAGTATGATATGGAGATAGAGCATGTGAAGGGAAGGAGAATGTGGTTATAGACACTTTGAGTAGATGGAGACACGTGGCTATGGCTACTCGGTGGGCACAGATTTTGGAGTAGGATTTTGTAGCAGCTTCCTCATGAATAATTTCTACCTTGCAGCCAGAGTAGAGATTGAGTCCCAGAGACCCCTTGAGGGGAGATTTGATGGATTTTCATTAGAGATAGATGGTCTTCTTAGACACAGAGGTGATATATGTTCCTAGAGATGGAGGCTTGAGACAGGACATTTTGATAGAGGCTCATCGTGCACCTTATTCAGCCCATCCCGGGGTGAAGAAGATGCATGCCACTTTGAGACAGTTGTACCATTGGAGAGGACTTGGAGAGACGTGGCTATGTTTGTGTCACATTGTTTAGAGTGTCAGAGGGTGAAGGCTGAGCATCAACATCAGCTGGCCTTCTTTTTCCTCATGTTATACCGGAGTGGAAGTGGGACACCATTTCCATGGACTTCATTGTTGGGTTACCGACGTTGAGATACCACCACACGATGCCATCATGGTCATGGTGGATAAATTGATGAAAGTGGCTCATTTTTCTCTGGTGAAGACCACCTATATAGCAATGTAGCCAGTGGCACATGGGTATATCTTGATGAGATTGTCAGATTACATGGGATTCCGTGGAAGATCATTTATGACCATGATCCTTTGTACACTTCCCATTTCTGGACCACCATGCAAGCATGCTCTCGGGATGAAGATCAATTTCAGCACAACATATCACCCTGAGATAGATGGAAAGACTAAGTGGGTGAATCAGATCCTGGAGGACATGCTTAGGATGTATGTTATGGATCATCATTCGAGATGGGAGGAGTATCTATACTTGGTGGAGTTTTCCTACAATAATAGTTTCCAGAGTTCGATAGGCATGGCTCCTTTTCAGAATTATATGGAAGAGAGTGCAGGACACCTCTTAGTTGGGATAGGTTAGAGGACAGGGTTTCTCTTGGGCCAAGCATTATTACAAGATATGGAGCAGCAGGTTATCTTGATCAGACAGAGATTGTAGGAGGTGCAGGACAAGGAAGAAGAAGTATGTGGACCAGCATAGGACAAGATCATAGTTTTGAGGTGGGCACGAAGGTGTTTCTTCATGTCAGACCGCATAAGATCCCTATCCATTATGGAAAAGGTTCTAAGCTTGCTCCTAGGTTTGTGGGTCCCTTTGAGATCTTGGAGTGCATCGGTCCCTTGGCCTATCATCTAGCATTGCCACCTAGCTTGTCTCGCATCCATGATGTGTTTCATGTTTTTGTGCTTAGGAGATATATTTTTGATCCTTCTCACGTGCTAGATTGGACCACATTGTAGGTGCAGGATCAGGGGTAGGTGATGGTGGATCCCATCGCATTATAGAGCACAGACCCTGGGCCTTCTGGAGAGAGAGATTGACTGTAGTTTGGGTCTAGTGGGACAGATATGATGAGACTACAACTACATGGGAGGATGCTACATTGCTATGAGTTCAGTTTCCCACACCTGTTCCAGTGACTTCAGGAGGAAGTCGAGTCTAAGGGGAGGGGGATGTAGTGCCCACTTCCCTTCGACACCTTTTTTATTATTGATTTTGATACTATTGACTACACTTATGGATATGATTATAGCTTTTTGATTTAGTATGATGTTAGATGTTAGAAATATTAGACTATTGTTGTTGATTCGATTCATATATGATGCATGTGGACCATTAGAGACATTTTATATTGATGTTGATATATTGTTGACATGGTTATATATATATATTTCTGACATGTGATATATTTCGTCATATTGAGTAGACCTTTGATAATTGGATTAATGTTGTGATCATTTTGACATGGATGAAATGTGGAATAGAAATGTTGCTAGAAATTGTAAATGATATCGTATTTTCCTAGATGATATTTGATTCGTATATAGATGATTTTGGATTTATATTGTATATTTTATCATAGATGTTTTTAATGTGGCCATGAGGCCGAAGAAGAGGTATTTATGTGTTTTTAGGTAAAATTATTCACAACAAACATCGGGGGATTGGAGACCAACCACATTGGAATTCTAGATGAATTCAACAAGGGTCACCATGGCAACATGTAATTGTGTGTGTGTTAGAATTATTTGGTTAGGGGAAAATTGTGACCAAGGGGTCATGTGTTGTCTTTTATTATTAGTTCCCTTTTATTAATGTTAGTATGTGTTCTTTTAGTAATGTAATTTACTTGTTTTAATTATTTAGATTTTGATGTATGTTTTACCCCTTTATTATTAATGGGTTGTAGTGTCTTAATTAAGCTAATTTAACCTTGTCCTAAACTAATTAAAGATGTGACCAAAAGGAGTTCATTTATTAGACTTGATTTTCTCTTGGATTTTGTGTTGTGTGTTGAATGCTTGAGATCTTGAGTGTTGTACACTCTACCCTTCATGGGAAACTCGAATTTGGCCTTAGAGGCCAAATTTGGAAGCTTGTGGGACAAGTCAAACTTGTCCCACACCTCTTAAATTGCTATGCCAACCCTACCTATGGGTTGGGGGTCAAAATTAGACCCCATTAGGTGTTTTGGGAAGATAAAAAGGTAAAATGTTTATTGCACTTTCTTTCAAGTAATTAATTTTGTCCTTAGGGGGTGTGGGCTTAGATGGTGTGTGTAAGTAACTTGTCATTCCTTCAACCACTTATTAATGGTGCTTTGGAATATGAGGTTGACTAAGGTGATGTGGAGTGGAGAGGAAATGAGGTGGCATCCTACTTGGAGCCACATCATCCTCCTCTCTCCTTTTTCTATTTATTGAAATTATTTTTCTTGTTTGGGGGTTACTTCATTATTTTGTGCTCTTGTATTTTTGGGAGAGTTAGAGAATTTTGAGAGTGCTTGTGGATTGTTGGAGCTTGTGGATGCTTTCTTGTTTTGAGGAGCTTGGAGACTTACTCTTGGAACAAGCTCTACTATGGAAAGGTAGGAGCTTTCCCTTGTTTATGTTATGCTTTATTTTGTGTTTATATGCTTGTGTTGAGTATTGTTTTCTTTGGAATGCTTGTTGGGTGTGGGTAGATTGCCTAAGTTTTGGAGTAGGAGGAGACTATGGGGAGATTTCATGTAGGGAGGCATAAGAGTTTACCCTTTTTTTGGAGGGAGTTTGGGTTGGATGCCCCACCTTGTACAAGGAATGCTTGCATTTCTTTCTTGTTTCTTTTATGAGGGAGGCATAAGAGATTGGGGGAGGCATAAGAGTATGTGGGAGGTATAAGGGGTACTTGAGGGAGGCATAAGAGTATGTAGGGGATTTGAGATATGCATTGGAGGCTTTAAGGTGGGCATCCATTCCCATTGGGAGGCATAAGTGGCCTCCCCATAGGTCTTTCTCCTTTGGCTTTCATTTTAAGCCTTGTTTTTGTTGTTTTGTTGTTCTTTTTCTTGTGTTGTTGTTGATTGAATGTGGTTGAAATGGTTGTGAAATATTTTTTTGTGTTGTGGAAGCTTTTTTGTTGCCATGTGTTGGAATTATCTCCCATTGTAATGTGGTTGGGGCTCGGGGGCCAATGGAGAGGATGGCTTCTCCTCTTCATTGGATATCTTGGTTGGGTGGAGAGCATTGCCTCTCCCCCATTTTGTTGTGAATCAAACAAATCTTGGAGGAGCTATCTTGTTGGAGTTGTGAAGCTTGGAGCTTTTGGTGGAGTCCCTAAGAAGATCCTTCTTGTAATAAAACTTCCTTTGTGTTATTCCCACTTAGAGTGGAAGAACTTGTAATATTGTATTCTATTTTAGCTTGCATTATTGTAGGATTTTCCCACTTCAAGTGGAGGACATTATATTGGTCTTGTAAAGGAAAGTTGTATTCAAATAGTTGTTATTAAAATTGTATTGTATGTGGAAAGAAACAAATAAGAAAAGAAAGAAGAAAGATTATATTGTAGAGTTAGTTTTGTATTGTAATCACGGGAGTGAAAAAAAAATTTGAAAAACATTTAATAAGAAAAAAAAAGAAAAATGAAAAAATGTATTGAGTTAGAAATTAGTTTTGCAAAAAGAAAAGAAAGTAATTCTCTTTGTTGAAATCTTGGTTGTATTGTGAGAAAAGTAGTTCTTTGTGTTAAAAGATATGAGCTATTTCAATGGAAAAGAAAGTTTACTTTCATTGTGAAGTTGTTTTTATTGTAAATGTGAAATAAGAAATATAGAAGTTGTAGATGTTGAAAATGTATACATAGTAAAATTGGAATGGAAAATAAAGTTGTTATAGTTGTTTTGAACATACATATGTTATAGTAAAAATGGGAAAAGAGAACAAGTTTGAAGTTTATTGTGTTTGGAAATATTGATTTTGTATTAGAAAATAACAATGTGAAATTAGATATAAAATCCTTTATTTTGCTCTTGAAATAGAAAGAAAATTAGTTGAACAAAATGGAATAGATCTTGTAGTTGTTATTGTCTCTATTGGATTTCTAAATGTTTTAAATGAGTAATTTTAATTAAGAAATGAACAAATGAAATGAAATTCAAAACTGGAAACTTTAAGAGCATAAAATTCAAGTTCAGAATGTATTTTAGAACCTTGTAGTAAAATTTAGTTTTGTGAAAATCTCGGATTTAAGGTTCTATTTTTAAAAAATAGGACCGCCACCCTATGTGAGTGGTGGTCCCGTAACCTCCACTCAGGCTAAGGTGGCGGTCTCAAAACCACCACTCAGTAGGGCGGCGGTCCATGGTTTGTCACCCTAGGAGAGGGCGGCGGTCCCGGGACCCGTCTGTCTTCTGGCAGGTGGTGGTTCATCACTTCACATGACAAAACTCCATGGATCGCGCTGTCTGTAAAAATTTTTAATGGTTTTTACTAAATTTTTAAGCTTGTAAAATTTAGCCTATGGAACTACCAAGCAATCAAAAAAACAATGAGTAATCCCATGGATTTGAGCAATAAAAACATACAAATGGTGGATTAAAACATTCCTTTCATTTATAACAATGGGGTAGGGTTTCCCCAAATAGAAAACCCCAAATACACTTAGTATGGAAACAAAACCAGATTGGTGGAGAAAATCCCTCCCAATCCTTGAATGAAATAGATTACATTAATAAAACTTTAAACTAAGCTAATCTAAACTAGATCTCCTTGTAGAATCCTCCATGGTTCTTCCTCTCTTTGCTCCCATGGCTTCCTCCTCTCCAACCTACAAATTTAACAAAAGAAATAGACCAAATGAGGAGAATAGAACAAAGAAAAGGTTTAATAGAAATTCATAAGGAAATTTAGGGCTAAGTTTGGAACCCTAGGATCTAGTGGCCAAGATTGATTTGATCTAAGGGTGGAGAATTCACCCTACTTTTGTTAGGTAGAAATGTATTTTAAATGTTTAATTTAAAATCCTTAAGGGTATGTGTAATTGGGGAATGGGGCCATTTAAATTGCCTTAGAGTGCTAATCCTTTGTTAGTTCTTAGCAAGCCTTGGGAAGTCACAAAAGGACTCTAAGTTAATAAGATAATGAATTTAATAAATTAACATAAGGTTAACCTTCTAGGATTGAACATTAGCTAAAGAGAAGAAAATATTTAATTAAGTAAATTAATCCTTGGTACCTTCCTAATGAATAATTGGTTAATGGACCTTTGTATTCTTGAGTGTAGGGGATTTCCATACTCGGTCCTAGGGGTGACACAATGTTGAGTTCGAGGTACTTGAACAAAACGGAGTATTAAAAACAAAACTTGTGTCTTTAATAACATGTTATTTGAAGGCAATGTAATTGTTTAGAATATTTCAGTGATATTTTCATAAATGTAAAGTATTATTTTCATTATTCCCATGATGTATATGATAGTGTTGTGTGTTAGGAAAATGTACCATTTCGAATGTAGTGTACTTTTTCCCATTTAACGAATGTTACTCTTAGTTGTAATTGTATATTATGTTAAGTTAATGGAGTGGATTGTACTATGTTACTTTGGAAAAGGATGTCAAATAATCCTTCTTTTATTGTCAAAATAAGTATAGGAGGATGAAACTGGAACCTTGTCATTTAAAATGTTTATTGTAGCCCAAAAAATTGGATATGATTGTGTTACAAAATTATTAGAAAGTAATTTAACATGACGTGATTTTACCTATCTACTAGTGTTGCAATGACTTAGGAAATCAATTAATATTCAAATAAAAATATCAACGTACATTTTTGTTTTTCTCATATTGAGCTTAAAAGTGACAAAACAAACATATAACTCGAAATATTTACCTTTGTTGAATGAAATGACCCTCTATGGAAATCTCCAAGTTAGGCTAGCTCCAAAGATATTTCGTATTCTTAGAGACTTAGAGGTATTGTATGTGTTTTTGTAATCCTCCCTAGAAACCTAGTTGAGAGCATTCACATAGGTATGAAAGTGTGTAAGAATTCCTTAGTGTGAGGCATAATTTTATTTTAGTGGCATACGAGATGACATGTTGAGCTTGAAATCTCGTAGTAGTTTTAGAGACTAAACAACATTAAAAGGAAAATATATTGAGCAAAGTGGTTGGGTCCCCAGGAGAGTTAGGATATGCATTAATACCTTTGTTAAGTTTCTAATTGAAATGGAAAATTTGTAACTTGGTGTTATTTGAGAAAGTACCCTTGTTAATAGCTTTTAATGTCATGGGGATTACTCGCAACATGATAGATCTTTCTTATGATGTGAAAGAGGATGTGAATGGATCCATGTGAGAGCAATTGATTTGGAAAACATAGTTTCCCATCAGAGAATATAAACATAAAATGTGTACGTGTTAAGATAATTCAAATCAACAATGGAGTGATATAATTTTATTGGAATTCAAATAAACGAACCAAATCTTATGGAACCCTTTATAAGCTAAGTGTTAAATGAAAGTGATAAATTGTAGTCTTGGAATACCTCAAGTGACATGAAGGCTTTGCAAGACATGGACATTTGATTACTCTAATTTTATCTTGTGGTAGGGTGTATAAACCCTCGAATAAAAAAAAGTGTAATACATTGAGTGACCTCTCTTAATGAACAAGGAGCTATGATGTATTTTTACCAATGATTGTAAATATTACCTTAGAAGGATTTTAAAACGTATAAAATTATATAAATTTTGCATTTGAACCCCTTTTGTCCCTTCTTAGATAAATGTGTCCCTTAGTATGTAGTAGTGGATTACCATGTGCTTATCATATGGGGTAGTTTCCCACCATCCAAGAATGCTTTTGAAGTTAGGAGATCATAAAGCCTCTCTTAACGTTATTGGTGGAAGAAATGCTCATGCATATTATCACAATGATTTAAATTATTCCTTGGAAGGCATTTAAAAGCATATAGTTTTTGGGTTGTCTTGTTTTATACATTTAATACTTGATAGTCTAAGAGCAATGAAGTAAGTATTTAGGTGTGGTGTCATAACTCCTTATAGTGATGAATGCCTAAGTGTAAATTATGTATCATTTGAATTACAATTATTCAAAAAAAATCAATAGTGACACCAAAGTACATCATAAGCATGAAGAGTACACGAGTTAACGATATTTTGGGTTAGGGGTAATGTCATACTTGAAGTCCTTATAAATCAACTAGACATTTTCATGTTGTTAAAAATAAATAATAATTTCTCTTAGTGAGATCAAAATTTCAAGCAAAAATATATATATATATATATATATATATAAAATTTCTTGATGCAAAAATGTTGAATGGATTCAAACAAGTTATTGAACTATAACAACTATAACACGAAAATAATGGTACTGTGATGGAAGGATGTTTATGGGAAAAGGTATCTTGAATCAAAACCACCCTTAAATCCTAAGAATTCCTTCCTTGACCTCACGATAGTTCTCTTGTCTAGCAAATGTAGATTTTAAACATCGAATATACATCTTGAAAAGTAGAACGTTAACCTCTTGTTAGATCCTTTTCAAAACGAGGATAAAATTTAACATCTATTTAACATATTTTGAGAAACAAAACTTTAATGTAAGAATGAATATTGGGAGGCTCGTAGTTGTTTAAAATGAATTTATTAACAAATGACCTATGGATAACTAATGGAATTGGAGAAAGGAATCATCTGCGCATTCTCCGTTAAAGACTAATGCTCTACAAAATAAAGTAAATGAAGTTTGAAAAATAGGAAATTGTAAACCTTATGTGTTTAATTCTCTTGAAAACTACAAGTTCATACAATGGAAACCTAAATGTAATGAATATGTAAACCATGAAAAGGCCATGTCGTGGAGTATGCCTATCTTGTGTTTCTTACTGTAATTGGTTCATTGTCCTGGTTTACATCATTGAGTAAGACATTGATGTGCACCCTATGTTACCTATCTTATGAGTGGGTTCATGTTTATGTAAGTGTGTTATGTGATGTTAAGTCTATCTATTAGAGCCCATGTGGTGTTGTGTAGTGAGCATTTAAAATTAAAAAAAAAAATTTATTCTGGTATTTTTACTATTGTATTTGTGTGTCAAAAGTGTGGGCGTTATAGGGCTTAACTAGAATAGCTCCATGCAATGAGACTATCAATGGAGTGATGTTGAAAGTGCAAAAAAAACCAAACATAATTTGATCAATTGCTACAAATAGGTGTGTCATGATCCAAGAATAACCAAAGCAATAAGGCAAGGACACGAGATCCAAATAAATGGGAGTGCAATGATCCAAAAAAGCCAAGGTATTACTTGGTAAGGACACAAAATCTAAATAAGCAAGATCAAATGCTACAAATAGGTGTGTCACGATCCAAGAAAAATAACCAAGGCAACAAGGCAAGGACACGAGATCCAAATAAATAGGAGTGTCACGATCCAAGAAAAGCCAAGGAAATAAGGTAAAAATCATGAGATCCAAATAAATCAAGTATCAACACCACACCCTCCCATACTATTGAATGGGTAGAGTGACACCATAGATATGTAAATGATTTTTTCAAAATCAACTACTTGAACACCGACAAAATAACATCGAGATTCACGAGAATATCTCCCCAACAAGAGAGTCTCGTCAACATACCAAAAAAAGTGTCAAAAATATAGATCCAAAATATCTCAACAAACAAGAGAGATATAAATGTATACACCCATAGATATAATAATGCAACACCCAAAATTTTAGGACGTCGGGCTCAACCGAAATTATGTCCACAAGTGATTACAACACCCTCCCAAATTTGACACTTTATAATTGAGTGCATGTAAATATTACAATGAGTAAAATTACCTTTTATATTTGAAATATATGTATAAAAATTTTCACCAATGCTTATATCTTAAAAAATACACAATTTCAAAAGAAGATCACATTAATGCGAGCTATGGATCAAAAGTTATGAGCTCTAGAAGGTTTCTTTATTTAAATATAATATTTTAATCTTGATGTTTTTTTAAAAGGTACGTGTGTGACACCCAAATGTCCAAAGGGTACAAGAGTGCATCCACATGATATAGGTTTGTGACTAAAGGATAAAAGCTTGCACCCAAAACCTAAATTTCCAGAGGGTAAATCATTGCATCCGAAGAGTACACATATATATTCAATGGATAAAATAATACACCTAGAGGGTACATATATGCGTTTAGTGGATAAAAGACGCATTCAAAACATAAATATCAAGCGGGTAAATATGAAGGTACATACTTAATCCAATGGTAAAAGAATGCACCAAGAGGGTACAAATCTACGTCTAGTGGATAAAAGACTGCATCTAAAACAAAAATATCTAGAGGGTAAAAGAATGCATCCAGAAGGTACACACTTATATCCAATGGATAAAATAATGCATGACATGGGGTATAGATTCGAATCTAGTGGATACAATATTGCATCCAAAACATAAATATCTAGAGGGTAAATGTATGCATCCGGAAGGTACACACTTATAGCCAATGGATAAAAGAATGCACCTAGCGGGTATAGATCTACGTCAAGTGGATAAAAGAATACACCCAGATAGTATAGATCTCGTGTCCAGATTGGACCTGTCTCAAAATTGTTAGTGTAGGTTATTATTTATCCTTTTATTTATTTATTAGGATGATTCTTACACTTGTGTTAGCCCTACACTTGTTAGGTTAGCTTGTTTAGGTGTACTAGTTATGTGGAGTTAGCTTACTAGTCTTCTGGAGTTAACTTAACTACTAGTATCAGCTAGTGGGAGTTCTTCACCTCGATTTAGGTAGTAGTTGTGCTTCCCTCCTCTTATATATACATTTTTCTTATTTAGTAATTCAAGTCATTGTATTGTAATGTATTGAGCATTATGTATTATTATAGATTTTCATAAATGATATTTTATCTCTTTGTTTTGCAAATCCAATGTGGTGTGTTATTAATCATCCGAGATCGCACTTGGAACAATCTTCTTATCGTTCATTTCATGGTAGACCTCCATATGTAATCCATTTTTTTTTCTTTGTAAGAAAGGGTTTATTATTTTCATGTATTTGGAATTTGTTAGCACTTTTTGCAAAATACATTTTTATGCAAAACGGAGTGCGCCATTGGATTTGGAAAGTGTCAAAACCCTAGAATCGACTGTAAACTCGGTCGTGTTTTGAGATAGTAAAATATGGACGTAGATTTGTACCCTATGGGTGCATTCTTTTATCCATTGGATATAAGCGTGTACCTTCCGGATGCATTCTTTTACCCTCTGTATATTTATGTTTTAGATGTAGTCTTTTATCCACTAGATGTAGATCTATACCCTCTTGGTGCATTCTTTTATCCATTAGATATAAGCGTGTACCTTCCAGATGCATTCTTTCACCCTCTCGAATATTTTTATTTTAGATGCATTCTTTTATCCAATAGGCAGATTTGTACCCTCTTGCTGCATTCTTTTATCTATTGGATATAAGCGTGTACCTTCCAGATGCATTATTTTACCCTCCGGATATTTCGCTTTGGATGCGTCTTTTATCCATTGGACGTAGATCTATACCCTCTCGGTGCATTCTTTTTATCTATTGGATATAAGTATGTACCTTTGAGATGGATTCTTGTACCCTTTAGATATTTTTGTTTTGGATGCATTATTTTTCCTTTGGATGTAGATCTGTAACCTTTAGGTGCATTCTTTTATTCATTGGATATAGACATGTACCTTAGGATGAAATGATTTTCCCTCACAGACCTTTAGATTTTGGGCACATGATTTTATACTTTAGTCACAAGCCTATATCATGTGGATTCACTCTTTTACCCTTTGGAAATTTGGGTGTCACATGTACCTTTTTAAAAACATCAAGATTAAAATATTATTTTAATAGTAAAACCTTCTAGAGGTCATAAATTTTGATTTGTAACTTAGATTAATGTGATCTTTTTTTTTTTAAATTGTGTATTTTTTGAGATATACGCATTGGTGAAATTTTTATACACATATTTCAAATATAAAAGGTACTTTTACTCATTGTAATATTTACATGCACTCAATTATAAAGTGTCAAATTTAGGAGGGTGTTGTAATCACTTGTGGACGCAATTTCGGTTGAGCCCGACGTCCTAAAATTTTAGGTGTTGCATTATTGTATATGCATGTATGCTTTTATATCTCACTTGTTTGTTGAGATATTTTGGATCTATATTTTCAACACTTTTTTTGGTATGTTGATAGACTCTCTTGTTGGGGCTATTTTGGTGAAGCCCAGTGTTATTTTGTCGGTGTCAAGTAGTTGATTTTGGAAAACTCATACAGATCTATGGTGTCACTCTACCCATTCAACAATATGGGAGGGTGTGGTGTTGATATTGATTCTTTGGGTTTCGTGTCCTTTCCTTGTTACGTGTTGATCTTGCTTCTTTAGATTTTGTGTACTTGCCTTATTACCTTGTCTTTTCTTGGATCGGGCACTCCTATTTATTTGGATATCATGTCCTTGTCTTGTTGCCTTGGTTGTTCTTTGATTGTGGCATGCCTATTTGTAGTAGTTTATCAAATTATGTTTGGTGTTTTTGCAGATTTCGACATCACTCCATTGATAATCTCCTTGCATGGAGATATTCTAGTTAAGCCAAAGTGTCGGTTGTTTTTGAGTTCTATGATCGAGTAGTGGTTTTCAGACCGCGGTGCACACCAAACTTCTTCAAGCATTGTATGAGTTTTGAGCGTGAGCTTCTAAGGATATCTTGCGGTGGGATTTTTCTCTCTACTTTGTTATTACTTGGTTTTGGGTGCCTTGTGGTGTCTAATTTTCCCAATTATTATGCGTGGGTACCTTGTCGGGCCTTGTTGTCGGAACCCACCTTATTTTCACCCACCTAAGCTATGCTTACAAGAGGGTGTTAGTGTAGGTTATTATTTATCCTTTTATTTATTTATTAAGATAATTCTTACACTTGTGTTAGCCCTACACTTGTTGGGTTAGCTTGCTTAGGTGTACTAATTATGTGGAGTTAGCTTACTAGTCTTCTGGAGTTAACTTAACTACCAATATTAGTTAGTGGGAGTTCTTCACCACTGATTTAGGTAGTAGTTACACTTCCCTCCTCCTATATGTACATCTTTCTTATTTAGTAATTCAAGTAATTGTATTATAATGTATTGAGCATTATGGATTATGATGGATTTCCAAATATGGTATTTTAGCTCTTATGTTTTGGAAATCTAATGTGGTGTGTTATTATCATTTGAGATTGCGGCTTTTAACAATCTTCTTATCGTTCCTTTAAAAAACATGGTCGATTTTACAATCGATTCTAGGGTTTTGACACCTTCCAAATCCAATGGCGCACTTTGTTTTGCATAAAAATGCATGTGAAAAAAGGGCTAACAAATTCGAATACATGAAAATAATAAACCCTTGTTTGCAAATAAAAACTTACGGATGGATGTTTACATCATCCATCCCGATACCATGAAAGGAACGATTAGAAGATTGTTCCAAGTCATGATCTCAAATGATAATAACACACCACATTAGATTTGCAAAAAAAGAGCTAAAATACCATATATGGAAATCCATCATAATCGATAATGCTCAATACATTACAATACAATGACTTGAATTACTCAATAAGAAAGATGTACATATAGGAGGAGGGAAGTGCAACTACTACCTAAATCGGTGGTGAAGAACTCCCACTAAGCGATCTTGGTAGTTAAGTTAACTCGAAAGGCTAGTAAACTAATTCCACATAAGCGAGAAGCTAACTCAACATAACTAGTAAACTAACTCCACACAAATAATACACCTAAGCAAGCTAACCCAACAAGTGTATGCGGCTAACACAATTGTAAGAATTATCCGATAAATAAATAAAAGGATAAATAATAACCTACACTAACATGATCATTGCATTATTATATAACATAAAGATTTAGGAATCAAGGTCATCATAAGGGATTCATACATATGTATGTTTCTCTATCTCCATGCGGTGGTGTAGGATACTCTTTGAATGCATTCCCTTTAGCCCTTCTATTGTGGAAACCATTACGACTAATGGAGTGTTTTTTTGTTTATACAAGGATCACCACCGTATCGATAGAAATTTGGTGCGTTCGGACATGAGATTTCTCTTGAAACATACACTATTTCACTATATGCAACAAACAAGTCTCTAACTCGTCCGGTTTACATTTGTCGGTCCTAATGGCCTGTGTCAAAAACAAGCTCTCAAAAGCTGGGTGTAGAGATGCATGTGTATTCAATATATATATATATATATATATATATATATATATATATATATATATACATAGCATATATATATATATATACATACATATATATATATATATATATATATATATATATATATATATATATATAATTGTTTTTATATTTAACTATTGTTAATATATATTAGTATATTTTACATATAAATCTATTAGAAAATGATGGTCATACTTAAAAATATAAGTCACATGTGATAGTAAGTTCAAATATTGTAAGTGAAATCATTAAAAACTTCTAGGCGACCACCTAATTTAACCCCTAACATTGACTATATTATATTGGATCAACTACTCGTTGTGGAAGCGTGGAAGGTTTTTGAAATATCTTGATTTTCACACTAATGTTTTATATATTAAAACTCATTGGGCATTAGTTGTGTTTGTTTTCCCTCGTTGTTCATAACATGGCGAACTCTCATAAGACCCGTTATTATATACCGAACAAACCTAAAATAAGAGCTTATAGCTCTAAATTGTATCAAGCCTACTAAAAATGAAGCGTTTGAGAATCATTCCGAAAACACTCTTATGAACAATGCTAGAGTTGTTTAGTTATCACTTTTTTACTTGCAATTGATTGAGCTTAAAACTGAAAAGTGTGGGTGCAAAGTGTGACAAGAAGTTAACATTGTGGTAGATTTTCCCTATATTTTTTTTTTGGATTTTTAAAGGGTGAATTGCATTCACGTAAATAATGCAAGTGAAATTGAGATGATAAATTATAACACAAATAACAAACATTGTTTGGGTGGGAACAATCTGAGCCATGGAATAGATGTGGGACATGCAAGTATTTAATTCCCATATTTTTTTCTCCAACTTTTCATTCATGACTTCATCTTACGTAACAAATTAAACAACATCAATTTGACACACATGATAAAAAAAACAAAATATTAACAAAGCTCATTTTCCCCATATTTTTCAAATTATTTTATTTCTTTTTGTAGTGTTCAACCAGCTGTTTGTGCCCAAAAGCGATGGATAATTTTATTGCATTGACTAAGTGAACCCTCCCTATGGCTTAACATAGATGCAATACAATGTTATCTTCGAAGCTTACTACTATTTTCAAGATATGATCAACTCGTGTTACTCAATACTTAATTCATCATGTCCCACACTTGTTCCATAGATCAAGAGGAATGTTGATGAGGGGAAACCCTAATCACTATCTTATTAGCTA
This sequence comes from Taxus wallichiana var. yunnanensis, assembly GCA_018340775.1. Taxonomy (NCBI): domain Eukaryota; kingdom Viridiplantae; phylum Streptophyta; class Pinopsida; order Cupressales; family Taxaceae; genus Taxus; species Taxus wallichiana. The sequence goes on along the minus strand of CM031234.1, from coordinate 644,551,651 downwards.
AAAAGAAACCCTACATCAAAGCATAATTTAGATAGATGATTTTTTCGAGATGTTGTCCGAATTCTTTGGTATACATGTTTGCACAATGTTGAACATTACATTTGGATAAGAAACAAAACAAATTAATAACAAAGCCTATTTTGCCTATATTTTTTGCAAATATTTATTTTTTTATAGTAAAATTCATGCTTTTTACTTAGTGCCCTACAATTGATGTACAAGTTAATTACCAACGACTCAATGAGCAATCATATATGGCTAAACAATTATTTTAAAGCTTGCTACTATTTTTTATTTAGTCACCTTGTGTGACTATACTTATTTCATCATGCCCCATACAAGTGTTTCATACATCAATAGGAATGTTGATGAGGGGAAACCCTAATCACTAACTTATTATCTAAAAAGAAAACCTAAACACAAATGTGAATGAAATTGATGACATAAGAAACCCAAAATGCAATGCTTTTAACCTTGTCACCTATTAGATTTTTCATCTTTTATATTTTGGCCCCTTTAAGTGAAAATTGCATTCACCTAAATAATGCAACCGAGATTGAGATGATACAATGGAACACATATAAAAAATATATTATTTGGATGGAACAATCGAGTTATGGAATAGGTGTGGAACACACAAGAATTTAATTCCCATATTTTTTATTTCCAACTTTCCATTCATGTTTTTCAGCTTATCTAACATATTAAATTTCATCAACCAAAAAATTTAACACTTTAAAAGATAAAATAAAATAATAACAATGCCCCTTTTCCATTTTTTCTTTCTAAAATATTCCATTGCGTTAAGTTGTGTATGACCGGTTTATGGTGTCATACAACTTATGGACAAGTTAATGACATTGACTGAGTGACCCCTCCATATGGCTTAAAATTAACGCAATACACCACGTTATTCATAAGGTCGATATTGTTTTCTATTTTGTTGACTCATGATACTCAATACTTCTTTCATCATGTCCCACACCTATTCCATGGCTCAATAGGAATGTTTATAAGGGGGAACCTTAATCCTATTCTTAAAATCTCAAGAGAAGCGATAATCATAAATGAGTATGAAATCGACAACATAATGAGCTTGATCTCCACTATCCATTTGATAGGCCATATCAATGACATCAAATGAATCCCAACCATCCGTCAATGCTCTATGTATTTATAGTTTATGCCACATGTTCTATAGTGATAGGTTTTATAGTAAAGCATTTTACTAAATGAAAGAGAAAACTTGTCATGGAAATGATTGTGTGGCGATCACTAAAGAAGCATAGGATTTCTCTGAAAAAACATTGTTTCATCGTATGCAACAAACATGTCTCCAATGGTCGTATTTACATTTTAAAATGGTGCACTCACTGGCTTGTGAAATAGAAGCTCTAAAATAGGGTATGGAGATGCATGCACACTTAATATATAAAAAAATATTGTTTTTATATTTAACTATTGTTAATATATATTAGTATATTTTACATATAAATTTATTTTAAAAATTACAACCATACTTAAAGTATGTAAGTCATGTGTGATAGTACATTTAAATATTTGTAAATGTTTTCACCAAAACCATTAAAAAACATCTAAACGGTCATCTTATTGAATCGCTAACATTGATTATATTGTTATTGTTTTTATATTTAACTATTTTTAATATATATTAGTATATTTTACATATAAATTTATTTTAAAATTACAACTATAAGTCATGTGTGATTGTACATTCAAATATTTGAAAATGTTTCGCGCTAAGAAAACCATTAAAACCATCTAAACGGTCTTATTGAACCGCTAACATTGATTATCTTGTCAATCAAATTGCTCATTCTGGAAGTGTGGAAGGTTTTTGAAATGTCTTGATTTTAACACTATTGTTTTATATATTAAAAATCACTGGGAATTAGTTTTATGACCCTATTGACCTTTTTCTCGTTGTTCATAACATGATGAACTCTCACAAGACCATGCTTATTATATACAAAGCGCTTCTAAAATAAAAGCTTATAGCTATAAATTGTATCAAGCATGTCAACAAAAATAAGTGGTTGAGAGTCATTCATACAAACACTCGGGAGAACAAATGTTGGAGGGCTCTATTGTTGCTTGTTTACTTGCCTGATGGATTAAACTTAAAACTAAAAGTGTGGGTGCAAAGCATATGACGAGAATTTAACATTACGATAAATTTTCCTATATTTTATTTGGATCATTTTTAAGGGTGAATTGAATTCACATAAATAATGCAAAGCGGAATTGAGATGATAAATTATCACACAAATAACAAACATTGTTTCGGTGGAAACAATCTAAGCCGTGGAATAGATGTGGGACATGCAAGTATTTAATTACCATATTGTTTTTCTCCAACTTTTCATTCATGACTTCATCTTATGTAACAAATTAAATGATATCAAATCTAAAACTTTGACACAATAAGAAACAAAACAAAATAATAACAAAGCTCATTTCCCCCATATTTTTAGCAAAAAAATATTATTTTTGGTAGTGTTCGCACTAGGTTAGTGCCCCTACAACTGACATACAAGTTTATTGCATTGACTGAGTGAGCCCTCCTTATGGCTTAATATAGGAGCATTACAATGTTATTCTTAAGCTCACTAATTTTTTTATATAGTCATGCAACCTCATGTGACTCAATACTTATTTCATCATGCCCCACACTTGTTCCATACATCAATAGGAATGTTGATGAGGGGAAACCCTAATCACTATCTTATTATCTAAAAAGAAAACCTAAATGCAAATGTGAATGAAATTGACGACATAAGAAACCAAAAATGCAATGATTTTAACCTTGTCACCTATTACATTTTTCCTCTTTTATATTTTGCCCCTTTAAGCGAAAATTGCATTCACCTAAATAATGCAACCAAGATTGAGATGATATAGTGGAACACATATAAAAATATTATTTGGGTGGGAACAATATGAGTTGTGGAATAGGTGTGAGACACGCAAGAATTTAATTCTCGTAGTTTTTATTTCCAACTTTCCATTCATGTTTTTTAGCTTATCTAAGCATATTAAATGTTGTCCAACCAAAAAAGTTAACACTTTAAAAGATAAAATAAAATAATACCAAAGCCCCCTTTTCCATATTTTGTTCTGAAATATTATTCCATTGCGTTTAGTTGTGTACAACCAATTTATGGTGCTATATAACCGATGGACAAGTTCATGACATTACACGGATTCCCCCTCCATATGGCTTAAAATTAATGCAATACATTGCTATTCATAAGGTCGATTATTGTTTTCTATTTTGTTGACTCACATAAATACTCAATATTTCTTTAATCATGTCCTACAGATTAAACGACTCACCCCCACCTGGGATGTTTATGAGGGGGAACCTTAATCACAATATGAAAATCTAAAGAGAAACCATAATCATAAATGAGCATGAAATTGACAACATAATGAACCCTCAATACAAAATTGTAGTTTTTAACATATGTTGATGAACTCAATAGAACCAAAAAATGCAAGTTTGCCTTTGAAGTATTCATTGACAACACTTTTCTTTCTAAGATATCTCCAGACTATATTGCCATGATGTCTTGCACACCATATCCCCTTTCTCTATCGAACAATTGACGAAAAACAACATATGTTACATATGTTACTCCTCGTAATAAAGATAGCTTCCATAAAATGGTTCCACCCAATATTATCCTCTCCCAATTACTTCTCATCCCTCTTATCCCTCTTCTACACCCCTCTTCCTCCTTTTATGTTTTGGTCCCTGTAAATCAACCACATCTTAGAAGTTTTGCCCCTTTAGGCGTTCACATTGAACAATCCACGTGCGATTGCTAGTGCTTATGTACGACAATTAAATTATTGATACACCACTCAAAAAGGAAAATGTGTATAATGGGTATTAATGCTCAAATTATTCTCCCCATAGGACAATTAATACTCTCGAATATAGTTATTTCGTTCAAGGTAATACCTACGTGGAAAGAGCCACGCTAGAAAATCAGCAAGGATAAAAATAAACGGTTAAGATTGCGTGAATTCAGTGATCCGTGTGTGAGGCGAGCAGCCAATAGAATATAAACAAGTTAAAACATATAAAGACGATTCGCAGCAACTAAAAGTACACATAAGGGCTCTCGTTTGTTATTTTGCTGTCGCGCTTATTTGCTTTGGGGTTTTCGCATTTTTAAGAAAGGGAAGGAAAAAAATGGCGCCCAAGACGGGAAAGAAACAGGCCGAGAAGAAGCCTGTTGAAAAGGCCGTCGCAGAGGAGAGTAAGGAGGCGAGCGAAACTGTTTCAGAAAAGGTGGCTTCTGTTTCTGAGAAGAAGCCCAATGCAAAGCCCTCTTCCGAGGCCGGAAAAAAGATTTCCAAGGAGGGCGCCTAGATAAGAAGAAGAGAAGGAAGAAGGGCGTTCAGAGCTACAAGATGTATGTTTTCAAGGTCCTGAAGCAGGTCCACCCCGAGATCGGCATTTCCAGCAAGGCCATGAGCATCATGAATTCCTTCATGAATGACATTTTCGAGAAATTGGCAGGGGAATCATCGAAATTGATTAAATACACCAAGAAAACCACGCTTTCTTCGAGGAGATGCAGACGTCCGTCAAATTGGTGTTGCCTGGTGAACTTGCAAAGCATGCAATCTCAGAGGGGACCAAGGCCGTTACAAAGTTTTCTTCTGGTTAATTTCGCCGTTTCTCTGTTTTTGTGGTTTTCGATGGCGTAAGATATCATCATTTAGGTTTTCAATTCGATATAGCGGCACGATAATATTAAAGAGCAATTTGTGGCATGCGTATATTGTGCCTTTGAAGCGCCTGCAACCATTCTGGCCACATAAACTTTTTGCCCGCATGAAAATGATTTTCGGTATCAAGAGTCTTTTAGGGTTTCCTGGTTTTTAGAATTCTGTAACTTATTTGGGAAGTGACATTCTCGTTTGAATGCTTCACCGTCCACCAGATAATAAAATGAAGCAAAAATAACGATATCTCCTTGTCGAAATATCTGGCTGATGGAAATATATGGATTTTACTTAAATGCAATAACTCATTAATAATTTCTCTATAAAAATTGGAACAAATGTTGCACATAATTTCTACATTAAACTGTGAAGTGATGTTAATGTAGTGAGTTGTTGATTGAAGTTAATATCTTTGTTAATGTTAATTGAGTTCATCTTTGTAAATTATGTGGGGGTATCTATGAGAAACTTTTCTTTGTTATAACTGAATGGTAATTTTTGTCAATAGGTAATTATTTTTATAAAAAATAGTGTCAAGAATTTTGTTTAGCTTTCATTTAGCATGTTAGATAATATGAAGACACAAGTGTAAACTTTTAAATGAAAATGTGGGAGTCAAATGCCTGCCCCATCTTCTCCATCTCACTTGCATTTTTCAAATGAGTGTAATTTGCAATAATGAGGTCAAAATAACATTGGGGAAAATCCAATAGGTTCTATGTTTGAGGAGCATGTTCACCACAATAAAATGGGATTTGGTGCCTAAAGAGGTCAAAATAAGAAATGGGGAAAATAAAAAAGGTTAAGATTTTAAAATTCAACAAGAATGCTTAATTCTTGTAGCATTGTGTATCTTTCTTTCTTGTTGTAAGTGTAAGTAATTGTAGGAAAGTAAGTAATGCACAAATAGTCATCGATAATTGAGCCCCTTAATTAGTTGGGCATATCACGACATGTAGATTTTATCAGCCGAATTGAACTTTTCTAATTTTTTTATTTCATAGCATCGAGGTCTTTGGTTGTGCAACATTGATAGATAACACATAGATCTAAATCAAAAGTCATAAATAAAAATATGGAAATTAAATGCCTACATGTCCCACACCTATTCCATGGATGATATTGTTTCTACTAAAAAATTGGCTAATTGCACTCCATTTTATCAACTAAATCTTAGAAAGATGACAAAATAAAATTAAAATGGAAAATCCAAAAGTTTTTAGGTGTTATACCCAACTACAATGTTTGCTTCTTATAGCACTTTTAGCCTCCCATTATAGTTTTAAGATTCGGTAATTGTAGGAAAATAGGCGATTGCCTGAACAATCATCCATAATTGAGCCTCTCAATCAAGTGTTCATGTGAGCCATAGGTAGATTTTTTACACGATAAAGCTTTGCTAACTTTTTGTTTCATCAAGGTTTTGAATTGGACGACATTTCATTTGATAGAGAAGATGTCAACATGAATGGAATGTTGGAAATAAAATGGTGAGAATTGAATACTTGCATGTCCACACTTATTCTATAGTGGATCGAGATTGTTTTTAACACAATTTTCTTTTACTATTTGTGTTCAACTTAATCATCTAAATCTCGCATGCATTATTCACATGAGTGCAATATGCACATAAATGATGAAAATTCAATAGGCTTGAAGTTAAAACCCATCCACACTCCTTGTTTCTTATAGTGCATTTAGGCCCGTTTTTACTTTTAATCTCGAGTAATCATACTATCAACATTCGTCCAAATTCAAATCTTAGTTTTTGCATATTTGTTCACTATCAAACAAAAGAAACCTTAATACAACTCTATAGGGAGGAATGTTTTCACAACCACCACTCTTATTTCAACTTCGCCATTCTTCTAATATGTTGTTGAAAAGGTTTGAGCATGCGACTTGGGACTACTCTTATAGTGATTACCTTGTTGGTCCCTGCTAAAAACATAAAGGATAATGCTAATTAGTTTTTGAGTGGTGCCCATTGGTGTACTACGTGGAGAGGTAGCTTAGGATGATTGCATCATATAGTCTCCTTTGCCATTACAAGTAGATAGGGAATCTTTCATATGTTTGAATTATGAACTTTACATATCTCATCTATAAACTTTATGTTTAAGGCTTCTTCTATTGCCAACTTCGTATTACATTTGCAATTACTATTTCTCTTTAGTGATTAAGGAAGTGATTAGGTTTCCCTCGTTAACAATCCCGTGATGTCATTTGTCAATGACCATAAGCAAAAATCCTTGACCACCTATTTCCCCGATGTTTGTTTGACACAACCATGGAGACTCCCATTTGATGTAATTAATGTTTGAGGCATTGGGAGAAGAGGAAAATGTTTTTTATGTGCGCACCTAAATCCTCAATAATCTTAGCTCATCCAAAGGTTATAAATAGGGAATGTTTCGAGTTTGAAAAGTAATATTTGGTTTTGGTTAATCATTTTAAGGATTATAATTTGGTTAATGTATCATATTTCTTTGTACTTGTTTGAGATTTGTTTTCTTGGTTACGGTGATGTGGGTTGCCGGGGGGAGGGCTAACAGGATAAAAACCCAAATTTAATGTTTTGATTTTCTCCTAGACACAAATTCCAAACATTTACATGCATGTAACATAGATTCACCATGTATGAAATCACGGAACAAAAATGCAAGTGTGGAGGTATATGTAGCACAAATCGAGGGTGTTCACTATGAAGTCAAAGTTTTTTTAATTGCATTTAATTTGACATATATAACATTCTTACCTCAAATTGGATTTGTAAACATATTTTTGTTCTCCATGTGTAAACTTTGGAGAGAAAGGAAAATAATATCTATATCGTGTACCATTGTTTTTGGTGGTGAGAGTTGTGTACTTTGTTCAGTTATTTACTGGTTGGTCAACGGGCGGATCCTGGGCTGGATAGACTGAGAATATGTGTCTTATTAGACTCATAGTTGGACATACACGATGGCAGTAATAATAATAAGAGTCCACGAGCGATAGAATATTTCTTTACGTACAATTATTTTAACATGTACATTTATTAAAACATGAACTCTACCAGTCGCGAGGACGTTTGAAAGGCTTAGGGCGAGCCCAAGATTACGTGGGAGGCAGTCTTGAGTTCGAATGTCAAGGTAGAAAACAAGACTAAATCTCAACTCGGTGTCTTCAAAATTCTTCAACAAGGAATGCAAATCCATTTTACTATCAATTACTTAACCAGCGTGTTGATGAAAGAGCTGCAATTCCCAGTAGTTAAGGTAAATGACATTAAAAATTCATCCACATTGATGGATACAATGTGTCTAGTAAATGACCAAAACCGTAGCAGGAATTCACATATATGATGGGCGCCAAATTTAGCCACGGTCGTTTCATCTCAAAACACCCATTATAATTGCAGTTTATCAGACCACATATCTTTCAGTTATTTTGTCGAACAATTTGCATGCTTCCACATTTCCAAACATTTTCTAGGGATGTACTTACTCTAAATGGAAGCAACTAATTTCTCGCCGATTCTGGCCATAGAATTCGTGAATAAAAGAATCCGCAAGCATATAATAACGGAAAAGTTTGGAACTCCAAGCTTGTTGATATAAACATGATCCGACAAACAGCTAACACTGAAAAACAAAGGTCACTTTGCTCACCCTTTATCTAAGAAGAAGAGGAATACAGTGACCCCCAATGCTGTCTCCAGATTTGCAATCGAGTCCCCTCTCGAAGCATTCAGCGTGGTGTGGGCAACCATTATAGGAGGCGGTGTTGGCAGCTTGTGTGTGACTGAAAATTGGTATATGAGTCTGCAGAGATGAAAAACTATATTGCTTAGGAAGTCTCCCAGGCGGGCCTAAACAACCATGATAAAGGGTAAAACTAAATGAAACGTAAATGCTCTACCATAGAGACTGATGTTCAGTAAAGCGAGACAGGCGTGTGGTTAACCAGATGGCAAAATTTTAAATGGTTGGGATGAAACCTTACTTCAACAACACTTCACCTCACCTAATTTCCGTTCATTTAATGCACCGTGTCAAACTCCGCGGGGTTGTAAGGCAATAGGAAAACACCTCCTGCGTAACAATTTGTGATAGAAAGTAATTATAATTTTGCACTTAACTACGTTAAGTTATAGTATTAACATTCAACATAGTCAAATTATGATTAAACTCTGTAGCGAATGAAGGAAATTTGTTAGAGAAGTCAGGAATCTTCTAATTTTGTTGAATTAAGAATTTTATTGAATAAAAATATATATTGAATGTCACATTCAATTGAAATTTAAAAAAAAGTCAAAGAATTTGTGTTCTTGAAAGAGAGGTCACAAGTTCAAATCTATAGGGGGTAGGGTATGTATGTCTCGTATTTGAAGCATAGTTAGGTGCCTCCTACATATTGGGAGTACGAGGTAGTCCCATATGCTATAAGCTGCATTACTTTGAGACCTAAAAATAGGATGCCTGGCATCATAGTCTACTATAAAAATAACTATTATTATTATTATTATAATATAAAGAATATTTTTATTTTAAAGAACCTAATAATAATACTTGAGCGCAAAATTAGAGAAAAAAACTATATATAATTAGTAATTTCAATAGAAAAATAAACAAATAATGTAGAACTTTAGTTTTTTTTTGTACATATGCGCCACAATTTTTTTGTAGAATTAAATTGAGATTCAACACATAATTAGAATGATGGGACTTCATAACTTGACACAAATTCTATTTTTCGTTCATCTAAATCCTTGCAACACTTGTATGTTGTTCTTTTAACTATCGATGACAAGTGTTGATATTTAAGAAAAAGTTTAATTGAAAAATAAATTAAAAGATTAAATCATGGAGTATAAAATTTAAGCTATATTATTGTAAATATTTTAACTAACAATAGCACCTTTGGTGCGTAATGCTATGATCAAATAGTTTTGTTAATCACCACAATTTTTATTTTTAAAATAATATAAAAATTTCACAAAAATAATAATGATTAAAATAACACAATATAAAGAAAGTTATTAACTAAAAGTAATAAACATCAAAACTTTTAAATTTTAAAAGTAATTATAAATTGTAAAATTAATATTTTTATTAATTTAAATGCCATTATTTTTTTAAAATTTATAACAATAAAAAAATTA